>CM057339.1:400152082-400764628 GCA_030015575.1 Agapanthus africanus
GATCTTTGCAAAACTCATTTAATGTGAAATGATAATGGTCTTTTCAACCTACCATCACCTTTTTCCTTTTTGATTAATATTATTAATTAGTTAATTCACATATATTGGATATGGTTGCAAAACTATTATGATTCTCTCATATTCATTCTCTCTCATCCTTAGCTCTCCCTCTTCCTCTAGCTCAAGGCAAAAATCTCTCATGAGTTGAGAACCATTTGCCTTGGAGATAAAACACCAAAACTCATCTCTACTCATCCTAAGGTTGAAGGTTTAGCAAACCTAATACTTTAGTTACCTCAAGTTCGAGGAAGGAGCTCAAGGTAGATACCCTCAGGTGGATCCATCTTCGGCGAGAGAAGGCAACGAGAAGAGAACCATCCGACCACCACAAGGAGTCCAAGAGAAGGAGTTTAAGTTAAGGTATAACCCCCTAACCGAGTAGGTAAAGCTATTGTTAGTTTCTTGTGTGTTGTTTAGCAAAGATCCGGTTTTCTAGTCCATGTTACCATGACCCGAAAAATCGTTTTTCACCGTTTCCGCAAGCCCGAAAGAACCGGGAGAGGTAACGTGGACTTACACAGGATACAATCAAATAAAAATGCATCCTGAAGACCAGAAACATACCGCCTTCTGGACCCCGTTAGGCATATTATGCTATAAAGTGATGCCCTTCGGTCTGAAGAATGCCGACACTACCTATCAGAGGGCTATGACAAAGATCTTCGATGACCTCATAATGAGATCGTCGAATGCTACATCGACGATCTTGTTGTGAAAAGAAAATCACATGAGGAACATTGGGAATATCTAAAAATAATGTTCCAACGTCTTTGGATGTATAATCTGAAGATGAACCCTCTAAAATGCGCGATTGGAGTTTACTCTAGAAAATTTCTAGGATTCATCATACGTCACTAAGTTATCAAAATCGATCCCTCTAAAATCAAGGCGATTATGGAGATGCCCATGCCAAGAACCCTCAAACAACTGCGGTCTCTCCAAAGAAAGCTTGTGTATATCCGACGATTCATAACCAACCTCTCCGGAAAATGCCTTCCCTACGGTTATCTGATGAAGAAGGGGACCCCATTCATCTTGGACAGAAGTGCCAAAACGCACTAAACGAAATCAAGAAATACCTGCAAAATCAGCTGATATTGGCCGCCCCGGTTAAGGGAAAACCCTTATCCTATATACAATGACCTTTAAGGGTTCTCTACGCGCATTGTGGGTATAAGAGAACGATCAAAGAAAGGAGAGAACTCTATACTATTTATGTCGAGTTCACCTGGAGCAAGAAAACAACTATTCCCCCATCGAAAAGAATTACATGGTGCTGATCTTCGCAATAACGAAGCTCAGACAATACTCCTTCGCACATGAGATCCACCTCATATCGAAAGTGGATCCTCTCAAATATCTAATGTCAAAAGCCATACTGACAGGAAGACATGCCAAATGGGCCCTCCTCCTGATGGAGTTCTCGGTAACGTATCGACCTCTGAAAGCAATGAAAGGACAGGTCATCGCCGACTTTCTCGTGCAATTTCTGATACCAACTGATTCCCACTTAAATTGTCAGTTGCTAAATGAACACGGGTTTGACGCAATCGAAGAAGAGAAAGAAGAAAATGATTCCCAATGAGAACTCTACTTCGATGGAGCATCTTCCATGAAGAGGCAAAAGAAAAACACTCCCATAATCAAAGCCGGGGTGGGTTGTGACCCCACAAAGAGGAATATTGCGTTATGCTCTCTCTTTAATGGAGCCAAGGATTAACAATGAAGCTGAATACGAAGCTTTAATAGCCGGTCTTGAGATCGCTATCGATATGGGAATCAAAGACCTCTTCATATATAGAGACTTCCAGCTGGTCGTTAGTCAAGTAAACAGCGATTAATAAACATGCAAGACAGAGCTGATAAGGTATGGTGAAAAGGTGCAGCAATTGTTGACACAAATCTTTTCATATACCCTGGAAAGTATAACGCGAGCGGAAAACAACAAAGCAGACGCGTTCGCCAAATTGGCTAAAGAATTGGCCGATGAAGACCTCGATGACGTAAGGATCATTGTGCAAAACCGCAGGGTTCATACTAACAGATATATCTTCGAAAGACCTGATAGAGCCATCCGAAGGAAAATAAACGACCGAACAAGTAACCCTCCAAATAAAGGACGAAAAAAAGGTAAAGGACTAGAAGGAAGTCTTCATAGACTACTTCAAGTCCCAACGAACGGCCGAAAATACGTCAACTATACATCAGCTCATGAAACGAGCTTTGTCATTCGCCTTCGTCAATGATACTCTATATAAGAGATCATTCGACTACCTATGTCTAAGATGCCTGGGGCAAGAGGAAGCAAAGAAATTCGTCCAAGAAATACACGACGGACTCTGTGGTTCTCATCAAGCTGGACCAAAGATGAAGCTGAAGATATAGCATACGATGATTCAGGACTACCTCGAATATGCGAAGTAGTGTCACTTGTGACAATTCACGGGGACTTCATACACCAGCACCCAAATCCATTGCACCCGACAGTAGGCAGCTGGCCGTTCGAAATGTATGGAACCGATATAATGAGCCCCATCGAACCGGCGTCTTCCAAAGGACATCATTCATATTGGCAACGACCGATTACTTCTCTAAGTGGGAAGAAGCAGTACCACTAAGGGAGGTGAAGACGGAGAATATTCTCCACTTCTTCAAAACCCATGTCATCTATCGGTTCGGTACTCCGCGACACATTATCTCGGATAATAGACCAGCTTACAGAAGCCATAAAATCAGCCGCTTCGCACAGCAGCATAAAATAGATCAGAGATATTCTTATGTCTATAATTCTTGGTCCAACGGTCTAGCTGAAGCCTTCAACAAGACCTTGTCCAAGATTATAAAAAAGACAGTGTCTAGAAACAAAAAAGACTGGCACAAAAAGCTTCATGAAGCTCTCTGGGCGTATCGAACAATGTTCAAGATGGCTATGAATACAACACCATACGCATTTATGTTCGGCATGAAAGCAGTGATCCCATTGGAAATAGAACTCCCATCTCTACGAGTAGTGGTTCGATACGAGATGACAAATGAAGAAAATGCGCATCTTAAGCTTGAGGAGCTCGATGCCCTCAACGAAACCCTCCTTATAGCACAGCAAAATCTGGAGGCTTATAAGGAAAGGATGACACGGTTATATGAAAGACTGACCAGGCCGAGAACATTCCGCCAAGGCGAAATCTTGCTAGTCGTCATAAGACTAATGATCCCCAATCGTGCCAAATAGGGGAAGTTCAAACCGAACTATGATGGCCCGTAAATCATACACAAAGTCTACCAAGGTGGAGCCTACCTGCTCATGGATATGCATGGCGAAAGACCCTTCCGGCCAATAAACGACTGATTCCTTAAAAAGTACTATGACGAGTCATGACTTAGGGCAATGACAGATGATGAAGCTTGTGTCCGATCGCTATCTTCCTGAGTCAGAACTCTGAGAGTAGTACCTAAAAAGCTCCGTCGCCTCAAAAACGACAATAATAGACCGGAACGTCGCTAAACTAGCATGTCGCCCCCAAAACACGGCGATATTGTACTGAAACATCCTTAAACTAATGTTGGACCGAAACGTCCTTAAACTAATGATGGACCGGAACGTTCCTAAACTAGCGTGTCGCCCCAAAACACGGCGATATTGGATCGAAACGTCCTTAAACTAATTCTGGACTGAAACGGCCTTAAAATAATGATGGACCGAAACGACTCTAAACTAGCATTTCGCCCCAAAACATGGCGATATTGGACCAAAACGTCCTTAAACTAATACTGGACTGAGAAGTCCCTAAACCAATAATGGACCGGAACGTTCCTAAACTAGCACGTCGCCCCAAAACACGGCAATATTGGACCGAAACGTCCTTAAACTAATGCTGGACCGAAATGTTCTTAAATTAATGATGGACCAGAACATCCCTAAACTACCATTTCGCCCCAAAATACGGTGATATTGGACCAAAACATCTTTAAACTAATACTAGACCGGGAAGTCCCTAAACTAATAATGGACCGGAACGTCCCTAAACTAGCATTTCGCCCTAAAACACGGAGATATTGGACCGAAACATTCTTAAACTAATACTGGACCGAAACGTCCTTAACTAATGATGGACTGGAACATCCCTAAACTAGAATTTCATCCCAAAACACGGCGATATTGGACCGAAACATCCTTAAACTAATGCTAGACTGAAACGCCATTAAACTAATGATGGACCGGAACATCCCTAAACTAGCATTTCGCCCCAAAACACGGTGGTATAGGACTGAAATGTCCTTAAACTAATACTGGACCAAAATGTCCCTAAACTAATAATGGACCGAAACATCCCTAAACTAGCATTTCTCCCCTAAACACGGTGATGTTGGACCGAAACGTCCTTAAACTAATGCTAGACTGAGAAGTCTCTACACTAATAATGGACCGGAACTTCCCTAAACTAGCATTTCGTCCCAAAACACGGTGATATTGGACCGAAACGTCCGTAAACTAATGATGAACCGGAACGTCCTTAAACTAATGCTGGACCGAGAAGTCCCTAAACTAATGTTGGATTGAGATGTCCCTAAACTAGCGCGTCATCCCAAATACAGCGATGATGGACCGAAATGTCTCTAAACAGCACATCACCCCAAATACGGCGATATGCTCTCCTAAGATCTATATTGCAATCAAATTCCCAATAGCCACCCCAAGTCCCACCGGCTACACAGCTACTCCAGCGATGAAGCCCCCCCAAGTCCCACCGGCTACACAGCTACTCCAGCGATGAAGCCACCCCCAAGTCCCACCAGCAAACAAATGGGTCACCTGCGACGAAACTACTTTTGGGAGTTTCACCGTTTGAAAAAAATGGTACGTCCACAAGCGAAATGGGCACGGATGAAAACCCGAAAGGGCTCCGTGAGTAAAAACAGCAGAACTGCCGGCGAGCTAATGGAAACACGAAAGGGCACGAACTCGTTAACAAAAAAATGTACTTACAAAGTCATCATGACTTTGCAAGGAGAAAACACCTGTGTGAGATCCTTATAACTCGCAAAGGAGTAACACACTTAGGAATCTATATGATTCCTAAGGCGAAAATACACTTATGAGATCCTCACGACTTGTAAGGAGAATATACCCTCTATAAGACCCTCACGGCTTATAGAATTCAAATGCCTTAAGATACAGGGATCTGCACATGTTCTTAAGCAACCAAAACCCTACAAAATTCTTCTGCCCTACAAGTGGTCCAATATTGACTTTTGTATACAATCTATGGGCATAAAGAAATTCCCCACCAAGTTCCTCCAATGGCAATAATTATCCCCATATGGTGAACGACACTTGTAAGGTCTTCTCGACCTTACAAGCAGAAAATACTCTTGTAAGATCCTTACGACTTGTAAGAGAAAACAAACTTAGGAATTCCCATGATTCCTAAGGAGAAAATACACCTACAAAATCCTTAAGACTCGTAGGGAGAACTACTTTTATGGGACCCTTACGGCTCATAAAGCAAAAAGCCTTAGTCGACAGGATCCTAACCCTGTTCGGTAAGCCACCTTTATTCAAATCAACAATAGCAAATGATGATTCTCTCCTGGAAGTATCCCAGTTGCAGCAATACTGATGCCTAAATAAGTGTCAAATTCTAAGTTCTTTCATGGCAAATGATGATTCGCTCCTGGCAAAATTCCAGTCGCAGCGATGCTCTAAAATTGGTATCAGGACCCAAGTCACCAACTCGCAAAAAAAAAGAAAGACGAGATGATGGGCCTACTTACAATAAAAAACAGTGAGTAAAAAAAGGGGCTAAAATGATTGGACACCGCGATAAAAAGCCAAAATGATTGGGCAATTGCGATTGTCGTGGTATGAAAAATTGAAAAGATAGATCATCGCGAAAATTAAAAAAATATAAAATAAAATAAAACTTTTCTTCCCTGCAAGTAGATCCATATTGACTTTTATATATGATTCATGGGCACAAAGAAAAGAAAAGGAACCATATTTTTCCTCCATACTTCATCAAAAGAAGAATCGAGTCTTGATGACACATCTAAAGCCTAGAAACTATTTGGACGTCCTTCTTACTTCAGCAAAGTACATATGTGACGTCAACAAAGACCAAAGTGTCAAATGAAATTGGAGCAATGGCAATCTCCTAACTCCGGATCTCGATGGCAACATCTACATCCTAGAGATCATCTCGATGTTCTTCCTCATTTCAACAGGGTGCGGACGCAACTATCAAATGAAATTGGAGCAACGGCATATTCATAGCTTCAGATCTCAAATGCAATACATACAGTATAGATGACATACGAATGTCTACCCAACTTCAGCAAAGAAATGATACGACATCATCAAAGAAGAACGAAATGACGACATGTTCCTACCTTCGGGTCTTAACGACAATACTTACAAATCCTAAAGACCATTGGGGATCATCCCATCCCAGAAGGGTGCGGTTATGACTCATCGGGGCTTCATATTAAGCCTAACCTCAAGTAAAAAGCGCCACGGCAAATATCTAACGCTTGCTCTTTCGACAGTAAAATAGATACTCCAACCGAAGAAGATTACTTAAAGGCGTCTTTTCCATCCTCAGAAGGGATCAGAGACACGACAGTCGTGGGACAACTCGAACAGCAACCTAAAGGAATGCATATCGAGAAATATATCAGCCAACGTGATGGTACAATGGACTTAAACCTAATACCACAAACCTAACGGACCCCTGTTATAAAAGAGTGGGGGTTATCTACATTTTACGTTAGGATACACCCGCGAGATCCTCTCGACTCGTCTCGACTCGTAGAAAAACCATTTTTATAAGATCCTCAAAGCTTATAAAGGTGAAAAGGCTTAGGCGACGAGGATATCAACATGTTTCCTAAGCACCGTTGTCCTACAAGAAGGTTAAGACTGACTCTTGTATACTATTCACGGGCCACATTCGACAAAATTGGTAGAAGACACCGCAATCAAAACAGAAAGGTGCAACTCATGGACCTCAGGGCTTAGAACTACATTTCTTAAGAATTGAGATTTGAGTCAATGATAGATGAAGGCATCGGTGGGTGTGAACAAATGCCCCCCACTACTTTGCTCACAGAGGTATATACGTGAGTGAAGAAGTGTAGTATAATGCATAGCATATGGCTGGTTTCGAGCTGGCGTATCGTACGCAATTTTTAGAATTTCAATATGACAAGATAGCGTTGAAAGCATGTCGATTTATATATGCGTGTGGAGGTTTAGTGCATGTGTTATTTATATGTATGCCCTAGAGGCCATTACTGTACATAAGATGTATAATATAATGGATGCTTGGACATATATAGGGAGGACTTTCTTGCTCGACATGATAGTATGCTATCTGGTTGTACTTTATCTTAACATGTACTCTGATTGTCTCTATGTTACATGTTGATAAAACCCTTAGGATATGTACTCGACTACTGGGACTATGATGAGATCAAACTAGTGAGGCCACGGTAGTCGACGAGTACATCCTATAACTGTTCCTAGTCGAGGGTGTATCGAGACAGGGCATCGATACACCAGAGTAGACTAGCGTATACGCATCTTGACCCATATAATGGGCAATGGATGATCCCATATCCATCGGTGTTTGACATCAAGGATGGTGTACGAGTGCTCAGTAGAGACTGGGTACACTGGACGGACTCGCCGAGAACTCCCAGATGGTATTATACCTCACGTCAGATGGCAGTTCTCCGATGACACTGGTACAGAGTAGTCTGTTGACCAGAGATCATCATAGAGTCTTGTGTGATTCCTACTGTGCTTTGATTTCCATCATACCACGTCCAAGAGGGCGTGCAAAAAGGTGGCTTTTGGGTACAGTCCTTAATCACATGGAGGCAATGAGCGACAGGAGGGGATTCGTCTCTCCCGGTATAGGGAGTTGATGTTGTGCTGTGTTCGATTGGCTATAGCTGGAAATCCCTGGCCAGGGTTGCTGAGATTTACTGGTAAGTGTTATCAGTAGTTTCTCGAACTGTTATAGACCTCATATCGACACGACTTATCAAGCTACTGGGGTCTGACGTTTACCACCCTAGGCGAGATATGCGACATATCAGACGACGAGACCGGACTGTACGGGCGTGTTACTGTTTGGATTCACAGGAGAATGTACAGGCTTGCTTGTTGATCTTCTGAGCGCTCAATACCTGGGCGGCTGTTACGTTTAGCTGACCGCTTGCAGCTTGTGGGTGTTTGATATGATCATTACCTACTGCCGGCGTATTGACGATTCTTTAGAGTCCTACACAGAGGCTTCTTGACTCAGGCAAAACGGAGTAGGAGCACATATGTGATATGTGCGGGACCGAGGATAATGCGGTATGTGATACCGTATTGGATTCTCGCGATATGAGATATCGGCCGGGTATATGTGATATAGCCGGGTCATCGTATTAGTCGGTTATATGCGATATAGCCGAATTGTCGGATCAAGTGTTGATTCGATAATTTAATGTTTAATAATATATATGATATATTAAATTACATTAACTAATATAAGCTCACTAAAAGATTCTTTTTCTCACTCGGGTAATACATTGATATATATGCGATATATGTTAAATGTATTATTTTATTTTGTTACGATAAATATTATATATGTGATATATAATACTGTAACATGATATGATAACTAATGCAACATGTTTAGTGGAGTTTAAACATGATTAGGGTTTGGATTAGGGTTAAGACATCTAGTAGATTCTAGAAGCTTTTCTTTTGTCTTGAAAAAGATATTATGCTTGATATTTTCAAGTGACTCGCTTTTAACCCAACCCAAACCATAGCCCTAGTTAATTCTCTACATAGTTTTGTTGACCATGGTTGCATTATTCATCATATTTATCTTTTCATTATTCATCACAAAAGGATTCTTCTTCTTCTTCTTCCTTCTTCATTTCATGGAAAAAAGCTTTCTTGATTTGATTTTGTGATGATAAATGAGTGAGAATAAGAAAACAAATGAGAGCAAAAATCCTACTTCATCATTCTCATCTATCCTTCCCCTTTAGATGAGAGTGTTCACTTCATTTAGTGAGTGTTAGCTTGTGTTAATGAAACTTCAAGGTAGATCATCTATATTATCGAAGATCGGAAGCAAGACTGCATCTTTCTCTTCGTGAAGCCTTTCGAAAGTCCGGAACACGATGATCGCAGCGACGGGACCTCAACACGGAGCTTAAGGAGTGAAGGATCGGATCTACAAAGGTTGTAATCCCTCTCACTTAGTGTTAAAATGTTTAACATGTTAGTTTTCGCCTAAACCCTAGTTTAAAGATCCGGCTTTGGGTTGTTCGGCACGGCTAAAATTTTAATCGGGCATGGTTGATGCGTCGTGGACCCTTGTGCGCGTGCCTAGCAACCCTACAGTGGTATCAGAGCTAAGCTAGAGCTTTAGGCGAAATCTAGACGAAGTTTAAAGTCCGATCGAACACCGAAACCCTAATTTGAACCCCTCTCTGGATATTTTTCAAAAATGTGATTTCTTTTGAATTAAAAATGCTCAGAAAAACAAGTAGGAAAAACTAAGAATTACTGTGAAGTTCGGTCCACTAAGTCACTTATGTGACCGCGGAACCGCGGCCAAACCAAGGGTTTGGCGGCGGTTCCGCGGCCAAAATTTAGACTTAGTCCCTCGTATTTCATATATTTATTCTTTGGTCCTTTCTTGTCATTTTTTTCTGGGAATTGTTTAATTCCACTCAAGTGTTGAGTTTTCGAGGGTTGTATTGGAGACTCGTTAATTTGATCAGATAATTTAACTTCGTTTAAGTTTTTCCGGATAATTTTAGAAACTGTTAAAAAGTTCGAACGGATATCAATAACTCAATTTTTCCCCTGACGGAAAATTTTCAAAAGTTGGATTTTTTCTCGTGTTTGAAACTTTCATAAAGTCATGCAAGTAACGCGGTGGACCCTCTAGAAGACAACAAACTTTAACTTGATTATGTGACCGTCTTGAACTGCCTCTAAACCTTAGGGTTTGCGGCAGTACGGCGTGCCACATGTGAGGCGTTGGCTTGACCCTTCTACGGCTGGACCATTGGTACTGTAGCATGTGATGGATGTTTTAAAACTAATTTCAAGTGTTGAGAACTATTTGGGAAAAATTGGGTGTTTGATTATTCGATCGGAAAGTTTAACATTGTCTATTTATCTGGAATGTGATACAATATTTGGAATCCACAAGTAGTTATGAGATAACTAATTTGAATGTTATAAATCTAGCAGTTCAGTCTCAGATGATCGGTTGACATGGAATTTTGATGTGATCAAAAGTCCGTCGCAATCACGTAGCGTACGCGGATACTCACCGGGTAAACTTAAAAGACAGCCATGCCCCATAGCCCCGACCAAGTGACTGTAGGAGAACCCCGTCGTCAAAAGCATCCGTCCGGGTGCTCGCGGCAGCGGTGTTCCACCTTAGTGCACTTCGTCGACGGCATTCGGGGGTGCGGCCGTCTACTACAGTTTGCGACGAGCATTCGATCAGGATGTCGGGAATCTTATTGAATTGCCCGACTTGATATTGAAAAGAGTTTTCGATAATGAGACTAAAATACAGGGTTCATAATAGTTAGGCATGCGATGTCTAAGGAATTCATTTGGTTAGGCATGCGATGTCTAAGAAGGTTGCGGATTCCAACTGTTGTTGTTTTACACTTTCTTTTCTGTGACCGTAAGCGTAGTATGTGGTGTATCGCCGGCTTCGTTGCTATACATCAACGACAATTGGGATACGCATACTTGCTTACGTTAATGATATGAGATATTATGTGTTGCCGTGATATGTTATATTGGATCGTCGTGTTGTGAATAGCCGGGGGTTTTATGTGAGATGAGAGTTTTTTCTTTTTCATTCATGTAAAATTCATTTGTATGTAATATTCTTTTATTGGGGCACTTCCGGGCTGAGGATGATGTCACCATTGTATATTATTTACTTTTCCGCATTAGGTAGACCCAAGGTGGGGAGCACAAGTAACCGGGTTCTGGGGTCCAGTGGGAGACCATCTCGAGGAGTCGAGACCGGGTCTCCTAACCCTAGAATTGGCAGTGTTGCTTGCCGCTCTCGTAGGGGTCTAGGGATGTGGGTTTGTCTATTCATCGCGACCGTGGAATCCGTGTTTTATACAAGCTCGTATTAAAAACACGGACGTCCTAGTATATCCAATATTTCATATATGTTCTTCTGCTGCAATGTTCTGTGATGAGATCATATTACTGCCTGAGATGAATGTTTATATTATATATATGAGATATATGTTATATTGCAGATTTCGTTTCAAATGTGATGCTTGTGAAGCATAATAAAATGGGACTTCATTAATGAGATTAATGAAATAAAAGAAACCTAAAGATGTTGTAGATACTTATTTAAAAACTGGTAGCTCTAGTTCTTGCTTTGCATAGCGGTGTTCCTTGTAGAACATCCAGCACCTTATTCGATAAGGAAAGAGCCGAGATCCCTTCACCGGGAGTGACCTCTTTAGTGAAACTAGCAGATGCTACAAACTCGGTTTGTCTTTTGATTGCTTGTATAGTTCTTGCTTTGCATGGTGATATTTGTGAAATATCCTGCACCTTATTCGATGAGGAAAGGGCCGACGATCCCTTCACCGGGAGTGACCCCTTTAGCAAAACTAGAAAAACCTCAAAAACACTCCATTTAAAATTCACTCGATTCTACAACGATATCAAGTTCATTACGCAAAGGGTTTTCTTAAAAACCTGTCGTATCCCTCCGTCATTTCAGATAAGTACTAGTTAGTATTCGTGCTATATTTGTTGACTATGTTAAGGCGTAGTGTGCGGTAGCTGATTAGTGCTTATCTGTATAAACATATGATGCTATTGGATTAGGGTAGTCGTGCGACTTTGTTGACTATGTTAAGGGTCGTGCGGGTGGGTTTAATTCAATCGGGAAATGACGGGTTGAACTTGACTAGCACTTATGATTTGTTGACTATGTTAAGGTCATATAGCTGCTAGGGATAAAATATTATTGGGAGTTTCAAGTGTTAAAATTTGCAATGAGATTGCATACTTTCTATGAGATAGTTGGATCCCGATACCCGCTGCGAGTAAGAGTTACTCTTGGGAGAGTTTTACACATTACAATTAGCCGATCAAGTAGGTGTCTAGAAAGGTGTTAAAGGGGTTACGCCCCTGGGAAAACGAAGTTTACTTTAATTAGGTTCGTGCAAAAGCACAGGGGACCTCCCTCAAAGTACCGACACTGGCCTGACTGAAAGATTGGCGAACTTGTAGCGTGTAATTAATCCTGGCTAGTCTTTCCTTTTAGGGTTTGAAGGAAGATTTGATTAAAACAGTGGAAGACATCCTGATTAGATATATTAGATAACCAATCTAATCTTGCATGAGCATACGCTGAGTGTTTTCTTCTCTCTCTCTCCAGGTAGCGACCATGTCACGCCTTAATCAAGATAATAATACGGATGTATTTGACCGAACCCGCTTGTTATACTGAGCTGGGAAATGTTGGTCCCGCTCCAACTTATAATTGTTATAAGACAGAGCAGGAAATTGGGGAATACCAGATTTCCCGTGCCGCCCAAACGAAGAAAGTGCATGCTGATGCATCATCTTCGGGTATGTTCATTACAGAGAACTGTTTCTCAGTATCCTTTACGTCCTGGGTATGAGATACCGAATCAGGATCCCGCATATGTAATCTGTTACATGGGCTACAGATAGGTAGAGAACTGAGAACGGGTGATAAGTTTCATGAGATAGAAACAGTGCAAGTGTTGCAGCCAAGTCTGTTGGTCACTGTCACCCTGTATTACCAGAATACATTGATTCTGAATGAATGTTATTAGATACCGAACCTGATGTACAACATCATATCAGTCTCTTTATTAGTAAAGAAAGGATATAATTTTGTATTGTTGGATAATGTTTTGAACATTTCCTATATCAAGAGTTGATCGGTTCAGGCACGTTATCTAAAAGCATTGACGTTCTAAATCAAACTAAAGTTTTTAGTATACAGAATACACACGAGAGGAAGAGTTCAGAAATGAACGAATCCTTCTAGTGGCATTGTAGACTAGGTCATATCAATGCGACCCGACTAGCTGAAGTTACATATAGATGCATATTTAAATTAGTATGAATTTACATCTTGTGAAACTTGCCGGTCATGTCACAGAGATAAGATGACCACGGCTCCGTTTATTGGAAATAGAGAAAGAGTTAGTGAACTCTTGATTGATACATGCTGATGTATGAAGGTCCCCAGTCTACACATGCCAAGACCGGTTCTTTGTACTTCATTACATTCTTTGATAATCTCTCAAGATTCAGACATATGTTTCTGTTGAAACACAAGTCCGAAACTTTTGAGATATTCACAGAATATAAGTTAGAAGTAGAGAACCAAAAATGGGTATAAGTATTATGTCCTTTGATGTGATCAGGAAGGAGAATACTTGAGCACGGAATTCCAGGATTATTCTAAAGGAGAATGAGATTCTCTCTCAGCATTACTCCTCCGTATACACCATAGCACGATGGTATATCGGGGCGGAGCAATAGCACCCTATATGATATGGTGTGCTCTATGATGAGTACTACTGAGTTTCCTATTTCCTTTTGGGAGTTATGCACTTGAGAAGTTGCATACCTATTGAATAGGGTTCAAATCAAATCAGTTGCCTACCACTTCATATGTGATATGGAAAGGGGAGAGCCCATATCTTAAGTTTGTTAAGATTTGGGGTTGTCCGGCCTATGTCTAAAAAGCAAAATCCGGACAAGCTCGAGGCAAAGTCAGATCTGTGGAAGTTTGTTGGATATCCCAAGCATTCGCAAGGGAATATCTTCTACCTAACCGAGGAACAAAAGATGTTTTTTTTCTCTCAACATGCCACCTTTGTGAAAGGGAATTTCTTGTGAAGAAATTAGTAGTCATGAGGTAGAACTGGAAGGAGTTCTAGCTATACAAACTACAGCAGATGATTTGGTAGAACCAAAGGATTCAATAGTTTCCAACGAACCTCAGCCTCTCCGCCGATCTAGTAGGGTTCCTCACCCACTTGAGAGATACTTCAGTTTCTCTATGACAGTGGGAGCGAGGATTGCATCATGAGATGATGACCCAACTAGTTTCGAGCTGGCCATCAGGAGTGGGACTCTGTAAGAATGGCTGGATGCTTATCGATCTTAGATGGAATCCTTATACACCAACAAAGTATGGACTTTGGTTGCTTTATCTGAAGGGTTAAATCCCCCTCAGGAGCAGGTATATCTTGAGAAGATTACTTGGTGTACATGGAAAAGTTGAGACTTTCAAAGCTATGCTTAAGTCCATCCAGATCCTACTTGCCATTGCTACATACCCTGACTACAATTTCTGGCGGTTGGGTGTCATGACAGCTTTTCAAAATGATGTTTTAGAAGAGAACGTCTATAAGTACACAGCCAGAAGGCTTCGTAGACAGTGGGAGCAGCGGAAACGTGTGCAAGATGTTTTATGTGATAAAGCAGGCATCGCGGAGTTGGAACGTCTGTTTTGATATGGTAGTCAAAGAGTTTGACTTCATCAAAATGGTAGATGAACCTTGTATATACAAAAAGATAGTAGAGAGTATGGTGGTGATCCTCGTAGAGTACGTGGATGACATACTCTTGATAGGGAAGGAGTTTCCTATGCTACGCTCGGTCAATCTCTGCTTATCACAAGGATTCTCCATATAGGATCAAAATGATACCTCCTAAATCCTGGGTTTTGGATCTATGAGATAGATCTAATTGGATGTTAGGATACTCACTAGTTGTAGTGAGATGGTATCAATCGATCCTGGGGAGAATCACTGGAAAAGTTCCAGGGTGATAAGGACGACGGAATGTCAGTCGCAGGGTTTGTCTATACCCTCAGTGGAGGGACGGTATGTTGGAAGAGTTCCAAGCTAGATACCATGACATACTAGACGATTAAAGGCAAGATACATCGTTACCAAGGATACTACCAAAGAGGCAGTCTGGATATATATAAGTTCATGAGATGAACTTCGTTCCTACCATTGTGTGACAATGGAGTTGTGGTTTTAGCCAAGGAACTACCGTCCCATCAGAAATCCAGATATAATTCTTAGGCAGTATCACCTGATCATGGAGATGGTTGATCTCCAGGGAGATCGAGGTTAGGAGAGTAGGCACAGAGGACAACAGCGCGGATCCACTCACAAAGGCCTTTTTCCCAGTAGAGACTTTTATGGGATGGTTGAGTATGAGATACTTCAACCACAACTAATTGTTAGGTATGTGATACTACAACAGATGGCCCTAGTTCAAGTGGGAGATTGTTAGTTATATGTATGCCCTAGAGGCTATTAGTGTACATACTATGTATATTGTAATGGATGCTTGGACATATATAGGGAGGACTTTCTTGCTCGACATGATAGTATGCTATCTGGTTGTACTTTATCTTAACATGTACTCCGATTGTCTCTATGTTACTGATTGATACGAAAAAGTGTGTTTGTAGATTAACCGCAATCAATAACGGTGTCGCTTGTAGCTAGACCGAAATGAGTACGGGTCGTCTTCAGGGAAACGTGGAACCTTTTAATCTTACTTTAGATGTGTTGAGAAAGAGAGAAGGAAATAAGAATTTTATAGAATGGTTTCTAGATCTACGTTAAGCAAGAATGCAAAATATAGATCTAGATTATTTTAGAGATTTAGTTAATATAAGAAGAGGGCTTGTAGGGTTCGTTAGGATTTAGTAGTCATGGACGATTAATTAAAAGTTACCCTTTTTATCCATTAATAGATTTAGAACTAGAACGACGGTGATGCGTGTAGATTAGGGTTTCTGGAGGGAAAAGGAATCCCACTCTTAACCCTTATCTCGACACGGAACTCCGTTCATATCTAGCCTTTACCAAAACAATCTTTAATCTAATCTCTAATCGCGGTCGGAACTAGCAAAGAATTGCTAGCGCGCCCGATTAGGATGTTAATGATTCTTTTGATAAAGGTCCTAAACTTTATAGGACTTAAAAATGGTTTAATTATTTTCATCGTCCATTAGCCTACCCTAATCCTACGAACCCAAACAAGCGGAGAATTACTCGCGCATGTTGGGAGAAGAAGATGTAAAGACAGAGAGGGAAAACATAATGTAAAATGCAAAAAGAATTAAATAAAATAACTACCTTTATTAATCAACTTGAACAAACTACACTTTAATCCGTAGAAAATGATTACAAAACTAGTTGCTTCTCGATCTTTCCTAAGGAGGTGGTCGAACAGTTGATGATCAGCCTGGATGCGTGAGCGTCTGGGGCTTCGTGATCGCGTCGGCTTGATAGCTTTTCCAAGAAGCTCTCGGTGCCCTTTTATAGTGCAAAGCCAGAATCTTTTAGTTGGAAACTTGGTAAAATTCAGCAAAGATTGATACTGGAAAATCTAGGCTCCCAACTCCATATAAGTGCGGCAGATCCGCGGCCCAAGGGGGGTTTGGCCGCGGATCCGCGCTCAAAGGTGAGGATCCCCTGATCAAAATTCTTGGGCTTTCTTCTTGTGACATGTGGCAATCCTAGGCACCTTTAGAATTCAGAAATCTTCTCTCGGTTGCTTCCAGACTTGGTCTCCAAGTTTTGCTTCTTAATTTGGCAAGATTTCTTCAACAGCTTGATTTCTTTGATATATTCTGCATAACAACTTGGAAAATTCTGCACAATAATCTTAAATAATATTTAGTAGACTTAGTTCTACTAGGATTTGGTCAATGAATTTATTTGCATACATTTTTCTACCAAATGCTAATTAAAATATATTAACACATGGAAAATGGTGTTTTCACACATAAACCCTCATATATATAATATATTATAATAAAGTCTTTTTTTAATATGAAAATGGTAGGAAAAATGTAATACAAATGTGCAGTTTTATCAACTGAACAAATACCCCCAAACTTATCTTTGATCGTCCCGAGCAAACTAGTTTATTTAAGAGGAGAAAAAGAAAGGAGAAAACTAAGCACACTTTCGTAGGCAGACACGATTGCACTGAGCACGTGCAACAAGCCGTTAAACCTCTAGGTGTCCCTAGTAGGAGGAGTGTTGTCTCCTGAGGGTTTTCAGCGGATTACACCCACAAAATCTAATAACAAAAGAAAGATGGTGAAATTTACATATAAAGATAAGAACCATAAAAGAAAGGCCTTGAAAAGAAGAGTTTCCAACTATACTAGATTTTCAGTTGTCATGAGCCCTATCTTAATAGTCATGAAAAAATGTTAGAAATCATATTACCCCTCAATAAAACATCGTCTTTATTCTTCATTCCTACCTTTCTTCCAAACATTGATCATATAACCCCACGTGTGTGAAATGGACATCCCTACACTCAGAGAATTCAATTCAAGCTATCATATTCTTGTCCATCTACCTTAGTACTTTTTAATTTAATGAATATTAAAGATTTGCTCACACATTTTCATGCGACCGTTAATACTTCTTGAGGTACTAACAGACCGATTACTTATGTGCTTGCTGATTAGGTGATAATATTTTCCTCGTCTTGCACCACCTAAGGCTTAGCAGTGACTCCCAGACCAGTTGGCCTTAGGGCACTAGGTGAAGAGGCACCCTCGCTATATTTTTTTATTGCTGCCTTGGCGATAACAAAACCAGTGTTCATTTTTTTCTTTTCACCATTTTTATATTTTCTTCATTTGTTTTTTCATTTTCTTCATACTTTGGCTTTTAGACAAGAGCATTTCAAGGTATCCTCTACTATCCCGAGTTTCAAGACGTGTGTAAGAGCATATAGTAGGGTATCAACATTCAAATGTTTGGCTTCCAGAATAGAAACTATTTTTCAGACTTATTTTTATTCTCAGATTAGTGACTTCCTTCATTTTACTAACCCTTGGGACAACAGCTCATAACTACTTATTACTAGTTCGTGTAAGAAAACTTCTAATTTTCTTGGTTTTCTTAAACTATTCCAATCTTTTAGATGTAATTTTTCACTTTCTACTCTTTTGTTAAAAAAAAATTTTAATGCCTGGTGTCAAAGATAATTCAGTGAATACAAACCTCCTCCACAAACCTGTTTTCAGCAGTGTCCTCACTGATGTAGCCTTTTTAGAATATGAACCTATATACTAAGGGAGAGATACAAGGGGTAAAATAATAGTTAAATGAAAAATTCCCCCAAACTTATTCTTTGACACGCACAGATATTCAATCAAATCATTTTTTACTCACCTCCATTCTTAAAATGTGAAAAAGTTATCAAAACATGGAGGTAAGGCGGAGGAATTTTAGTTTTGATAAAGCGGCTCCTGTAAAAACAGGAGCTCCTCCGCGGGGTCAGTAGAAAAATACGGTTTTAATCTATGCCCATTCACTTTAAAAATCGAACCGTTTTTCAAATTTTCGACTTCAACTGCCCCGTGCGGGTGTACATACCGCACCACAAAAGGTCCTTTCCAACGAGATTTAAGCTTACCCGGATGAAGATGGAGACGGGAATCATAAAGAAGGACTTGTTGCCCCGATGTGAAGGTTTTTCTAAAAATATTTTTATCGTGGAACACTTTAGTCCTGTTCTTTACTATCACCGCATTATCGTAAGCTTCATCGCGGAGTTCGCTTAGCTCATTCAATTGCAGCTTCCGATAGCTGCCTGCATGATCAAGATCAAAATTAAGCTCTTTAATAGCCCACATTGCCTTATGTTCGATCTCGACAGGGAGGTGGCATGCCTTCCCAAACACAAGGCGGTATGGAGACATACCAAGATCGGTCTTATAAGCGGTGCGGAATGCCCAAAGAGCATCCGTCAATTTGGTTGACCAATCTTTACGGTTCTTAGAAACCGTCTTCTCCAATATCTATTTGATCTGCCTATTTGAGATCTCAGCCTGCCCGCTTGTTTGGCAATGATAGGGCGTAGAAAGCTTGTGAGTGATTGAATATTTCCGCATCAAGGCCTTGAAAGACCTATTGCAGAAATGTGTCCCGTTGTCGCTAATGATAGCGCGAGGGTGTCCGAATCGCGAAAAGATATTTTCTTTAAGGAACTTAATGACAACTTTGTTGTCATTAGTGCGACACGGTATAACTTCCACCCACTTCGAGACATAATCAACCGCTAACAAGATATATAGATTCCCAAAGGAGTTGGGAAAAGGGCCTATAAAATCAATACCCCAAACATCAAATATTTCCACAACCAATATCGGTTGGAGCGGCATCTCGTTCCTTCGTGAAATCCGACCCAAATGCTGACATCACGGACAAGTTTTGCAATGTTCAAATGCATCTTTAAATAATGTTGGTCAATAAAAGCCACATTGTAAAACTTTCTCCGCCGTTTTTCGAGGTCCAAAGTGACCGCCGCATGCCTGATCGTGACAAAATGATAACACGCTCTTGAATTCATCGTTAGGGACACACCTGCGAATGATTTGATCGGAACAATACTTGAATAGATATGGTTCATCCCAGTAAAAATATTTTACTTGGGATAAAAATCGAAGTTTGTCTTGTTTCGACCAATTGCTAGGTATAAGTCCCGTCGCAAGATAGTTCACGATATCCACGAACCAAGGTTCGTAAGATACATTCAAGAGCTGTTCGTCGGGAAATGAGTCATTTATCGGCACGGTCACAGTTGGCGAAGAAGTGATGCGTGAAAGATGGTCGGCTACAATGTTCTCACATCCACTCTTGTCTTTGATGACAAGATCAATTTCTTGTAACAATAGGATCCAACGTATTAGCCTGGCCTTCGCATCCTTCTTCGATAAAAGATGTCGTAGGGCGGAGTGATCAGTGTAAACCATAATAGGCGAGCCAATCAAGTAGGGCCTGAATTTCTCTAAAGCAAACACAACTGCCAAGAGTTCTTTCTCGGTAGTTGTGTAATTTATTTGTGCATCATTCAAGGTCCTACTTGCATAGTAAATTACATGTGGCATCTTATCAATATGCTGTCCCAAGACAGCACCAATAGCAAAATCTGATGCGTCACACATAAGCTCGAACGGGTGGTTCCAATCTGGAGATGATAGAACTGGGGCTGTAGTGAGTGATTCTTTAAGTGATTCAAAAGCAGCCTCACAATCCGAATCGAAGTGAAAAGTAGTGTCCTTGGCCAATAGAAGGGTTAAGGTTCTAGCAATTTTGCTAAAGTCCTTAATAAATCTCCTATAAAATCCTGAATGACCAAGGAAGGATCGTATATCTTTGACACAATTGGGACGAAGGAGGTTTTGAATGACATCTATTTTAGCTCTGTCAACCTCAATGCCTTTATGTGAAATTATATGTCCAAGTACAATACCTTCTTGGACCATAAAATGGCATTTTTCCCAATTCAAAGTCAAGTTCTTATCCTTACAGCGGGTAAGAACAGCGTCAAGATTACGAAGGCAGTCCTCAAAGGAGTCCCCAAAAATGGAGAAATCGTCCATAAAAATTTCTAGAAAATTTTCCACCATATCTGAAAATATCCCCATCATACACCGCTGAAATGTAGCGGGAGCGTTGCATAACCCAAAGGGCATGCGTCTATAAGCAAAAGTTCTGAAAGGACAAGTAAAAGTGGTTTTATCTTGATCCTTTTCGGCGATGGGGACCTGGTTGTAACCAGAGTATCCGTCCAAGAAACAGTAGTATTCGTGTCCCGCTAATCGTTCCAACATCTGGTCAATGAAAGGTAGAGGGAAGTGATCTTTCCTCGTCGCGGCATTGAGTTTCCTGTAATCGATACATACGCGCCACCCAGTTTGGGTGCGTGTTTGGATTAACTCATTAGCCTCGTTAGTGATGACCGTGATGCCAGACTTTTTAGGGACCACATGAATTGGACTTACCCATTGACAATCAGATATGGGGTAAATTATTCCACTATCAAGACACTTGACGATTTATTTCTTTACCGCCTCCTTCATAACGGGATTTAACCGTCTTTGTGGGTCTCGGGTTGGTTTGGCTTCATCCATCAGATGTATGTAATGTTCAACAATTAAGGGACTAATCCCTTTGATGTCAGCTATTGTCCAACCAAATGCTTCCCGATTCGATCTCAACACTGCCAAAAGTGCATTCTCTTGCTCTAAGGCTAGAGAAGCGGAAATAATCACTGGCAAAGTCTTATTCTCTCCTAAATATGCATATTTAAGATGAGAAGGTAGCGGTTTGAGATCAAGAATTGGTGGAGAGACAATAGAAGGTGGGGTAAGTGAATGATATTCGGACTCCCGAAGAGGTTCAAAACTTGCATAAGATATCGACTCGGAAAGTGCTGCTGACTTTTGCAACGAGTCAACGGGTTCAATCTCAAGGTCGGACCATTGAACATATCCTCACTATAAAGTGGTGCAAGATCAAACGATGTCTCATTAGTGTTGTCGAGAACATCAAAGCAAAGCTCCTCATCCATGCAGCTTTCGGAAGCTATCTCGTGGATGGAGCAAACATCCAGCAATTGAGCAGAAGGTTCTGATGGCTGACTTCCTAGCTTGTAAATATTAAGCTCAATTGTCATTTTCCCGAAGGATAAGTTCATAGAACCGTTACGACAATTAATTACAGCGTTAGAAGTTGCTAGGAAGGGTCGACCAAGTATCACCGGGATTTGATTGCGTGGGTTTACCACAGGTTGTGTATCCAAAACAATAAAGTCCACGGGAAATATGAATTCCCCGACTTTAATTAACACATCCTCTAGTTCACCCCGAGGTTTGGTGATAGATCGGTCTGCCATTTGGAGAGTACAATGGGCGGGTTTTAACTCTCCAATCCCTAACTGCTCGTATACTGAATAAGGAAGCAAATTGACGCTAGCGCCTAGATCGAGTAAAGCACGATTAATATGTTTACCCCCAATAGAAATAGAGATTGTAGGACAGCCGGGGTCCTTACGTTTCTTTGGTATTTGTTGGGTAAAAGCTGTGCTAACATTACTCGTCATGAAAACCTTTTTAGGCACTTGAGTTTTTCTCTTCCTAGTGCACAAGTCTTTAAGGATTCTTGCATAAGATGGGACTTGTTGAATAGCATCTAGGAGAGGAATATTCACGCTCACTTGCTTAAACATTTCCACAATCTTCTCCATTTGCGGGTTAGGTCGGTTTGCCCTTAATCGGTTTGGAAATGGAGCTCGATCAATAAGTTTGCGTTTGTGGAGAAGACTGTGGCGACCGATTCGATCCCAAAATTGGAGTGGGTATCGACTTAGATAGATTTGGTGAAATGTTTGAGCCTTGGGGAAAATGGAGAATAGGCTCGGATGAAGGTGGAAGACTGGAAGAAGAAGAAGAAGAAGGGGTATCAAATGTGTCACTATCATCAAATTGCTCACCCACTTGGTTGTTCAGCACTCTCCCCGATCTCAACGTAGTGACGGCATTCACATTATGACTTTGTGAATGGCCAGGATTCGGTAGGGGTTGAGATGGGAGTTTCCCTTTCTCTCTCGCACTCATTGCGGCGTTTAACTGTGCGATTTGGTTTTCTATTGATTTGATACTCTCACCATGGGAGGAGGAGTTTTTCGTTAGGGCATCAATAGAAAACCTCATCTCAGCCGAATTTTGCATAGATTGTTTCATGAACATATCCAAAGTTTGTGCAAGTGAGTTGTCAATACCGGCCACTTGTGGTGTAGAAATGTTGGTCGGATTTTGGAAATTCTGTGACTGAAAGGGGGGCTGATTTTGTGGTTGTGGTTGCTGTGGAGGAGGTCTTTGATAATTTCTTTGTTGGTTTTGATTCCAAGCAAAGTTAGGATGATTCCTCCATCCTTGATTGTACGTGGAAGAATAAGGGTCGTTTCTAGGTCGCTGCTGAAAAGCAGCATTAGCTTGAAACGATGCATTCATAGGACATTCTTCCGTTAAGTGTGAAGGATCCGAACAACAACTACAGACGGTCTTAGGAAACGTGACCTGATTTAGGGAGAAAGATGAGAACTTGTTTTCAATAGCGTCGAGTTTCTTTTGTATCGCTGCCATTTCGGCTTTCACTGCGATGGAAACGTCGAGCTGGTGAATACCTCCCTTAGTTGTAGGTGGTCTTACGCTTTCCCACTGCAACGTGTGTTCAGCGAGATCTGCCAGATATTTCCATGCTTCACCATCATCTTTAGACATGAAATTGTATTGACACATTGTCTCAAGCATCTGCTTTGTCGTTGGATTAATGCCCTCATATATAATCCGACATAAATCCCATCTTTGTATTCCGTGATGGGGGCATTGGACAAGCAGATCTTTGAAACGTTCAAAGCACTTCCAAAATGGTTCATTGGGAAGCTGGGTGAACTGGTTTATCTCGCTCCTAATATGTGCAGTCTTATGATTTGGGTAAAACTTCTTAAGAAATGCTACGACGAATTCATCCCAATTGGTGATAGAGTGTGCGGCAGTATTATAAAGCCATTTTTCTGCCAAGTCGCACAGTGTGAATGGGAGAAGACGTAAGCGCATAGCATCTAAAGTCAATTGTGAAGTACCCATCATTGCGCATACGTTCTCGAATTTAGTGATGAAAACGTACGCATCTTCCGACTCAAGCCCATGAAATTTGGGCAGCAGATTGATGTAGTGGGGTATAATTTCGAAATTATCCCCGTTAGGTGGTGGAAGAGATAGACAAGTAGGAAGAGGACCACGAATAGGATAGCATCTCTCTTGGAGAGAGATGCGCGGTGGATTCTGCTCACCTGCGGGCGGTGGCAGCGTGGTGTTATAATTAGATGGAGTGTCGTCCATCACGGTCGATGCGGTGTGTGGTGGGGGAAAAGAAGATGAAGAAGTACCGACTTCGGCGTCGATAGCAGGAACGCAGACAAGACGGGCACTAGGATCCCGTGTCCAGCCGAGCATGCACTAAGCGGGTTTTGTGCAAGTGGCAGCGTGTGTGTGATTTAAAATTGGCTTGTTTTGAAAAAGTGGGACTCAAGACAAATCTCCCTAAGATGCACAAGCAACCCTAGAACTAAGGTTACCTAGATCCAGTCTCTAGACCGCTCCTAGACTTCCAAAGGACAAGCCGCAGGATCAATCCTCTACCGCCTCCGTACTACCCTTGTAGCCAGATAAGTGCCAGGTAAGTGGGAAGGAACCACGTCGTGGGCCTAATTAAAAACCACTAGCCTTTGTCACACTTGCCTAGGCACTACAAAAGTAATGTGGATAAACGATACATTACCCACGACCTTCCTCAGTCCTGATTGAGCGCGACAGTCCTTAGAGTCTGGTCTAGATATTTTTTAAATTAATGAAAGGTTGATCTATATGCTCGGTTTGTGATTTGTGGGGCTTAGGAAGGGTGATGAAATCCCCACCTAATCTTGATTTGGTCTTTACCCCTTAAAGTCCATATTAAATATGCAAAACAAAACCAATCACAAAACTTTTGCAAAAAGATTTTTGAGCGGCGCAATTTTTGCAAAGAATCCTGCAGAAAATAGAGTTTATTGGATTTGAGGAGAGAGAGAAGGAGTTAAGAAATATACCAGAGAAGATTGAAGCCCTAATTCCTCCAACCTGCCATGATTCCGCCGTAGAATGGGTGCTTTTGCCGCGGTTCCGCCGCGTGTAAGAAGGAACAGTTGATGAAATTTTTTGTATAGCCTTCTGTGCTCCTCTGGATCTCTAAAAATGTCTCTGTTTCATGTTCTCGTTAATTCTGTGACTCCAGATCTCCTTGCAAAAATTCACGCACGAATCGTTAAATATGCAATTTGCAGTTTTGTGTTAATAATGATATGGCTCGTCTAAGAATTCAACACAAATAATAAAAATAAAAAATAACGCACGTATCCCCGGCAACGGCGCCATTTGATTGATGTGGAAGAGTGTGTTTGTAGAATAATCGCAATCAATAACGGTGTCGCTTGTAGCTAGACCGAGATGAGTACGGGTCGTCCTCAGGGAAACGTGGAACCTTTTAATCTTAATTTAGATGCGTTGAGAAAGAGAGGAGGAAATAAGAATTTTATAGAATGGTTTCTAAATCTACGTTAAGCAAGAATGCAAAATATAGATCTAGATTATTTTAGAGATTTAGTTAATATAAGAAGAGGGCTTGTAGGGTTCGTTAGGATTTAGTAGTCATGGACGATTAATTAAAAGTTACCATTTTTATCCATTAATAGATTTAGAACTAGAACGACGGTGATGCGTGTAGATTAGGGTTTCTGGAGGGAAAAGGAATCCCACTCTTAACCCTTATCTCGACACGGAACTCCGTTCATATCTAGCCTTTACCAAAACAATCTTTAATCTAATCTCTAATCGCGGTCGGAATTAGCAAAGAATTGCTAGCGCGCCCGATTAGGATGTTAATGATTCTTTTGATAAAGTTCCTAAACTTTATAGGACTTAAAAAGGGTTTAATTATTTTCATCGTCCATTAGCCTACCCTAATCCTACGAACCCTAACAAGCGGAGAATTACTCGCGCATGTTGGGAGAAGAAGATGAAAAGACAGAGAGGGAAAACATAATGTAAAATGCAAAAAGAATTAAATAAAATAACTACCTTTATTAATCAACTTGAACAAACTACACTTTAATCCGTAGAAAATGATTACAAAACTAGTTTCTTCTCGATCTTTCCTAAGGAGGTGGTCGAACAGTTGATGATCAGCCTGGATGCGTGAGCATCTGGGGCTTCGTGATCGCGTCGGCTTGATAGCTTTTCCAAGAGGCTCTCGGTGCCCTTTTATAGTGCAAAGCCAGAATCTTTTAGTTGGAAACTTGGTAAAATTCAGCAAAGATTGATACTGGAAAATCTAGGCTCCCAACTCCATATAAGTGCGGCGGATCCGCGGCCCAAGGGGGGTTTGGCCGCGGATCCACGCTCAAAGGTGAGGATATCTTGATCAAAATTCTTGGGCTTTCTTCTTGTGACATGTGGCAATCCTAGGCACCTTTAGAATTCAGAAATCTTCTCTCGGTTGCTTCCAGACTTGGTCTCCAAGTTTTGCTTCTTAATTTGGCAAGATTTCTTCAACAGCTTGATTTCTTTGATATATTCTGCATAACAACTTGGAAAATTCTGCACAATAATCTTAAATAATATTTAGTAGACTTAGTTCTACTAGGATTTGGTCAATGAATTTATTTGCATACATTTTTCTACCAAATGCTAATTAAAATATATTAACACATGGAAAATGGTGTTTTCACATATAAACCCACATATATATAATATATTATAATAATGTCCTTTTTTTTAATATGAAAATGGTAGGAAAAATGTAATACAAATGTGCAGTTTTATCAACTGAACAGTTACATGTTGATAAAGCCCTTAGGATATGTACTCGACTACTGGGACTATGATGAGATCAAACTAGTGAGGCCACGGTAGTCGACGAGTACATCCTATAACTGTTCCTAGTCGAGGGTGTATCGAGACAGGGCATCGATACACCAGAGTAGACTAGCGTATACGCATCTTGACCCATATAATGGGCAATGGATGATCCCATATCCATCGGTGTTTGACATCAAGGATGGTGTACGAGTGCTCAGTAGAGACTGGGTACACTGGACGGACTCGCCGAGAACTCCCAGATGGTATTATACCTCACGTCAGATGGCAGTTCTCCGGTGACACTGGTACAGAGTAGTCTGTTGACCAGAGATCATCATAGAGTCTTGTGTGATTCCTACTGTGCTTTGATTTCCATCATACCACGTCCAAGAGGGCGTGCAAAAAGGTGGCTTTTGGGTACAGTCCTTAATCACATGGAGGCAATGAGCGACAGGAGGGGATTCGTCTCTCCCGGTATAGGGAGTTGATGTTGTGCTGTGTTCGATTGGCTATAGCTGGAAATCCCTGGCCAGGGTTGCTGAGATTTACTGGTAAGTGTTATCAGTAGTTTCTCGAACTGTTATAGACCTCATATCGACACGACTTATCAAGCTACTGGGGTCTGACGTTTACCACCCTAGGCGAGATATACGACATATCAGACGACGAGACCGGACTGTACGGGCGTGTTACTGTTTGGATTCACAGGAGAATGTACAGGCTTGCTTGTTGATCTTCTGAGCGCTCAATACCTGGGCGGCTGTTACGTTTAGCTGACCGCTTACAGCTTGTGGGTGTTTGATATGATCATCACCTACTGCCGGCGTATTGACGATTCTTTAGAGTCCTACACAGAGGCTTCTTGACTCAGGCAAAACGGAGTAGGAGCACATATGTGATATGTGCGGGACCGAGGATAATGCGGTATGTGATACCGTATTGGATTCTCGCGATATGAGATATCGGCCGGGTATATGTGATATAGCCGGGTCATCGTATTAGTCGGTTATATGCGATATAGCCGGATTGTCGGATCAAGTGTTGATTCGATAATTTAATGTTTAATAATATATATGATATATTAAATTACATTAACTAATATTAGTTTACTAAAAGATTCTTTTTCTTACTCGGGTAATACATTGATATATATGCGATATATGTTAAATGTATTATTTTATTTTGTTACGATAAATATTATATATGTGATATATAATATTGTAACATGATATAATAACTAATGCAACATGTTTAGTGGAGTTTAAACATGATTAGGGTTTGGATTAGGGTTAAGACATCTAGTAGATTCTAGAAGCTTTTCTTTTGTCTTGAAAAAGATATTATGCTTGATATTTTCAAGTGACTCACTTTTAACCCAACCCAAACCATATCCCTAGTTAATTTTCTACATGGGTTTAGTTGACCATGGTTGCATTATTCATCATATTTATCTTTTCATTATTCATCACAAAAGGATTCCAATTCTTCTTCTTCCTTCTTCATTTCATGGAAAAAAGCTTGCTTGATTTGATTTTTTGATGATAAATGAGTAAGAATAAGAAAATAAATGAGAGCAAAAATCCTACTTCATCATTCTCATCTATCCTTGCCTTTTAGATGAGAGTGTTCACTTCATTTAGTGAGTGTTAGCTTGTGTTAATGAAACTTCAAGGTAGATCATCTATGTTATCGAAGATCGGAAGCAAGAATGCATCTTTCTCTTTGTGAAGCCTTTCGAGAGTCCGGAACACGATGATCGCAGCAATGGGACCTCAACACGGAGCTTAAGAAGTAAAGGACCGGATCTACAAAGGTTGTAATCCCTCTCACTTAGTGTTAAAGTGTTTAACATGTTAGTTTTCGCCTAAACCCTAGTTTAAAGATCCAGCTTTAGGTTGTTCGGCACGGCTAAAATTTTAATCGGGCATGGTTGATGCCTCGTAGACCCTTGTGCACGTGCCTAGCAACCCTACAACATGATATGTGCACATCAGTAGCATTCATGTGAGCGCTGATGTGAATAGCACATTGTGCCTATTATATAAGAATTAAATTCTTAGGAAGCGCCCACGTGCATACCACATGAGCGTCAGCGCCCAAATTAAAAGTAGTTAGAATTAAATTCTACATGAAAATCATTTTCCTAAAATCTGGGGATATTCTCTGTTAAACAGAACCATTGGATAAAAGATCCAATTGTGGGTAAAAATCATCAAAAGATAGAATTAAATTCTATTAGGGGAAAATATCTCCCTAATCTTTCTAAATGAAAAAGATATTCTCGGTCGTATCAAAGATCCAATGATAAAATTAAATTCTAATATGGGAAAATATTTCCCTAATCTTTCTAAACGAGAATGATAAATTCTGAACCCTTAGATTAAAAAAAATCCAATGCTGATTAAAAATCACCATTTGATAGAATTAAATTCTATCTATGGAAAAATATTTTCCTAATCTTGTTAAAAACAAGAATATATATTCTGCGAAACAAAAATCACTGGATCAAATATCCAACAGTGGATAAAATCCTCTAAATAATCTTTAAGGCCTATTAAATCAATTGGCGTCTTTCAAATGAGAGATTTTCTCAAACTAACTAATAATTTACATCCCCTATATAAAAGGTCTGAGACTTCAAGTCTCAAGGAGGAAGGAGGGAGGAGAAGATGGGACCCTATAAGTTTTCCAAAAAAACTGAGAATTTAATTCTCTTCTCAAAGAAGAAGATCCTCGCTCTTCCAAACCCTAGGTAAAGGAAAAAAGCATAGATAAAATGTATCTCTTTTTCCTAGTATAAAAAAACAACAAGGGCTTAACCCTTCATAAAAAAAACTTAGTTCTTCCTCTAATCTAAGATCTGCAAAGCAGATCTCTCCAAAAGTTGAGAATTTAATTCTCATCGCAGAGATCATGTTCTTCAAACTCATAATCTAGGGGAAAGAACTAGATTAAATGAAGAAAAATAGAAAGAGAGAGAAAAAGAACATAGGGTTTAACCCTATACAAAAAGAACTTAGTTCTTAGAACATAAGAACTTAGTTCTAAAAAAAACTTGATCCTGGATTTTCGAAACAGAGATCTTGAAGATCATCAATGGACATAACGCCATTAACAGAAGTTTAACTTCTTTTTAAAAGATAAACAGAGAATAAATCTCTTAAGGACTCAGCGCCATACGTGAAATACACGTGAGCGCCCAAAAATATAAACTCAGAGCCTCACGGAATACACATGAGCACCCAAAAATATAAACTCGGCGCCTCGCGTGCTTCCCATGTAAGCGCCCAACAAAACAGAAGGCTCGGCGCCTTGCGTGAAACACACGTGAGTGCCGTATAAAAGTGCTAAGTATTATAAATTTAGTCAAAATGACAGCGTCTATGTCTGAGCGCCTCACGTGGTACAGAAGTGAGCACTAGAGCAAAAAATAAGTGCTTAACATTTTTAAATAAAGTGGAAGCCCAAGACTGAGTAGACCAAGCCCAAATTGACTAAGTCTTTGAAATTTCTTGCAGCTGAGCCTAAATGCTTTGCTGTTGGATCTCAACAAAAATTTGA
Source organism: Agapanthus africanus (assembly GCA_030015575.1). Classification (NCBI taxonomy): domain Eukaryota; kingdom Viridiplantae; phylum Streptophyta; class Magnoliopsida; order Asparagales; family Amaryllidaceae; genus Agapanthus; species Agapanthus africanus. Next base: position 400,182,067 of record CM057339.1, read on the forward strand.
TGATCTCTAAAATGTTTCTAAGTCGATCTTAGTCTCAAATAAGACTAACGTATCCTTAGTAAAAATAAATTGAGTCCAAATACTCATATATTTAAGTTTATCTTAATCTCAAACTAGATTAACGGTTCTTAAATAAAATGAAATATTCTTTGAACTGACGGAATACATACATTCTAAGTTCAATCCCTAAATCTAAAATAAACGGATTTGGACTAATCCGCGCCCTACGGGCGACGGCATAAACTAATCTCCGAATACAATCCACGGGCAACCAAAAAAAATAAAATAACACATGACACGAAGCGAACTACCGGAGAAGGAGAAAGTGGTTATCACAATGCGATAACGTAATTAACTACAGAGGCTTGCACCTGTAGGGAAAAGTGTCCCCACAATCTAAAACCCCTCCCAAATGAAGGAGAATCTGATAAATTCTGCTACAACGGTCGCATCTATCCAAACCTCCGATATACGGTGCCATAAATCAACTTGGTATCTTTAGAGAAGTGGATGGATATGTACAAATTGCATCTTCCCCCTAATTCAGGATAGACGTCCCAACGTCTCAGTCTAATTTTCGGCGGTAAACAAGTGTGTTTAATCTATCCTAAGTGTTTGTATATTTCTATGTTCAAGATAACTTGTTAGAGTTAGGATTGGTTAGTAGAGTTTTGAATTATTCTTATGCTTTACTTCTGCCATCATTGAAATGATGTTGGAATAATCGGAAGTAATGAGTATTAGGAGGACATAGAAATAATATTTACGAGTTTAAGAAAGCTTTCCAATGCTAAATCCATTCCTAGTACCCCTTGTCCGTCCGTTCCATGCTCTTATTTCCAACCTTACGCCAAACATACACAACAATTCTCCAATTAGGTCACAACTACATGTCACGTTGTGTTGGATATAGTGCCCTCAAGGCAATTATTATGATTGCAAGTAGGCGATTATGATAATTGAGGGAGGATCTATACATGTTGAACGATCTTACTCGCAATGATAGTATGCTATCTGGTTTATCTTCATCATTAATGAAACCCATAGTATTCTTGCTTTACTACCATCATTATAATGGCGATCATATACGCGGGAGCTGGCTTGTCCATAAGCACATTCTTAAATGTCCCTGGTCATGGGAGTATCGAGACTGTGCATCGATATTCCGGAGTAGACTAGTGTATACGTTTATAGACCCCGATAAGGGGCGGTGGCTGGTCTCACAAACCATTGGTGTTGTGTCACCTAAGATAGTATGCAGGTGCTCATTGGAGGTTAATACACAGGACGGACCCGCCGAGAACTTCTAAATGGTATTATAACTATCGTCAGATGGTAGTTCTCAGTTGGCATGAGTACAGGTTAGTCCCTTGACCTGAGATCGTCATTTGTCTCGTGTGAGTTCCAACTGTACTTTGATTACTACCTTACAACAGCTCAAAGGAGTCATGCAAACATGTTTTAGTTTGGTACAGTCTCGAGCCACATGGAGGCAGTGGTCGATTGTTAGGGATTCGTCACTCCCCGAGGACGACTCCCATACAATTCTTGCAAGAGCCTGGTATTAAGAGTCGATGTCACGCTGTGTTCAATTGGTTATCACTAGAAATCCATGGCCATGGTGGATGAAATTTACTGATGGTTGATCAGCAATATCTCTGTTGGTGATGAGTTTGACTCAGACACGACTTATCAGGTTAGTAGGGGTCTGACGTTATCCACTCCCTAGACCCGATATGCGATACTCTTTAACGAAGAGACCGGACTGTATGGAGATTGTCACATTCAGTCTCAGTAAGGTAAGGACGTACTTGATTGTCGACCCCTTTCGGCAAGTACCTGGGTAGCTATTACGTACAGCTAGTGCCGCTGACGTGCTTGTGGTTAAACTCACAGCCAGCGTATTGTCGAGTCTTTAGAGTCCTACACTGAGGGTTTTCCCGGTTCAGGCGATAGATGTAAGAGCCGTATGTTGGTACGTGTAGAGGTTCGATTAAATACGTGTACGGGATACACGGACTTTAATCGGACGGTTGATAATACTAGCTAGCTTAGGATTAAGCCGGATTATTAAATCAGGTTTTGATTTAATAATTTATATATGTATATATATATTGATATATATGTATATATATATATTAGTATTATTTTCACTATTCATTTTCTCTCTTTGGTGCTATCTGTATTTTTATACGGATACACGTGTATGTAACGATATATATACTAGGTGAAATATTCCGTATTTATACAGGAATGCTTCTAGAAGAAGAACACCTCATAATTTTTTCTTTTTAGAAAAATAAATGGGAAATGAGGTGGCATGAGGCATGGTTATTCTTGTAGAGAGGCATGGCTTGGTTGTGGGCATTTATTGGGTTTACAATTTGAACCATGGTTGTAAAAAAGGTGGAGCAATTATTCTTTCTACACTTGATGATTATTTTTGAGTGCATGCTTCATAGTTATCACTTAGCCACTCTCTCCTCACTTCTTCTCCTTCTTCTTCCTCTTGCTCACTTAAGCTTGAGAAAATGAGAGAAAATATTTAGTAGAAAAATTCCTATATCACCTACCATCCATCCTTAGCATGTTTGGATCGTCGGTCGGAGCCTCATCTGATTTCTCTCAGGTGGATCTTCTTCGACGAGGGTGGTCGACTTTCAAGCACGATCCCGACAACTACAAGCTTGGAGGGGTCTTCCACATTGGGTGGACACGCGTCGAAGGTTGTAATCTTATACCTTTTCATGTTTTAGTTTGTTAGTTTAGGGTTTTGGATCGAATCCTTAGGTATGCGTGTTTAGCGCTTGCATAAATTTTTTGTTTTCGCTTCCGTCTTGGCCATGGACTCTGTGGCGCGAGCACCGAATACCAACATGGTATCAGAGCCACTCCATAAACCTTATATATCTTGTTAGCACTAATTTAGAGTTTTGATCGACAAATTTTTTCCGATTCACATTTCCAATCTACTGCTTGCTGTTCGAATTTTAAAAATGTTCAAAAAATTATTCAGGTTGCATTAAAATTATGTGCAGGACAAACTAGAGCCCATAAAGAAATTTATGCACCTAAGCCCAAAATTCGACTGCTAAACATTCGACCGCTAAACCGCCGCCAAATGTTCCATTTGGCCGTGGATTCGGGGTCCAATTTTGACTACAGTGCCCTAAATTTTTTTTCTGGTGCTTTAATTCAAGGAAATGTGATTTTTTGAATATTTGGTTTTGGTCTAGGATTGTTTGATTACTGGTTTGTACTTAGGGTCAATGCGGAAAATTTTAATCGATCGAAATTTTAAATTCATGGTTTTTGGTGCATTTGTTTGTTTCTGTGACCGTGAATATCATAATGCGGTATAATCTGATTGGTTTCTATATGTACAATCAGACGAGTTTACGAATATGATATTTGTGTTGATGTTCTGTATTGCACTGATCTTTTGGATGGATTGTCATGATGGATAGCCTTGTGTGCAATATTAGATATACAGTTTAGATTCATTTGTATATTCATTATTACGGGGTGAGCGTCTGACATGTGGACTGCCGTTTCTTCCAGTTTGTTATTATTTTATTGGGGCACGACCAGGTAGTGGTCGATGTCACCATAGTATATATTTTTCTTTTCTGTACTAGAATTACCCCACGGAGGAGTGCTCAAACAGCCGGGTTCTAGAGGGAAACGGGCCCACATCTCATACCATTGAGACCGGGGGGCCCTACTCTAGAATTATCGGGCTATTCACCGCACTCGTAGGGGGTATAGGTTGACCCACGGAGGGGTGCTCAAGTTATCGGATTCCTTAAAGTGTTGGGTGGCCCATTCACTTTGTTGATTATGGTAGCCTCACTTCCGGGATTGATGAGTAACTTTTCGCATTTGTAAGGGTCTAGGTTCTTCATTGCACTAGCCATCTACATGACCGGGGAAAGTAGCATCTCATTTACGGCTCAAATGAAACGCGGGGCTCCTGGTTTATCCGCTTTTCCATATTATTGTTCGCATGCCTATGATGATTTTTATCTGCCTGTGATGACTATTATCTGCCTGCGATATTGATATATATTATATATTTAGTAGAAGCTTCTATATATTTTACATCCACGCTAGTCCTTACCCCGCTTTGCCATTAGTTAAGTAAGCCAACGGTGCATAACGGGCCCCCGTGGAGAATACAGATGGCATATAAAAGCATGCTATTTTGGTTGTTTCATTTGTGGATTTGAAACTTAAAATAATGGGAATGCATTATCTGTATAATGCAAGGAAAATAAACCTAAATGATGTTGTCAGAACCAATTTTAAAACTACTCGGTTTTCTTCAAAACTCATAGTTGTATTCTTTTGCTTTGCATTGAGGTATTCAGTTAGGAATATCCCGCACCTCATTCTATGAGGGAAGAGCCTTGATCCCTTCGTGAGGAGTTCTCTCTTAAACAAAAGTTTATGTTACTAGTTTTAAAATGCGGAGCTTAAGACACTCCATTTCAAAGCCACTTGAGTTCCTTCAACGATATCAAGTTCATTACGTTAAAGGTTTTTCGCCAAAAACCAGTTGTAGCCCTCTGTCATTTTAGACAGATAGCGCCTAGTATCCATGCTATGTTTGTTGGCCTTCGTTAAGGAATAATATATAGTAGCTATGTGTTACTTTTCTGCAGTATAGATATAGATTAATCTGGGACAGTCGTACAGCCTTGTTGGCCTTCGTCAAGGATGAGTACGAGTGGGTTTAGATTAATCAGGACAATGACGAGTAGAACTTGACTTGCGACTTATGATCGTTGGACTTCGTTAAGATCATAAGAAGTTTGGGGAAAGAACTGTCACGACCCAAAGTTTGGATGTGACCGGCACTTAGATTGTATAATATCTAAAGATATATACACAATCCGAGTAAGCCGAAAACCAAGATCAAAATCCTTTTTGCGGAATTCTTTATATAGAAATTTAACTTTTAAGAAAAAAACACAGTTGTTATGAATTTACGATATAAAGCCAAGTATATAAAATGTTAAATTTAATTGCATCCCTAGTTGGGATCAATAATAACAACCGCGAATTAAAAATTTACAATTTAAATGAAACCAATAGGATCACAGATATGAACAAAAGGGATATCCACTATATAACACGATCTCACCTGTCACATAATATACATATATATACTCATCTCTCGTTCTAAGTCATAATAGAAGTCTGATGGAGATTTTCTAGATACAAAATACAATACCAAAAGTGAAGGTTACTACATATGTAACCCACCTATCAAAAGATGTGAAATAATCTGCGAAAAGTAGAGCTATACTGCTGCTATCCGTCCACTCTACCCCTGCAAGGAACTGTGGCACAACGGGGGTGAGTTGCCAACTCAGTGAATATAACTAACATATAACGGCTAAAAATGTAAATATGACAATCATACTAACCGAAATGTGAACAAGTATAATGTATGATAGCATGTGGAAAGCATGAATCTGTACTACAAATAACATAACCAAATTGAAATCTCATCATTTATTTCCAATAAATTTTATCTTTCTGTGTTCATCATCGACACAAAACTTCCCTTTCTCTCAGGCATCATTCCTCGAACGACCCTGTAATCAATAACACTGGTCGGTATCATCTAGATATCCGCCGTGTTTCACAACTATCTCGATATCGAGTATCCTCGCTAGGCTCGCCCGCCTCAAATGCGGCTATCCTGCCCCTCGGTCTCGACCGGGTCCACCATGTATCCAACTGTATATCTCCCCCTACTCACTCTGGATAACGTATAAATCCGCGACCGTATATCTCCCCCACTCGGTCCGGAATAAAATCAAATCATAAAAATATCTCATGGTGGACATATCACATCAATCATGAAAATCACTGGATTTATGCAATAGGATAAAAAAAACCCAACACCATAAATCCTCAATAATACAGTTACCACTTATATCAACTTAGAATACTCAATTACTAAACATGATGTCAATGATTCAACTTATTATTATTATTATTATTGGTGTTTAAGATATGATATGAATCATTTTTAACAAGAAATTTATTAAGTGTAAAAGTGACATGGTAATATCGACGAGGTGTGGTATAACATGTAAGACATGCACATGGCATAACTCATCGATACTTGTGCAGTGTTCTAGCAACTAGGTAAAGTATATGTAAATATGAATGCATATTATTAATTTAGCAAACCAAATTAAAGCATTTATTTAAATAAAACTACGGGCGTAACACGCCATCTTTACAAAATTCCCCGAAAGATGTTTAGTCTACTCACCGGAAAAACGCCGTATCTATTCAGGAATCGCCAATCCTTTTCTTTTCCTTGCCGCCTCCGAAACTCCCGAACTCAAATCTAATATCGAAAAATTTAACTTATATAAGGAAACAGCTACTCCGACACGGTGAATATGAATAATACCCGTTCCCACATACTGGTTATATTGTATACGACTATATCAAACTATTTAACACATAACCTTACTGGAATTTAACCCGACATTGCATCGCGACAGAAAACAGATCGTGATACGCTTTAACCGTGTCATATTTTAGGTTTTTAGGTACTTTTTCCGATATTAGCTTTCAGATTCTATATGCAGTTAAACTAACCTGTTTAAATAATACCAAAATGTCCAAGATCCAACACAGAAACCTACCCATCAAGCCAAAACTCCCTGGCTTCCTAAAAATCCGGCGACGCCGGAATTTTCTTTAAGGTCGCCGGCCAAAATACGATCTCCCCTGCTCGTATTCCTATGAGTTGTTCTAGGTTCAATATACAACATTAAGACCCTGTTTAGTTAAATCAATTCCTCTCTAAATTACAGCAGATTCAAACAGAGCCTAGTTTTTACTAAAATACGATATTATAGAACTTGTTCATTTCAAATTAAACTAGTTACAGAATTCAATTTCCTACTGTGGTTAAAAATTTTACCTACAATAATTTGTTGGAATAACACCCTCCAAGTTGCACAAGCTCCTTATCCTAGCTTGATGGTGAGGAAATCCTAGAACTTAGCATTTCTTCTCCTTTATCTTGCTCTCCTTTGTTTGGCTTTAGTTTTCTTTTCTTTTCTTTAAATTTTTAGGTTTTAATTTTGCTACTGAACTGAATATATGCTATATATATGAGAGAAGGAAGGGATAAGGTAAAGGAGGAGGTGTCAAAGGCCAAGGGTGCCATCTTCATGCAAGGAGGAGGTGTTGGTGTGTGTGTGTGTTCAAGCAAGGAAGATGTGTCCTTGCATTATCTCTTAATTTTGTTTTAATTTGCAATAAAATTCTGAGCTAAATTGTTTTCCACCCCTTTTCATTTACACCCTTAACAAATTTCCATTTGCACAACAAACCTAAACTTTACCTAGAAACCCTTCATAACTTATGTTATTATAAAAACACCTTTTTTATTAAAATGAAGCTAAAATTCTCACTAAAACCCTTATAATTTATTTATGTTGCATACTAAAATTTTAATTAGTTTACATACATCTTATGAATTTGTCTCATTTGGTTTTAATAATTTTTTAATTTAATATTTTATTATTTAATTATTTATTTTTATTTATTTTTAAAATTTCAAAATGTTACAATATTCCCCCCTTAAGAAAATTCGGTCCCCGAATTTAAAACCTAACTAAACGTACCTTCAAAAAGATGTAGAAATTTCCTTCGCATCGCATCCTCGGTCTCCCAAGTAATCTCCTCGCGGTTCTTTCCTTGCCAAAGAACTTTTACAGACGGAAGTACCCTTGATCTTAGTTTCTTTGCCTGCCTATCTAGAATAGCGACTGGCTGCACTGTGTAGGATAAATCCGACTCAAGCTGTAAGGTCTGATGCTAGATCGCGTGAGAAGGATCGTGAAGATACTTGCGAAGCATCGAAACATGAAACACCGGATGCGCATCGGGAAAACTCGGTGGAAGTGCTAAACGATAAGCTACAGTACCCACTCTCTCCAGAATCTCGTAAGGTACGACATATCTGGGGCTGAGCTTCCCCTTCTTCTCGAAACGCATCACACCTCTCATCGGAGATACACGAAGAAACACATGATCTCCCACATCAAACTCGAGTCTACGACGTCGTCAATCTGCATATGCTTTCTGTCTGCACTGGGCCGCTCTCATTCTATCCTGTATCAATTGAATCTTCTATGTAGTCTCCTGTACTATCTGCGGTCCCAAGATGCTACTTTCGCTTAGTTCCGTCCAGCAAACGGGTGATCGACATTTCCTCCTATATAAAGCTTCAAAGGGTGCCATCTGGATCGTCTCTTGAAAACTGTTGTTGTACGAGAATTCTATCAAAGGTAAGTGCCGATCCCAACTGCCACCGAAATCAAGGCTGAAAGCCCGAAGCATATCTTCTAAAATCTGAATGGTCCTCTCTGACTGACCATCTGTCTGTGGGTGGAACGCTGTGCTAAAACTCAATCGTGTGCCGAGAGCTTCTTGAAGTTTCTGCCATAGTCTGCTAGTAAACTGTGTACTCCGATCTGATACTATGCACGTCGGAACTCCATGTAAACGTATAATCTCATCGATATAAATCTGAGCATACTGTGCAAATCTATACGTCATCTTCACTGGAAGAAAATGAGCTGCCTTTGTCAATCTATCTACAATCACCCAAATGGAATCATACCCTCTGCTAGTCCTGGGTAGACCCACCACAAAATCCATAGAAATCTATTCCCATTTCCACTCTGGAATGGGCAAGGGCTGCAACTCTCCTGCCGGCCTCTGGTGTTCAGCTTTGACTTGCTGACAAGTCAAGCATCTCGAAACAAACTCCGCAACATCCCTCTTCATTCCTTCCCACCAATAAACATCCTTTAAGTCATGATACATCTTGGTGGAACTAGGATGAATATTATACGCTGATTGATGGGCTTCCTCTAAGATTTCACGCCTCAATCCATCTAAACCTGGTACACAAAGACGGGTCCCAAAACGTAATACCCTACTGTCATCAATCACAAACTCCGAATCCCTGCCCTGCCTAACGTGATCCATAATCTCCGATATATGAGCATCAGCGGGCCATGTCTCTCGAATACGATCCAATAATTGAGGTCGGGTGCGAGCATGTGCTAGTTGTCCTCCTGTCGGGGTGAACTCAAACTGTATGCGGCTATCACATAAAATCTGCCAGTCTGTAGAAGACTGTCTCTGCATGATGCGTAAATGAGATTGTAGGGTTCCTAGGCACTCTAGTGAGGTCTCACAAGGCATCGATCATGCCAATTTCAAAAATTCTAGTGCCGAGAAACTCTAATGTACGGATCGTTTGCTAGAAATCTAGGCGAAATAGAAACTAGTTAACAATTAACTAAGGGAATACGGAATTACAACCTTTGTAGATCCGTTTGTCCACCTCCATAGCTCCGCAACGAAGTGCCTTCGCTGTCCAAATAAAAATCCGGGCTCTAGTATCGACTTCATCGGAGAATGGGCAAGCTAGGTCGTCGATGTCCGTGCCGAAGATGATCTACGTCGAGGCATCGCTAAATCAAGCTCCAACTTCACCAAGTCCAAAAACTTGTGAAGGAAACACACTCTACTACTTGGCAAGAGGTAGAGGATGAAGAAATAGGAAGTGGGTAAGCTTTAGTTTTGGATTTCTCACATGTTTCCATCAATCACCATTGATGGACCTTGCTTTCTTCACTTGAAGAAAGGAAGAAGAAGAAGATAATAGTTATGATAAGAATCATTAAAAATAGAAAAGAAAACAATTCTTATCATACTTTTAACTCTAGTTAAGTGTAGAGAATTAACTTAGGTTAGTTAAAATGGTTAGGGTTAAGTATAGGATAAGAATGAAGACTTAGTCAAAGTTCAAGAAACTTCAACTAAATCCAAAAAAGAAAGCCACCATTTATCTTTCTTTTTCCTTTTTCCAAAAAGAATAAATAAGAAAGATAAATGAAAAATAAAAACAAAACCCTAACCCATTCATTACCATGGTTCATTCTTTACACTTAACCAAGTTAGGCATGCATCATCAAACATGATACAAGCAAGTGCACAAAATCATATCGCATATGCAATGCGCACACACGAGTGAGAAAATCCAATTTAAAGTGAACCCATACTAGTTAATGCAAAGTAATATATCAAATATATAATTATGCATTAAATCATTAAATCAACACTTGATTCAATGATCCGGTCATGTCGCACAAAACCGACTGGTATCTTTAGTAACAACTTATCGAATCAACACTTGATCCGATAACCCGGCTATATCGGATATAACCGATCAATGTCATATCGCGAGAATCAAATACAGTATCACATACTGGTATTATTCTCGGTCCCGCACATATCTCATATGCGCTTCTATTTCATTCCGCTTGAGCCAGGAAACCTCTGTGTAGGACTCTAAAGACTCGTCAATACGCCGGCAGCAGATGATGATCATATCAAACACCCACAAGCCGCAAGCGGTCTGCTAAACGTAACGGCCACCCGGGTATTGAGCGATCTGAAGATCGACGAGCAAGCCCGCTCACACTCCAGTGAATCCGACCAGTAACACTACCGTACAGTCCGGTCTGATCGTCTGATATGTCGCATATCTCGCCTAGGGGTGGTAAACGTCAGACCCCAATAGCTCGATAAGTCGTGTCGATACGAGGTCTATAACACTTCGAGAAACTACTGGTAACACTTACCAGTAAATCTCAGCAACCCTGGCCAGGGATTTCCTGTTATAGCCAATCGAACACAGCGCAACATCAACTCCCTATACCGGGAGAGACGAATCCCCTGCTATCGCTCATTGCCTCCATGTGACTCGGGACTGTACCCAAAAACCACCGTTTTGCACGCCCTCTTGGACGTGGTAAGATGGAAATCAAAGCACAGTGGGAACCACACAAGACTCTATGACGATCTCGGGTCAACAGACTACTCTGTACCAGTGTCACCAGAGAACTGCCATCTGACGTGAGGTATAATACCATCTGGGAGTTCTCGGCGAGTCCGTCCAGTGTACCCAGTCTCTACTGAGCACCCGTATATCATCTCTGATGTCAAACACCGATGGATATGGGATCATCCATCGCCCATCTGTATGGGTCGAGAAGGTACAAACTTGTCTACTCTGGTATATCGATGCCCCATCTCGATACACCCACGACTAGGGACTTTGAAGGATGTACTTATGGACTACCAAGTCCCCACTAGTATGATCCGCATCATAGTCCAGATAGTCAAGTACACATCCTAAGGGCTTTACCAACATGTAACAGAGAGACAATCAGTGTACACGTTAAGGTAAAGAGTAACCGGATAGCATACTATCATGTCGAGCAAGAAAGTCCTCCCTATATATGCCCCAGCATCCACTACAATATACATCCTATGTACAGTAATGGCCTCTAGGGCATACATATAACTAACAATCTCCCACTTGCACTAGGGCCATCTGTAGCAGTGGTTGTAGTATCTCATACTCAACCATCCCATAAAAGTCTCTCTCTGGGAATAAGCCTTCGTGAGTGGATCCGCTGCGTTATCCTCTAAGTCTGCTCTCCTTGCCTCGATCACTCTGGAGATCAACCATCTCCACGATCAGGTGATACTGCCTTAGAATAAGTCTGGATCACTGATGGGACCGGCGTTCCTTGGCATAAGCCACAACTCCATTGTCTCACAATGGTAGGAACATAGTTCATCTCATGAACCATTATACATCCAAACATCCTCTTTAGTAGCATCATAAGTAGCGATGTATCCAGCCTTTATCGTCTAGTATGTCATGGTATCTAGCTTGGAACTCTTCCAACATACCGTCCCTTTACTGAGGGTAAAGACAATGCCTGCGACTGACATTCAGTCGTCTTTATCACCCTGGAACACTTCCAGTGATTCTCCCCAGGATCACTTGATACCATCTCACTACAACTAGTGAGAATCCTAACATCCAATTAAATCTATCTCATAGATCCAAAACTCAGGATTAAGGAGGTATCACTTTGATCCTATATGGAGAATTATTGTGATAAACGGAGATTGACCGAGCGTAGCATAGTAAACTCTTTTCTTATCAAGAGTATGTCATCCACGTACTCTACGAGGATCACCACCATACTCCCTACTACCTTTTTGTATATACAAGGTTCATCTACCATTTTGATGATGTCAACTTCTTTGACTACTTCATCAAAACAGATGTTCCAACTCCGCGATGCCTGCTTTATCCTATAAAGCATCTTGCACACGTTTCCGCTGCTCCCACTGTCTACGAGGCCCTCTGGCTGTGTACTTATAGACACTCTCTTCCAAAACATCATTTTAGAAGAGCTGTCATGACACCCAACCACCAGATATCGTAGTCATGGTATGTAGCCGTGGCAAGTAGGATCTGGATGGACTTAAACATAGATCCTTAGAAAAGGTTTCAACATAATCCATACCTGGTCAATGATGCAAACCTTTAACAAGTCTAGCTTTGAAAGTCTGAACTATTCCATGTACACCAAGTAATCTTCTCAAGATATACTTGCTCCTGATGGGGATTTAACCCTTCAGATATAGCAACTAAAGTCCATACTTTGTTGGTGTATAAGGATTCCATCTCAGATCGCTAAACATCCAGCCATTCTTACAGAGTCTCACTCCTGATGGCCAGCTCGAAGCTAGTTGGGTCATCATCTCATGATGCAATCCTCGCTCCCACTGTCATAGAGAAACAGAAGTATCTCTCAGGTGGGTGAGGAACCCTACTAGATCGGCGGAGAGGCTGAGGTTCGTTGGTTTCTACTGAATCCTTTGGTTCTACCAAATCAGCTGCTGTCATTTGTATAGCTGGAACCTTTCCAGTTGTACTTAACAGACCTTGCCTCGAGCTTGTCCGGATTTTGCTTTTAGACATAGGCCGGACAACCCCAAATCTTAACTGACTTAAGAGATGGGCTCTTCCTATTCCATATCACATATGAAGCGGTAGGCTTTGATTTGATTCGAACCGTAATTCAATAGGTATGCAACGTCATAAGTGCATAACACCCAATAGGAAAAAGGTAACTCAGTAGTACTCATCATAGAGCACACCATATCAAATAGGGTGTATCTGCTCCGCCCCGATATACCATCGTGCTATGGTGTATATGGAGGAGTAATGCTGAGAGAGAATCTCATTCTCCTTTTGAATAGTCCATGATTTCTGTGCTCAAGTATTCTCCTCCTTGATCTCATCAAAGGACATAATACTTATACCCGTATTGTGGTTCTCTACTTCTAACTTATATTCTGTGAATATCTCAAAAGGTTCGGACTTGTGTTTCAACAGGAACATAGGTCTGAATCTCGAAAGATTATCAGAGAATGTAATGAAGTAAAACGAACCGGTCTTGGTATGTGTAGACAGGGGACCTAAATACATCAACATGTATCATCCCAAGAGTTCACTAACTCTTTCTCTGTTTCCTATAAACAGAGCTATGGTCATGTTATCTTTGTGACATGACTGGCGAGTTTCACAAGATGTAAATTCAAACTAATTTAAATATGCATCTATATGTAACTCCAGCTAGTCGGGTCGCATTGATATGACCTAGTCTACAATACCTCAAGAAGAATCCGATCATTTCTGAACTCTTCCTCTTGTGTGTGTTCCATATATTAAGAACTGTAGTTTGATTTAGAATATTAATGCTTTTAGATAACATGCCTGAACCGATCAACTTTTGATATAGGAAATGTTCAAAACATTATCCAACAATACGAAATTTTATCGTTTCTTTACTAATAAAGAGACAGATATGATTTTGTATATCAGGTTCGGTATCTAATAACATACGTTCAGAATCAATGTATTACAATACAGGGTGACAGTGACCGACAGACTTGGCTGCAACACTTGCCCCGTTTTCTGCCTCATGAAACTTATCACCCGTTCTCAGTTTTTCTACCCTTTTGTAGCCCTATGTAACATCTTACATATCTGGGATCCTGATCCGGTATCATATACCAAGGATGCAGAGGATACTGAGAAACAGTTCTGTATAATGAACACACCCGAAGATGATGCATCAGCATGCACTCTCTTCGTTTGGGCGGCACGGGAAATCTGGTATTCCCCAAATTCCTGCTCTGTCTTATAACAATTATAAGTTGGAGCGGGACCAACGTTCCCCAGCTCAGTATAACAAGCTGGTTCGGTCAATATTCCGTATTATTATCTTGATTAAGGCGTGATATGGTCGCTACCAGGAGAGAGAGAGAAGAAAACACTCAGCGTGCGCTCTGTCAAGAATAGATTGGTTTTTATTTTATCTAATCAGGATGGCTCCCACTGCTTTTTATCAAATCTTCCTTTAAACCCTAAAAGGAAAGACTAGCCGGGATTAATTACACACTACAAGTTCGCCAATCTTTCAGCCAGGCCAGTGTCGGTACTTTGAGGGAGGTCCCCCGTGCTTTCGCACGAACCTAATTAATGTAAACCTCGTTTTCCCAGAGGCGTAACCTCGTTAACACCTTTCTAGACACCTACTTGATCGGCTAATTGTAATGTATAAAACTCTCCCAGGAGTAACTCTTACTCGCAGCGGGTATCGGGATCCAACTATCTCATAGAAAGTATGCAATCTCATTGCAAATCTCAACACTTGAAATTCCCGATAATATTTTGCCCCTAGCAGCTATATGACCTTAACATAGTCAACAAATCATAAGTGCTAGTCAAGTTCAGCCCGTCATTTCCCGATTGAATTAAACCCACCCGCACGACCCTTAACATAGTCAACAAAGTCGCACGACTACCCTAATCCAATCACATCATATGCTTATGCAGATAAGCACTAATTAGCTACCGCACACTACGCCTTAACATAGTCAACAAACGTAGCACGAATACTAACTAGGACTTATCTGAAATGACGGAGGGCTACGACCGGTTTTTCTGAAAACCTATTGCGTAATGAACTTGATATCGTTGTAGGATCGAATGAATTTTGAAATGGAGTGTTTTTGAGGCTTTTCTAGTTTTGCTAAAGGAGTCACTCCCGGTGAAGGGATCGTCGGTCCTTTCCTCGTCGAATGAGGTGCGGGATATATCACATATATCACTGTGCAAAGCAAAAACACTTAAAAGCAATCAAAAGACAAACCGAGTGTGTAGCATCTGCCAGTTATTGCTAAAGGAGTCACTCCAGGTGAAGGGATCTCGGTCCTTTCCTTATCGAATAAGGTGCAGGATATATCGCATATACCGCTGTGCAAAGCAAGAACTGTAGCTACCTGTTTTATTTTGAAATTCGATTCTACAACATCTTAGGTTTCTTTTATTTTATTAATCAAATTAATGAAGTTCCATCATTTAAGTACCTAAACATCACAGATAAATACGACGTACACTTATGCCATCCGCATTCGCCTCGATGTCCCCTCGTGCACCGTTAGGTTAGGTAACTAACGACAGAGCGGGGCAGGGCTAGCACGGGTGTAAAACATAAGTAACGGCTATATAATATATCATATATACTATATACCGTATCTATCACAGAACATCACATGATCACATCACAGATAAAGCAGCAGAAGAATCATATGAAATATTGGATATACTAGGACGTCCGTGTTTTCAATACGAGCCAGTATAAAACACGGATTCCACGGTCGTGATGAATAGCCAAACCCACACCCCTAGACCCCTACGAGAGTGGCAAGCAACCCTACCAATTCTGGAGTTAGGAGCCCCGGACTCGACTCCTCGAGTTGGTCTCCCACTGGACTCCAGAACCCGGTTACTTGTGCTCTCCTCCTTGGGTCTATCCTAGTGCGGAAAAGTAAATAATATACAACAGGTGACTACTTCCGCTACCTGGAAGCGCCCCAATAAAAGAATATTACATACAAGTTTTTACATGAATGAAAATGAAAAACACTCATCTCACATAAAAAACCCCGGCTATTCGTACACGACGATCCAATATAACATATCCAGCAACACATAACATCACATGTCATCAACGTAAGTAAATATGTGCATCCCAATTGTCGTTGACATATAGCAATGAAACCGGCGATATCACATATTACACTTACGGTCACAGAAAAGAAAGTGTAAAACTACAACAGTTGGAATCCGCAATCTCCTCAGACATCGCATGCCTGACCAAATGAATTACTTAGACATCGCATGCCTAACAATTATAAACCCCGCACTTTAGTCTCATAATCGAAAACTCTTTTCAATATCAAGTCGGGCAATTCAACAAGATTGTCGACATTCTGATCGAATGCTCGTCGCAAACTTCAGTAGACGGCCGCACCCCCGATACCGTCGACGAAGTGCACCAAGGCGGAACACCGCTACCGCGAGCACCCTAACGGATGCTTTCGGCGACGGGGTTCTCCTACAGTTACTTGGTCGGGGCTATGGAGTGAAGCTGTCTATCAAGTTTACCCGGCGAGTATCCGCGTACGCTACGTGATTGCGACGGACTTTTGATCACATCAAAATTCCGTGGCAACCGATCAAGTGAGACTAAATTGCTATGTTTATAACATTCATTCAGTTATCACATAACTTTTGTGAATTCCAATTATTGTATCCCATTCCAGATAAACAGAAAATGTTAAACTTTTCGATCGAACAGTCGAACACCCAACTTTTCCCGATACAGCTCAACACATGAAATAAGTCTAACAACATTCAGTTCGTGCCTCAGTACCAACGGTCCAGCCGTAGAAGGGTCAAGCCAACGCCTCAAATGTGGCACGCCGTACTGCCCCAAACCCGAAGGTTCAAAGGGCAGTTCAAGACGGTCACATAATCGAGTTAAGGTTTGTTGTCTTCTAGAGGGTCCATCGCGTTACTTGCACTACTTAGAACGTCGTTAAACTACGGAAAAATCCAACACTTGGAAATTTCCCGACAGGGGAAAAATTGGGTATTTATATCCGGTCGAACTTTTTAACATATTCTAAAATTTATCCGGAAAGCCACACAGACAAAATTTG
Source organism: Agapanthus africanus (assembly GCA_030015575.1). Classification (NCBI taxonomy): domain Eukaryota; kingdom Viridiplantae; phylum Streptophyta; class Magnoliopsida; order Asparagales; family Amaryllidaceae; genus Agapanthus; species Agapanthus africanus. Next base: position 400,199,065 of record CM057339.1, read on the forward strand.
ATACTCCGATCGATATACCGAATCCCCAAAACAATTCCAGAATACTCATCTGTATAATAAATATAAAAATATCCCAGGAAAATCAGCATAGAAATCTGAGAATTACTGTGAAAACAAAAAGCACAAAACGACAAAATTGGCCGCGCTTCCGCCGCACGAGCCATGCTCGTGCCGCGGAAAGGCGGTGGGAAAGTCGAATTAAGCCCACGAAATTTACAGTAATTCTTAGAAAACCCTGCTTGATTTTCTGGATATTTTTAATCTTGAAAAATCCACAATTTTAAAATCTGGACAGAGAGCATGATTGGTTCGGGGTTTCGGGTTCGTTCGGACTTCAAATTCCGTCGGGACTTCGCCTAAGGCTCTAGCTAGGCTCTGATACCACTGTAAGGTTCCTAGGCACTCTAGTGAGGTCTCACAAGGCATCGATCATGCCAATTTCAAAAATTCTAGTGCCGAGAAACTCTAATGTACGGATCGTTTGCTAGAAATCTAGGCGAAATAGAAACTAGTTAACAATTAACTAAGGGAATACGGAATTACAACCTTTGTAGATCCGTTTGTCCACCTCCATAGCTCCGCAACGAAGTGCCTTCGCTGTCCAAATAAAAATCCGGGCTCTAGTATCGACTTCATCGGAGAATGGGCAAGCTAGGTCGTCGATGTCCGTGCCGAAGATGATCTACGTCGAGGCATCGCTAAATCAAGCTCCAACTTCACCAAGTCCAAAAACTTGTGAAGGAAACACACTCTACTACTTGGCAAGAGGTAGAGGATGAAGAAATAGGAAGTGGGTAAGCTTTAGTTTTGGATTTCTCACATGTTTCCATCAATCACCATTGATGGACCTTGCTTTCTTCACTTGAAGAAAGGAAGAAGAAGAAGATAATAGTTATGATAAGAATCATTAAAAATAGAAAAGAAAACAATTCTTATCATACTTTTAACTCTAGTTAAGTGTAGAGAATTAACTTAGGTTAGTTAAAATGGTTAGGGTTAAGTATAGGATAAGAATGAAGACTTAGTCAAAGTTCAAGAAACTTCAACTAAATCCAAAAAAGAAAGCCACCATTTATCTTTCTTTTTCCTTTTTCCAAAAAGAATAAATAAGAAAGATAAATGAAAAATAAAAACAAAACCCTAACCCATTCATTACCATGGTTCATTCTTTACACTTAACCAAGTTAGGCATGCATCATCAAACATGATACAAGAAAGTGCACAAAATCATATCGCATATGCAATGCGCACACACGAGTGAGAAAATCCAATTTAAAGTGAACCCATACTAGTTAATGCAAAGTAATATATCAAATATATAATTATGCATTAAATCATTAAATCAACACTTGATTCAATGATCCGGTCATGTCGCACAAAACCGACTGGTATCTTTAGTAACAACTTATCGAATCAACACTTGATCCGATAATCCGGCTATATCGGATATAACCGATCAATGTCATATCGCGAGAATCAAATACAGTATCACATACTGGTATTATTCTCGGTCCCGCACATATCTCATATGCGCTTCTATTTCGTTCCGCTTGAGCCAGGAAACCTCTGTGTAGGACTCTAAAGACTCGTTAATACGCCGGCAGCAGATGATGATCATATCAAACACCCACAAGCCGCAAGCGGTCTGCTAAACGTAACGGCCACCCGGGTATTGAGCGATCTGAAGATCGACGAGCAAGCCCGCTCACACTCCAGTGAATCCGACCAGTAACACTACCGTACAGTCCGGTCTGATCGTCTGATATGTCGCATATCTCGCCTAGGGGTGGTAAACGTCAGACCCCAATAGCTCGATAAGTCGTGTCGATACGAGGTCTATAACACTTCGAGAAACTACTGGTAACACATACCAGTAAATCTCAGCAACCCTGGCCAGGGATTTCTTGTTATAGCCAATCGAACACAGCGCAACATCAACTCCCTATACCGGGAGAGACGAATCCCCTGCTATCGCTCATTGCCTCCATGTGACTCGGGACTGTACCCAAAAACCACCGTTTTGCACGCCCTCTTGGACGTGGTAAGATGGAAATCAAAGCACAGTGGGAACCACACAAGACTCTATGACGATCTCGGGTCAACAGACTACTCTGTACCAGTGTCACCAGAGAACTGCCATCTGACGTGAGGTATAATACCATCTGGGAGTTCTCGGCGAGTCCGTCCAGTGTACCCAGTCTCTACTGAGCACCCGTATATCATCTCTGATGTCAAACACCGATGGATATGGGATCATCCATCGCCCATCTGTATGGGTCGAGAAGGTACACGCTAGTCTACTCTGGTATATCGATGCCCCATCTCGATACACCCACGACTAGGGACTTTGAAGGATGTACTTATGGACTACCAAGTCCCCACTAGTATGATCCGCATCATAGTCCAGATAGTCAAGTACACATCCTAAGGGCTTTACCAACATGTAACAGAGAGACAATCAGTGTACACGTTAAGGTAAAGAGTAACCAGATAGCATACTATCATGTCGAGCAAGAAAGTCCTCCCTATATATGCCCCAGCATCCACTACAATATACATCCTATGTACAGTAATGGCCTCTAGGGCATACATATAACTAACAGAGATAAGCTACCTCAAAGCATCTGCTACCACATTCGCTTTGCCTGGATGATACAAGATCTCACAATCGTAATCTTTCACCAGTTCCATCCATCTCCGCTGCCTTTGGTTCGGATCCCTCTGCTAAAAAATATACTTTAAGCTTTTATGATCTGTGAAGATTTGGCACGACTCTCCGTACAAGTAGTGCCTCCAAATCTTCAGTACGAATACCACAACAGCCATCTCCAAATCATGGGTGGGGTAGTTCTGCTCGTGCCTCTTCAACTGTCCAGAAGCATAAGCTACAACTCTGCCGTGCTGCATCAACACACAGCCTAAACCCACTCTAGAGGCATCACAATACACAACAAAGCCACCTGACCCTGAAGGTAATGATAATACAGCTGCAGTCGTCAAGCGAGTCTTCAACTGCAGGAAACTTTGCCCACATGCATCTGTCCAAAGAAAGGAAACCTCCTTCCTAGTCAATCCGGTCAACGGTGCAGCTATCCGAGAAAAATCCAGCACAAAGCGTCGGTAATAACCTGCCAGACCAAGGAAACTGCGAATCTCTGTAACTGACATAGGTCTGGTCCAGTGCTGCACCGCTTCAACCTTCTTTGGGTCCACACGTATACCCTCTCTCGTAACCACATGACCCAAGAACTCTACACTGTCTAGCCAAAAAGCACACTTGGAGAATTTTTCAAACAGCCGATGCTCCTTCAAGGTCTGCAACGTGATACGCAAATGCTGCTCGTGCTCCTTTCGGCTCTGGGAATAAACGAGAATATCATCTATGAATACTATAATAAACTGATTAAGAAAGGGCCTGATGATACAGTTCATCATATCCATAAAAGCTGCTGGAGCGTTGGTGAGTCCGAACGACATCACGAGAAATTCATAGTGCCCATATCGTGTGCGAAACGCAGACTTCGGAATGTCATCCTTCCGAACCTTCAACTGGTGATACCCTGACCGCAAATCAATCTTCGAGAAGTAGCCAGCCCCTTGCAACTGATCAAACAAGTCATCGATACGAGGTAGTGGGTACCTATTTCGCACAGTGACGTGATTCAGCTGTCGGTAGTCGATGCACGGTCTTATACTACCATCCTTCTTCTTTACGAATAAGACAGGAGCTCCCCACAGCGATACACTGGGACGGACAAGTCCTCTATCTAACAACTCTTGCAACTGGCTTTTGAGTTCCTTCAACTCCGTCGGGGCCGTCCGATAGGGTGATATAGAAATAGGCCTCGCACCTGGAATCAAGTCAATGCAAAATTCAATATCGCGGTCGGACGGTAATCCTGGTAACTCAGCAGGAAACACCTCCGGAAATTCTCGTGCGATCGGAACCTGGTCCAATGGAATCTCAGGGACTCCTAAGTCCTGAACAAATGCCAAGAACCCATGACGACCCTTCTTCAATAGTCGTCCCGCGGAAAGAGCAGAAATCATGTTGGCAGGAGTAATATTATAGTCCCCCTGCACAACAAAAACCGGTTCACCAGGAAAACAAAATCTAACCGTTTTCCCCCGACAATCTATATAGGCATGACAAGTGGCCAACCAATCCATACCAAGAAGTATATCAAAATCTACATATCCAGGAGAATCAGATCAACTAGCGAATCTCTATCACCAATACGTACAAAACATAACCTGAATACGTGCCGAGCTATAAAAGAATCTCCCACCGGGGTAATCACCACTAATGGTAACTCTAACAACGACGACTCCTTCCCCAAAGTAAGTGCAAATCGTGAAGATACATAAGAATGTGTAGATCCGGGATCAAATAAATTATGTGCCTCCAACGAACATACAGCAAGAGTACCTGTCACGACTGCATTTGATGCCTGGGCATCCTGTGGAGTCAGCGCAAAAACCCGTACCTGGCCCCTGCCCGCATCCTGTCGTCCTCTACCTCTATCTCCTCGACCTCTCTGAGAGCGTCCTGCAGAGCCTCGACCTCGTGGTGCAACTGCCTGGCGCGTAGTGCCAACTGGGGGAGGAAGTAAAGCCATCGGCGTAGAAGGTGGAGGGGGTAAAGCAACCTATTGAACAACGGTCCTTCCCTGGGATCTACAATCTCTCGCAAAATGTTCTGGAAGTCCGCAACTAAAACATATAGACGGGGTCCTCTGATCATCTGGGTATGAACTGAACATCTGGCCCTGGGTACAACCTCGTCCGAAACTGCGGCCTGGAGTGTACCTATCTCTACCTCTGCCAAACTGCCTAGTCATCGGCCCAAACGGTCTACTCTTCTTTGGCTCTGGAACAACCACTGCCTCGCTCAAACGTTCCTCCACTTGTATCGCTGCGTCCATGGCCTACGCATACGTATCAAAATGCTGTGAGCCTATAGCTAGATACAACTATGTGTCCAGACTCCTTAGGAACCTCTTCACCCGAAGTTCCTCCGTAGGTACTAAGTATGGAGCATAGCGCGACAACTGGGTGAATCGTAAATCATAATCTGCCACCGACATACTCGGCGATTTTCGCAACTCTTCAAAACTGCTAGCTCTAGCGTCTCTCACACTCTGTGGAAGAAATCTGGCAAGAAAGACCTCGGAAAACTCAGTCCACGACATCGGAGGAAGACCAGTAGCCCGTCCTCTCTCTATTGACTCACACCACTCCTGTGCAAGTCCCTCTAAACGAAAGCTAGTCAGCTCAACTGACCTCGCATCAGAACATCGCAATGATCTGCCAATCCTCGCCATCCTATCAAGAAAGAACTGAGGATCCTCCGCTACATCAGTCCCTGTAAATACCGGAGGTCTCAACCTCATGAACTCCGCAAGCGATACCTCCATCACTCTCGTATCTACAAGTGCTACCGTCTGCGTAGGATGTACTTCGGACTCTGCCACGGTCGATGCCGGATCCTGTCTCAGTACTCGAGTGGCCTCAGCTAACTGTCCCACCACTCGCTGCAATCCCAACATGCCATCCTCTATCCTAGTTATGCGATCTAGAGGAGGAGGATCAACGTACTCATGCACCGCCGGAACGTCCGGTGTACCAGTCACCGTCACAGGCGGATTCGCCCTAGCTGCATCTCTGGCTGCAGCTCGCCTAGCTCGCGTAGCCATAGCAACTGGAACAAGAAACGAGAGTTGATAAAGCTTACAAATAGGAACAATCAATAACAGAGAGTCAAAGGGAGAGTAGATCAAGATATACATCCTAAGGTTAATTAGGCTGAGTATGGTAACGTAAATATGCCGCGGAACATACGTACAGTACTGCACTCATCCTAAATCACCTACTCCATCAAACCAAAGGTCATCCTAATTCACGAACTCACGTCAACTTATCTTAACTCACAACTCGACTCCGTTACGTTAATCCTAAGCTCTGATACCAACTTTGTCACGACCCAAAGTTTGGATGTGACCGGCACTTAGAATGTATAATATCTAAAGATATATACACAATCTAAGTAAGCCGAAAACCAAGATCAAAATCCTTTTTGTGGAATTCTTTATATAGAAATTTAACTTTTAAGAAAAAAACACAGTTGTTATGAATTTACGATATAAAGCCAAGTATATAAAATGTTAAATTTAGTTGCATCCCTAGTTGGGATCAACAATACCAACCACGAATTAAAAATTTACAATTTAAATGAAATTAATAGGATCACAGATATGAACAAAATGGATATCCACTATATAACACGATCTCACCTGTCAAATAATATACATATACTCATCTCTCGTTCTAAGTCATAATACAAGTCTGATGGAGATTTTCTAGATACAAAATACAATACCAAAAGTGAAGGTTACTACATATGTAACCCACCTATCAAAAGATGTGAAATAAGCTGCGAAAAGTGGAGCTGTACTGCTGCTATTCGTCCACTCTACCCCTGCAAGGAACTGTGGCACAACTGGGGTGAGTTGCCAACTCGGTGAATATGACTAACATATAACAGCTAATAATGTAAATATGACAATCTACTAACCGAAATGTGAACAAGTATAATGTATGATAGCATGTGGAAAGCATGAATCTATACTACAAATAACATAACCAAATTGAAATCTCATCATTTATTTCCAATAAATTTTATCTTTCTGTGCCATCATCGACACAAAACTTCCCTTTCTCTCAGGCATCATTCCTTGAACGACCCTGTAATCAATAACACCGGTTGGTATCATCTAGATATCCGCCGTGTTTCACAACTATCTCCGGTATCGAGTATCCTCGCTAGGCTCGCCCGCCTTAAATGCGGCTATCCTGCCCCTCGGTCTCGACCGGGTCCACCATGTATCCAACTGTATATCTCCCCCACTCAGTCTGGATAACGTATAAATCCACGACCGTATATCTCCCCCACTCGGTCCGGAATAAAATAAAATCATTAAAACATCTCATGGTGGACATATCACATCAATCATGAAAATCACTGGATTTATGCAATAGGATAAAAAAAACCCAACACCATAAATCCTCAATAATACAGTTACCACTTATATCAACTTAGAATACTTAATTACTAAACATGATGTCAATGATGCAACTTATTATTATTATTGGTGTTTAAGATATGATATGAATCATTTTTAACAAGAAAATTACTAAGTGTAAAACTGACATGGTAATATCGACGAGGTGTGGTGTAACATGTAAGACGTGGACGTGGTATAACTCATCGATACTTGTGTAGTGTTCTAGCAACTAAGTAAAGTATATGTAAATTTGAATGTATATTATTAATTTATCATACCAAAGTAAAGCATTTATTTAAATAAAACTACGGGCGTAACACGCCATCTTTACAAAATTCCCCGGTAGATATTTAGTCTACTCACCGGAAAAACGTCGTATCTACTCAGGAATCGCCAATCCTTATCCTTTCCTTATCGCCTCCAAAACTCCCGAACTCAAATCTAATATCGAAAAATTTAACTTATATAAGGAAACGGCTACTCCGACACGGCAAATATGAATAATACCCATTCCTATGTACTAGTTATATTGTATACGACTATATCAAACCATTTAACACATAACCTTACTGGAATTTAATCCGACCCTGTATCGCGACAGAAAACAGATCACGATACGCTTTAACCGTGTCGTATTTTAGGTTTTTCGGTACCTTTTCCGATATTAGCTTTCAGATTCTATATGCAGTTAAACTAACCTGTTTAAGTAATACCAAAATGTCCAAGATCCAACACAGAAACCTACCCAACAAGCCAAAACTCCCTGGCTACCTAAAAATCCGGCGACGCTGGAATTTTCTTTAAGGTCGCCGGCCAAAATACGATCTCCCCTGCTCGTATTCCTATGAGTTGTTCTAGGTTCAATATACAACATTAAGACCCTGTTTACTTAAATCAATTCCTCTCTAAATTACAGCAAATTCAAACAGAGCCTAGTTTTTACTAATATACGATATTATAGAACTTGTTCATTTCAAATTAAACTAGTTATAGAATTCAATTTCCTACTGTGGTTAAAAAATTTACCTACTATAATTTGTTGGAATAACACCCTCCAAGATGCACAAGCTCCTTGTCCTAACTTGATGGTGAGGAAATCTTAGAACTTAGCTTTTCTTCTCCTTTCTATTGCTCTCCTTTGTTTGTCTTTAGTTTTCTTTTCTTTTCTTTAAATTTTTAGGTTTTAATTTTTCTATTGAACTGAATATATGCAATATATATGAGAGAAGGAAAGGATAAGTTAAAGGAGGAGGTGTTAAAGGCCAAGGGTGCCATCTTTATGCAAGGAGGAGGTGCTGGTGTGTGTGTGTGCGCATGAAAGGAAGAGGTGTTTTTGCATTATCTCTTAATTTTGTTTTAATTTGCAATAAAATTCTGAGCTAAATTGTTTTCCACCCCTTTTTCATTTACACCCTTAACAAATTTCCATTTGCACAACAAACCTAAACTTTACCAAGAAACCCTTCACAACTTATGTTATTATAAAACAACCTTTTTATTAAAATGAAGCTAAAATTCTCACTAAAACCCTTATAATTTATTTATGTTGCATACTAAAATTTTAATTTAAATTATTTTACATACATCTTATGAAGTTGCGATTTTCTCATGATGTATGTGTCGTCCACCATGAGTTTTCATGTTTTCTGTTAGATTTCGAGACCTGATTCGAGGAGTGGATGAACCGTCTTGGGTACATGGTGGGCCCGGTAGGGTACCCCGGGGAAAGATGATCGAGTTTTAGACGATGAGCCTGGCAGGGGAAGACTACCTACCGGTGATGTCTGGCGCGGCGGATATCCGGAGGATACCGACCGTTGTCGTAAGATTTGATGATATGGGCCGATCCGGACTAACGGAACCCGAGGTATTGAGATATTGACATAGTGAGACATTGAGACAGATATATTTCCATATTTGGTGTCGATGCTTGACACGGTTTTCGGATGATTTCATTGATGGTACCTTAGCTATTGTACAGATATTTTCTTAAGTTAAAAAGGCAGAGATCATCGTATTTAAACACTTAAAGATTTATAAATGATTTTGCATTCATGTGCATAAATACTAGTGGCATTACATCATATCTAGACATACATGTTGTGACGCATTTGCGTGCATTCTTACGATAGCCTTGTTAGATATTATTTTCTACTCACGAGCTGGCAACTCACCCCCGTTGTGCCGCAGTGTCTTGCAGGTCAGACCCGTCAGCCTTGTAGCGGCGGGCGTATCTTTTCATTGGCTTCTTTTGCTCAGACTCGCGACATTGCTCTTAGGTAGGTTGCGAGGATACTTTTGTCTTTTTGTACTATCATTGTATCTAGTATTCTCCATCTACCACTTCTTATTTGTATATGCGACCTAGTGTTGAGGCTGGGAGATTTGTGTATATGTGGTTTCTCTGGGGTCAAGCTCACTTGAGCCGACGTTGTGTTTTTCTTATTTTTGTTCTTCTTTATGCTTATTTGCTTAATATCATATACATATTGCGTGTGGTTGTGATCCGCCTTGGGCGAAGAGCTAGCTCCCACTTGGGGATGTCATTATATCATTACAAGTTTATATATCTTGTTGTACCCATTTTTGGGGCTAGTATTTACAAAGGAGACTCTGCCGAAATTTTCGGAAAATTTTTGATGTTTTTAAAAAGGGGATTAATACAGCTTAATTGATTTTAAAATCGTTTTCATGAAAGGTTTTCCTTCACTCTTATTGATTTGGTTTAGATTTTCTAGGCTTTGGCTGACTTAGGTTACGTTACGCCTTTAGACGTCTCGTAATCTAATTGCCAGTCACGTTCCGTACATTCGGGTCATGAAAAAGTTGGTATCAGAGAAATAGGTTTTACCTTTCTGAGTGTAGGACGACCCTTGGTAGATGGAGTAGGTGACTTAAGAAGAGTGGCGTAGCGTGGGTATGTTCCGCGGCATACTTACGATACGGTACTCCGCCTAAGTGACCTTAGGACATAATTGCTTGTATTTCCTCCTTGATTCCATGCATCCCTTGATTCAATTGCAATGTTCTTATCGCTCTTGTTTCTTATTCCAGCTTCGATGCCGCCAAAGACTACGAGAGCTCAGCGGGCTGCCGCTAGGGATGAGCTTCGAGCGGGCTCGTCTGAGGCAAGGATCGAGCGGGATGATACGCTTACCCCTCAGGGTTAGATTGATCCGCCCTCTCCAGACCGTATTTCCAGATTAGAGGCCGGTATGCAGGAGTTGCGACAGATGATGGGATCTTTAGTAGAGTCCAGTCGGGCACAGAGATCCGAGGACGTTCCTTCCACCACACAGACCACGATTGTACCTGCTGCCTAGATGGTTACTTCTGCTACTACTGCGACTATCCCTGTTTCACTACAGGAGTTTATGAGGCTGAGACCTCCAACCTTTACCGGCACGGATGCGACAGAGGACCCGCAGGCATTTCTCGATAGGATGACTAGGATTTGCCGTTCGTTGAGGTGTTCTGATGATAGGTGGGCGGAGTTTACGAGTTTTCGTCTGGAGGGCCTTGCCCAGACGTGGTATGATTCAGTAGAGAGAGGCCGAGTTGCAGGTCTACCTTCTATGACTTGGGACGAGTTCACCGCTGCATTTCTTACCCGTTTTCTTCCGGAGAGTGTCCGAGATGCTCGAGCCCGTAGTTTTGAGTCTTTGCGCAAGACTCCTGGGATGACAGTGTCCGAGTATGATATACAGTTTACTCAGTTGTCCCGATATGCTCCGTACCTAGTAGACACTGAAGAGAAGAGGATAAAGAGGTTTGTGCGAGGACTTGACATACAGTTTTCCATCGGCACCCAGCACTTTAACACATACGCAGCCGCGATGGATGCAGCCTTACTTTTGGAGGAGCGCATTTCTGAGACTCCGGTCGTTTCTGGGCCGAAGCGGATTCGTACTGATACGCCAGCTCAGCGGCAGATGGGTAGACACCGTGATAGATTCTTTCTGGGAGATGGTGGCGGCAGAGGATTGAGACGGGGTAAGTTATTTGGTTCATAACCGCAGACCCAGCAGTCGTCGCCAGGATGTTTTCGGTGCGGGAGTCAGTACCATCGTGTCAGAGACTGTACCATGGGGTGCCAGGGCACGGCGACAGTGCCACATATGACCTTGCCACCTTCATCACCTCCTCAGAAAGCTTTACTTCCTACCCCTGATGATGCTCCATGCCAGGCAGATGCTCTTAGAAGTCGTAGGTGTGGTGGTCCGGTTCAGAGAGGACAAGACGATAGAGGCAGAGGCAGAAGTAGAGGCAGAAGACAGCCAGCTATTAGTGGTGGACAGTCCCGAGTGTTCGCGTTGACTCCTCAGGATGCACAGGCATCCAATGCCGTCATGACAGGTACTCTGCCAGTATGTTCTTTTGGTGCAAGGGTATTATTTGATCCAGGCTCCACACATTCTTATGTATCCACATATTTTGCACCAAGTTTGGGCCGAGAGTCTTCTTTGTTAGATCAGCCGCTGGTCGTTATTACTCCGGTAGGCGAGTCGTTTGTTGCTCGTTTTGTGTACCGATCGTGTCCCGTTCGTATCGGGGAGAGAGATTGTTCAGTTGATTTGATCCTTCTCGATATGCTTGACTTAGACGTTCTTCTTGGTATGGACTGGCTAGCCACCTGTTATGCATCTGTGGACTGCCGTGAGAAGGCGGTCAGATTCAGTTTTCCTGGTGAGCCGGTTCTTGTTATTCGGGGAGATCGTAGCGCCACCCTTCCCAGCTTGATTTCTTCTCTTCGCGCTGGTCAGCTCTTGCGAAAAGGGTGTCAGGGATTCTTATCATGTGTTTGTGATACTAGCGCCACAGAGGTTCCATTGGACCAGGTCCCTATTGTGAGAGAGTTTCCTGATGTATTCCCTGACGAGCTGCCTGGTCTGCCGCCAGAGCGCGAGATTGAGTTCTGTATCGACTTGATCCTCGGCATGGGGCCTATCTCTATACCGCCTTATCGGATGGGCCCGGCGGAGCTTAAAGAGTTGAAGGATAAGTTGTAGGACTTGCTGGATAAGGGGTTTATCCGACTGAGTGTGTCACCTTGGGGTGCTCCCGTCCTGTTTGTTAAGAAGAAGGACGGTAGTATGCGCTTATGCATTGATTATCGTCAGCTGAACTGGGTTACTGTGCGGAACAGATATCTCCTACCCCGCATTGACGACTTATTTGATCAGCTCTAGGGTGCGGGGTATTTCTCGAAGGTTGATTTACGGTCAGGTTATCACCAGTTGCGGGTTCAGAAGGAGGATATTCCGAAGACCGCTTTCCGTACACGATATGGTCATTATGAGTTCTTGGTGATGTCGTTCGGGCTCACCAATGCCCCGGCAGCATTTATGGACTTGATGAACCGTGTATTCAGGTCGTATCTTGATCAGTTCATCATTGTTTTCATTGAAAACATCTTGGTATATTCTCGGAGCCAGGAGGAGCACGAGCAGCACTTGCGTATCACATTGCAGACTTTGAGGGAGCATCAGTTGTTCGCCAAATTTTCCAAGTGCGCATTCTGGTTGGACAGTGTCGACTTCTTGGGTCATGTGGTGACGAGAGATGGTATTTGTGTGGACCCAAAGAAGATCGAGGCAGTTCAGCGTTAGCCCAGATCGGTATTAGTTACAAAGGTTCGCAGCGATCTAGGTCTGGCCGCCTATTATCGACGTTTTGTCCAGGATTTCTCCCGTATTGCTGCACCGTTGACCGGGTTGACCCGGAAGGGGGTTCCTTTTGATTGTAACGAGGCATGTGAGGATAGCTTCCAGCAGTTGAAGACTCGTCTGACTACCGCACCAGTGTTATCATTGCCTTCAGGATCGGGCGGTTTCGTGGTATATTGTGATACTTCTCGAGTAGGGCTGGGCTGTGTATTGATGCAGCACGACAGAGTTATCACGTATGCTTCTCGACAGTTAAGGAAACATGAACAGAACTAACCCACTCATGATTTAGAGATGGCTGCAGTGGTGTTTGTACTCAATATCTGGAGATATTACCTATACGGCGAGTCGTGCTAGATATTCACTGACCACAAGAGCTTGAAGTATATTTTTCAGCAGCGAGATCTAAATCTGAGACAACATCGTTGGATGGAGTTGGTGAAAGACTATGACTGTGAGATTCTATACCATCCGGGCAAGGCGAATGTGGTGGCAGATGCTTTGAGTAGGAGGCCCGGAGGTACCTTATCTTGTTTGAGCGCAGTACAGATGCAGTCGATGGCGGATTGGCAGGTTTTATGTGACAGCAGAGTGCAGTTCGAGTTTACTCCTACAGGGGACAGCTGGCCCATTTCAGAGCACGCCCACTGTTACTTGACCGTATCAGCGAGGCACAGTCCGGCGATGCCCGTATTTTAGAGATTATCGAACAGATTCAGCAGCGCAGAGTTTCCGAGTTCGTGATTGATGATCAGGGGATACTTCGATTTGGGAATTGACTGTGCGTACCAGATTCTAAGGGACTGAGGCGTGATATTCTTGAGGAGGTACATAGGTCAGTATACAGTGTTCATCCAGCTTCCACCAAGATGTATCGCGATTTGAGAGAGGTTTACTGGTGGGACGGGATGAAGAAGGATGTTACAGACTTTGTATCGATATACTTGACTTGTCAGCAAGTCAAGGCTGAGCACCAGAGGCCAGCCGGCGAGTTACAACCTTTGCCCATTCCTGAGTGGAAGTGGTAACAGGTCTCCATGGACTTCATTGTGGGTCTACCCAGGACCAGTCGAGGGTATGACTCTATTTGGGTGATTGTAGATCGACTGACGAAAGCGGCTCACTTCCTGCCAGTGAAGACCACTTTTGGATTTGCTCAGTATGCCCAGGTTTATATTGATGAGATCGTACGACTGCATGGCGTCCCGACTTGCATCGTGTCCGACCGGGGCACCCAGTTTACCAGCCGATTATGGCAGAAACTTCAGGAGGCTTTGGGTACCCGATTGAGTTTTAGCACAGCTTTTCATCCGCATACTGACGGTCAGTCAGAGCGTACTATTCAGACTCTTGAAGACATGCTCAGAGCTTGTGTTTTAGATTTCGGTGGTAGCTGGGATCGTCATTTGCCCTTGATCGAGTTCTCCTACAATAATAACTTCCAGGAGACGATTCGGATGGCACCTTTTGATGTTTTATATGGGAGGAGATGTTGATCTCCTGTATGTTGGACAGAGCTCAGGGAGAGCAGTATTTTGGGGCCACAGATCGTACAGGAGACGACCGAAAAGATCCAGCTAATTCGAGATAGGATGAGGGCAGCACAGAGTAGGCAGAAATCATATGCTGACAGGCGCCATCGCTGACTCGAGTTCGCTGTTGGCGATCATGTTTTACTGAGGGTCTCTCCGATGAAGGGCGTGATGAGATTTAGGCGGAAAAGGAAGCTTAGTCCTAGATATGTTGGTCCCTTCGAGATCTTAGAGCGTGTCGGTTCGGTGGCTTATCGGTTGGCTCTTCCGCCCAGCTTCCCTGATGTTCACCCCATGTTCTATGTTTCGATACTCCGCAAGTACCTTCATGACACTTCCCATGTGATTCAGCACCAGACGATCCAGCTGGAGCGCGATCTTTCATTCACCGAGCAGCCGGTGGTCATTTTGGATCGGCAGGTGAAGAAATTGAGGTCAAAGGTTATACCGTCCGTCAAGCTTCTTTGGTGTGGCCCGAACAGCGAGGAGGTCACCTGAGAGATCGAGGACGAGATGGGGAAGAAATATCCCCATCTTTTTGAAGATACGCATAGTTAAATTTTAAATTCGGGGACCAAATTTCTTTAAGGGGGAAGATTGTAACGCTTTGAATATCGTTTAGGTAATTTTTCGATAATCGGTAAAATAAACAGTATTTTCCGTTAAATGTAAAAGTAATTATTTTTCAATATAGGCCTAATTATACAAAATTTAGATAAGAAATTGCTAGGAATTGGTTAGTTAATTGTCACTTAAAAATTTCTACTCATTTAAAAAAAAATTAATATTGTTTTAAGCTTTTAAATATACATTAAATTAGTGATAAATACAAATTTAAATGGGTAAATTACATACTTAGGAACCATTACAAACTAAAATCCAGTGTTAACAAAAATTTTATTAACACTTTCCAAGAGTTGTTGTTTTATGGTTTAAAAATGAATTAAAATGGGTTTTTTTTTGTAAAGAATGATATGATATGCATTTATTACCCTTAAGAGATACTTTCTTCATGGAATTTTCTACACACTCACACACACTCCCTTCCTCTCCCCAGGCCGAGCCCTATCTTGCAGCAACTCCTCATTTTCTCCCTCTTTTTTGCTTCAAAATTCCATCAAAAAATCCACCGAAATCCAAAAATTTCTTCACAAAACTCAAACAAATCCCTATTCTATTTCTTCTCAAGCCAAATTTTTTTAAAGCATGGAGAAAGGAGGTGCCTTTGGAGGCTAGTGCAAGTTAGGATTCAAACTTGAGAGGTATAATTCTAATCTAATTGTTAAATTGTAGTTTAAATATGCTAAATTAGAAATTTAAAGTGTGAAATTTGGTTAAAATTGTTTGCTTATGAAATTCAAGAAAAGGTTTGAAATTTTAATTAGGGTTTTAAGCATTTCTAATAGGTTAAATTAGGTGTAGTGGTTATCTAGTAGGTTAGTTTAGATAATTATGCTAGATTGTGATCGCTATATCGTTAATCCGCGATATTTGCATCGGAATTGAAATATTAGTGCTTACTAGGTTTTTCATAAAATTAGGAGGTGATTTAATTACGATATCTTAACGATATTATTAGCATCTCCTACGACTTTTAGGGTGTGCGAATGCGGAATTTGGTTTAGTCGGGTTGTAGTTTTGATGGTTGCTCCGAAACGACGATTCTAGTTAAGGTTTTAGTAGTTTTCGTGTGTGTTCCGCGCACCTAGTGCACGTTGTGCCTAACTTTTGAGCGTCGATCTTTTCATATCGTGACTTGCATCGTTTTATGAAGTTAATATTATGTTGTGTGTTATGCAATTTTAGGATCTGTTGCGGAAATATCGGACGCGGCGCGCAAAGGCAAAGCAGTGGTTGGATCAGATTAGCGAGGCGTCCGGGTGAATAGATGTATACATCTATGGGGAAATCGTCCGCATGGCGCGAGGCGCCCCATAGTTAGGATCACTTTATTACTTGCAAACTATATGCATAGTTAGTTAGTTAACCATCTCATTCATATGCATACCTTTCCAGTTATTCGTCTGCTGGCATTGCATGGTTATCTTATACCTATGTGTGATATCACCCTTAGACACTTACACCATTACCATTGGCTCATGTTGCACACGCACTATTCATATGAACACATACGCCTTTGGTAATTGCCATTCCACGAGCACTATAGAACCTGCTTAGTTCAGTATCAAACACTTGCATCATACATGGTACATAGAATTGCATAGCATGCATATACCTCACTTCATCATCATGCTTATATAGATTCCTAGCCACAAATCACATTGTGTTCCTTTGATATCATAAGCATTTATCATATACAACATGTTGGGTATTATGATTTTCTTGAGGATTTCAGTATTGATGAGATTTCTGGATTTTGGGGAAAACCGCAAGAATTTAACAAAAGTTTATTATCATCATTTTTTTAAAAATAAAGTTGCGGTTTTCTCATGTTGTATGTGTCGTCCACCATGAGTTTTCATGTTTTCTGTTAGATTTCGAGACCCGATTCGAGGAGTGGATGAACCGTCTCTGATACATGGTGGGCCCGGTACGGTACCCTGGAGCAAGAAGATCGAGTTGTAGACGATGAGCCAGGCAGGGGAAGACTACCTACCGGTGATGTCTGGCGCGGGGGCTATCCGGTGGATACCGACTATTGTCGTGAGATTTGATGATATGGGCTGATCCAGACTGATGGAGCCCGGGGTATTGATATATTGACATAGTGAGACATTGAGACAGATATATTTCCATATTTGGTGTCGATGCTTGACACGGTTTTCAGATGATTTCATTGATGGTACCTTAGCTATTGTACAGATATTTTCTTAAGTTAAAAAGGCAGAGATCATCGTATTTAAACACTTATAGATTTATAAATGATTTTGCATTCATGTGCATACATACTAGTGGCATTACATCATATCTAGACATACATGCTGTGACACATTTGCGTGCATTCTTACGATAGCCTTATTAGATGTTATTTTCTACTCACGAGCTGACAACTCACCCCCGTTGTGCCGCAGTGTCTTGCAGGTCGGACCTGTCAGCCTTGTAGCGGCGGGCGTATCTTTTCATTGGCTTCTTTTGCTCAGACTCGCGACATTGCTCTTAGGTGGGTTGCGAGGATACTTTTGTTTTTTTGTACTATCATTGTAACTAGTATTCTCCATCTACCACTTCTTATTTGTATATGCGACCTAGTGTTGAGGCTGAGAGATTTGTGTATATGTGGTTTCTCTGGGGTCGAGCTCACTTGAGCCGACGTTGTGTTTTTCTTATTTTTGTGCTTCTTTATGCTTATTTGCTTGATATCATATACATATTGCGTGCGGTTGTGATCCGCCTTGGGCGAAGAGCTAGCTCTCGTTTGGGGATGCCATTATATCATTACAGGTTTATATATCTTGTTGTACCCATTTTGGGGTCTAGTATTTACAAAGGAGACTCTGCCGAAATTTTCGGAAAATTTTTGATATTTTTTAAAAGGGGATTAATACAAATTAATTGATTTTAAAATCGTTTTCATGAAAGGTTTTCCTTCACTCTTGTTGATTTGGTTTAGATTTTCTGGGCTTTGGCTGACTTAGCTTACGTTGCGCCTTTAGACGTCTCGTAATTTAAGTGCCAGTCACATTCCGTACATTCGGGTCGTGACACCTACTAGGTGTCTAGAAAGTGTTAACGATGTTACGCCTCTACGGAAATAGGGTTATTAGTTAGGTCTGTGCGAATGCACGGGGGACCTCCCTCAAAGTACCAACACTAGCCTGGCTGAACGGTTAGTGAACTTGTAAAGTGTAAATGATCCCGACTAGTTCTCCTTTTAAGGTTTGAAGGATAATTCAAAGAAACAGTTGGAGCAATCCAGATTAGATAAATTGACAACCAATCTAATCTTGATAGAGTGCATGTTGAGTGTTTCTTTTCTCTCTTTCTGGTACAGCGACCCATGATTTACATTAAAAACTCATGAACCAAGTTAACTGGACCTTCTTACACCCTTGGGCTTTGGATTGTCATGATTCACGGCAAAGTCGCACATATCCCTACTACTCCTACTTTCCATTTTGCATTTCTTTAGAACACTTCGTATCACTACGAGGATCCATATTACTTGGAACGGCCATCGTATAGTTACATACGAACTCGAAGAAGTTACTTCAGTCGAAGATGGACACAAGTTCTAGAGAAATTGAATGGGATTATTCGGTTGTCTCTTCCCTTTACCTTCTCTCAGGTTGCGAGAGCTCTTTTTATTAGGAGAGTACACATATTACGCTTATTGTTTAGCCTTCTTCCAAACCTTAAACTGGTGCCAAATGGCAGGGAAACAAGAAAACCAGTTAGCGCAAGCACGGTGTACAGAAGGTAAGATGTAAAGACATGTAAAGGGATTGTAGTGAGGGCAAAGAAAATTGTGACTACTGTCATGAATCTCAATAATGGAATAGGCATTTCCAGGAATATCCGGCTACCCCTTGAAATATTTTCATGTTTCAGTATTTCTGTGTACTTGTAAAAGAGACCTGTTTTCCCAATTGATTCTAACTCCAGAGTATATATTTACCTGATTTGGATCACACATCAATACGGTATTACAGATGCTAAGTAGGAGTAGAATATTAGGAAATAGGCGATTTGATCATCAATATCGGAATTCGTTGTAATTCGTGGGGTTGGATTAAATCGCCTGGTTTTGCCTAACGACAAATATTTGGTTTCGAATAACCATAGTTATGCACCAAATTTTAAAATCAAATATCTGTACATTTATTTTATATAGTCGGATGTATATTTTGAAAATTATGTTGTAAACATTTACCTTTATCAGTTGAGAATAAGATAAGGTGCATTGAATATTAATGTAAGACATTCTTAACCATGATACAATTTTCAACTTACAATACATGGAATTTGAGTTTAGTATACTCTTGGGACTTATACATGAAAATGTATGTTGTTCAGTGTCTTTCGGGACAAGAGGATGATAATCTTACTTCTCAGATTTACCTATGAGTTCTCTGGTTCTTAAACACACATTAATGCAAGGTCCAATGATTTTAAGAAGTTTTTAGGTATAAGAATAAAGTAGATAGCCATACGTTGGAAGTATCAGGATTCTTCGAGGTGATCGAAGATGTAGATACTTATGCTAGGTATTCCATCATAGTATTGAGAACTTGATTCTCTCATAAGTTGCTCCTCCGTGAGTGCGCTCCTTGATGAGTAATATTGTATTGGTCTTTTTCCATTAGGTGATATCCACTGGAAACAGCTGCATAACATTTGATTCTGGTTCCATCTAAATTAGTGCCTTGATTCGATATGGACATAGAACGGTTGTATATTTTGAGGTTGTTGAGATATGGAGTTATCCAGATTCTGTTTAAAAGCAAAATCCGGTAAAACTCAAAGCACGCTTCGGTAATGGCGATTTGTGGATTATCTCAAGTATTCGCTAGGATTTTTTTTCTACTATTTTCAAGATCAATAGTTACATTGTTCTTGACACACCCCCTTTTTATAAAAAGAATCTTTTTGCAAAAAAAACTAATGGGGGTATGGTAGAATAGGAAGTGATTCCAAAACCATAAATAATTACCAAAAATTTAGTAGAACCTAAGAATTCAATTGGACTTGATAAACCATTAACCACTCCACAGATTAAGTAGGTGACCTCAGCCATCCGACAGGTACTTTGGTTTTCTCGTGGACGGTGACGGGAAGGTCAGCATCATGATTATGATGACCCTAGTAGTTGTCAGCAGGTCATAGGAAGTAGTAATATCCAGATGACCAGATACTTCATATCCAAGATTGACTCAACGCACTTCAGTAAAATTATGGTTTGTGGACTTATTGAGTGTTCCTGAAGGGCTAAAACTCATTAAGAGCAAGTAAATCTTTCAAGATCTGTGCAGCTGGAAAGGTACTAACCTAATAAGGTTAGACTTGTTGTAAATAGTTTTCATCAAATACCCGTTGTGGATTGTGATGAGACTTTTACTTCAGTGTCTACGCTGAAACCCTTACGGATATAACTTGGCACTGCTATCCCCCTACTAGTTATCACCAAGTCATAGGAAGTGATAACTTCTAGATGACCAGATAATTCATATCCAAGATGGACTTCATGCACTTGAGCAAATTATGGATTTTTGACTTTGTTGGGTGCTCCTGAAGAGGTAAAACCCGTTAGGAGCAAGTAGATCTTTCAAGATCTATGTAAGTGGAAGGATATTAACCTAATAAGGCTAGACTTGTTGTATAGAGTTTTCATCAAATACCCTTTGTGGATTGTGATGAGACTTTTACTTCAGTGTCTACACTGAAGTCCATATGGATATGACTTGGCGCTGATGCTATTCTTGGCTATGATATATGGCAGATGGATGAATACAATATCTTTCCAAATGGGAATTTGGAAGTGCACGTGTATATGACTCTGCCAGAGGGTTATCGTAGTCAGTGGGAGCAGCGAAAGGTGTGCAAGTTGTTTTTGTATATTCATAGACTGAAGCATGAATAGCAGAGACGGATCATCTGTTTTGATGTGACAGACAAAGTAATTGACTTCATCAAAATAATAGATGATTCTAGTAAGAAGGATGTAGGGAGTACTGTCCTGAGATATGGATGACATACTCCAAATAGGAAGTGATTTTCAAATACTACAATCGGTCAAAATTTGGTTGTCACACAGTGTTTTCTCCATATTGGATATGGATAATATATCAGGCATTCTGGTGAATAGATCTAGATTTGGGAAGTTTCCCAATCGGGTACTTAGATAACATTCTAAAAGTATTTTGAAATGGACGACTCTTGGCGTGGTGGAGTACCCACAGGTGATGGAGTCACCCTCTCTAAAGAGATGTCTTCTAAACTAATGAGAAGAGAGACTAGCATGAATGGCATACCATTTGTTTAGGCAATTGAGTCAATCATGCAATGTTTTGTACAAAACTAGATAGATAATTCTAGTTTTAGATCTAAATTTGGGAAGTTTCCCAATCGGGTACTTAGACAACATTCTAAAACTATTTTAGAATGGACGACTCATGGCGTGGTGGTGTACCTGCAGGTGATGGAGTCACCCTCTCTAAAGAGATGTCTTCTGTTGGGTTCAGTGCCCGCGCTGCGGAAGCCGCAGCCGAGACGGAAGCGAAAAACAAAAATTTACACGAGCACTAAATTCCCGTAAAACCTAGGATAACGATCCTAAAACCTAAACTAGCTAACTTGATATACAAGGGTTGAGAAACTACAACTTTTGTCGCATATCAACCCAATTGTGGAAGACCCATCCAAACATATAACGGCCGGAATCGTGCTTGAAAGTCGACCACCCTCGCCGAAGACAATCCACCCAAGGAAAACCGGAGGATGCTCTAACTGATGATCCAAACTTGCTAGATGTGGATGGTCGGTGATGTATGAATATTTCACTAAACTTTTCCCCCAAGAATCCATGCTCAAGATAGCAAGAAGAAAAAGAAGAAGGAGAAGAGAAAAATGGCTAAGTATTTTTCTCCACTATGAGGCATGAAGCATGTTGGATGGGAAAAAATGATCAAGTCCAAATAAAAAGAGAACGACTACATAAAATAACAACCATGAAGCAATAGTGCACCAATAAATGCACATCACAATCTAAGCCATTCCTCTATACAATCACAAGCATGCTTCATGATACCTTATTTCCCATTTATTTTTCTAAAAAGAAAAACAAATATAAAGTATCCTTATTCTAGAAGCATTCCCGTATAAATACGGAATACTTCACCTGGTATATTTATCGCTACATATACGCGTATCCGTATAAAAATACGTATAGCACCAAAGAGAGAAAATGAATAGTGAACAATATTACTAAAATATAAGTATCAAAATACATATATAAATTATTAAATCAAAACCTGATTTAATAATGCGGCTTAATCCTAAACTGTCTAGTATTATCAACTGCCTGATTAAAGTTCGTATATCCCGTACACGTATTAAATCAGACCCTGCATGTACCAACGTACGGCTCCTACATCTATCGCCAGAACCGGGAAAAAAATCCGTGTGAGACTCTATAAACTCGACAATACGCTGACAAGGGGTTTAACCATAAGCACGTCAGCGATAGTAGCTGTACGTAATGGCTACCCAGGTACTTTTCAAAAGGGGGTCAACAATCAAGTACATCTTTACCCTACTGAGCCTAAATGTGACAATCTCCGTATAGTTCGGTCTCTTTATCAAAGAGTATCGCATATAGGGTCTAGGGGTGGATAATATAAGACCCCTACTAACCCAATAAGTCGTATCTGAGTCAAGCTCATCACCAACATTACCAATCAACTATCAGTAAATCTCATCCACCGTAGGCACGAATTTCTTATGATAGCCAACTGAACACAGCACGACATCGACCCCTAATACCAGGAGAGACGAATCCCTGACAGTCGACCACTGCCTCCATGTGGCATGAGACTGTACCCAACTAAAACCTATTTGCACGACTCCTTTGAGCCATGGTAGGGCAATAATCAAAGTACAGTGGGACTCACACGAGACAAATGACGACTTCAAGTCAAAGGACTAATCTGTACTCATACCACCTGAGAACTTCAATCTGATGATAGATATAATACCATCTAGAAGTTCTCGGTGAGTTCCTCCAGTGTACTTACCTCCAGTGTACTTACCTCCAGTGAGCACCTATATACTATTATAGGTGACATAACACCAATGGCTTGTGAGACCGGCCACCGCCCCTCGTCAAGATCTAGAAACGTATACACTATTCTACTCCGTAATATCGATGCCCGGTCAAGATCTAGAAACGTATACACTATTCTACTCTCACAACTAGGGACATTAAGGATGTGCATATGGACAACCCAGCTCCCACATATATGATCGCCATCATAATGCTGGTTATCAAGCAACAATCCTACGGGCTTTATCAATGATGAAGACAAACCAGATAGCATATTATCATCTCGAGTAAAACTGTTATACTTGTATAGGTCCTCGTTCAATTATCATAATTGCCTACTTGCAATCACAATAATTGCCTTGAGGGTACTATATCCAACATCTTCTAGACTGATGAGGAGAAAGACTAGTATGAATGACATATCATTTACTTAGGCAATTGAGTCAATCATGCAATGTCTCGTACAACACCAGATATTTATTTTGCACTAACTGCAATAAGCATATATTATCCAATCCTGGAGAAACATTGGGAAGCAATAATGAACATAAATGGATGTCCTTGGTATAGGGTAACGGTAGCCTCCTCTAAGAGGCGGTTATCGGTTCAGGCTTCCAAGATGACCTAGATGACAGAGATGTTATCAGAGTTTTGAGTTTAGCCACTTCTGAGGATCAATATAGTGGATAGTGTTCTAATAGGATACTGAGGTAATCATAGTGCAGGATGCTGGTTATGATTTAACAAAGGATACAGCCCAAGAAGTTTGTTGAATGGAGTTGTTCATTGATGAACTTGGTCCCATCAAGTATCCAGACAAATTCTTGAGGTGGAGTATCGCTCAGTTTGGGAGATTGTTGATCTCTGCAAAGTTGAGATATAGAGAGATGAAGTTGGAATATTGTAGCGGATCCACTCACTGAGGATATTTCTCGAACACATTAAGTTTCACAAACATAGCTTGCGAAACTGATTAGTAAAGAAGTTGGGAATTCGGTAGCACGCGAGCTATGGGTATGCGATACCGCAATAATTGGCCTTAAGTGCAAGTGGGAGATTGTTGGATATAATTGTTGGGTTTCGGTGCCCGTTCCGCGGAGGCCGCGGCCAAGGAAGAAGCAAAAACAAAAATTTATGCGAGCACCAAACGCCCTTAAAACCCAGGATACGATCCGAAAACCTAAACTAGCTAACTAGAAATACAAGGGTTGAGAAACTACAACCTTTGTCGTGTGTCCACCTAATTTTGGAAGACCCCTCCAAGCTCGTAGACGCCGGGAATGGGCTTGGAAATCGACCACCCTCGCCGAAGAAGATCCACCTGAGGTAAACCGGAAAAGGCTTTATCCAATGATCTAAACTTGCTAGTTGTAGATGGTCGGAGATGTAGGGATATATCACTAAACTTTTTGTCTCTTTTTCTTAAGCTCAAGTGAGCAAGAGGAAGAAGAAGGAGAAGAAAAAATATGGCTAAGTCTTTTTTCTCTCCACTATGAAGCATGAAGCAAGAAGGATGAAAAATGATCAAGTGTCAAAAGAAAAGAGAATGGCTACATAAAAACAACCATGAAGCAATAGTGCACCAATAAATGCACATCACAATCCAAGTCATTCCTCTTTACAATTACAAGCATGCTTCATGCCACCTCATTTCACATTTATTTTTCTAAAAAGAAAAACAAATATGAGGTGTCCTTCTTCTAGAAGCATTCCCGTATAAATACGGAATATTTCACTTGATATATGCATCGCTATATATATGCGTATCCGTATAAAAATACAGATAGCACCAAAGAGAGAAAATGAATAGTGAACAATAATACAAAATTATATGTATCAAAATGCATATATAAATTATTAAATCAAAACCTGATTTAATAATCCGGCTTAATTCTAAGCCGGTTAGTATTATCAACCACCCGATTAAAGTCTGTTTATCCCGTACACATATTTAATTGGACCCCTAGATATACCAACATACGGCTCCTACATCTATCGCATGAACCGGGAAAAACCCTCTGTGTGGGACTCTAAAGATTCGACAATACGCTGGTTGTAGGTTTAACCGCAAGCACGTCAGCGGCCCTAGCTATACATAACGGCTACCCAGGTACTTGTCGAAAGGGGGTCGACAATCAAGTGCGTCCTTACCCTACTGAGCCTGAATATGAAAATCTACGTGCAGTCTAGTCTCTTCGTCAAAGAGTATCGCATATCGGGTCTAGGGGGTGGATAACGTCAGACCCCTACAAACCCGATAAGTCATATATGTGTCAAGCTCATCACAACAGAGATACTTCTGATCAACTATTAATAAATCTCATCCACCGTGGTTACGGATTTCTGGTGATAGCCAACAGAATATAGCGTGACATCGACTCTTAATACCAGGAGAGACAAATCCCTGACAATCGACCATTGCCTCCATATGGCTCGGGACTGTACCCAACTAAAACTTATTTGCATGACACCTTTGAGCCATGGTAGGGTAGTAATCAAAGTACAGTAGGAACTCACACGAGACAAATGACGATTTCAGGTCAAAGGATTTACTTGTACTCATGCCAACTGAGAACTTCCATCTAACGATAGATATAATACCATCTAGAAGTTCTCGGCGAGTCCATCTGGTGTACTCACCTCCAGTGAGCACCAGTATACTATCTTAAGTGACACAACACCAATGGCTTGTGAAACCGTCCACCGCCCCTCGTCATGGTCTAGAAACGTATACACTAGTCTACTCTGGAATATCGATGCCCAGTCTCAATACTCCTATGACTAGGGACGTTTAAGTATGTGCTTATGGACAACCCAGCTCCCACATATATGATCACCATCATAATGCTGATTGTAAAGCAACAATCCTATGGGCTTTATCAACGATGAAGACAAACTAGATAACATACTATCATCTCGAGTAAGACTGTTATACTTGTTAGATATAGTGCCCTCAAGGCAATTATTGTAATTGCAGGCACGCGATTATGATAATTGAGGGAGGACCTATACAGGTAGAACGGTCATACTCAAAATGATAGTATGCTATCTTCTTTGTCTTTATCATTGATGTGTATATGTTTTACTAGTAATTGTGTGTCGCTAATGCATAATGATGAAGCCCGTCGGATTCTTTCTTGACTACCAATATTATGATGGCGATCATATACGTGAGAGCTGGATAGCCTATAAGCACATCTTTAAATGTCCCTAGTCGTGGAAGTATCGAGACTGGGCATCGATATTCCGGAGTAGACTGATGTATACGCTTCTAGACCCCGAGGAGGGGCGGTGTCCAGTCACACAAGCCATTGATATTGTGACACCTAAGATAGTATACAGGTGCTTATTGGAGGTGAGTACACTGGACGGACTCGCCGAGAACTTCTAGATGGTATTATACCTATCGTCAGATAGAAGTTCTCATGTGGCATAAGTATAGGTTAGTCCTTTAACCTGAAGTCATCATTTATCTCGTTTGAATTCCCATTGTACTTTGATTACTACCCCACCATGGCTCAAAAGATTCGTGCTGACAGGTTTTAGTTGGATACAGTCCCGAGCCATATGGAGGCAGTGGTCGACTGCTAGGGATTTGTCTCTCCTGGTATTAGGAGTCGATGTCACGCTGTGTTCAGTTGGTTAGAAATAGAAATCCATGGCGACGGTGGGTGAGATTTACTGATAGTTGATCAGTAGTATCACAGTTGGTGATGAGCTAGATTCAGACACGACTTATCGGGTTAATAGGGGTCTGACGTTATCCACCCCAAGACCCGATATAGGATACTCTTTGTGTCACGACCCGAAAGAGCACGTGACTGGCCTTTGAACCATATGAAGTCTATAGGACCCCATCTGATCCAAGTAAGCCAAAAGCCCAGCAATCTAAAACCATTTAAAGAGTAAATAAGGAAAACTGGTTTTTGAAAAGTAAGGAAATCATGTTTGGAAATCAAAGTTTTTAAATAACTAAGCCGAATATGCATTTTTAAAATGTGTAACCTTTCCTGAAAATTTCGGCAGAGTTTCCTTTGTAAAAACTGGCCCCGAATGGGGTACAACATGAATAATATATATGAAATGATAAAAGGCATCCCCAAGCGGGAGCTAGCTCTTCGTCAATCGACGGTCACAACAACGCAAGCAATAAAAATATACAACGCCAAAGGGCGAGGATCAAATCCAAAAAGAACTCAAAACAGCCAGAAAACCGTAATACTACAAGCGTGACTCTAAGGTCGAAATAATACAACACTGTTTTCTAAGTCTGAAACAATATACAAGTTTTGGGTTGATGGAATTACTGGATACAATAATAATACATGAACAATGGCGGTTCTGATACAAAAGAACCAACCTACCAACGCAAGTCACCCGTATGGAAGCAGTGTGCCAGAAATGCCTCTATGGAATCTGTACGGCAAAACCTGCAAGGACTGTGGCACAACGGGGGTGAGTTGCCAACTCGTGAATAGAAAATATCTACAAGCAGAGATCGAATGCATGACCCATCCTAGGTCAATACGATCAGATATACATATAAACCTCAATATGAATAAAGCTGAAGCATGCTAAACTGGCAATGTAATCTCTACATGAGTGTAATGACAAGTTCTCGTGCCAGTGCCTCAGGTAATAGCATATCTTAAATGTGAGGTACAATCAATGAAAACAGTCTGCATGTACGTGGATCCCGTCCACTCGTCACCCAATGACAATAACCATCATGCATGTAAATATCATCAGCATATGCATGGAAATATGAGGATATAAACCACCTGTGTCCCTCGCGACACGTCAAAATCATGGAACCGGAGTGCCCAGCATCGGCACTCGAAAACATCATGAAAACTGTGCCCAGCATCGGCACGTAAATCCTCATATATCGGGATCCGTCAGTCCGGATCGGCCCACAGGCTCTGTCTGCGGTATCGGCCCTCGGCCCCGGCAATACGCCTATATCCATCTATCGACTCTGGTCGGTATCCTCCGGATAACCGCCAGGTCCAACAAAATCACCGGTAGGTACTCGCCCGCCTCCAGACTCAATCGGCAAATTTCATCGATCATCTTGCCGAGGGGAACCATACCGGGTCCACCATGTACCCGCAATCGGCTCGTCCACTCCTCGATTCGGGTTACACATGTCGCTCTCAACACCGAGAAAACACATGGTGGACGCACTGAAATATCATATCAAGGGTAATCGGGTTTTCAAAACAAATACATATCCTCTTTGAAAACACCCACGGTTCCCAAAAACCAGAAATATCATGGAAACAGCATATCTCAATGCGTATAATCAGAAAGCAGCATGTATGCGACATATAGCAGAAAGGTAAGCATATCAATATGTCATGCAAGGGTCATATTCTGAATGCAACAGTACTACAGTGTAGTGACATGGCAATTATCGATGATGAAGTGTGTGAGCCGGCAACAGTGTACGTGGAACATACGCATCATCGATAATGGTGCTGGTGTCCTAGCAGCATGACTGACATATATCAACAATATAAGCCATGCAATACAAACAGCATGAATGTGCGGAATCAAGTAATCAACGCAACAGTAGAGAATCTACACCAATAGCTATATCATGCAACCTTGCCTTTTGAAATAAGACGAATCGGGGCTTTTGGTAAAATAAGGGCTACGGTGTTTTAAGAAAAGATGCGCCTTTTTAAATATCCGTATAAACCCTTTTGCTGATCTTTAAAATATCCCCGATTCGTTAGTTTTGAAATAGGTATGACTCGGTCTAGTCCAATGTCTACTAAGTAATCTAGACAGGAGGGGTATGAAACCACCTAAATCTGAGTCGATAGATATAGATATAATTGTAAGTGCACGGCGGCGCCCCGGCCGTCAATCCGACGCCGGAATGCGGAAACGGTGAATAACTTAAATTTTTGCGGACTTTGCAAACCGGCACCACCGCGCACTAAACTCCGGATCGTAACCATTAAACTAGTCTAAGCTAACTAGAATACGGGTTAGAGATGTACCGACTGATCCGAGTCCTCCGGTCTTCATCTCCACTCCGATCTCCTCGCGGGATCTCCGGTCGTCGCCTCCTCGCCGGAAGGGCACCACGTCGCCTGCACCTTTTACGGGCTCCCGCCTCTATACCGAGGCAACTCGGGCATGAAGCCGGCAACTCGACATGCCCAAGATGTGCTGTAGGAAGTGTAGTGCTTTGTCTCTTTAGGGTTTGTTGCCTTTGGATGGAGGAATGGAGAATAGAGAAATGGTGCTTGCATTTCTCTAGCAAGAAAATGAGATCATCGATGAAACTCTCAAGATGAAGCTCTCTTCTTCTTCTTCTCTCTTTCTTTTTCTCTCTTTCTTTTTCTCTCTTGAATAATGAATCATCTCCTATCCAAAAGAGAATGGTGGAGGAGGTAATAGCAAACATGAAGGGAGGTGAGTGTAGGAGAATGGAAGAGGTGACCATATCAAGAGACAAGAAAACATACAACCATGCTTGCACTTTCATCAAACCATACCCACTCAAATCATAAGTCAAAGCAAGTCATGGTGCAAAGAAAAGAAAGCTATCATAATCAATCTTTTACAAGAAACCCCCTCCACAAAAGTTATTTGCACAATTGCAAATAACCCCCTCCATCGGAAAAGTCCGGCCGGGAAAGAACAAATGAAAACCGGCCGGAACGGAAAGCAAACTGGCAACTCCAGAAAACTGGTCCCGTAATAAATTACAGGAAAACCCCATACTGTGCATACACACCCGCATCTGTATTCCGTCCGGATACAAATGCAATGAGACAGAATCTACACTGTACTAAACTAGGACCAGCTTAAGCCAAAGCCGGCTAGTTAAATCCGTTCGATCCTGATCCGTGCAATACCGCACGTATCAGATCAAACCCTGCCATATAACTATACGGCCACTAGTACAAACCGTCCGATCCTGATCCGTGCAATACCGCACGTATCTGATCGGACCCTACCATGTCTCCATACGGCCTCTACAGCGTTTCGCCCGAAAGCTTGAGTAACTGAAAGTGTGGTGGACTCTAAAGACTCGTCAATACTATGGCTGTGGATTTAACCACTAGCACGTCAGAGGTATAAGCCAATACGTGACGGGCCACCAGCTATTGACTAAAAGGGACGTCGATGAGGAAGCTCACCCCGACACCCAACTGAGCCTGTCAGTGACAATATCCGTACAGTCCGGTCCGTTCGTCTATGAGTATCGCATGGCGGGCCTAGGGGGTTGGTAAAAGTCAGACCCCCAAAAGCGGTACAAGTCGTGTCGGAGTGTAGCCCAGAACACCCTGAGATACTACTGGAATACCTACCAGTAAATCTCCTGCCTTGGCCAAGGTCTTTGTGTAATGGCTCTCCTAGACACAGCGCGACCTCACCCCCAATACCGGGAGAGACGAAACCCCCGAAGATCCGCTCACTGCCTCCATGTGGCTCGGGACTGTACCCAACTAAAACCTGTTTGCACGACTCCTTTGAGCCGTGGTAGGGTAGTAATCAAAGCACAGTGGGAACTCACACGAGACAAATGACGATCCCCAGGTCGATGAACTAACCTGTACACATGTCACCTGGGAACTGCTATCTGACGTCAGGTATAAGACCAACTAGCATGTTCCCGGCGAGTCCTGTCCGGTGTACTCATAACCCAATGAGCACCTGTATACATCTTAGGTGAACCTACTGACACCAGTGGCTTGTGAGACCGGCCACCGCCCCTCGTCGGGGTCTCGACTGTATACACTAGTCTACTCTGGAGAATCGATGCCCTGTCTCGAAACTCCCACGACTAGGGACCTTTTAAGGATGTGCTTATAGACTACCAGCTCCCACGTATATGATCGCCCTCATACTGCCGGTAGTCAAGCAAGAATCCTAGGGGCTCTATCAACGTGCAATAGTGATCTGTCATGTCACCTAAAGCAGTACACGATGATAAAGGTAAACCAGATAGCATACTATCATCTCGAGCAAGACTGTCCTACCGGGATAGGTCCTCCCTCAATCATTGCAATCACGTGCCTGTGATCCAATAATTGACTCTGAGGGCACTATCTCCAACAATAATAGTCGGTGATCCCGCCTCAATAACGTATCGTAAGATATCATCGAGTCATGAGTGCGGATCTTTCATCAATATCGGCTCGTACGGTAAATCGTCGTACGGTATCCCAATAGCTGGGTAGGGGTCAATATCACACTATCTCATCACATATCAGGTATCACCATCATCAGATCGCATAATCTGGAGTACTACTCTAAGTCTAGTACAAATCGATACCATCTATATAAATATGAATGCGGGGTAAAACACATGCCCAAAGGCCTGCTAAAACCATCATGTCACATCTCCAATACGACTCTGTCATGTCGCCAAATCTCACGGCCTCAATCGAATCTCATCGACTCATCTCAATCCCACGTATCATCCTCAAAATCCGTATATAAACACATAGTCCCATACCCATGTGTAGATATACCCACCATCATATGCGCACAGATATATGAAAGAATGTATGCAAGTATGTGTGTATGTGTGAGTGTGGGTGCAACCACTACTCTAGGATTCGCACTACTCAACCAATACATCCTTATCACCAATAATCCATTATTACCACCAATTACCCTAAACAACACATAATAATTATATGTGTGTATACGTATTCGTATACATCACCACGGACTGCGGGGGTGCTATACGCCATCCACCCGACTTCTCCCCGTAGATATAAATCTACTCACCTTGCTTCTCATGTGTCGGTGCCGATGTCGCCATCTTCATCTTCTTTGCCTCAACATCTCGTAGGGTACCTACAAGTACATCACAATGCTAAAGCACATGAAAATCACATCGGAAACCAAAATAGCACACGCTACCCGCATAGGTAAAAACCTATCGACTCGCATGTAAACACAATCAATATCCACTTGTCGTTGACGTCCAAACGCCACCCGACAGGAATGAATCACCAAATACCAAAATCCATGCTAAAACAAGTCTCAAATTATACACCAACATAGGAAAATCAACCCAGATTTCACCCTAGATGGAATCAGTCAAAACAAGAAGTACCCAGGATCAATACTAGAGGAAATGGGGGCATGCACGCAAAATGAGGCATTTCCCTCCTGCTCTGGCCGCAAATTGCGGCCAGAATGGGAGAATTGGCGGCCTCAGTTTGGAGTTGGGGGCTAGGGTTTGGGGTGGTGGTTCACTGGTGCCTGCACATCTCACTGTCAACTCAGTTTCATTTTTAGGGTCTCGGGTTAATAGCAGATTCCACAAAACACCTCTAGATTTCCAGTTTTTCTGATATCGGTTCCGTAATTCCGTATTCTGGTTTCAAGTTCAGGTTTCGGTTCAAATTAGCATCACACAAGGGATTCTAAGGTCACCACGATCCTCAATTTCATCTTAAGTTTCAGTTTTACCCTAAACCCTAACTTGAATTCTCCAATATCTACAAACATCACAATATCGATACAAAACTAGTATGGATGCACAAGGAATTGAAATACTACTCTATAGGTGCAGAAATTACCTCCTTTGGCAAATCAAGAAAATTCTTGAGTTGCTCAAAGTCCACCAAATCCAATCTTGCTAGGTTCAATGTGAAGCTAGTGAGCTCGGGAACACTTTTTGTGAAGTGGGAATGAGGTTTTGGCTTTGTTTTCATGATGGATCTAGGGTTTCATGAAGAGGGTGAGAGTGAGGGAGAGGGCAGCAGCAGCAACAAGGGAGAGGGGAGAGAAAATGAGAAGGGAAAATGATGAAGGAAAGGGTCAAATGTCCAAAAGCCACCTACTCTTTCTCTCTCTCATCATCACTTACCTTTTTCTTTTCTTTTCTTTTCTTTTCTAAACTCTTCTCACTTGAATAGTAGACCCAAAAGAAAAACCTTGGCCAAAGAATGTAACACAAGTGTAACAAGTGTGGAAAATGATATGTGCACATTTTTGCACAAAAATGCTAAAAATCCAATTAGCGATTTTTAATCGCGATTAGCACTAAATTAGCATATAACTAATCTTAAAAACTTTAAAATGGCATAATTCCATAAAATACCTTATTTTAGAATTTTCCGTAATTTTCCCCCATTTATTTGTATTTAATTATACCAGAATATTAAAATATTCATTAAAATAATATTAAATTATAAAATTTCCCAAAAATCATATTTTATTGTTTTGAAGACTTTACAATCTACCCCCCTTAAAGAAATTCAGTCCCCGAATTTTAATTTAAACCCCCAAATGCTGAAATATTTCAATACAAATTCTAAGTCACCGGGGCTCCGAAATCATCTATACATAAAATATCATAGCGCAATGCATGCGCATAAGTACGGAGCAGATAACTCAAAAGTAACACTCCATCAAGCATCCGCAATCATCGGAGTCATGGTAACGACACAATGTCAAATCCAATACAAAATCAATATGATATAAATCAGAACTATACATGTAGACATCCAATCTATACATGTGAATAGCTGATGAAAATGCATGCCCAATCTTTTAAGTCGCTGTGCGATGCGCGTAACACTGCACAGCGGCGGACGTTTTTCACAAGAAAATAACTATATACGTATATATATATATATCCTTTGTTTAATAGGTACGTTCCGCCGTTTTGAAAACAATTTAGAAGGGTTTCCTGTTTTTAAAACGTTCCGTGTCATATCGGACTATAGCTCGCTCTTAGAAATCCCTTCGAACTATCAATGCATGCAAAATATATCCAGGTACTGTCCTCTGACTAGTCCTGCTCAGTATGAAAACAAATATCCAATATCATAAAAATGTACTGCTCCAAAGGAATAAATCCCAAAAATGCATATAACACCACCCTGTGCGTCTGGTGCGCACGGAAATCAAAATCCATATATGTGCTAAACATGTGCACAAAACAACATCTAGGTGCAACGGGTGTGCACGAAGCATCTGTCATAGGCAACATGTGTGCCTGACAGCCAAAACAGGTGCATCTTACATGCACGAAGAATCTCGATTTAGTGCATCGGGTGTGCACCAAAACCGTATCTCAACATATGCGCCCAACATGGGCGAAAATCCAAATCGGTGCATCCATCATGCATGAATGAAAATCTAAACCCTGCGCACTCAACATGCACGGAATCACAAAATCCAATAGCAACGCCGAATATGCGTAAGTCCAGTCAAAAGCACGGAGTGCAAGAATCCACATCAATATCACAATCAAAATCGACATACCAAAAGGCATCAAATCAAAGTCAGGTGCAACCGAAATGCACAAAATATAAATCCGGTGCCTACAAAGGCACGACATATAAATCTGATGCGATAAACGCAAGAAACATAAAACTGGTGCGACAAACGCACGAAGTATAGAACTGGTGCACCCATGCACAAATACCAAGCAATAACTCAAATACGTAAGCAGCAACACCAAGTGTATCCAGATATGAAGAAAATCATAAACGTGTGCAGCTGCGTGCACAAAACACATATCGATGCACTACAAGCACATATAAGCTATACCGAGTGCAAAATCAAAACACTAAAAGTACATGAAACTCTGCTGGAAGCGTAAATCAAATCACCGGCATAAAATAGGCATGAAATCGCAATCAACACCTCAAGAGTAATAACTATGTACAAGGTATAAATACCCAGTAGATGCAACCATGGTGCACAAAATCAAATATCATGAAACTCAGTCATCAAGACTAAATCATGCGAATAGATCGCCCAAAATACCGAAATCCAAAGCAACGGATACGTGATAATCAAATCATAAAATCACAAATCATAAATACCGTCGTCGGTATATCCTCCTTCAGGGTCGAGAAGGTACCGGAACATCCGATGCTAGCGGCGCAAGATATCTACTTGCCTCTTGCTCGCGGCTGGCGTCCTCTGCCTCTGGTTCCTTATCTTTCCTATAGATTACCAATCTCTCAATCCATCGGCTCATCGGCCCGGTCAGGTGTGCTGACAGGAACGATTCCGTTCTTGCACTTTCCTGGTCATCTCTCGGTCAATCCTCACGACCGCTCGTAAAGCAACACATCTCTGGAGCCGACCTCGGGTCCTCTGAATGCACATCACACATCCGATCCTGGGTGCAACTCTTATTGCAGCAGTGTACTGGAAGGAATCCTACTCAAGGTCTCTTCTAATCTTGCCTAAGCCAAACTGTAAGGAGGCTGGTACTCTAGCGTAATCTTTTCTCGCTCTCTGGACCTCTGCGTCCTTAGTACAACATCTCCTCGGAAGCTGGTCGCATCTCTGCACCTCTGTATGCCTGTCCGGCCTTTAATCTTAACGGGGTGTAGTAACAGCTCGTCTGCCTCTCGCACGAACTTCTTGTCCCGCTTGTCTGTATCATCGACCATTCGACGTAGCGTCTTTATCTGCACACTGCAATGTCCTCGGCTACGGTCCACCCGAAGTCTCTAACACGGACTCAAAATCACGAACTCAGTATCTTCATCACTCAGTAGAAGATATCTAGCCGAACACGTCCTCAGCGTGCATATCGCATCTATGATGTCAGCGGAGTGAAACGTCATCTCGTCAAAATCTCGTGCAAACTCTTTACTCCACCTTGCTCCACTATCGACTGATTCGGACTCATCTCATCGTGGCTACACAGACTGCGCTCCGACGGCTATGCTCGTATCTGGAGTCTCCCAAGCAGTGTCCCATCACATGATATCCGAATGATGTCGGATCATCCGATCGACTCGTCAGAACCTCACAATCCCCCAAGAGCTCAACATCTCGGGTACAGTTTAATAGTATCGAGTACATACCGCAGCATCGGTGGTCCAGCCGTAGAAGGGCAAACCCAAGCCTCACTAATGGCGCCGAGGAACTGCCGCAAACCCTAAGGTTCAAAGGCTTTCACACGGTCATTAAGTCGAGTTAGGGTTTCATTCTTCTAGAGGGTCCATAGAATCACCTACATGTCTTTCCGTATACTTTAAACTTGGAAAATGGGTTCCTGACATTCGATCGTCTCAACCGACTCTCAACGAATCTGCGTGAAGTCGTCTGTAGCTGGAATCAATCTACCTGATGACCTTGCATCGGGGTAAGCGAACGAACCACATGTCCTAGTCATTAATCCTCGGTGACTAGCGACTCTCTATCACATCTCTAAGAATATGCTCATGCTGCAGTAGCTCCAATCATCTGGGCGATATCTCATCATTCGCAGCAACAACTGGCTCATTCGTCGGTACGCTAAGCAGCGCCTCAACCATCATGAATAAGCGATATATCAATGGTCATCACATCCTGGCTGGCCTGTATCAGTGGCTCAATCCTCTGGTACCGTTCAGCACAACCGGAAAATCTCGCAACAGCGATCTGTCAAACGCTCAAAGTGCGGAAACACAAAATACGAAGCCTCAATGCAACCGTATATCTCTGGAATCACACCCCGGTCAGCCCTCGTCCATGACGAGCTCACGCTGACGCAACTCGAGCCGTAGCTCACTCTGCCCGTGCAATCGCGGCAGCAAAACCACAACCGGTACCGATGAAGGTAGATCATAGGAAGGAATATAATACTGTGCAAGGAAATGTACAACCTAAGGTTTCTTAAGCGGAGTGGCGTGTCGTAAGTATGCCGCGGAACATGCCCACGGTACGTCACTCTACTTTAGTCACCTATTCCATCAACCAAGGGTCATCCTACACGACAAAAGTTCGGGTTTAATACCCCCTCGACTAAGTCTAAGTTCCGTAAGGTCAAGCCTAAGTTCCGTATATAAATAACGCCCTAGGCTCCACATAGTCAAACTCAGACTCGAACCAAGGTCAACCTAGCGCTCTGATACCAACTTTGTCACGACCCGAAAGAGCACGTGACTGGCCCTTGAACCATATGAAGTCTATAGGACCCCATCTGATCCAAGTAAGCCAAAAGCCCAGCAATCTAAAACCATTTAAAGAGTAAATAAGGAAAACTGGTTTTTGAAAAGTAAGGAAATCATGTTTGGAAATCAAAGTTTTTAAATAACTAAGCCGAATATGCATTTTTAAAATGTGTAACCTTTCCTGAAAATTTCGGCAGAGTTTCCTTTGTAAAAACTGGCCCCGAACGGGGTACAACAAGAATAATATATATGAAATGATAAAAGGCATCCCCAAGCGGGAGCTAGCTCTTCGTCAATCAACGGTCACAACCACGCAAGCAATAAAAATATACAACGCCAAAGGGCGATGATCAAATCCAAAAAGAACTCAAAACAGCCAGAAAACCGTAATACTACAAGCGCGACTCTAAGGTCGAAATAATACAACACTGTTTTCTAAGTCTGAAACAATATACAAGTTTTGGGTTGATGGAATTACTGGATACAATAATAATACATGAACAATGGCGGTTCTGATACAAAAGAACCCACCTACCAACGCAAGTCACCCGTATGGAAGCAGTGTGCCAGAAATGCCGCTATGGAATCTGTACGGCAAAACCTGCAAGGACTATGGCACAACGGGGGTGAGTTGCCAACTCGTGAATAGAAAATATCTACAAGCAGAGATCGAATGCATGACCCATCCTAGGTCAATACGATCAGATATACATATAAACCTCAATATGAATAAAGCTGAAGCATGCTAAACTGGCAATGTAATCTCTACATGAGTGTAATGACAAGTGCTTGTGCCAGTGCCTCAGGTAATAGCATATCATAAATGTGAGGTACAATCAATGAAAACAGTCTGCATGTACGTGGATCCCGTCCACTCGTCACCCAATGACAATAACCATCATGCAAGTAAATATCATCAGCATATGCATGGAAATATGAGGATATAAACCACCTGTGTCCCTCGCGACACGTCAAAATCATGGAACCGGAGTGCCCAGCATCGGCACTCGAAAACATCATGAAAACTGTGCCCAGCATCGGCACGTAAATCCTCATATATCGGGCTCCGTCAGTCCGGATCGGCCCACAGGCTCTGTCTGCGGTATCGGCCCTCGGCCCCGGCAATACGCCTATATCCATCTATCGACTCTGGTCGGTATCCTCCGGATAACCGCCAGGTCCAACAAAATCACCGGTAGGTAATCGCCCGCCTCCAAACTCAATCGGCAAAGCTCATTGATCATCTTGCCGAGGGGAACCATACCGGGTCCACCATGTACCCGCAATCGGCTCGTCCACTCCTCGATTCGGGTTACACATGTCGCTCTCAGCACCGAGAAAACACATGGTGGACGCACTGAAATATCATATCAAGGGTAACCGGGTTTTCAAAACAAATACATATCCTTTTTGAAAACACCCACGGTTCCCAAAAACCAGAAATATCATGGAAACAGCATATCTCAATGCGTATAATCAGAAAGCAGCATGTATGCGACATATAGCAGAAAGGTAAGCATATCAATATGTCATGCAAGGGTCATATCCTGAATGCAACAGTACTACAGTGTAGTGACATGGCAATTATCGATGAAGAAGTGTGTGAGCCGGCAACAGTGTACGTGGAACATACGCATCATCGATAATGGTGCTGGTGTCCTAGCAGCATGACTGAAATATATCAACAATATAAGCGATGCAATACAAACAGCATGAATGTGCGGAATCAAGTAATCAACGCAACAGTAGAGAATCTACACCAATAGCTATATCATGCAACCTTGCCTTCTGAAATAAGACGAATCAGGGCTTTTGGTAAAATAAGAGCTACGGTGTTTTAAGAAAAGATGCGCCTTTTTAAATATCCGTTTAAACCCTTTTGCTGATCTTTAAAATATCCCCGATTCGTTAGTTTTGAAATAGGTATGACTCGGTCTAGTCCAATGTCTACTAAGTAATCTAGACAGGAGGGGTATGAAACCACCTAAATCTGAGTCGATAGATATAGATATAATAGTCGGTGATCCCGCCTCAAAAACGCATCATAAGATATCCTCGAGTCATGAGTGCGGATCTTTCATCAATATCGGCTCGTACGGTAAATGGTCGTACGGTATCCCAATAGCTGGGTAGGGGTTAATATCACACTATCTCATCACATATCAGGTATCACCATCATCAGATCGCATAATCTGGAGTACTACTCTAAGTCTAGTACAAATCGATACCATCTATATAAATATGAATGCGGGGTAAAACACATGCCCAAAGGCCCGCTAAAACCATCATGTCACATCTCCAATACGACTCTGTCATGTCGCCAAATCTCACGGCCTCAATCGAATCTCATCGACTCATCTCAATCCCACGTATCATCCTCAAAACCCGTATATAAACACATAGTCCCATACCCATGTGTAGATATACCCACCATCATATGCGCACAGATATATGAAAGAATGTATGCAAGTATGTGTGTATGTGTGAGTGTGGGTGCAACCACTACTCTAGGGTTCGCACTACTCAACCAATACATCCTTATCACCAATAATCCATTATTACCACCAATTACCATAAACAACACATAATAAATATATGTGTGTATACGTATTCGTATACATCACCACGGACTGCGGGGGTGCTATACGCCATCCACCCGACTTCTCCCCGTAGATATAAATCTACTCACCTTGCTTCTCTTGTGTCGGTGCCGATGTCGCCATCTTCATCTTCTTTTCCTCAACATTTCGTTGGGTACCTACAAGTACGTCACAATGCTAAAGCACATGAAAATCACATTGGAAACCAAAATAGCACACGCTACCCGCATAGGTAAAAACCTATCGACTCGCATGTAAACACAATCAATATCCACTTGTCGTTGACGTCCAAACGCCACCCGACAGGAATGAATCACCAAAGACCAAAATCCATGCTAAAACAAGTCTCAAATTATACACCAACATAAGAAAATCAACCCAGATTTCACCCTAGATGGAATCAGTCAAAACTAGAAGTACCCAGGGTCAATACTAGAGGAAATGGGGGCATGCACGCAAAACGAGGCATTTCCCTCCTGCTCTGGCCGCAAATTGCGGCCAGAATGGGAGAATTGGCGGCCTCAGTTTGGAGTTGGGGGCTAGGGTTTGGGGTGGTGGTTCACTGGTGCCTGCACATCTCACTGTCAACTCAGTTTCAGTTTTAGGGTCTCGGGTTAATAGCAGATTCCACAAAACACCTCCAGATTTCCAGTTTTTCCGATATCGGTTCCGTAATTCCGTATTCTGGTTTCAAGTTTAGGTTTGGGTTCAAATTAGCATCACACAAGGGATTCTAAGGTCACCACGATCCTCAATTTCATCTTAAGTTTCAGTTTTACCCTAAACCCTAACTTGAATTCTCCAATATCCACAAACATCACAATATCGATACAAAACTAGTATGGATGCACAAGGAATTGAAATACTACTCTATAGGTGCAGAAATTACCTCCTTTGGCAAATCAAGAAAATTCTTGAGTTTCTCAAAGTCCACCAAATCCAATCTTGCTAGGTTCAATGTGAAGCTAGTGAGCTCGGGAACACTTTTTGTGAAGTGGGAATGAGGTTTTGGCTTTGTTTTCATGATGGATCTAGGGTTTCATGAAGAGGGTGAGAGTGAGGGAGAGGGCAGCAGCAGCAACAAGGGAGAGGGGAGAGAAAATGAGAAGGGAAAATGATGAAGGAAAGGGTCAAATGTCCAAAAGCCACCTACTCTCTCTCTCTCTCTCATCACTTACCTTTTTCTTTTCTTTTCTTTTCTTTTCTAAACTCTTCTCACTTGAATAGTAGACCTAAAAGAAAAACCATGGCCAAAGAATGTAACACAAGTGTAACAAGTGTGGAAAATGATATGTGCACATTTTTGCACAAAAATGCTAAAAATCCAATTAGCGATTCTTAATCGCGATTAGCACTAAATTAGCATATAAATAATCTTAAAAACTTTAAAATGGCATAATTCCATAAAATACCTTATTTTAGAATTTTCCGTAATTTTCCCTCATTTATTTGTATTTAATTATACCAGAATATTAAAATATTCATTAAAATAATATTAAATTATAAAATATTCCAAAAATCATATTTTATTATTTTGAAGACGTTACACTTTGACGAAGAGACCGAACTGTATGGAGGTTGTCACATTCAGACTCTGTAGGGTAATGACGCACTTGATTGTCGACCCCCCTTTTCGACAACTACATGGGTAGCCATTACATATAGCTAGTGTCGCTGACATGTTTGTGGTTAAACTCACTGCCAGCGTATTGTCGAGCCTTTACAATCCCACACAGAGGGTTTTCCTGGTTCAGGCGACAGATGTAAGAGCCGTACGGTGGTACATGCAGGGAGTCCAATTAAATACGTGTACGCGATTCACGGACTTTAATTGGACGGTTGATTATACTAGCCGGCTTAGAATTAAGCCGGATTATTAAATCAGGTTTTGGTTTAATAATTTATATATGTATTTTGATACATGTATTTTAGTATTATTGTTCAATATTTATTTTCTCTTTTTGGTGCTATCCGTATTTTTATACGGATACGCGTATATATAGCAACACATATACCAGGTGAAGTATTCCGTATTTATATGGCAATGCTTCTAGAAGAAGGGCACCTCATATTTGATTTTCCGTTTTGGAAAATCAAATAAACAAATGAGGTATAAAGTTAGAGATAATGAGGCAAGGTCCAAACATGGATTTATTTTTAAACTGATTTTTCATTTGGTTGCACTATTGGCGCATGGTTGATATTGATGAAGCCATTCTTTTTTACTTGATTTGGTTGGATGATTATTTTCTTGAGTTGAGCTCTTGCTCCATGCTTCTCTATCTCCTTCTCCTTCTTCTTCTTGCTCCCATATTTAAGCAAGATTATAGACAGAAAAATTTAGTGGAGTATTCCTACATCACCGGCCATCCAAACCTAGCGAATTTGGGTCGTCGGTTCGAGCCCCCTCCGCGTTACCTCGGGTGGATCGTCTTCGGCAAGGATGGTCAATTCTCAAGCAGGATCCCGATGGCTACGAGCTTAGAGGGGTCTTCCACAATTGGGTGGACACGAGACAAAGGTTGTACTTCTCAAACCTTGCATATTTAAGTTTTCTAGTTTAGGGTGTTTGGATCGAATCCTCGGGTTTGCATGTCCGGTGCCCGCAAAAAGTTTTTGTTTTCGCTTCCGCCTCGCCCGCGGCCTCCGCGGCGCCGGTGCCAGATCCTAACATAGTATCAGCGCCACCCAAACACCCTAAACTAATCTTAGATGATGCTTCAAGTTTCAAAACCGAAAACTCCATTTTCAAAACCCAGTTTATGTTCGAAATATTTTTGGTCTTTAAAATTTTTTTAAACAAGTGCAGAAGCTTAGTCTAGACTAGATAGAGATACCGAATGAAAACGAGGATATTCCATCAAGTTTGGACCATCAGGAATGAGGATATGGCCGGCCTCACCTTTTCACTATTCACTATTGGACCTCGTTTTCAAGCTGTATCTTGGGTTTTGTGAATTGGTATTTTTGATGTTGTTTGATTTGTCCCAAAATTTCACTTTGTGTCATCTTAGCTTTGGGACAACTCGGGAGTTTTAAAAACTCGAAACTTTTGCATCGTCGGTATCTGTGTTGTTATATATGTGTTGCTAAACGTCGTCTAATTGCTATATGTTCATTTAGACGGGATTGCACACATTCTGGTGTTGCTTGCATTTGCGGTTATACATATATCTGGTTATGGTTTGTGCGGATTGTCGTGATGGATTGCATTGTATGCAATGTTAGATGTACAGTTCAGATTCATTTGTATATTCATTATTGCGGGGCGAGCATCCGACATGTGGACTGCCGTTTCCACCATTTATGTATATTTTTTATTGGGGCACGAACGGGTTGAGGTCGTTGTCGTTTTTTTATATATTTTTTCTTTTCTGTACTAGGATTACCCCGCAGAGGAGTGCTCGAATAGCCGGGTTCTAGAGGGCAAAGGGACCTCATCTCATGGCGTTGAGACAAGGGGGCCTTACTCTAGAATTGAAGGGCTATTTACCGCAGTCGTGGGGGTATAGGTTGACGCACGAAGGGGTGCTCAAGTTACCGAATTCCGTGAAGTGCTGGGAGTCCCATTCACTTTGTTGATTGGGGTTGCCTCACTTCGGGGATTGGCAGGTAACTTGCCGCACTCATAGGGGTCTAGGATCTTCATTGCACTGGCTATCCACACGACCGGGGAACATCGCATCTTATTTATGGCTCAAATGAAACGGGGGGCTCCTAGATTATCCGTTATTCCATATTGTTGTTCGCATGCTTGTGATGACTATTATCTGCTTGCGATGTTGGTATATATATTATATATATTTATTAGATGCTTCTATATGTTTTGAATCCACGCTAGTCCAGCCCCCGCTCTGCCATTAGTTAAGTAACCTAACGGTGCATGATGGGGCCTCGTAGCGAATGCGAATGGCATATAAAAAGCATGTTATTTTGGTTGTTTCTTTTGTGGCTTGGAAACTTAAAATGATGTGAACGCATTATCGAAATAATGCAAGAAAAATAAACCTAAATGATGTTGTTGGAACCAATTTCAAAACTACTCGGTTTTCTTCAAAACCCATAGCCATATTATTTTTCTTTGCATAGAGGTATTCGGTTAGGAATATCCCGCATCTCATTCTATTAGGGAAGAGACTTGATCCCTTCACTGGGAGTTTGCTCTTAAGCAAAAGTTTATGTTACAAGTTTTAAAATGCGGATCTTAAACCACTCCATTTCAAAGCCACTCGAGTTCCTTCAACGATATCAAGTTCATTACGTTAAAGGTTTTTCTCCAAAAAATAGCCGTAGCCCTCCATCATTTCAGATAAGTACCTCGTGGTATTCGTGCAATGTACGTTGGTCTCTATAAAGGCATAGTGTACGGTAGCTACGAGATACTTGTCTGTAGCATGGATATGCGATTATCTAGGACAACCGCATAGTCATGTTGGTCTCTATCAAGGGCTTGTGCGGGTAGGTTTAGATCAATCTTTGATAATGATGGGTTGAACTTGACTACCGACTTATATCACGTTGGTCTCTATCAAGACCATGAAGTCATTAGGGGCAAAAACTATATCGGGAGTTTCAAACATACGGGAAACTTGCCAAGCATGCGCACACCTTCTGAAGAGTGGTGACTTGAGTAGATTCCGTCAGGTTATCACATGATGATAGTTGGGTCCCGATTCCCATTGATGGGTATATATTACTCCTCGGGAGATTTCTTCACTTCGCAATTAGCTAATCTATTAGGTGTCTAGAAAGTGTTAATGAGGTTACGCCTCTGCGGAAACGAGGTTATTAATTGGGTCCATGCGAAAGCACGAGGTACCTCCCTCGGAGTACCAACACTGTCCTGGTTGAACGGTTAGTAAACTTGTAAAGTGTAAATGATCCCGACTAGTTCTCTTTTTAAGGTTGAAGGAGAATTCGAGGAAACAGTGGGAGCCATCCTAATCAGATAAAGTGATGACCAATCTGATCTTGATAGAGTGTACACTGAGTGTTTCTTTGCTCTCTCTCTCTATCTCTGATACAACGACCCATGACTTACCTTAAAAACTCATGAACCATTTTTGACCGAACCTTTTTTACACCCTTTGGCTTTGGCTTGTCTTGATTCGCGACAAAGTCACGTATATCCTGGCCACTCCTACTCTACCCTTTGCATTTCTTCAGAACACGTCGTATCACTGCGATGATCCATATTGCTTGAAACGACCATCGTATAGTAACATACGAACTCGAAGAAGTTACTTCAGTCGAGGATAGCCACAGGTTCTCAAGAAATTGAATAGGATTATTCGGTTGTCTCTTTCCTTTACTTTCTCTCAGGTTGCGAG
The DNA here is from genome assembly GCA_030015575.1 of Agapanthus africanus. NCBI lineage: Eukaryota > Viridiplantae > Streptophyta > Magnoliopsida > Asparagales > Amaryllidaceae > Agapanthus > Agapanthus africanus. The sequence goes on from CM057339.1 coordinate 400,243,865, forward strand.
AGCTCCTTGATTAGGAGAGTACAGCTATTATGCTTACTGGATAGTCTTCTTCCAAACCTCAGGCTGGTGCCAAAAGGTAGGGAAGGAAGAAAACCAGTTAGCATAGGGACAGTCTGCAGAAGGTAAGATGTAGAGACGTATAAAGGGACTGAAGTGAGAGCAAAGGAAATTGCGACTACTGTCATGAATCTGGATAATGGAAAAGGCATTACTAGGAATACCTGACCATCTCCTATGAAACATTTTCATGTTTTAGTTTTTCCGTGTACATGTAATAGAGAACTGTTTTCCCAATCAATTCTGACTCCAGGGTATATATTTACCAGTTTTGGATGTCACATATGTACGGTGTTACAGATGATGAGTAGGAGCAGAACATTGGGAAATGGTAAATTTGATCCTAAATATCGGAATTCGTTGTAAATGGTGATATTGGATTAAATCGCCTGGTTTTTGCCTAACGGCAAATATTTGGCTTCGAATAACCGTTGTTATGCACCAGATTTTAAAATGAAATATCTGTACCTTTATTTTTTTAAAGTGAGATATATATTTTGGAAATTGTATTGTAAACATTTACCTTTATCAGTTGAGGATAAGGTAAGGTGCATTGAATAACGGTGTAAGACATTCTTAACCAAGATACAGTTTTTAGTTTACAAAACACAAAATTTGAGTTAGTATACTCTTGGGACTTATACATAGAGATGCATGTTTTCCAATGTCCGTCAGGACAAGAGATTGGTACACTTACTTAATTCAGGATTACATATGAGTTCTCTGGTTTAGACACACATTCATAGTAATGCAAGGTCAAAGATTTTGAGAAGTTTGTAGGTATAATAATAAAGTAGAGAACCATACGTTGGAAGTATTGGGATTCTTCGAGGTGATCGAAGATGTAGATACTTATGCTAGGTATTCCACCATAGTAATATCGAGAACTTGATTCTCTCATAGGTTACACATCATTGGACGTGCTCCATGATAAGTAATGCTGTATTGGCATTTTTGCATTAGATATTATGCACTAGAAACAGCTTCATGACTTTTCAATCTGGCTACATCTAAATTAGTGCCTTGATTCTATGTGGACATAGAATGGTTACATATCTTCAGGTTGTTAAGATATGGAGTTATCTGTTTCTGTTTAAAAGTAGAATCCGGACAAACTCGAGGCGCGCTTCGGTAATGGCGGTTTGTGGATCATCCAGAGCATTCGCTGGGATTTTTTTCTACCATTTTCAAGATCAATAGTTACATTGTTCTTAACTCACCAACTTTTAATAAAAGGATCCTTTTGCAAAAGAAACTAGTGGGAGTATGGTAGAATTGGAAGTGATTCTAGAACTACAAACGGTTACCGAAAATTTAGTAGAACCTAAGGATTCAATTGGACTTGACAAACTGTTAGTCACTTCACAGATTTTAGTAGGTGATCTCAGACACCCGAGAGATGCTTCGGTTTTCTCGTAGACAGTGATAGGAAGGTCAGCATCATAGAGATGATGGTCCTACTAGTTATCAGTAGGTTATAGGAAGTGGAAACATCCAGGTGACTAGATGCTTCATATCCAAGATGGACTCCACGCACTTCAGTAAATTATGGATTTTGGATTTTGCTGGATGCTCCTGAACGGGGTAAAACCCATTAGGAGCAGGTAGATCTTTTGAGAACTGTGCAGGTGGAAAGGTGCTAACCTAATAAGGCTAGACTTATTGTAAAGAGTCTTCATCAAATATCCGTTGTGAATTGTGATGTGACTTTTACTTCAGTGTCTATGCTGAAGTCCATAAGGATATGTTTTGGTGCCAATGCAATTCATGGCTATGATATTTGGTAGGTGGGTAACTATAACGTCTTTCCAAATGAGATTTTTAAATTGCGCGTGTATATGACTCTGCCAGAGGGTTATCGTAGTCAGTGGGAGCAGCGGAAGGTGTGCAAAATGCTTATGTCTATTCATAGACTGAAGCATGGATAGCGGAGATGGATCATCTGTTATTGATGTGACAGTCAAGGTGATTGACTTCGTTAAAACAAAAGATGAACTTACTAAGAAGGATGCAGGGAGTACTATCCTGGAATTTAGATGACATACGCCAAATAGGAAGTGATGTTCCTATACTACAATCGGTCAGATTTTGGTTGTCACACAGTGTTTTCTCTACATTGGGTATGGATAGTATATCAAGAGTTCTGGTGACTATACCTATGGTGTTAGAGCTAAATTTGGGAAGTTCCCCAATAAGGTACTTAGAATGCATTCTAAAAGTATTTTAGAATGGACGACTCCTAACGTGGTGGAGTACCCGCAGGTGATGGTGTCACCCTCTCTAAAAAGGATGTCTTTTAGACTGATGAAGAGAGGGACTGGCATGAATGACATATCATTTGCTTAGGAAATTGAGTCAATCATACAAAGTCTTGTACAACATCAGATGTTGCATTTGCACTAGTTGCAACAAGCATATATTAATCCAATATTTGAGAAACAAAGGGAAGCAGTAAAGAACATAAGAGGATGTTCTTGGTATAGGATAACGGCAGCCTCCTCTGGGAGGCGGTTATCAGTTCAGGCTTCCAAGGTGACGTGGATGACAGAGATGCTGTCAAGGTTATGAGTTTAGCCTCTTCTGAGGATCAGTGTATTGGATAGTGATCCAATAAAGATACTGAGGTAATCACAGTGCAGGATGGCGGTTATAACTCAACAGAGGATACAACCCAAGAAGTTTGTTGGATAAGAGTTGTTCATTGATGAACTTGGTCCCATCAGGTATCCAGACAAATTCTTATGGCGTGGTATCGCTCAGTTTGGGAGACAGTTGATCTCTGCAAAGTTAAGATATAGAGAGAAGAAGTTGAAACATTATAGCGAATCCACTCACTGAAGCTATTTCTCGAACACGGATGTTCCTCAAACGAGATTTGAGAAACCGATTAGTAGAGAAGTTGGGTATTCTATAGCACACGGGATATGGATATGTAATGCCGCAACAATTAGCCTTAAGTGCAAGTGGGAGATTGTTGGATATAGCGCCCTCAAGGTAATTATTCTAATTGCAGGCACGCGATTATGATAATTGAGGGAGGACCTATAAATGTAGAACAATATTACTCGAAATGATAGTATGCTATCTGGTTTGTCATTATCATTGATGTGTACACATTTTACTTGTTATTGCATATCGCTAATGCATAATGATGAAGCCCGTCGGATTCTTGCTCAACTACCAGCATTATGATGGCGGTCCAGAGCTGGGTAGCCTATAAGCACATCCTTAAATGTCCCTGGTCATGGGAGTATCGAGACTGGGCATCGATATTCCAGAGTAGACTAGTGTATACACTTCTAGACCCTGACGAGGGGCGGTGGCTGGTCTCACAAGCCATTGATATTGTGATACCTAAGATAGTATACAGGTGCTCACTGGAGATGAGTACACTGGACGGACTCGCCGAGAACTTCTAAATGGTATTATACCTATCGTCAGATAGAAGTTCTCAGGTGGCATGAGTACAAGTTAGTCCTTTGAACTGAAGTCGTCATTTATCTCGTGTGAGTTCCCATTGTACTTTGATTACTACACTACCATGGCTCAAAGGAGTCGTGCAAATAGGTTTTAGTTGGGTACAGTCCCGAGCCATATGGAGGCAGTGGTCGACTGTCAGGGATTCGTCTCTCCTGGTATTAGGAGTCGATGTCACGCTGTGTTCAGTTGGCTATCAACAGAAATATGTGGCCACGGTGGGTGAGATTTACTGATAGTTGATCAGTAGTACTCAGTTGGTGATGCGCTAGACTCAGATACGAATTATCGGGTTAATAGGGGTCTGACGTTATCCACCCCCTAGACCCGATATGTGATACTCTTTGATGAAGAGACCGGACTGTATGGAGATTATCATATTCAGGCTCAGTAGGGTAAGGATGCACTTGATTGTCGACTCCCCTATTCGACAACTACCTGGATAGCCGTTACGTACAGCTAGTGCTGCTGACGTGCTTGTGGTTAAACCCACTGCCAGCGTATTGTCGAGTCTTTATAGTCCCACACAGAGGGTTTTCCCGGTTCAGGCAATAGATGTAGGAGTCGTACGGTGGTACGTGTAGGGGGTCCGATTAAATACGTGTACGCGATACACGGACTTTAATCGGACAGCTGATAATACTAGCCAGCTTAGGATTAAGCCGGATTATTAAATCAGGTTTTGATTAATAATTTAAATATCTATTTTGATACATGTATTTTAGTATTATTGTTCACTATTTATTCTCTCTCTTAGGTGCTATCTGTATTTTTATACGGATACGCGTATATGTAGCGACACATATACCAGATGAAGTATTCCGTATTTATACGGCAATGCTTCTAGAAGAAGGACACCTCATATTTAATTTTCCTTTTTGGAAAATCAAATAAAGAAATGAGGTGTAAAGTTAGAGACAATGAGGCATGGTCCAAACATGGTAGAAAAGCATGGCTTTATTTTTAAAATGATTTTTCATTTGGTTGCACTATTGGTGCATGGTTGATATTGATGAAGCCATTTCTTTTTACTTAATTTGGTTGGATGATTATTTTCTTAAGTTGAGCTTTTGCTCCATGCTTCATCTTCTCCTTCTTCTTCTTCTTCTTGCTCCCATATTTTAGAAAGATTATAGAGAGAAAAATTTAATGGAGTATTTCTTCATCACCGGCCATCCAAACCTAGCGAATTTGGGTCGTCGATTCGAGCCTCCTCCGTGTTACCTCGGGTGGATCGTCTACGGAAAGGGTATTCAATTCTCAAGCGCGATCCCGGCGGCTACGAGCTTGAAGGGGTCTTCTATAATTGGATGGACATGCAACAAAGGTTGTATTTATCAAACCTTGCATGTTTCAGTTTTCTAGTTTAAGGCGTTTGGATCGAATCCTCGGGTTTGCGCGTCCGGTGCCTACAAAATGTTTTTGTTTTCTCTTCCGTCTCGCCCGCGGCCTCCGCGGCGCTGGTGCCGGATCCCAACAATATTTGTATAGGTCCGCCTTCAATTATCATAATCGCCTACTTGTAATTACAATAATTGCCTTGAGGGCAATATATCCAACAATCTTCCACTTGCACTTAAGGCCAATTATTGCGGTAACGCATACCCACAGCTCGTGTGCTACCGAATACACAACTTCTCTACTAATCAGTTTCGAAAACTATGTTTGTGAAACTTAATGTGTTCGAGAAATGGCCTCATTGTGTGGATCCACTACAATGTTCCAACTTCATCTCTCTATATCTCAACTTTACGAAGATCAACAATCTCCCAAACTGAGCAATACCTCGCCTTACGAATTTGTCTGGATACTTGATGGAACCAAGTTCATCCATCCAACAAACAACTTAGGCTATATCCTCTATTGAGTCATAACCAGTATCCTGCACCATGATTACCTTAGCATCCTTATTGGAACACAATCCAATATGCTGATCCTCAGAAGAGGCTAAACTCAAAACTCTGACAACATCTCTGTCATCCAGGTCAACTTGAAAGCCTTAACCGATAATCACCTTCTAGAGGAGGCTACCGTTACCTTATACCAAGAACATCCTCTTATGTTCATAATAGCTTCCCTTTGTTTCTCCAGGATTGGATTAATATATGCTTATTGCAGCTAGTGTAAAAGAAATATCTGCTGTTGTACAACACATTGCATGATTGAATCAATTACCTAAGCAAATGATATATCTTTCATGCCAGTCCCTCTCCTCGTCAGTCTAAAGACAACCTTTTTTTGAAAGGGTGACTCCATTACCTGCGGGTACACCATGCCAGGAGTCATCCATTCTAAAATACTTTTAGAATGCTGTCTAAGTACCCGATTGGGAAACTTTCTAAAAGCTTGATCTAAAACCAGAATCACTGATATATTATCTGATTTTGTATAATACATTACATGATTGACTCAATTGCCTAAGCAAATGATATTTCATTCATGCCAATCCCTCTTCTTATCAGTCTAGATGACATCTCTTTAGAGAAGACGGCTCCATCACCTGTGGGTACACTACTACGCCAGGAGTCATCCATTCTAAAAATACTTTTAAAATAGTGTTTAAGTACCCGATTTGGGAAACATCCCAAATCTAGATGTAGTCACTAGAATTCCTGATATACTATCCGTATCCAACGTGAGAAAACACTTTGTGACAATCAACGTTTGACCGATTGTAGTATAGGAACATCACTTCCTATCTGGAGTATGTTATCCAAATCTCAGGACAGTACTCCCTTCATCCTTCTTACTAGGTACATCTATTGTTTTGATGCAGTTAATCACCTTGACTGTCACATAAAAACAAATGATCCGTCTCTGCTATCCATGCTTTAGTCTACTAATAGACACAAGCAACTTGCATACCTTCTGCTGCTCCCATTGACTATGACAACCCTCTAGCAGAGTAATATACACGTGCATTTCCATATTCCCATTTATAAAGACATTATAGTTATACACCTGCCAGATATCATAACCATGAATAACATCAGTGCTAAGTCATATCCATATGGACTTCAGCGTAGATGCTGAACTAAAAGTCACATCACAATCCACAACGGGTATTTGATGAAAACCCTTTACAATAAGTCTAGCCTTATTAGGTTAGTACCTTTTCACCTGCATAGATCACGAAAGATCTACTTTCTCCTAATGGGCTTCACCTCATCAGGAGCACCCAACAAAGTCTAAAATTCATAATTTGCTGAAGTACGTGGAGTCCATCTTGGATATGAAGTATCTGGTTACCTGGAAGTTACCACTTTCTATGACTTACTAATAACTAGTAGGGTGAATAGCAGTGCCAAGTCATATCCATATGAACTTCAGCATAGACACTTGAAGTAAAAGTCTCATCACAATCCACAACGCGTATTTGATGAAAACTATTTACAACAAGTCTAGCCTTATTAGGTTAGCACATTTCCACCTGCACAGATCTCGAAAGATCTACTTGCTCCTAATGGATTTTACCCCTTCAGGAGCACGCAACAAAGTCCAAAATCCATAATTTGCTGAAGTGCATGGAGTCCATCTTGGATATGAAGCATCTGGTCACTTGGAAGTCACCACTTTCTATGGCCTGCTGACAACTAGTAGAACCATCATCACCATGATGCTGACCTTCATGTCACCGTCTACGAGAAAACCGAAGTAACTCTCGGGCGACTGAGGTCACATACTAAAAACTGCAAAGTGGCTAATGGTTTGTCAAGTCCAATTGAATCCTTAGGTTCTACTAAATTTTTGGTAACCGTTTGTAGTTCTAGAGCCACTTCCAATTCTACCATACTCCCACTAATTTCTTTTGCAAAAATATTCCTTTTATAAAAAAGGTGGTAAGTTAAGAATAATGTAACTATTGATCTTGAAAATGGTAGAAACAAAATCCTAGCGAATACTTGGGATAATCCACAAACCGCCATTACCGAAGAGTGCCTCGAGTTTGTCTGGATTCTGCTTTTAAATAAAAACCAGATAACTCCATATCTTAACAACATCAAGATATGTAACTATTCTATGTCCATAAAGAATTAAGGCACTAATTTAGATGGAACCATATCAAAAGTCATGCTGCTATTTCCAGTGCATATCATCTAATGGAAAAAGGCCAATACAGCATTACTTATCAAGGAGCACATCCACGGATGAGCAACCTGTGAGAGAATCAGATTCTTAATATTACTATGATGAAATACCTAGCATAATTATATACATCTTCGATCACTTTGAAGAATCCTGATACTTCCAACATATGGTTCTCTACTTTATTTTTATACCTGTAAACTTCTTAAAATCTTTGACCTTGCATTACTTCGAATGCATGTCTAAAACTATAGAACTTATAGGTAAACCTGAATGAATTAAGAGTATCAACCCCCTGTTCTGAAGGACACTGGACAACATACATTTTCATGTATAAGTCCCAAGAGTATACTAACTCAAAATCTGTATATTGCAAATTAAAAACCGTATTTTGATCGAGAATATCTTACACCGTTATTCAATGCACCTTAACTTATCCTCAGTTGATAAAGGTAAATGTTTATAACACAATTTTTCAAAATTAATATCTCACTTTATAAAATTAAGGTACAGATATTTCATTTTAAAATTTGGTGTATAACAACGGTTATTCGAGACCAAAAATTTGTCGTCAGGCAAAACCAGACGATTTAATCCAATATCACCAATTGCAACGAATTCCGATACTAAGGATCAAATCGCCCATTTCCCAATATTTTACTCATACTCATCATCTGTAACACCATACAGATGTGAGATCCAAATCCGGTAAATACATACCCTGAAGTCAGAATTGATTGGAAAAACAGTTCTCTTTTACAAGTATATAGAAAAACTGAAACATTAAAATGTTTCATAGGGGGTGGCCAGGTATTCCTAATAATGCCTTTTCCATTATCCAGATTCATGACAGTAGTCGCAATTTGCTTTGCCCTCACTTCAATCCCTTTATATGTCTCTATATCTTATCTTCCGCACTTAGGCTAATTGATTTTCTTCCTTCCTTACCTTTTGGCACCAGCCTAAGGTTTGGAAGAAGACTATCCAATAAGCACAATAAGTGTACTCTCCCAATACAAGGAGCTCTTGCAACCTGAGAGAATGTAAAGGGAAGAGACATCCGAATAATCCTATTCAATTTCTCTAGAACCTGTGGTCATCCTCGACTGAAGCAACTTCTTCGAGTTCATATGTTACTATACGATGGTCGTTCCAAGCAATATGGATCATCGCAGTGATACGACGTGTTCTGAAGAAATGTAAAGGGAAAAATAGGAGTAGCAGGGACATATGTGGCTTTGTCGCGAATCAAGACAACCCAAAGCCAAAAGTTGTAAAAAGGTTCAGATAACTTAGTTCATGAGTTTTATGGTAAGTCATGGTCGCTGTAACAGAGAGAGAAAAGAAACACTCAGTGTGCTCTCTATAAAAATTAGATTGGTTATCACTATATCTAATCAGGATGGCTCCTACTGTTTCCTTGAATTATCCTTCAAATCCTAAAAAGAGAACTAGTCGGGATCATATACACTTTACAAGTTCGCTAACCATTCATCCAGTCCAGTGTTGGTACTCCGAGAGAGGTCCCCAGTGCTTTTGCACGGACCCAATTAATAACCCTATTTCAGCAGGAGCGTAATCTCGTTAACACTTTCTAGACACTAATAGGTTTCCTAATTGTGAAGTGAAAAATCTCCCGAGAAGTAATACATACTCATCGGTGGGAATCGAGACCCAACTATCATCATATGACAACCTGACGAAATCCACTCAAGTCACTACACTCCAGAAGGTATGCACATGCCTGGCAAGTTTCCCGTATATTTGAAACTCCCGATATGGTTTTTGCCCTTAGGACCCAAGTGACCTTGACTGAGCTAACTTATCAAAGGGTCCTAGTCAAGTACAACCCATCATTATCTTGATTGCATTAAACCCACCCGTACGAGTCCTTGACTGAGCAAAATGAACGTATGACTTTCTTAACCAATCGCATATCCATGAAACAGAAAAGTATTACAGAGCTACTGCACACTACGCCTCGGCGAATGGCAACGACAAACGTAGCACGAATACTAAGCAATACTAATCTGAAATGACGGAGGGCTACGACTGGTTTTTGGCGAAAAACCTTTAACGTAATGAACTTGATATTGTTGAAGGAACTCGAGTGGCTTTAAAATGGAGTGGCTTAAGCTTCGCTTTTTAAAACTATTAACATAAACTTTTGCTTAAGAGCAAACTCCCAGTCAAGGGATCAAGGCTCTTCCCTCATAGAATGAGGTGCGGGATATTCCTGACCGAATACCTCTACGCAAAGCAAAAGAATACGACCATGAGTTTTGAAGAAAACCGAGTAATTTTGAAATTAGTTCCAACAACATCATTTAGGTTTATTTTCCTTGCATTATTCAGATAATGCGTTCCCATCATTTTAAGTTTCCAAGCCACAGAAGAAACAACTAAAATAACTTGCTATTTATATGCCATCCACATTCGCCACGGGGCCCCGTCATGCACCGTTAGGTTACTTAACTAACGGCATAGCGGGGGCAGGACTAGCGCAGATGCAAAACATATAGAAGCATCTACTGAATATAATATATATATATATATATATATATATATATATATATATATATATATCAACATCGCAGGCAGATAATAATCATCACAGGCAAATAAAAAACATCACAGGATTGTGAACAACAATATGGAATAACGGATAATTTAGGAGCCCCGCATTTTATTTAAGCCATAAATAAGACACGACGTTCCCTGGTCGTGTGGATAGCCAGTGCAATGAAGAACCTAGACCCCTACGAGTGCGGAAAGTTACCCGCCAATCCCTGAAGTAAGGCAACCCCAATAACCAAAGTGAATGGGCTACCCAGCACTTCATGGAATCCGGTAACTTGAGCACCTCTCCGTTGATCAACCTATACCCCCAACGAGTGCGGAAAATAGCCCGCAAATTCTAGAGTAAGGCCTCCCCCGGTCTCAACGCCATAAGATGCGGGCCCGTTGCTCTCTAGAACCCTGCTATTCGATCACGCCTCCGTAGGGTAATCATAGTACAGAAAATAATATATATATACAACGGTGACATCGACCTCAACCCAGTCGTGCCTCAATAAAAGAATATACAAACTGGCAGAAACGGCAGTGCACATATCGGACGCTCGCCCCTCAATAATGAATATATAAATGAATCTGAACTGTACAACTAACATTGCACACAAGTCTATCCATCATGACAATCCATCCATAACATCAGTGCAACACAGAACATCAACGCGAATATCATGTTCGTAAACCCATCTGATTGTACATATAGCAAGCAGTCGGATTATACCCAGCTATGATATTCACGATCACAGAAACTAACAAATGCATTGAAAGCCACAAATTTAAAATTTCGATCGATTAAAACTTTCTGTATTGGCCCCAAGTACAAACCAGTACTCAAACAAATTTAAGCCAAAACCATGTATTCCAAAAATCACATTTCCATAACCTAGAGCACCATATAAAATTTAGGGCACAACGGCCCATATTCGACCGCGGAACCGCGGCCATATGGCATGATAGGCGGCGGTTCTATGGCCAAATTTTGGCTCATGTGCCCAAATTTCTTTCTGGGCTCTAGTATTACCTATAAATAATTTTAATACAACCAGAACAATTTTTTAACAAATTTAAAATTCAAATAGCAAGTGATGAAATGGAAATGCGAATCGGAAAATTCCGTCAATCGAAACTCTAAACTAGTGCAAACTAGCTAGTTAAGGTAGTTAAGGTTTATGAAGTGGCTATGATACCATGTTGGGTTTCGGTGCCCACGCTGCGGAGGCCGCGGCCAAGATAGAAGAGAAAACAAAAATTTATGCAAGCACCATACGCCTGTAAAACCCAGGATATGATCTAAAAACCTAAACTAGCTAACTAAAAATACAAGGGTTGAGACACTACAACTTTTGTCTCGTGTCCATCCAATTGTGAAAGCCCCCTCCAAGCTCATAGACGCCGAGAACGGGCTTGAAAATCGACCACCCACGCCGAAAACGACCCACCTGAGGAAAACTGGAGGAGGCTCTATCCGATGATCCAAACATGCTAGGTGTGGATGGTCAGTGATGTAGGAATATATCACTAATTTTTTTTTCTCTTTTTCTCAAGCTCAAGTGAGCAAGAGGAAGAAGAAGGAGAAGAAAAAAATGGCTAAGTCTTTTTTTCTCTCTACTATAAAACATGAAGATGAAAAAAGATCAAGTGTTAAAAGAAAAGAGAATGGCTACATAAAAACAACCATGAAGCAATAGTGCACCAATAAATGCACATCACAATCCAAAACATTCCTCTCTACAATCACAAGCATGCTTCATGTCACCTCCTTTCCCATTTATTTTTCTAAAAAGAAAAACAAATATGAGGTGTCCTTCTTCTAAAAGCATTCCCATATAAATACGGAATACTTCACCTTGGTATATGTATCGCTACATATACGTGTATCCGTATAAAAATACGGATAGCACCAAAGAGAGAAAATGTACAGTGAACAATAATACTAAAATATATGTATCAAAATAGATATATAAATTATTGAATCAAAACCTGATTTAATAATCTGACTTAATCCTAAGCCGGCTAGTATTATCAACCGCCCGATTAAAGTCCATGTATCCCGTACACGTATTTAATCGGACCTCTGCACGTACCAACATACGGCTCCTACATCTATTGCCTGAACCGAGAAAACTCTCTGTGTGGGACTTTAAAAACTCGACAATACGCTGGCAGTGGGTTTAACTACAAGCACGTAAGTGGCACTAGCTGTACGTAATGGCTACCCAACTACTTGTCGAAAGGGGGTCGATAATCAACTACATCCTTACCATACTGAGCCTGAATGTGACAATCTCCGTACAGTCCAGTCTCTTTGACAAAGAGTATCTTATATCGAGTCTAGGGGATGGATAACATGGGACCCCTACTAACCAAAAAAGTCGTGTTTGAGTCAAGCACATCACCAACAGAGATACTTCTGATCAACTATCAGTAAATCTCATCAATTGTGGCCATGGATTTCTGGTGATAACCCACTGAACACAGCACGTCATCAACTCCTAATACCAGGAGAAACGAATCCTTAACAATCGACCACTGCCTCCATATAGCTCGGAACTGTACCCAACTAAAACATGTTTGCACGACTCTTTTGAGCCGTGGTAGGGCAGCAATCAAAGTACAGTGGAAACTCATACGAGACAAATGACGATTTTAGGTCAAAGGACTAATTTGTACTCATGCTACCTGAGAACTTCCATCAAACGATATATATAATACTATCTAGAAGTTCTCGGCAAGTCCGTCCGATGTACTCACCTCCAATAAGCACCTATATACTATCTTAGATGACACAACACCAGTGGTTTGTAAGACCAGCTACCGTCCCTTATCGGGGTTGTTCATCACAGAAAACTGCATTTTAATATCGCTCATTCGTTATCTATTTTGTTATATATCGGTACTATTAATCAGTGTCTGCTCAGTAATACAGATTCCAGGTATCTGTGACAAAATACAAATACATTTAAAATCACAGATATATCATTTGTGAGCCGACACTGCAACCGGAACTGGAAACCGACCGATATTCAATGAGTTCTTTTTGCAACATGCTTGTGTACATACTTTTTATCTAAATGGACCAACACAATACAAGTGTGTATACAAGACTTTTTGGCATGGAGTAGTGGGGGATACCCAAGACATAAGTGGGTATGACATGCATTAAATTCTACAAGTTGTATGATGTGATGCATAGCTACTTGTTTCCCTCCAATCGCTGAATGCACCACAAATTCAAATAAACAAATCAAACTGCACCAATATGATGTGGGGGAACACACAAATCAACACACTAAGCATAAGCCCCAGAGCTCGGATTTGGGCCGAGCACAACACCTCCTTGGCCGTCCCCATCTGCTCCTGTAGGCCCCGGTCCCTCACAGCCCCTCCCTTACTGCCTTGTGGTTTTAGTTTTATTGTTTGTTTAATCTTGTTTTTTGCCTATAAAAGCAGGCAGTGGTCAAAAGGAAAAGGGGTCTATTCTTTGCCTCATTTTTGTTACTCTCAATTTTTGTTTTTGTTCTCTTTTAGTTCTCTTGTACATAGCTTAGCTTCCCCTTGAGTTCTTAACCTTCTCTCGATCTTGCAACCTCTTCATTGAGTTTGCAAGTTTAAAGGTTGGTTATTGATCTCAAGGTTGTATCATTCTTGAAGTTTAATAAAGCTTTCTTTTGCCTTCATTTGCCTTGAGTTTTTAGCCCTCTCTTGATCTTTCAACCTCTTAATTGAGCTTGCAAGTTTAAGTTTGGGTTATTAAACCCATGGTTTGTAACTTGTTCTATGGTTCCTTGTATTTCATTCTTGCTCTTTTCATTACTTGCTCTTTTCATTACTTGCTCTATATTATCTTGCTCTTTACTTACCTGCACTTCTATTACCATGTCATTTACTTACTTGTAATGTTCTTTTCTTTTCTTCGTTTATTTTTTCTTTTGCTCTTTTTGGTTTGTTCTTGAAATGGTTGTAAATATGTGTTGTTAGTAAAATAATACGATATTGTAAGTTAAGGATTTCGTTTCCCATTCCTTTTCCCGTTATTTTCCATTGAACTCCGCCCAGACCTTACACAAACGCTCCGTTAGGCACCCTACCCTACCAAGGTATCGGTGATCCCTAACCGCGACTGGTTGCGTTCGGTTTCACCGGAGGCGAAAGCAAGCGACAAGAACGGATGGACAAGGGTCAATAAGCCGGATTTCGAATACCGTGCTTAAATACCATAATCCACGTTGTTGCCGATTGCTCTAGCTTCAATTGGTCAAGACTCGGCTCAAAGGTTTTAGTACGAATTCACTAGCTTACACTATTGTATCTTTTCCTAACAAGCTTTATTCTTTGCATATAACACATAGGATAGATACGAACAATCCGCCTCGCACATTAACTCGTAAGAACAAGAACTTAAAACGCTCCGTCTCCATGTGGATCGACCCGTGCTCAACCGGCTAGCTGCAAAGCAACACTGTCCTTGATCGCGGTTAACTTTAGATTTTTGAATACGCGACACGCCAAAAGCGTGCGATCAAATGGCACCGTTGCCGGGGAGACAGTAACGTTTTTATTTTTATTATTTCGGGTTAATCTTGTTAATATCCATCTAACACTTTTCTAAAACAAACTAAAAAATTCAAAATTTCAAAAACCAAAACAAAAAAATAACAAACTAACATCTTTTGCTCTCTGGATTTCATACCTGCTTGCACTCTGTAGCTAAACTAATAAGATAAACAATACCTGTGAGACACTAGTAGAGCAATTAGAACACAGAAGAAGCTTGGAGGCTAAACTCAAAAAGTTGACCGGCAACATACCCTCAATATCCGATCTCGTCGGCCTGTTCACCACATTTTGCCTCCAATTTTTCCTCTGTGCTCCAGTGTTCTGTTTTTGTCCCATTTTTATTGTTTGTTTTTTATAATTTTTAGTGTGCAGGTATTTGGGCATTCATATCGCTTTTTCGCACTAAAATCCGTTTTTTCCGACATTTCAGATTTTTGCGGATTTGCGAATTGCGATCGTGGGAAGCAAAGTGTACATTCCAAGTTAAGGTGATTACGAAGTACAGTGCTAAAGATCCGGGTAGTTTGACCCGCGCAAGCGAACTTTCCAAGCTATTCGGATTTAACTTCAAAGGGGGTTTCTTAACCCGAAAATCAATCAGTACGTACTTTACTAAACACTTTCTTCTCAAATCCGACGCATCCAATATAATATCTTTGCAGGATTCTTTGCAAGTTCGCTAGCAAACGATAAACTTGACTAACCCATATTTGTTGCAGTGCCGTGCTTAAAGTAAAAAACGATTGTTTGATTCTTTGAATAATTTTTTGTATTAAATTGTGCATTGCATCAATTAATACGGACTTAAGGGCAAGCGAACCCCACAACATACGGTAAAGGATTTCATCCCCTTTTCCGTGGCCCACAAATCATGAAAATGAGCAAAACGTTTATCCGCACAAATTTTTAAAAGAGACTAGACTTTAATCCTTAAGGACTTCACGCTCACTAGGAGAAGTTAACTGTATTTAGAACACCGCTTAACGGTATATTGTTCAAGGGGTGTCTAGGAAATTGTTAACGGCGAAACCGCCAAAGGGAAAGGTTTATTTAATTAAGGACCTTCGCGAAAGCGTCGAAAAACCTCCCCTTATCTCTGCACTTACCAGACCTCGTGATCAGTATATCTTGAGCCCATTTCTCGACATAGTTTTACTTCGACAATCAAGTTCTTATGCAGGTCTAGTTGACCTAGGTGAACCCTAGACCGATTAGGTGCGTGGTATTTTTGTGTCGTGATTGTTTTTGTCCAGATTCTTTTTGTGTGTATATTTCATTCTTTTGTTAATAACTAACTAAAAATATATATATATATAAAATTCATATTCTTTTTCCTTCCTTTTCTTCTTCTTCTTCTCTTCATATCATGGGTACACCACCTCGAAAAACTCTTGCCGAAATTTGGTATCCTCAACCAGACATAACTTCCTACGGTTCTTGCTTTGGCCGAACGTCGAACGATCCATCCATACCGAAAATTTCTTTGAAAGATCGGATAGACGCGTCTAGGACGAACAACTGGACCCCGCAATCCATCTTGTATCAACCATTTCAACATTCACCACCTTCTTACGTTGATACCCCTTTTGAGAGTCCAATTGTAACTCCAAGACCTATGTCTCTTGCTGAACGTATTGAACAATCTCGTAACCGATCTTTCACTCCTTTCACCACTGTGAATTCTTTAGATCAAAAATTCCATTCACCTTCTTATCCCTATGTTGATCCTACCCCTGTCCAACCATTCAATTCCTATCCATCCTACCTAACTTTTGCACCTTCCCTAGACATTGCTTCTGAACAACCTTTTGGGAGTTTCCAGTATCCAAACAACTTCGAATTTTTTACTGAAACCCCTTCACAACCCATGTCTAGTCTGGAACAGTCGTTAGAAGACTTTCGGGTAGCGTCGTACAAACAGATGATGGATTTGAATGCTTCCATGGCCGCCCTTATACAACCTAGTGACCCGGTAGTTAGTTTCCAACTAGCTCCAAATTTTTCAATGTATGAAGAGGCTGTAGGACAGGTTGAGAATTTGAGTGGAGAGAGTGAGCTGTACACCCTTCCAAATCAAACCTACCCATTGCAAATTGAATCTCATAACTCCGGTTCTGAATGTCTATCTAGTGTTCCAAACGATTCACCGATTGAATATAGAAGAATTAATGAGTTGTGCGACTTTGTAGGGTTTGATATACCTGATTGTGAAGGGTCCCTTTCAAGTAAAACCGATCCCAAACCTTTTGACCTCTACACCCCATCTTAAAACCTGAATTGATTGATATCCATGCTTTTGATGAGGTGTCTGAGAATATTTATTTTCACTTGATTAAGGATATCGATGTTGGGGATATTTTAGATACTGAACTAGCAATTTTGGATGAGTTTTCTCTCCAATTCATCATCTCGAGTCTTTAACTGTTTTTTCCGAACTCCATATGTGTCTGGATTTTGATGATAAATGCATGGATGAGCTTAACTCTGAGGATATTCTTGAGGATGAACCAGTTTTGCTTAATGAGTTGGATTTTTCAATTCATCCTATCCTTTTCATTGACTGTGTACACCCTCCGGAACCTTTAACCGATAACCTTCCTCAATCACTTCCCTCCATCCTTTCCATCGTTCAAACCTTGCAAGACACCGTATCATGTTTACTTCCTGTGTCTGGTTTACCAACTTCGGCGTACCCATGTTTTCTCATGAATCTTGAGTGATTTGACCCCATTTCTCGACGGGTTGATAGATTAGCACAATCGCTTTTTTCACATCAATCATTACAAATTGTGCTTATCTATTCACTCCATTTCCACCCTCAAGTTTGTACTCCATTTCTTTTTCCTTCTGCAATTCTTCTCCTCCACCGAGACTGTATTCCGCTTCTATCCCCATACGGTCTCGCATATTCTCCTTTTCTTACCTCTCTGCATTCTTTCACCAACCGGCACACTATCGCGATAGAATTTTTGAATGGTCGGTGCTCACTTTTGGCCTATGTAAGGCCTTGTATAGCTTGATACCGTTCTCTTCCCCCTAACCCTAACTTCAACGCTTAATAGTGGAAACACTGTTTCACTTAAGTTTGGGGGGATATTTTGGTGTAAATATTTTTTTTTTTTGGTTTTTGTTTTGTATAAATTTTGTTAGGTAGCGCCGGCAATTTTGACCCTCTTGGTGCAGCCTGACGGTGAGGGCACTGTCAACTTTAAGTTTGGGGGTGTGCTCGGTAAGCTTTCTATCTTCGCATTCATTTGTATATTCTGCATTTGCATTCTTATTTAAAAAAACCCATAAAAATCAAAAAAATTTCCAAAATATAAAAACTTTGTCGTCAAATTAGCTAATAGGGTAACTTAGATTTTTATTCCTAAAGTTTAGTTGATACGTTAGAAATAACTAAATCCTAGGCTTAGGAATTGAAAACCCTAAAAATAACCCTCATTCTGTTTAACCTTGGTAATTATACGTCCTTACAGTTTTTTTTATAGAAGTAGGTAATCTTGAGTTCAGTTCTTGAGTTAAGTCAAGATAAAGGAAAAGTATTGAAGCTTTACCGAAGGATAAGTCTGAAAAATAGTTTATGTTCTTGAGTTCAAATTTAGAAAGTATATACCCTACAAACTGCACATACACGCACCTTGAAACTTGGGATAATAGAGAATACCTAGAAATACTCTTGCCTGAAAACCTATTATGAAAAAACGGAATTTAAAGCTAAACACCAAAAGAGCATATTGAAAAATATATCCGGTCTTGAAAAAGAAAAAATAAAGAAAAGAAAAATAAATAAATAAAGTCAAGACCTGAAAACTGCTATTTACGCTTTAAGCTCACACATTCAGTAATCGGCTGTTAGTGCCTCAAGAAGCATTAATAGTCGCATGATAGGTGTGTGAGCAACACCGTCCCTCGTTAATGAAAAGAAGTAGTACTAGGTATTAAGGCAAGGGTCCTATAGCTTGAATTGAATTCTTAAGTGTAGGGGTAAAAAATTTACACACACGTAGGAGTATATAATCGATAATTGGATGAAACATAGAAATAAAGAATAAGACTTATGTTTTCCGTAAGTTGATAAAAATTCCTGATTTGAGACTGCACTTTAAAAGGAAAACTCAGGAGATACCGAGATCTTTCTAAACTGTAAAACGTATAGGAACTGAGGTTGAATAATATGAGGCGTGAAAAATAAGGGTCGGAGATTTCTAAACTTAGGATGATAGAATTTCTAACCCAGATACTAAAATGTAGGAGTAGAATCAACGTTAACTTATGAAACTAGCTTAACGGGATTTTGTGGGTAGTATCCACTAAAAACCCTCAGGAGACAACACTCCTCCTACTAGGGACACCTAGAGATTTAACGGCTTGTTACATGAGCTCAGTGCAATCGCGTTCCCTGTGAAAGTGAAGCTAGGAATTTGTTTTGCTCGGGACGAGCAAAAGATAAGTTTGGGGGTATTTGCTCATCACAGAAAATTGCATTTTAATAGCGCCCATTCGTTATCTATTTTGTTATATATCGGTACTATTAACCAGTGTCTGGTCAGTAATACAGATTACAGGTATCCGTGACAAAATACTGAAAATACATTTAAAATCACGGATATGTCATTTGTGAGCCGACACTGCAATCGGAACTGGAAACCGGCCGATATTCCATGAGTTCTTTTTGCAGCATGCTTGTGTACACACTTTTTATCTAAATGGACCAACACAATACAAGTGTGTACACAAGACTTTTTGGCATGGACTAGTGGGGGACTGCCCAAGACACAAGTGGGTGTGACATGCTTTAAATGCTACAAGTTGTGTGATGTGATGCATAGCTACTTGTTTCCCTCCAATCCCTGAGTGCACCACACAATTCAAATAGACAAATCAAACTGCACCAATGTGATGTGGGGTAACACAAAAACCAATACACCAAGCACGAGCCCCAAAGCTCGGATTTGGGCCGAGCACAACACCTCCTTGGCCGGCCCCATCTGCTCCTATGGGCCCCAGTCTCTCACAGCCCCTCCCTTGCTGCCTTGTGGTCTTAGTTTTATTGTTTGTTTAATCTTGTTTTTTGCCTATAAAAGCAGGCAGTGGGCAAAGGGAAAAGGGGTCTATTCTTTGCCTCATTTTTGTTACTCTCAAGTTTTGTTTTTGTTCTCTTTTAGTTCTCTTGTACATAGCTTAGCTTCCCCTTGAATTCATAACCTTCTCTTGATCTTGCAACCTCTTCATTGAGCTTGCAAGTTTAAGGGTTGGTTATTGATCTCAAGGATTGTATCATTCTTGAAGTTTAATAAAGTTTTCTTTTGCCTTCATTTGCCTTGAGTTTTTAGCCCTCTCTTGATCTTGCAACCTCTTAATTGAGCTTGCAAGTTTAAGTTTGGGTTATTAAACCCATGGTTTGTAACTTGTTCTATGGTTCCTAGTATTTCATTCTTGCTCTTTTCATTTCTTGCTCTTTTCATTACTTGCTCTTTATTATCTTGCTCTTTACTTACTTGCACTTCTATTACCATGTCATTTACTTACTTGTAATGTTCTTTTCTTTTCTTTTGCTCTTTTTGGTTTGATCTTGAGATGATTGTAAATATGTGTTGTTAGTAAAAGAATACGATATTGTAAGTTAAGGATTTCGTTTCCCATTCTTTTTCCCGTTATTTTCCATTGAACTCCACCAAAACCTTATACAAGCACTCCATTAGGCACCCTACCCTACCAAGGTATCGGTGATCCCTAACCGCGACCGGTTGCGTTCGGTTTTGCCGTAGGCGAAAGCAAGAGACAAGAACGGATGGACAAGGGTCAATAAGCCGGATTTCGAATACCGTGCTTAAATACCATAATCTACGTTGTTGCCAACTGCTCTAGCTTCAATTGATCAAGACTCGGCTCAAAGGTTTGAGTACGAATTCACTAGCTTACATTATTGTATCTTTTCCTAACAAGCTTTATTCTTTGCATATAACACATAGGATAGAAACGATCAATCCGCATCGCACATTAACTCGTAATAACAAGAACTTAAAACGCCCCGTCTCCCTGTGGATCGACCCGTGCTCAACCGGCTAGCTGCAAAGCGACACCGTCCTTGATCGCGGTTAACTTTAGAATTTTGAATACGCGACATGCCAAAAGCGTGCGATCAGGGGTTTAGAAATGTATACACTAGTCTACTCCGGAATATCGATACCCAGTCTCGATACTCCCATTACTAGAGACATTTAAGGATGTGCTTATAGACAACCCAGCTCCCACATATATGATCGCCATCATAATACTGGTTTTCAAGCAACAATCCTATGGGTTTTATCAATGATGAAGACAAACCAGATAACGTACTATCATCTCGAGTAAGACTGTTATACATGTATAGGTCCTCCTTCAATTATCATAATCGCCAACTTGCAATTACAATAATTGCCTTGAGGGCACTATATCCAACAATAATGCCCTCAAGGAAATTATTATGATTGCAAGTAGGCGATTATAATAATTGAGGGAGGACCTATACAGGTAGAACAATCTTATTCGCAATGATATTATGCTATCTGATTTATTTTCATCATTGATGACACCCTTAGGATTCTTGCTTGACTACCAGCATTATGATGGCGATCATATATGTGGGAGCTGGGTTGTCCATAAGCACATCCTTAAGTGCCCTTAGTTGTGGGAGTATCGAGGCTGGGCATCGATATTCCGGAGTAGACTAGTGTATACGTTTCTAGACCCCGACGAAGGGCGGTGGCCGGTCTCATAAGCCATTGGTGTTGTGTTACCTAAGATAGTATACAGGTGCTCACTAGAGGTGAGTACATCGGACGGACTCGCCGAGAACTTCTAGATGGTATTATATCTATCGTCAGATAGAAGTTCTCAGGTGGCATGAGTATAGGTTAGTCCCTTGACCTGGGATCGTCATTTGTCTCGTGTAAGTTCCTACTGTACTTTGATTACTACCCTACCACGGCTCAAAGGAGTCGTGCAAACATGTTTTAGTTGGGTACAGTCCCGAGCCACATGGAGGCAATGGTCGATTGTAAGGGATTCATCACTCCTGGTATTAGGGGTCGATGTCGTGTTGTGTTTAGTTGACTATCACTAGAAATCCATGGCCACGGCAGATGAGATTTAATGATGGTTGATCAGTAGTATCTCTGTTCGTGATGAGCTTGACTCAGACACGACTTATCAGGCTAGTAGGGGTCTGACATTATCCACCTCTAGATCCGATATGTGATACTCTTTGAGGAAAAGACCGGCCTGTACGGAGATTGTCACATTTAGGCTCAGTAAGATAAACCCCCCTTTCGGTAAGTACCTGGGTAGCCGTCACATACAACTAGTACCGCTGACGTACTTATGGTTAAACCCACTACCGGCATATTGTCGATTTTTTAGAGTCCCACATAGAGAGTTTTCCCAGTTCAGGCGATAGATGTAGGAGCCATACATTCGTACGTGCAGGGGTCCGATTAAATACGTGTACGGAATACACGGACTTTAATCTGACGGTTGATAATACTAGCCGGCTGAGGATTAAGCCGGATTATTAAATCAGGTTTTGATTTAATAATATATATATGTATATATTAGTATTATTGTTCATTATTCATTTTCTCTCTTTGGTGCTATCCGTATTTTTATACGGATACGCGTGTATGTAGCAATACATATACCGGGTGAAGTATTCCGTATTTATACAGGAATACTTTTAGAAGAAGGAAGCCTCATTTTTTTTTCATTTTAGAAAAACAAATAGGAAATGAGGTGGTATGAGGCACGGCTATGCTTATAGAATGGTTTGGCTTGGTTGTGGGCATTTATTGGGTTTATTATTTGAACAATAGTTGTAAAAAATGTGGAGACATTATTCTTTCTACACTTGATGATTTTTTTGAGTGCATGCTTCATGGTTAACACTTAGCCACTCTCTCCTCGCTTCTTATCCTTCTTCTTCCTCTTGCTCACTTGAGCTTGAAAAAATGAGAGAAAATTTTTAGTGGAAAAATCCCTATATCATCCACCATCCATCCTTAGCATGTTTGGGTCCTCGGTCGGAGCCTCTTCCGGTTTCTCTCGGGTGGATCTTCTTCGGCGAGGGTGGTCGACCTTCAAGCGCGAAACCAGCATCTAAAATCTTGGAGGGGTCTTCCAAAATTGGGTGGACATGTGTCGAAGGTTGTAATTTCATACCTTTGCATGTTTTAGTTTTCTAGTTTACGGTTTTGGATCAAATCCTTAGGTATGCGTGTTTGGCTCCTGCATAAAGTTTTTTTTCGCTTCCGCCTTAAGAGCGGCCTCCGCGGCGCAAGCACCGAATACCAACACATTGTAGTACGCCTAAAAGAATTCTCAAATTAAGTCACGACTATATGTCATGATAGTGCGTCTAAGGGAGAAGGTTATGTTTGTTTGGTCTAAATTCAATTCAAGTTGTTTGGTAAAGGGAAGCACAAGAGATTTTTCCATCTCTCATACTACCCTTCCTTAACCCTAAGAAATGAGTAAACTATTCATTCATGAAAATAAAATAAAATAAGAAGAAAAGAAAAAGAAGCAAAGAATGAGATGAGAACAAAAAATAACAAGCTAACTACTTAGGCTCTCACCTAAGTATGGGACTCCATTAGGTATCATGGCTTAAAAATAGATATTAGAAGAGAAGAAAAGAAGAACAATAAAATCCAACACCTAATTAACAAAAAGTATTAAAGGTATTCTAAGAATTGAAAAGCAAGACAAATAAGTAAAAATCAAGATAAGAAACTCCATCTTTTTCATTCATATCCATTCATCAAAAACTCTCACACAAATTCTCATGGCAACAAATGAAAGAGAAAAAGGTCACCTACTCCTACCTAACTACTATTTTAAAGAAACTAATACATGGTTGGTTTGATTCAAATCTGGAATATATATAGGGGTTGGAATGGCGAACTGCAGCAATGAGAAAACACCAGTTGAAAAGACCAAGAGGCTCCAGAAAATCCGCTCCAAACGACGCTCGTACGGCTGCTGATCCGCAGCGCTCCTTTGCAATTGGCGAAGGTTCAACAGTGCGTTTTTGGATTTGGACCCCCAGTTTTCTTCAGTGATCAATTGGATATATTTATGGGCTTTTGGTCTCTTTATAATTTGATTTGGGCTTAATCGAAATCTTCAGGGATTGACGATTGACTTGTTGACTTTGACTAGGCCAAATTGCTCCATTTTAAGCTCACATGTCCGTCAATTGCTCCATCACCTGTTTCTCTGCATTTATTGAGTAAACACATATCAAAAGCACCATCTATATGCAATATGATCAAAAATGAGTGGTATAAAGATGCAATATTCTTATATGAACAAATACCACCAAACTTGTCTTTTGCTCATCCCGAGCAAACCATTTTATTTTAAAACAAAAGTCATAACCTCACTTTCGTAGGCGTCACAGTTGCACTTAGCATGTGCAACAAGCCGTTCAAGCCCTAGGTTTCCCTTATAGGAGGAGTTTTGTATCCTGAGAGTTTTCAACGGATACTACCCACAAAATCTCGTCAAGTTAGTTTCATAAGTTAACCTTGACTCTAATCTTACGGTTTAGCATCTAAGTTAGAAACTCTATCATCCTAAGCGAGAAATATACACCCCTTATTTTTCACACCTCCTATTCATTTAACTTAAGATCCTATACATTTTGTCAGTTTATAAAGAGCTCAGTTTCTCTTGAGTTTTTCTTCTAAAGAGCAGTCTCCAGTCAGAAATTTTTATCGACTTTAAGGAAAACATAAGACTTATTCTTCACTCCACCTTTCACTGACCTATATATTTTGTCAGTTTATAAAGAGCTCAGTTTCTCTTGAGTTTTTCTTCTAAAGAGCAGTCTCCAGTCAAAATTTTTTATCGACTTTAAGGAAAACATAAGACTTATTCTTCACTCCACCTTTCACTGACCATCGTTCCTACACACCTTCGTGATCGTGCAATATATATATATATATATATATATATATATATATATATATACACACACACACACACATATATATATACATATATATATACATACATACATACATATATATACATACATACATATATATAGAACGGTGTCTTTCTCAAACTAGTCCTTAACTAAGATTATTCTCTATGGATTTTTGACTTGGGAAGAACACTTGCTTGGTAAATACTATTCAAGAATAACTTTTGCTCGATATGTACCCTCGAAACTATTTTGTGGAAAAAGGCATATTATAACGGATATATATCATGTTCAGCTCATCCAAAAAGACATGTGTGCAGAAAAGGTGTGTGATCGTTCCAAACAGCATGAGATGGGTTATCTTTCGGACTTAGCGTCCATTAAAAATGATAAAGAAAAACAGACTTGAGACTTAACTTCAAAATTAGACTCAATATTGCTTCTTTCCATTTTTTATTTTATTTTCTTTTTTATCCTCATTATTTTCATTTAATAGGACACGTGTAGTGTGGTGCAAAAACGTATATTTGCTACAGTTAAACTCAAGGAGGGTAATCTTTCGAGTTTTCACTTTCTAACTTAGAATCTATTTGTTTCTAACTCATCAAGCTAAATTTTTTAAATAAAATCTAAGTTACCCTACTAGCTAACTTGACGACAAAGTTTTTATGTTTTGGAAATTTTTTTATTTTTATGGGTTTTAAATATATATGCAATGGTTTTAAATATATATGCAATGCAAAACGAATGCAAGGATAGAGAAATCATCGAGCATACCCCCAAACTTAAGCTGGACAGTGTCCACACTGTCATGCCATAGAAGGAGTTCACAAAACTGTTGAGGTTACAAGATTTTTGGAGAGATTTTTTTAAAATGAATACTCACGGGAAAAGAATATTCATTAAAAGCGAATTTCACTAGACAAGAAATTCCTAAATATATACACAAAAATGCCCCTCCACAAACTTAATTGAAATAGTATTTCCACTATTTAAGCATCGAAGTTCAAGTTGAGGGGAGAGAATATCATCAATTTATATAAGGCCTTATATAGATCAAAAGTCAATACCAACCATTCAAAAAATTTATCATAATAAGACCAGGGTTGGCGAAAGAATGTGAAGAATACGCGAGACTGTGTATGTACAAAAGTGGTATAAGGGCTCGGTAGACGAAAATGGGAGAGGGAACGGACGAGAGAAAGAAATAAAGTGGATGAACGAAATGGAGTACGAATTTAAGATTTTAAAATGATTGAATAAATTAGTGCAGTTGTTAATGATTGAAGTGTAAATACGGAATTTTCCAACTGTACTAATTTATCAACATTTTTCAAGATGGGATCAAATTTCTTAAGATTCATAAGAAAGCATGGGGTGACCGAAATTGGTGAGCCAGATGTGGGAGATGAAGGTTAAAAGTAGTCTTGCAATTGGATAGGTGTCATGACCCGAAATATTGTTCGTGACCGGCACTTAAATCACGCCACGTCTAAAGGCGTAACATAATCAAGTAAGCCGAAACCCAGAAATCTAAATCTTTTTAAGAAAATAAAAGAGCTGAAATTTTGAAATAAAGGTATAATGAAATCAATGATTTTCTTAAATTCATAGATAATGGAACATGAAAAATGCAAGTGGGTTTTATTAGTTGAAAACATGTTTCGTCTTTTAAAAATTTGGGCATCCCCAAGCGGGGGCTAGCTCTTTGCCAATCGGCGGAATCACAACCACGCAAGTCATAATATAAGTATACGACACCCAACGGCGAAGATCAACACAAAAGATAATGAAATAAGCAAGACATCAACCCACCAAGCGAACATATAACCCATCTCTCTAAGTCTCGCAACCACAAGTCTTTCTAAGTCTTACTATTTATACAAATACTAGTTTCTGATTGATGGAGTCAACGATACAACATGAATAATAAACAAAATAGTGGCACGATCCAACATGTACCACCAACCAAAGCCAATCACCCGAAAGTTGTGTGCCAGCGATACTGCTACTGATCCAAGCGGTCAACTTGCAAGAGCTGTGGCACAATGGGGGTGAGTTGCCAACTCATGAGTAGAAAACATCATCAGGTAGAAATCGAAATAAAAAAATTTCCTAGGTCAACTATATCATAAAGGTAATACTATGATATTTAGGGTGACCGTATCTGATATGTGCCAACAATATAATAATCAATGCCTATCAGCATGTGGATAACATCTACGTGTCGATCAATGAACAACAACATCATGCATGTAAATATCATGAAAGCATATGCAGGTAAATATGAGGATATCAATCAACGTGTGTCCATCAACGAAATATCAAAATCATGGAAGCTGAGTGTCCAACACCGACACTCGAAACATCATGAAACCCGTGTCTTGCATCGACACGTAAATCCTCATATCACAGGCGCCGCATCCTCAGATCGGCCCTCAGGCACCGCATACTTTGGACGAACCTCATATCCATCTCACGACTCCGGTCGGTATCCTCCGGATAACCGCCGAGTCCAAATACTATCACCGGTAGGTAGTGCTCCTCTGCTAGGCTCACCGCCTAACTATACGAATCTTCTTGTCCCGGGGTACCTCACCGGGTCCACCATGTACCCACAGATGGTGCCTACCGCTCCTCGAATCGGGTTTCACATGCCAATCTCAGAACCGAGAAAACACATGGTGGACGTCTCAAAATATCATATCAAGAGAAACAGGGTTTTTAAAACAATACATAATTTCCTCTGAAATTTGACCACGTTCTCAAATCCAGAATCTCATGAAATCAGCAAATCTCAAAGCGTATAATCATAAAGCATGATGTATTCAAACAGATAATAGAAATATGAGCATATCAAGTATATCATACGAGGAGTCATATCATGATGCAGCAATTCTACTGTGTAGTGACATAGCAATTATCGATGATGAAAGTGTGTGAGCCGACCAATCTATGTAAGTGTAACATACGCAGCATCGATAATGGTGTGGGTGTACTAGCATAGGTATATGTAATGCAATGAGAATATTAAGAACGTAGCATAAAGTATGTCGTAAGAGAAATGCTACCAGGTATACGTATCTACAATATATCCGAGTCGGTGAACCTATCAATCGACATCCGGCCTCATAACATCACATACGGTATAATCCATCGTACGACATTCTCTAATCAAGGGTATGGATCAATCATCAGATAAAACTCATCACGTACGGAAAATCATCGTACGGCGGCATTAAACCATTAGGGATCCTATCAACCTGTATTACAATGAGGGTACGGACCTAACGTCTCATACGACATATCACTCATGATTCACAACACTATATATATATATATATATATCTATGTACCTATATCCCAGGTCACCTCCGTATCAATCTCATATCGTGGGACCGACAAAGGTATCAACTATCTTATATCGACTCGCATCCATATAACGACATATCAAACCAAGTCATCATATCACATCGTTTACTCTTTTCATCACATTAATATCTCACATTAAGTCATCTTATTAGTCTAAAGTCGTATTTATGAACCTCATAACATGCCACTATAATCCCCTATTAAATCTCTTAGCAACTATTTATCTATATCTATATAGTAATTCACATTCGTGTTCACATCCTTAAAGATCAATTCGAGACATCTTTCCTATCATATCATGTCACCTAAACCATAATCTATAACTTTAAGTCATGGTATTTCTTATCTCCTACTAATTCTTTAACAACATTCATGAGTTTCTAACACGGTTACCTTAACCATACTCTATATATCGGTTTCCATCAAAGTTTGCGGGGGTGCTTTATGCCATCCACCCGACTTCCCCCGTAGATATAAATCTACTCACCTGCGGAACTCCTGATTCAGCCGTAGTCGATGTGCTTCGTCGTCTCAGAATCCATGCGAAGGTATCTATAATAAATACACAATCGCAAATGCTATTAAAATCAAGTCTGGAAAAACAATACAGCACACGGTGCGCTCATAGGTTAAAACCTATAGCCTACGAATGCAAAAACAACCAAAAAACCCTCGTCGTTGACGTACAAACGCCCAACAACTAAATACAAATCCAAACATCAAAACCAAGCATTTAATTCTCGGAAAACTTTTCCCAAAACACTCACAACAGCTCCCATATTTCACCCTAGGCCAAACTAGGGAATTTCGCATATAGGATTGCTCTAGATATAACATAACCAAGCTATGGTCCAAGATTCAACACATTTCACCACAACTGGGCCGCAATTTGCGGCCAGATTATGGGCTATTGGGCTCGGGTTTCAAGGGGTACTTCTAGGTTGCCTGATCATCTCTCTGTAATCGCTATATAATTTTTGGAGTCTCAGGGTAGCAGCAGATCTCCAAATACCACCACTAATTCCACAAAAACCCATATCGGAAAATCTAAAGTTCGTATCTTGGTGTCTAGTATCTGGTTTTTTCTAGAATTCTAACACTAAGGTCTTGTAACAGCCACTACATATCACTACAACACAACTCAAACCCTAAACCTTCTCTTGGAATTTTCAAACATCACAATCTAAATCGATTTAACTCTAAACTACTATAGGATGCTAAGAAACTAAAAACTAAACTAAATGAAAAGAATTATATCTCATTTGGGCAACTCAAAAAAAAACCTAGCTTCCTAAAGTCTCCAAAATCCAACTTTGATTGGTCCATAGTGTTGAGGATGAGGTGGGGATCAAGTTTAATGAAGAGGGTGTAGGGTTTTGATGAAGATTTTGAGATAATTATTGGAGGTGGAGGTGGAGGGAAATAAGGAGGAAGAAGAAATTGAAGTAAGTAATGGAGGAGGATGAAGGAAGATAATGGGCACCCCCCCTCTCTCTCTCTTATTCTCACCCTCACTCACAAGCCATGCCTCATGTGGTCCCCTATCTCTCTCCTCAATAATATACTTTCTTTTCTTTTCTTTTCTTTTCTTAAAACCAAATATCAACAAACACCCATGAAACAACATGCCACAAAATACAACATGTCATGGTGCACTAGCCATGGAAAACTGTAGAAACACGGATTTGGCTTAATCTCGATTAGTAGTGCACTAATCAATTTTTATTTAAACTGCATATAATTAATTATAAAAATGTCAAATCCAATAAATATATTTATAAATGAATAAATCATTTTAAATCTCTAATTATTTCATAAATATTGATATATATTTATACCATTTTACGAAATTTCGCAAATCGGGTAGTTTTCGTGAAATATATTATTTTAATATTAAATTCCAAAAATAATATTTTATATTTTCTGAAATGTTACGATAGGTAGATGGAAAAGATGAAGGGAAGTAACTGAGAAATGGTATCGGTTAAATATTCAGAAGGATGTTCACAATCAATGGAAGGGACATGATGAACCGGAGAATCCGAATCATCCAATAAAACAAGTTCATCCTCAAAAATATCCTCAAAATTACCCTCACGATTAAGCAATCCACACATTCAATATCAAAAATATTAAGATTAACCCCATCCACACATTCATTATCAATAACATCAGGATTAAAATGAGGTTCGACAAAAACATTTGTGGGTCCATCTTCAAAAAATTTCGCAACATCCATATCCTTAATCAAGTCAAACTTAATTGTCTCAAAAACCTCATCATACACTTGGTTTTCAGTCGGTGGATTACAAATCTCACTTCGTAGAGATCATAAGGAATAGAATCGGTTTCACTTGAAAGGGTCCATTCACAATTGGGTAAATCAAACATTTCATCCTCACACCACTCATCGATTGTGTTATCTTCAATGATATCCACATCATTGATCTCACTAGCACCGTCAGTCAAATCAAATGAATAGTTCTCTAAAAAGTCATCAATTATGCCATCTTCAATCGACGGTTCACTAAGTTCACTTGATGGGATTTCAAGGCTTGACATGTCAAAATTAGTCAAATAAGGGTCTGTTTGATTTGAAATGATGTATAACTCTCTTTCACACTCATGATTGGGTACGTCAAACATGTTATTCGTGGGCACCTCATCAATTATATTATCAAGAGGTTTATCATCAAATGCATTCAGTTGGATTTCAAGATGTAAGGTGTTGAGATCAAAAGAATTGGTTTGACTAGGAAGGATCCTCGATTCTTTTTTACTACTCAATTCCAATGCGACTTCAAGGTTAGACATGGTTTGTGATGAAGTTTCAATAAAAGATTCAAATTCATTTGGATATGTGAAACTCCGAATTTCAGGTTCTGAAGCAATGACTAGAGAAGGTGTGAAAGTTGGGTAGGATTAGAATTGGCTGAGTTGTTGGCTATGGGCATGTTCAATATGTTTCAAAATGGACATTGGTTTACGAGTTGCCACATTAGTCTCAACTTGATAAGGTGTGAAAATTGGGTATGGGTGATAAAGAGTGGGTGGTGGATCATAGAAATTATTAGGACCAACATTTTGATATGGATATGAATGGAATTGTTATCCTAAGAAATTATGGTTGAATTATTAGCTATGGGCATGTTCAATATGGCCCAAAATGGACATAGGTTTACGAGTTTCCACATTAGCCTCAACAGGAGAATGTGTGAAAGTTTGAGACGGTTGATGAGAATTTGAGTGTGGGGTCCAAGTGTTGTTTCTAGAAGCTTCTATCAAATCTCTTAATGAAATTTTGGGTATGGATGGATTGTTGGAAGTTTGACCAAAGAAATAACGGTATAATGAAATATCAGGTTGTGGGTAGCAACGTTCAGCAAGAGTCTGTCGATTAGGGTTACCTATGATTAGAGAGGTGAAAAGAAGAGGGGATGAAAGGTGGGCGGTAAGTGGTAAGTTTCTATAAAAATTTTGATTTTTTTGAAAATGTTTTTTTTTTTTGAAAATACGGAATTAATGGACTCAACTTCAAAAAATCACAATCAAAATATGCACAATCACACCTAGAGCTAGCATCCTCAAAGTCCAACTAGACCGCTCCTAACTCTCCTAACCGTTCCAAAGCGACAAGTTGTAAGATAACTCTTGAATCGCTTTTTCACTGCCAATTGTGGTCAGGTAAGGAGCGTTCCGCTCACGAATCACCATGAGACGGTCCTTTTAAAGTTACCTCCTCACTTGTCTTGTCTAGGCACCAAAAAATCAAATTTAGATAAACGACTGAATACCAAAAACCTTTCTATGTCCTAAATGAGCACGACAAGTCCTTATAGGCTTGGTCTAGATATTTTTTAAATTAACTCAAAATAATGCGTATGTATTTTTTAATATTTTTGGGGTCTTAGTAAGGGTGATGAAATCCCCACCCAATCTGAATTAGTGTTATAGCCCCTTAAAGTCCATATTATTGTATGCAAAGTGATAAAACAATCAAAATCTAAAACAACAAAAAAAAATATTTGCGGCAGCGCAGTTTGTGCAAAGAATCCCCGTAGAAAATACAGTTTTATTAGAGCTCAAGGGAGGCCTCGGAAGAAGTGAAAGCTCACTAGAAAAATTAGGGATCTGAAGCCAATAAGGGACCACGGAAATGCCGTAGATTTGGCTTGGGTGGCCGCGGTTTAGCTGCATATTTAGGGGATCATGGCTCCAATTTTCTTCAGTACACTTGACTTATTCTGTTCTTCTGGTTTTAGGACTCTGGTTCTTGATTTGATCACTGTATTTGCTCCAGATTTCTCTGCAAACATGCACAAAAAAGATCAAAAATAACAAGGTGGTTTTTCATTATATTTATGGATTTTTGTTTTCAAAATAAACACAAATTAACCCAAAAATTCATAAGAAATAAACTACCGTCTCCCCGTCAATGACGCCATTTGATTGATAGGTTTTCACCATGTTTTTAAAGTCATATTCCGCAATCAAGACGGGTTCGCTTGGTAGCTAGCCAGTTGAGTACAGGTCGCCCACTGGGAGATGGTAGTACTTCATTCTTATTTTAGATGAGTCAAGTAAAAATGTGCAAGCGTGTTTGAGCTATCCTAAGTGTTTTTGTAATTCTATGTTCAAGAGAACTTGATAGGGTTAGAGATGGTTAGTAGAGTTAGGAATTATTCTTGTGCTTGTCTTATGCCATCATTGAAATGATATTGGAATAATCGGAAATAACGGGGATTAGAAGGACATAGAAATGGTATTTGTGAGTTTAAGCAAGCTTTCCAACACTAAATCAATTCCTAGTGCCCCTTATCCATCCGTTCCATACTCTTATTTTCAACCCTAGACCAAACATACAGAAGTCTCCAATTAGGTCACAACTATATGTCATGTTGTAGTACGCCTAAAGGAATTCACAACTTAGGCCACGACTATGTGTCACGATAATGCGCCTAAGGAAGAGGGTTATATTTCTTTGGTCTAAATTCAATTCAAGTTGTTTGGCAAACAGAAGCACAAGGGATTTTTCCATCACTCATACTATCCTTTCTTAACTCTAACAAGTGAGTAAACTACTCACTCATGAAAATAAAATAAAATAAAATAAGAAGAAGAGAAGAAAGAAGGGATGAATGAGATGAGAACAAAAAATAAAAAGCTAACTACTTAGGCCCTCATCTAAGCAAGGGACTCTATTGAGTATCATGGCTTAAAAATATATATTAGAAGAGAAGAAAAGAATAACAATAAAATTCAACAACTAATTAACAAAAGGTATTAAAATTATTCTAAGAATTGAAAAGAAAGACAAATAAGTAGAAAGAAAGAAAAAAAAAGACTCCATCTTCTTCATTCATATCCACTCATCAAAAGCTCTCATACAAATCCTCATGGCAACAAATGAAAAAGAAAGAGTCTACCTACTCCTACTTAACCACTATTCTAATAAAATAATACATGGTTGGTTTGCTTCAGATCTAGAATATACATAGAGGCTGGAATGGAGAACTAAAGCAATGAGAAAACCCCATTTTAAAAGACCAAGCGGCTCTAGAAAATTCATTCCAAACGACGCTCGTACGGCCGTTGATCCGCAGCGCTCCTTTGCAATTGGTGGCGGTTTGGCGGCGCGTTTTTGGATTTGGACCCCCAGTTTTCTTCAGTGATCAATTGGCTATATTTCTGGGTTTTTGGGGCCCTTGATAATTTGATTTGGGCTTCATCGAAATCTCCAAGGATTGATTGTTGACTTGTTGACTTTGATTAGTCCAAATTACTCCATTTTAAGCTCACAAGTCCGTCAATTGCTCCAGCACCTGTTTCTCTGCACTTATTGAGCAAACACAGATTATAGCACCTATCCATATGCAATGTGATCAAGAATGAGTGGTATAAAGATGCAATATTCTGATATGAACAGCCTACTAATCTCATGTGTTGATAAAATAAAAATCTTGTTATGTTGAAACCATAATAGTTGATATATGCATAACCAACGCTTTAATACCTTGATCAACTTTCCTTGTTCAATGCTTGTTTTGTGACATGATAATGTGATGACACACAGGGTAATGATCTACCCCACTCACGCACACTTTGGAATTCATAGCACGATATCATATTTGTCGCGTTTTTCAAAAGAATCAAATTACAATAAAATATCCTCGAATTAAAAAATACGGTTATTAAATCGATATTCTTTTCCTTTGCAAATACACCTCTACAACCCTAGTTAGGGGACCCATTTATTAATAGTGCGGATTATCGTACATCTTGGGGATATTAGAGTGAGATACAGAACTCCTCATGGAGAATTCGATCTCAAAATGAAGAAAATTACAGTTTTAAAGAAAATATGAATTTTTGTAAACAAAGTTAAAATAAATTTAAAATAACTTAATTCATATATTCATTTTTTCAAAGAGAAACAAATTTGTGAAAATTAGATTTTTCTACAATGAAAGGATTAAAGTTTTTACGAAAATTCTCTCAAGTATTCAAAAGATAGATTATTCATAAAAACATCATAAACTTTTAAAAGCTAGCTTTTATCACTAAAACATCTATAAATCTAAAATACATTTTTATAAAAACTCTTAATATTTTAATTAACTTGTTTTTATCAAAAATACCATTGAGATTTATTTTAAAAATTAAAACATTTTACGTAAAACCCCTCGAGAAATGTAAACATGCAAATACATATAATAAACAACTTGAATAAATATTTAAGAATTTTAGATTAATAATGAGTTACGCGGCCCCAAATATCTAGGCCTCAGGGAGCCGGACAAAGTGGGTGATTGCCTATCTAGATTAAATAACACTGCAAATTAAAGAAATTGTCAATAGCAAATTTCTTTGAAAAAACACAAATCCTATCGTCCATGTGCAGCAGTTGCCCGATTATTCCCAAACTTAAGAAGTTTCCAAAAGATAAAATTCTTGCTAAATATAAAATATAATATCACTCGAATGAAACCACTTACTTAAACCCGAACACGAACTTGACTTAAACCTACACCTGAACTTGACCAGGACTCGAATTTGATTTAAACATGAACTGTATACTTGCAACTTAACATTAATACACGAATCCAATATGCATACCTAAAATCAACTTGAATTGAACCATGAATACAAATGACATGACTCATACTTGACAAGAATACACGACTACATGAACTCAATCTTGATATTATATCACCTTTTGTATTTATAGACTCGATCAAGACTTGTAACCTTAATCATAGTGTAATATATGCGGAGTGTTGGGATAGTTTAAGTGTGATTCCAACGGAATCTTAGGAGTCCCTCTAGATCATGAATCAATATCTACTAATACAAGCAATCCATCTTAAGAGCCCGTGTTTCTAAGCTTCTGAATGATAGGTTGTTGGGTTTGGAATACTTCAACACTAGGTTGAAGTCCATTTACTAACACTCTTGATTCGGGCCTGTGGTTCCTTACCCCTGGATGATAGCATGTTGGTTTCGAGAACACTCTTGAGATTGGTTGACATTCACACTTGAACTCACGTTAGTTAGATTACCCTTGTAGAGACTGTTTTAGGACATTTACATGCATTTCATGTTAACTATACCTACACTACACGACCATGATATTCATAGTTTCTATGCTCATGTTACATTACCATGCTTACATATTTTTCATTCTACATTGTCATGCTATATTAGAACTGTCATGATATATTAATTGCTATGCTTAATCACCCTATCACCTTGGCTATACTTTCCACCTTGTCATTATACCTTCCTTTGGTGAGTTACCGAGTGCTAGTTCACTGACGACAATCCCTTTGTTTCTTCTTCTTTGAAATGTTCGTCAGGTGATCTCAAGACAGAGGAGATCGAGCCAAACTAGGAGGATTTCAATCAGCTTTCAGCTCAGCCAGACTACCAGATCCTTCAGCAGTATAATTTCAATATGTCACATGTTAGACATTTTCATTGTGCTTTCTTTTCCGTTATCTTGTATCAAAACTTTATGGAAGTGAATGTAAATAAAGTTGCTATTGAATTTTACATACTCTTGTTAATTCTTGATCATTGTTATATTGAATGCTTAGTGTATTTATTGCGGGAAATGACTTCTTCGGAATAAATATGTCGCGGGCTTGTCACGTGTCATTACCGCTCTTTTGGGCGTGACAGATAACCATGCTCATGCTCTAATTCCATTTATATAACAATCATAACAGAGTAACTTGCTAGATAAACATGCTATGATTATATAGCAAGAGATGTAGAATTGATTTGCTCATTATTTTTCTTCTCCTTTTTCTTTTCTATCCTCCTTCATCAAAACTCAAGAAAGAGAAAAAGAATATGAGAATGAGATGAGTTTAAATGAGAACAAAATTAACTATCCATTCTTATCTAAAGAAAAGTCCTAGAATTATCCAAATAATTCCACACTCTCCGTTGAAAATGACACATTCTTTTCTTTTAAAAAATAAAGAAAAGAATTTTGTTCTCATCTCAATCTCCATGTGTGTCCCATACACACAACTATCATATATAAGCATGCATGACAAATTATTTGTATCATATACAAATAATATGAAGAGAAAAAATAAAACATGATATATATATATATATGATTATTAACATGATTTAATAATCCGGTTATATCAATATATATACCAGCTAATATCATAAAACGCTCGGCTAAAATACGTGTATCAAACACACGTGTTTTATCGAACTCATGTACGTATCCCTACACATACCCTACATCATTTTGCTTTAGCTGAACGTAACGGCTACTCGAATATTGATCGAAAGAAGGTTAACGAGCAAGCTTATCCGACCCTTGCAGATTATATCAGTGACAGGCACCGTACAGTCCGGTCTTTTCGTTTGAAAGTGTCGAATACCAGGTCCAGGAGGTAGAAACCATCAGACTTCCAATAACCCGATAAATCATGCAGATGTCATACTCATAACCACCTGAGAAACTACTGATAACACTTATCAATAAGTCTCATCTGTCTTGGCCAAGGACTTATGGTTATAGCCAATCACGTACAGTGTGACATCAACTCCCTATACCGGGAGTGATGAATCCCTTCGATTGCTCATTGCCTCCATGTGCTTCGGGGCTGTACCCAACTAAAACCTATTTTCATGGCTCTTTAAAGCCATGGTAGGGTAGTAATCAAAGTACAGTGGGATTGCACACAAGACACTATGATGATCTCAGGTCTATAGACTACCATGTACTCATGTCACTGGAGAACTGCTATCTAACGACAGGTATAATCCCATCTAAAAGTTCTCAGGTGAGTCTGTCCAGTGAAACTCATTCATCTAATAGCATATGTATACAACCTTTGGCGTCAAACACCAATGACTATGGGATCAACCATCGTCCCGGTCAGGGTCAAGAAGCGTATGCACAAGTCTACTCTGGAATATCAATGCTCAGTCTCGATACTCTCATGACTGGGTATATTTAAAAATGTACTTACGGACTACCCAGGCCCCACTAGTAGATCATATCATAATCCTGATAATAAAGCAAAGATCCAACGGGCTTTATCATTATGTATTAATGACACGTGTTATCTACTAAAACGTATACACATAAATGATAAAGACAAATCAAATAAAATACTATCATCTCGAGTAAGATTGTTCTCTCCGTATAGGTCATCCTTCAATTACAATAATTGACTTGAGGGAACCTATATCCAACAATCTCATACTTGCACTTAAGGCCAATTATTATGGTATCGCATAAACAACTTCTTTACTAATAGTTTCACAAACCATGTTCGAGGAACAATGTAACATTTCAAAAAAATACAATATTATTTTTGGGAAAATTCTGGAGAAAATTATGGAAATTCTAAAATAGGGTATTTTGTGGAAACATGCCATTTTTAAGTTTTCATGGTTAAGTATATGCTAATTTAGTGTTAATCGCGATTAAAAATCGCTAATTGGATTTTTGGACTTTTGTGCAAAAATGTGCACATATCATTTTCCACACTTGTCACACTTGTTTCATGTTTTGGTCTCATGGTAGCCTAGGATTAACCATTCTTAGATGACAATGGTGGTCTAACCCATTTGGTTCGGTTAATTAGCTTGATTAAGGGGTTTTAGTTCTTAAGATTTAAATTGTTTATGGGTTGACTTGTGGCTAGAGAGAGAGAGAGGTGGTTATAGGTTATGTCACAATCTCTTTTTCATTTCAAAACTTTATCATAACTATCACATCTCTCCCTCTCACTCAAACACCACACCACCATCAATCCTACACCTTACACACAACACCCCAACACTTCAGCTCAGCAGTAGCATCATCATACATCAGCAGCTTCAGCCCAGAAAACAGCATCAGCTGCTGCTATAAGCAACAATAACATCAGCCAACATCAGCACAACTTCAGCCCTAATTTTCATCAACATCAGCTGCAACAACATCATTCAAACAACACAACACTACAGCATCACTCTCACACTTCACCAAAGCAACCACAACAGCAACAACATATACCACAACTTCAGCTCAGCATCAGCTGCTGCAACTGCAGCTGATATAACAACATCAGCCCAAACCTCTGCTGCATCAGCAGCAACCCCATCAACAACTTCAACACACCATCCTATACTTCAACCTCACCACAAACCAACACACGAACTAAACCAACACAACAGCCCAGCAGTAGCAGCTGCAACACACACACAAGAAGAAAGCGAATTGCAAGCAGCAGCTGCAGCCACTGCAACAAAAACAAGCAGAATAGCATCAGCTGCAAAAGCAACACCAGCAGCTGTGGCAGCAGTCCAGCAATAGCCCTTCCTCCTTCCTTCTTCCATTCTCCTTCATTCTAGGACCCCTTGAGGTATAATCTTGCAACCCAACTCTTATCTTGCAAGTTATGGGTAGTAGGCTGAAATTTAGTATTATATTTGTGATCTAGTGCTAGTTTTAGTGATTTTGAGCGAGATGTGGCCAAGTGATGGTTTTGATCGTTAGGGTAACCTTATTAGGTGTATTTGAGACCATTTTAACCAATATTACCCCAGATTTCCAGTTAGTTACCAGATTTATTCGACTTGGCGTAAATTAGCAATTTGGTCGATTTTGTGACCTTTCTGGAATCTGCTACAACCCGAGATACCTTAAAATAAAATTGACTTGGCAGTAAGCTGTGCAGGCATCCTAGAACCATCCCACAAAACCCTGGGCCCTACCTCAATTTCCTGGCCGCAGATATATTCCCTCTAGCTGCAATTTGCGGCCAGACCAGGGTGAAACTGCCTCGTTTTTTATGCACGGCTCTTTTACCTG
Source organism: Agapanthus africanus (assembly GCA_030015575.1). Taxonomy (NCBI): domain Eukaryota; kingdom Viridiplantae; phylum Streptophyta; class Magnoliopsida; order Asparagales; family Amaryllidaceae; genus Agapanthus; species Agapanthus africanus. The sequence continues at coordinate 400,283,290 of CM057339.1, forward strand.
TAAACTTGACCCTGGGTATGTCTAGTTTTGTCTGGTTCCAACCAGGGTAGAATCTGGGTTGATTTTCTTGAGTTGGTGCATGATTTACGACTTGTTTTCATATGAATTCTGGTATTTGGTGATTCGTTTCTGTCGGGTGGCATTTGAACGCCAACGGCAGAGGGATATTGGCTGTGTTTGCATGCGAGGCTGTAGGTTTTTACCTATCGGCATAGCATGTACCATTTTTGTTTCCGACATGGTTTTCATGTGTTTTAGCGTGTGATATCCTTGTAGGTACCCCACGTGGCGTCGAAGCGTTGGAGATGCAAATGGCGACATCGGCACCGGCACACATAAGAAAGGTGAGTAGATTTATATCTATGGGGAGAAGTCGGGTGGATGGCGTATAGCACCCCCGCAGTCTGTGGTGATGTATACGGATGCGTATACACAATTACAAATATTATATGTTATTTGTGATTCATGATGATGTTTAAGATGGATATTGGTGTGTTGGATTGGTGAAAGGTTACGAAACCCTAGGTAGTGGGTGCACTACACATACATATACACACATACATACATCCTTATTTCATATGTGGTTATGGGATCCTATATAGTTATGTGTTCACATGGGTATGGGACCACGTGTTCGCACACGGACTTGAGGACGATACTTGGGTTTGAAATGAGTCGATGATATTTGATCCGGGATTATGATATCGGTGATATGGTAAAATTTATGTTTGAGATACGTCTTGATGCTTTAGCAGATTTTGGGATGATGATGTCATAGGAATAGTGATATATATATATATATATATATATATATATATATATATATATATATATAATGGTCGACATGTGATTACGTTACGAGATATGACATGATATGATATGACAAGATTAGTATGATAGGCCGCCTTAGGCGAGGTATACTCCTTGAGATGATATGTGCTGATGATATCGATTCATACGAGACTGTTGATCAGTAGTCAGATCATGATGATAGTGATGATGTTAGCTTGTACTAGACGTAGGTCAGTACCCAGATTATGATATTTGATATAGAGAATACCCGATGAGTGATATGACGAATGTGATATTGACCCGTACCCAGATTTGGGAATGCCGTACGACGGAATTATGTACGAGCTATAATTTGATGTTTGATCCGCACTCTTGATTTGGGAATAACTGATTATAGAGATATGGTATCGGATGTGATATTATCGAGGCGGGATCACCGACTATATATACATATATATATGTATCGACTCAGAGGTTAGGCGGTTTCCCTTACCTACTGTTAGCTTTAGCTCAGCCTTATAATGGTGTAGCTATATGACTCTTATGACATTAGATGCAGTTTAGCTATCATTGTGTTTGGTATTCAGCTCCCGCACATTATTATTGTTGCTCTGCATCGCATACTTATTGTGATTTATATTCTATTGTTGATATCATGCTGTTAGGACACCAGCACCATTACCGATAATGCGTATGTACCACGTACACTTACTTGTCGGCTCACACACATCTTCATCTGTAATTGCCATGTCACTACACAGTAGTATTATTGCAGCAGGATATGACCCTTGTATGTGCATAATATTATTCTATGTTGCATGATATACTGTTATACTTGCACTTCATTGATATGTCACAAACATCATGTTTTCTGATTATGCGCATTGAGATATGTTGTTTCTATGATATTTCTGGATTTGGGAACCGTGGGTATTTTAAAGAGATTGTGTAATTGTTTTAAAAACCCGGTTACCCTTGATATGATATTTCAGTGCGTCCACCATGTGTTTTCTCGGTGCTGAGAGCGACATGTGAAACCCGATTCGAGGAGGCGGATGAGGCTGATTCGGGTACATGGTGGGCCCAATGCGGTACCCCGAGGCAAGAAGATCGCAGGAGATAGCGTTGAGCCTGGCAGGGGAGCACTACCAACCGGTGATTTTACCCGACGCGTCGGATATCCGAAGGATACCGTCGTGGTCTTGAGATTGATGGTAGGGGCCGGTCTGGATTGACGGCGCCCTAGATAGTGAGACATATCAGAGACATTGAGATATTGAGATTGAGGCTATGTTTTGTGCCGATGCTGGGCACAGGTTTCATGATGTTTTTCCATGATTTTGACTATATCCTCATATTTACATGCATGATGCTTACTGTCATTGGGTGACACGTGGACGGGATCCACCTATATACAGACATTGATCACATACAGCCTTTGATTACATTGATCATACTTTTCATGCATTCATACATCATTCATATGATACATTGCTACCTGAGGCACTGACACTGACACGGGCACATGAGATTACATTTGGGTTAGATAGTTACCCTAGCCATTGTTATAGGCTGCTGGTTATATATTTGAGGATTATATATTATGATCGTATGACCTAGGATTGCGTCATACATGCGATTTTCTGTTCGTAGATCTTTTTCTACTCACGAGTTGGCAACTCACCCCCGTTGTGCCCTAGTTTCTTGCAGGTGTTGCCGTACGGGTTTCATTATGGCTTTGCGGGCACAGCTTCTTTCAGGCGACTTGCTAGTAGGTGGGTTATTTGTATCATACCCATCATTATACATTGTATATTATATTTCAGTTGTATCTAGAAGTTCCATCAACCAAACATGTACTTATTTGAGATAGAGACCAGTGTTGTTTATTCTTTCGACCTTAGAGTCGCGCGTTATATTTCTGTGGATTTCGTGTTGTTTGAGTTTCCTTCTCTGTTGTGATCCTCGCCTTTAGGCGTTGTATATTATATTGCTAGCCAGTTAACTTATAGTGGTTTTTCTACACTCTAATACTTTTCTTGGTTTGGATTTCTGGGCTCGGCTTACTTAGAGCACGTACGCCTTGAGATGTTCGTAGCCTAAGTGTCGGTCATTTCCCGTACTTTCGGGTCGTGACAAACAACCTCAGTGAGTGGATCCGCTATAATAAATCTATCTTTATCTATCTATTTCTAAACTTTGCGAAGATCGACTATCTTCCGAACTGAATGATACCTACCTTAGAATTTGCCTGGATAGACGATGGGACCAAGTACATAAACGAACAATTTTATCAGGAAACTTCTTAGGATGTATCCCTTTGCTGAGTCATAATCAGCACCCAGCTTCATGACTATCCCAGTATCCGTCTTGGAACTCTTTCCAATAGACTGCTCCTGATTGGTGTCAAAAACTATGTCTTTGTGTTTCCTAATTACCGCAATCAATAAATGTGTCACAATAGCTAGCTGATGGTGAGTACGAGTCGTCCACAGGGAAATGGTGAATTACTTATCTTATTTTAGACGAGTTAATAGAAGAAAGATTGGATTTATATCGTTTTATACTTAAATGATTTGAAAATTTTATAAGAGAAGGGCTTGTAAGATTTTTCGGATTGAGTAGTTAAAAGATAGATTTAAAATTAATTATTTCTATTTTTTAATTATTTAATAGTACAGAAATAGCGATGAATGTGAATTAGGGTTCTTGGAGAGATTAGGGTTTCCCTCTGCTGACCCTTGTCCTTCTATTTATCCATATTTATCTTAAACCCTCAACAAAATAAGTATTAACGAGTCTCAAATCGTGCTCGTAACTATCATGAATTGATAGCACGCCCAAATAAGAGGGTTAAGACTCTGTTTGTTAAATTTTAAAAAAACTAAAAGATAAAAAGAAATTAAGGGATTTTTTCATCCAGTATACTACCCTATCCTACAAACCCTAACAAACGAGAATTTACTCGCTCATTAGGAAAAACGAAGTAAAAGAAAAGTGGAAGAATATGGAACCCATAAGTTAAACAAAAATGAAATTGCGGAAAATAAATGCGGAAAGTAATGAGACAAAATTAAAATAAAGAAACTGCCATTTATTGAAACTTTTGCATTATAGAATTTAATTGCGAAAAAAACTAAAAGAACTAAAAACCTAGTTTGCTTGATAGATGTAGATCGATTGATCGGTAGATTATAGATAGATAATCCTAATTGCTCTCGGTCCTTAAAGTATGTGAAAAAACGATCAAGCCCCTGAAAATTCTCACCCAACGGCCATTATAGAACCGCGGGTCCACCGCGTAAAGCCTTGTTCTACCGTGGATCCGCTGCTCTTTAGTGGAGCTGTGTCTCCATATTTTTCATGCTTTCTTTTCTCTATTTTAAGAGATTCTTCTGATGAATATATTTTGAAAATATATTGTTATCTCTTCAGTTACGAGATTCTTCAGTTTATTCCTAACATTCGGCAGATCTGGTTTGCTAACTCGATTTGATGTGGATCTCCTACTTATGTTGGGAGCCCTGAACTGATTTATTATTTTAATACCTGCACAATATCTCAAATCAAATCATTAGTAACATTTGGTTTATTTGAGATAATATTCCAACTATTTTTAATTAAATTATGGATATAATATGATATCTTAATAATAATGGTTAAGAATAGTTGATATGACATGATATGCATATTTTATTAATTAAGAATCTCATGAATATTTTATTTAAATATGATAAGCATATATTTCCCCAACTATATTAATTACAAATTAAGAAACATATGACAAAAAACTTTTTACATATAAACCCACATATGTTCTTAAATTATAAATAATATCATTTAGTAATTAATAATAATGGTGAAAATGACCGTACAAATATACAATAAATATGACTGATCAGGCCGCACTAAAGAGAGCAAGCTAATAACTCATGACAGACACTATGTCTTTCATGTCACCAAAGAAACCGGAATCGGTAACTACCTCCTGATGGAGGCAACTATTACCATACACCAAGAACATTCTCATATGTTTTTCGCTGGTTCCTTTTGTTTCTCTAGTATTGGACTAATATCTGTTTACTACAACAGGTGTAAAAGCATCATCTGGTCTGAGACATGACATCGCATGATCGATCCAATTGCCAAAACAAGTAGAAAATCATTCAAGTGAGTCGCTCTCTTCATCAATCTAAAAGATATCTCTTTAGAGAGGGTGAATCTTCCACATGCCGGTACGCTACTGAGCTATGAGTCGTCCATTCTAAAACCCCTTTAGAATGGCGTCATATTACCTAAATTAAGACAATCCTAAAACTTATTAGATCTATCTTTATAGACCTAACCACCAAAATGATTAATATATTATCGAAATTTTATAAGGAGAAACATCTGTGACAACCATAGTTTGACCGAACTGTAGCATAGGAACTTCAATTCCTATCAGGAGTGTGTCATCCACATACCATACGAGAAACATGACAGTGCTCCCTACATCCTTCTTACAAATACCAGGTTCAACTATCATTTTGATGAAGTCAAACAATTTGACCGTAACATCAAAAATAGATGATCCTCTCCGCTTTGCCTGTTTTAGTCTATAAATAAAATTAAGCTACTTGCTCACTTTCCATTGCTCCTACTAACCACATTAACTCTCTGGCAAAGTCATATACATGTATACTTCTAAATCCCTATTTAGAAAGACATTATATTCATCCACCTGCCAGATATCATAGTTATGAAGAACAACAGTGGAAAATTATATCCGTATGGATTTCAACATAGACACTGAAGTAAAATTTTTATCACAATCTACATCGGGAATTTGATGAAAACCATTTACTACATGTCTAGCCTTATTAGATGATTACCTTTCCATCTGCACAGATCTCGAAAGATCTACTTTCTCCTGATGAGTTTTACCCCTTCAGGAGCACCCAACAAAGTCCATTCTTTGTTGCAATGTATGGAGTCTAATTTGGATAACTTAGAGTCCAATTTGGATAACTTGGCATCCAGCCATCAGTCGGAACTCACCACTTTCTATGGACTACTGATATAGTAGGGTCATCATCACATGATGCAAGCCTCCCTGTCATCGTCTACGAGGGAACCAAAATATCTTTCAGGTGGCTGAGGTCACCTTCTAAATCTATGGAGTAGCTAGGTTTTGTCAGGGTCAATTGAATCTCCAGGCTCTACTAAATTTTTAGTAACCGTTTATGGTTCTGAAATCACTTCCAGTTCTACCATACTCTCACGAATTTCTTTTGCAAGAAATTCTTTTTCTAAAAAGTTGGCGAGTCAAGAACAAAACAACTTTTGATCTAGAAAATGGCAGAAGTTAAACCCTTGCCAAAGCTTGGGATAGCCCGCAAACTGCATATTACCAAAATGTGCCTTGAATTTGTCCAAATTGTTTTTTTAATCATGAACCAGATAACTCCATATCTTAACAATCTTAGCATATGTTATCATTCTATATCACATATAGAATCTCTGGCACTTATTTAGATAGAACCATATTCAATTTGTATGCAACTATTTCCAGTGCATATCCTTTAATTGAAAAGGCCACTAAGTATTACCCATCATAGAGCACATCCTTGAATGAGTAATCTGAGAGTGAAGCAAATTCTCAATATGAAATACCAAAGGTTTAGCTGTGACTCCTAAACTAGTTGGTCTAAGGCACTGGATGATAAGGCACCCTCGCTGTATTTTTTTATGCTGCCTTAAGTAATTACAAAATCAGTGTTCATTTTTATTTTAAATTTTATTTTGTGTGTCATTTATATTTTATTGAATTTTTTTTTAATATGGTTTTCAGGCAAGATTATTTCAAGGTATCAACATTCAGAAGTTTGGACTCAAGAATAGGGACTATTTTTCAGACTTATTTCTACTCGCAGAATAGAAATTTCTTCATCTTACTAACCCTTGGGAAAACCGCTCATGACCATATATTATTAGTTTCATTCGAAAATATCTAATTTTCTTGCATTTCTTAAGTCGCTTCCTCTCTTTTATATGTATTTTTCACTTTCTAACTTTAAAAAAAAATTATAGTGCAAAATGATACATGAATAAATACAAATCTTCCCCCCAAACCTGTTTGCAGCAGTGCCCTCACTGATGTCGTATTTTAAGCCTAAAACCTGAAGACTGAGAGGAAAATGTCTCAAAGATTAGTAAATGGGACAAGAGTTAATGACAGTGAAATCCTCTTCCAAACTTGTTTTTAGCTCACAATCATGTAAAAAATTTCTTTCATTCAAGAGCCATTTTAAAAATATTTTTCTTCTTTCCAAACTTAATTAAAATAGTATTTCCACTATTTAAGCATTTGAAGTTCAAAGTAAGAGAGGAGAAAATCACATTAGTATATAGAAGGCTTTACAAAGCCCAAAAACCAACACCAACCATTCAAATATTTTATCAAGGTAACACCATGATTGGTGAAAGATAGTGTAACGGATAGACGTGAAGAAGACTCAAGACTGTATAAGAATAGAGGTTCTATCATATCTTAAGTAGAAGAAACAGAAATGAGAGTAACGATAATATATGATGTGAGGAGAAGATAAGAGGTGTGATCGAAAGGTTTTACGTCTCGGTTGGTGGAAACGAAAAAGTGAGTGTGAACGAAAACGAGAATGTGAAAGATAAGGAATGGGTGGAATAGTTGTATCCTTGTATGCGATAATAAGAAGGGGTGGCGGTTTAACTACTTCGGCCTCAAAGGGAAGCGCACGAATTTTCGGTAGAGGTTGATCATCACAGCATCCAAGTCTTCAAGGAACGTGAGTTCTTCGGTGAAAATACCTTCGAAACTTTCATCGATGTTTCTAATGATGATCTCATCGGAAAGAAAGGAATCGATATCCATGTTAGTGGAATAGGCAGATTCATTAGGAATGTTGAAAGTTTCAAGGTCAATGTGTTGCGTATCAGGATTCAAAACACTCGATTCATCAGAAATTATGGAGGTGAGAGACTCGAAAAGTTCATCTATCTTATTCTCAAAAGAGTCTAACACGAGTGGTCTTTCAAGAATCATAGAACTCAAAATATCGAAGTGTGGTTCATCAAAACTCGATGGAAGTGAAAGAAGATGAGAAGAACCAAAGAAAGTATGTAATGAAATAGGTAAACGAATTTGGATGTCGAGCATTGTTGAACCAGATGTAGGAGATGAAGGTTGAATATCGTTTTACATATCGGATAGGTTGGTGGTAAGAATAGGATCAGTTAAATGTACAAGAAGATATTCACGTTCAATGGAAGGGACATGATGGGTCAGGGAATCCAGCTCATCCAATATAGCGAATTCATCTTCAAAGATATTCTCAACACTGATCTCATTAGCACTGTCAGTTAAACCAAACGAATAGTTCTTTAAAAATTCATCAATTATATTATCCCCAATTGATGGATCACTAGGTTCATTTGATGGAATTGGAAGTTTTGAAATATCAAGTTTAGTCGGATAAGGATCGGTTTGGTTTGGAATGGTGTAAGGCTCCCTTTCATACTCACCTTGAGCAAGTCAAACATGTTATTCTCGGACACCTCATCAATTAAATTTTTAAGCGGTTGATTATCAAATACATTCGGTTGGAATTCGGGATGGAAGGTGTTAAGATCAAAATAATTGGTTCTGGTTTTGGAGAGATCCCTGGTTCTTTCTCACTACTCAATTCCAACTCTACTTCAAAACTAGACATAATTTGTGAAGAAGTTTCAATGAAGGATTCTCTTTGAACCATGAAACTTCCTAATTGATGTTCAGAAGCACTGTCTAGATAAGGTGCAAAAGTTGAGTATGGCTGGAATGGGTTTAATTGTTCGCTATGGACAAGTTCAATGTGTTCCATAATAGAAATAGGTTTATGAATTGTCACATTAGTCTCAAGAGAAGTATCAACATGAGAGAGTGTGAAAGTTTGGTACTGTTGATAAGAGTTAGACGGTTGTATCCAATTTTCATAAATATGATTAGGATCAACTTTGTGATATGAAGAAGATTGAGATTGGTTGAATTGTTGGCGGCTGGCTTTTGCAATTTGCTCAGCAATGGTCATGGGTATACAAGTTGTCATATTCGCCTCAAAAGGAGTATCAACATGTTCATATGAAAATGATTGTAATTGTTGTTCTAAGGGTTTTAGAATAGTGAAAAGTATGAAACTTTGGCTACGGTCTATCGCAATATGCTCAGTAATGGACATTGTTTAAAAGTTTCATCACCGCCTTAAAAAGGTTATCAACATAAGAAAGTGTTGAATTTTGACACAGTTGATAAGAATTTGAGTGAGGAGTTTAACTGTTATTTCTAGAGCCCTCTATCCTATCCCTTAAAGAAATGGTGGGGTCTGAAGTTCTACTAAAGCAATAACGATATAAAGAAATATCTGGTTGTGTGTAGCAAAGCTCGCCAAGAGTTGGTCGGTTTGGATTACCTATCATAAGAGAGTGAAAAGAAAGGAAGTTGAAATGGTAATTTTTTAAAGCTTTTTTTTGGATTTTTGAAATCATTGTGCTTATAAAGAGGGACTCGACTCAACCAATCACAAGCATGCACAAACAATCCCTAGAGCTAGAGTCACCTAAGTCAAATCACTAGACCGCTTCTAGACTTCCAAAGGACAAAACGTAGGATAAATCATCTATCACCTCCTTATCAATCTTGCAGCCAGGTAAGTGCTAGGTAAATGGGAGGTATCCGCTATAAGAATCACCGAAATAGCAGGCCTAATTAAGTAAACCACTTTTATTAATCACACTTGCCTTAGACATCACAAGAAAAAAGCGAATAAGAAATAGATTACCCACGACCCTCCCTTGTCCTAATTGAGCGCGACTGTCCTTAGAGACTTGATCTAGATATCTTTTATTGATATAGGATGATGCGTATACTTGTTTGTAATTTTTGGGGCTTATGAAAGGTGATGAAATCCCCATCTAATCTGAATTTGGGTTTCTTACCTCTTAATGTCCATTTTAAATATGCAAAACAAACCAAAATCTAAAACATGCAAAAAGATCTTTTAGCGGCGTTGTTTTCAAAGAATCCTGCAGGTAGAAACAGTTTATTAGAGCTTCAGATGACAGAGAAAGACGATAAAATAATACCAGAAAAATTAGGAGCCTAACTCCACTATTTAGCCACGGTTCAGCCGCCAAATATCCCTAACGGCCGTGGTTCCGCCACCGTTTGGTGAGATCTCCCTTCGAAAGTTGGGCACTGCACTCTAATGTTACTCTGATCCTATTTGACAAACTCTGAATCTCTGTTGGTTCGCACCAAGTGCTCCAGATTTCTCGCAAAACTCACACAAAAATCAATAAAAAAACATAGGATGTGGTTTTTATTTCTATTTGTATTTTTATTTTTTCTGGTTTTATTTTTTAGAAATCAACCCAAATAACAAGAAAAATAATACTACCATTTCCCCGACAAATGTGCCATTTGATTGGTATCAAAAAACTGTGTCTTTGTGTTTCCTAGTTACCGCAATCAATAACGGTGTCGCAATAGCTAGCCAATAGTAAGTACGGGTCGTCTACAGGGAAATGTGAATTACTTATCTTGTTTTAGACGAATTAATAGAAGAAAGGTTGGGTTTTTATCGTTTTATACTAAAGTGATTTGAAAATTTTATAAGAGAAGGGCTTGTAGGGTTTTTCAGATTGAGTACTTAAAGGATAGAGTTTTAAAATTAATTCCTTTTATCTTTTAATTATTTAATATTAGAGAAATAGCGATAAATGTGGATTAAGGTTCTTGGAGGGATTAGGGTTTCTCTCTGCTGACCCTTAGCCTTCCATTGATCTCTATTTGTCTCAAGTCGTCAACAAAGTAAGTATTAACGAATCTCAAATCATGGTCGTAACTATCATGAATTGATAGCACGCCCGAATAAGAGGGTTAAGACTCCCTTTGTTAAAATTTATAAAAAATAAACATAAAATAAATTAAAGGATTTTTTTCATCCATTATACTATCCTATTCTACAAACCCTAACAAGCGAGATTTTACTCGCTCATTGGGAAAAACGAAATAAAAGAAAGAATACGGAACCCATAAGTTAAACAAAAAAGAAATTGCGGAAAGTAAATGCACAAAATAAATACGGAAAGTAATGAGACAAAATTAAAACAAAGAAACTACCATTTATTGAAACTTTTGCATTACAGAATTTAATTGCTAAAAGAACTAAAAACCTAGTTTGCTTGATCTAGATCGACTGATTGGTAGATTATAGATAGATAATTCTAATTGCTCTCGGTTCTTTATATAGGCTCTGAAACTTGAAACCATAGACGTCATCTTAAAGTATATGAAAAAACGGTCAAGTCCCTGAAAATTCTCATCCAATGGCTATTATTGAACCGCGGTTCCGCCGCCTTAAGCCTTATTCCACCGCGGATCTGCCGCCCTTTGGTGGAGTTGTGTCTTCATATTTTTCGTGCTTTATTTTCTCGATTTTAAGAGATTCTTCTGATGAATATATTTTGAAAATATATTTTTATCTCTGCTGTTGCAAGATTCTTCAGTTTACTCCTAACATTCAACAGATTTGGTTTGCTAACTCGATTTGATGTGGATCTCCTACTTATGTTGGTAACCCTGAACTAATTTATTATTTTAATACCTATATAATATCTCAAATAAAATCATTAGTAGCATTTGATTTATTTGAGATAATATTCCAACCACTTTTAATTAAATTACGTATATGTTATGATATGATATGATATCTTAATAATAATGGTTAAGAATATTTGATATGACATGATATGCATATTTTATTAATTAAGAATCTCATGAATATTTTTTTAAATATGATATGCATATATTCCCTCAATTATATTAATTATATATTAAGAAACATATGACAAAAATCTTTTTACATATAAACCCACATATGTTCTTAAATTATAAATAATACTATTTAGTAATTAATAATAATAGTGAAAATGACCGTACCAATATGCAATAAATATGACTGATCAGCTCGCACTAAAGAGAGCAAACTAATAGCTCATGACAGTCACTCTTTCTTTCATGTCACCAAAGAAACCGGAATCGGTAACTACCTCCTGATGGAAGCAACTATTACCATACACCAAGAACATTCTCATATGTTCTTCGCTGGTTCCTTTTGTTTCTCCAGAATTGGACTAATATCTGTTTACTGCAACAGGTATAAAAGCATCATCTGGTCTGATACATGACATCGCATGATCGATCCAATTGCCAAAACAAGTAGAAAATCATTCATGCGAGTCCCTCTCTTCATCAGTCTAAAAGACAAATCTTTAGAGAGGGTAACTCTTCCATATGCCGGTACGCTACCGAGCTATAAGTCGTCCATTCTAAAACCCTTTTAGAATGGTGTAATATTACATAAATTAGGACAATCCTAAAACTTATTAGATCTATCTTTATAGACCTAACCACCAGAATGATTAATATATTATCCAAATGTTATATAGAGAAACATCTGTGACAACCATAGTTTGACCGAACTGTAGCATAGGAACTTCAATTCCTATCATTAGTGTGGCATCCACATACCATACGAGGAATATGACAGTACTCCCTTCATCTTTCTTACAAATACCAGGTTCATCTATCATTTTGATGAAGTCAAACAATTTGACTGTAACATCAAAAACAGATGATCATCTTCGCTTTGCCTATTTTAGTCTATAAATAAAATTAATCTACTTACATACTTTCCATTTCTCCCACTAACCACAATAACTCTCTGGCAAAGTCATATACACATACACTTCTAAATCCCTATTTAGAAAGATGTTATATTCATCCACCTGTCAAATATCATACTTATGAAGAACAACAGTGAAAGGTTATACCCGTATGGACTTCGGCATAGACAATGAAGTAAAAGTTTTATCACAATCCACATCGGGAATTTGATGAAAACTTTTATTATAAGTCTATCCTTATTAGGTGATTATCTTTCCATCTGCACTGATCTTGAAAGATCTACTTTCTCCTGATGAGTTTTACGGTTTACCCCTTCAGGAGCACCCAACAAAATCCATATTTTGTTGCAATTCATGGAGTCCAATTTGGATAACTTTGCATCCAGCCATCAGTCGGAAGTCACCACATCCTATGGCCTGCTATATAGTAAGGTCATCATCACATAATGCAAGCCTTCCTATCACCATCTACGAGGGAACCAAAATATCTCCCAGGTGGCAGAGCTCACCTACTAAATCTGTGGAGTACCTAAGGTTTGTCATCGTCAATTGAATCTCTAGATTCTCTTAAATTTTTACTAACCGTTTGTGGTTCTGGAATCACTTCCATTTCTACCATACTCTCACTAATTTCTTTTGCAGGAAATTTCTTTTCTAAAAAGTTGGCGAGTTAAGAACAAAACAACTTTTGATCTTGAAAAGGGTAGAAGTCAAACCCTTGCCAAAGCTTGGGATAGCCCACAAACTGCATATTACCAAAACGTGCCTTGAGTTTGTCTGGATTGTGCTTTTAATCATAAATCAACTAACTCCATATCTTAACAACCTTGAGATATAATCTCATTTTATATCACATATTGAATCGCAGGCACTTATTTAGATGGAACCATATTCAATTTGTATGCAACTATTTCCAGTGCATATCCCTTAATGAAAAAAGCAACTCAGCATTACCCATCATAGAGCGCACTCTTGAATGAGTAATCTGAGAGTGAATCAAATTCTCAATATGGAATACCGATTACTAACCCTATATCTAAATGGACATCAGACAATATACTTCCATACGTATAAGTCCAAAGAGTTCACTAACTCAAATTGCATGTGTTTTATATTGAAAACTGTATTTTGGATAAGAATGTCAATATCGTTATTCAATGCACCTTACCTATTCATCAAATGATAAAAGTTAATGTTTAGAACATATTTTCAAAAATAATATCCTACTTTATCGAATACAGAAACGGATATATCAGTTTTAAAAGTTGATGCATAACAACGGCTATTCAAAATCAAATATCTACCGCTAGGCTAAAATAGGTGATTTCCTCCAATAGCAACAATTGCAACGAAATCCGACATTGAGGATCAAATCATTCTTTCTCAACTCTTTACTCCTTCTCACTATCTGCAACATGCTATAAATGTGGTATTTTCATCTGATATCTATATACCCAGGATTTAGAGTTTATTAAGAAACAGCTTTCAAAAACAAACACATAGGAAAATAGAAGCATCAAAGTGTTCATATGATTGGCCGGATATTCCTAGTAATTCCTGTTCCACTTTCCCATGCTCATGACAGTAGTTGCAATTTCTTTTGCCCTCACTTTATCCCCTTTTGATGTCTTCCCTTCTTATCTTCTGTATATAGAACTTAGACTAGTTGATTTTCTTCTTACCCTTCCTTTCAGTTCCAGCCTCAGGATTGGAAGAAGACTATCCAACAAGCGTAATTGGTATATTCTTTTTATTTAAGGAGCTTTCAAATTTGAGATAAGGTAGAGAGGAGAGACAAATGAACAGTGCACTTTCTTCAGAACAGTGGCCATTCTCGGACTGAAACACTTTCTTCAAGTTCGTATCTAACTATACAAGATGGACATTCCAAGCAATATGGATCTCTATACTGGATACAGAGGGTTCTGGAGCAAGCAAAAGGTGAAGTAGGATAGGTGATTGGAGAGTTTTCTCGTTGTGTTGTATGAAATTATAAAGAATTCACAACCAAAAAATATTTGACCGCAATCAAACAACGGTGTCAGTTGAAGTTAATGAATGAGTGCGGATCGTCCTCAGGGATCTCGAGATTCGTTTGTATTTTACTTTGTTTGAAATGAAATGTTAAGCAACAAGAAAACAAGATTCAGGAGTTGATTTGTATTTGTGTGTCACCATTCTTTATTAAAGAATCACGAATTTATAAACAATCAAGAATCGGGGTTTCAATGGTATTTTCCAAACAACAATCAAGAATGATAGAGAAGCTCGTAGGAATCGATAGGATCTTTAGATGTGTTGTAGTCTACAATATTTCGTATTCTTGTCCTTCGAAGAATTTATACTAGATCAATGGTTATCGACGCGAGTTAGGGTTTTCTTGATGAAATTAGGGTTTCATCTCTTAACCCTTGCTCTTTCGAGGATACCATTTATATTCTAGCCTCTAGCAATTTCAAGAAGCGATCGGATCACCCCAATCTCGAGCGATGTTGATCAAGAAAGCATCGCATCAAATTGGGTTGTCGATTCTTGAACTTGCTAGGGTTTACACACTCGTGGGATTCAAGAATTCATTATAAATTTGCTACATCATCATACTAAAGATCGTTTCGACTCCTTAACGAGCGGAGTTTTACTCACGCATCACCACATAGACAATATTCAAGAACAGTAAAGATAACATGATGCGGAATTTAAAAGAAACAAGATAGAAGAAAATATCACCTTTTATTTCATCAACAATTTCAATACAATCTTTCAAGATCTACAAGAAGAAAGAAAATCGATCGTTGACTCGGCTTCGCTCGACTCTGTGGATCGTGGATCTACTTTGGATCTCTTGCCCGATGGAAGATCGGCTCGGCTCATAAAAGGGTTGAAGGAATCTTGCTTGGCTTGCACTCAAGATCTTGAATTGTGGTTGGATCTAGGGTTAGGGTTTCCTACAAGATCTCTCACTAATCTTGAGGAAGAAGAAGATGGAGAAAGAGAGAATGGCTAAAATCTAAGATGTTGAATCTTTTCCTCTCTATGGCAACCTTTTTTAATGAATGAGTCTAGGGTCCTATTTATAGAACTAGGTTTAGGTTTGAATTGGACTTTCCCTCCCAAAGTTTGTTGACAAGTTTGTTGGCTTTAGCTTAGGGTTTAAGCAAGGGTTTAGGAAAGTTCTAGAAGTTTTAGGCTAGTTTAGGAGCTTGATGATCTGGTGGAAGTGTCTGGACTCTTCTGGACTTTTGTGTGCATTTTTGAGTAGTGGGAACTGAATCAGGAGTTTTGGTGAAATCCGAGGAGCTGACTCCCTGGATCCGCCGCGCAACCGCCGCGTGAGGTAGGCTTTGGCCGCCCTTCCGCCGCACATTGGTGGCCTTGGGATCTGTGCTTTCTTCAGTAGCTTGGTACTGCTGTATGGGTTATTCTTTGGTGTTTAGAATTGCAGTTGCCCTTCTATGTTGATACCAGATTTGCTTTCAATGAGTTTACGAGCAATTGTAATGGTCGAGCAATGTATTGATCGAGCAAGTATCTCTTTTCCTGCATAGACTTCAAAATAGGGGTTGCAAAATATAGAAAATATGCTATGTAATGCAATGCAGTTAATTTCCCTAGAATTTCCGGTTTAAAGGTCGAATACATGTAATTTGATATTTTGCGACCAATTAGCTAATATGTGAATTATGAATACCGTACTCTCCTATATGTATGCAGATGTTAAGGAAATTGCCTGCTAAAATATACAGTATTTTCGACTGATCAAATACCCCCAAACTTAATTTCGATCGTCTCGAGAGAATGTTTTATTAAAAAGAGAAGGAGAAAACAAAGAAAGAGAAAAAACTAACTAGCACACTTTCGTAGGCAACACGATTGCACTGAGCACGTGCAACAAGCCTTTAAACCTCTAGGTGTCCCTAGTAGGAGGAGTGTTGTCTCCTGAGGGTTTTCAGCGGATTGCACCCACAAAATCCAAAAATAAAAGCAAGATCATGAATATTACATTTAAAGAAAATAATAGTAAAAGAAAGACTTTGAAAATTAGGGTTTCCAACTAAGCTAGCTTTTCGGTTGTCATGAGCCCTATCTTAATGGTCATGAAAAAATGTTAGAAATCACGTCCTCCCTCAATAAAACATCGTCTTATTCTTCATTCCTATCTTTATTCCAAACATCGATCATATCACCCTGCGTGTGTGTAAAGACATCCCTACACCCGGAGAATTCAATTCAAGCTATCATACCCTTGCCCATCAACCTCAGTACTTCTTGGCAAACGAGATTGCTTACACACTTTCATGCGACCGTTAATACTTCTTGAGGTACTAACCGACCGATTACTGATGTGCTTGCTAACTTGGTGTATTTTCCTAGTCTTGCACCACCTCAGGCATAGCAGTGACTCCCAGACCAGTTGACCTTGGGGCACTAGGTGAAGAAGCACCCTTTTGCTATATATTTTTCTTACCCTTGGTGATAACAAAACCAGTATCCATTTTTCTCACCACTTTCAAAATACTTTTTTTTTTCTTTTTCATACTTTTGGCTTTAAGACAAGATCATTTCAAGGTATCCTCTACTATCCCAGGCTTTAAGATGTGTGTAAGTGCGAATAGCAGGGTAGCAACGTTCAAAATGTTTGGCTTCCAGAATAGAAACTATTTTTCAGACTTATTTTTATCCTCAGATTAGTGACGTCCTTCATCTTACTAACCCTTGGGACAACGGCTCATAACTACTTATTACTAGTTCGTATAAGAAAACTTCTAATTTTCTTAGTTTTCTAAAAATTTTCTAATCTCATGGATGTAATTGTTCACTGTCTAAACTTTCATTATCTTATTTATATACAAAAAAAGTGTAAATATTAACATTATTTTTATATTTGAAAATTTTTAAATTTTTATGGGTTTTGAAAAATTTTCAATTTTTTATAGATTTTTTTTTTTAAAAGAAATGTTTTGTGCTTATGCAGATGATATGCAAATGATGCAAAAATAAGCACAAACCTCCCCCAAACTTGTTTTCAACAGTGTCCTCACTGTTGCCGACAGTTATATCTACAAAAACCTGTAAATCTGGGAGGAATTATTAGTGGGGGCAAAATATATAAGTGAAGAACTTCCCCCAAACTTGTTTTATTTACTCACCTTCATTCAAAATATGATACAATGATATACTGGACATGAAAGTGAGACGGAGGAATTTTAATCAAAATAAACTGGCTCTTGTAAGAACAAGAGCTCCTCCGTGGGGTCAGTGGAAAAATACGGCTTTAATCTATGTCCATTTACTTTGAAAACAGTGCCGTTTTTAACATTTTCAATATCTACTGCCCCGTGCGGGTATACAGACCGCACAACAAAAGGTCCCTTCCAACGAGATCGGAGCTTACCCGCATGAAGGTGTAATCGTGAATCATAAAGAAGGACTTGTTGACTAGGAAAAAATGTTTTCCTTACAATGTTTTTATCGTGAAAAACCTTAGTCCTATTCTTTGTGATTACAGCATTATCATAAGCTTCATCGCGGAGTTCGCTTAGCTCGTTTAGTTGCAGCTTCCGAAAGTTGCAAGCAAGGTTTAGATCAAAATTAATTTCCTTTATAGCCCACAATGCTTTATGTTCTATCTCAACAGGTAGATGACATGCTTTACCAAAAACTATCCTATATGGAGACATTCCTAGGTCGGTCTTATATGCAGTCCTGAATGCCCAAAGAGCATCCGTCAATTTGGTCGACCAATCTTTTCTATTTTTGGCAACAGTTTTCTCCAGGATAAGTTTGATTTGTCTGTTTGAGATCTCAGCCTGCCCGCTTGTTTGGGGGTGATAGGGTGTAGAAAGACGGTGGTTGATTGAATATTTCCGCATCAGAGTCTCGAAAGATCTGTTGCAGAAGTGTGTCCCATTATCGCTAATAATAGCGCGTGGGTGTCCAAATCGCGAGAAGATATTCTCTTTCAAGAACTTAATGACAACTTTCCTGTCATTAGTGCGACTTGGAATGGCTTCTACCCACTTGGAGACATAATCAACCGCCAGCAATATGTACAGATTCCCAAAGGAGTTGGGAAAAGGACCCATAAAATCTATGCCCCAAACATCAAACATTTCAACAACCAGAATGGGTTGCTGAGGCATTTCATTCCTTTGGGATATTCTACCCATACACTGACATTGTGTGCAGGTTTTGCAATGTTCAAATGCGTCCTTGAATAAGGTCGGCCAATAAAATCCAGATTGCAAAACCTTTTCCGCTGTTTTTCTTGGACCAAAGTGACCCCCACAAGCCTGATCATGACAAAATGAAAGAATACTCTTGAACTCTTCATTTGGGACGCACCGGCGAATGATCTGATCAGGACAATATTTAAACAAATAAGGCTCGTCCCAGTAATAGTGTTTTACTTGGGAAAGAAAACGATATTTGTCCTGTTTTGACCAATCGCTCGGTATCAATCCCGTGGCATGATAGTTCACAATATCCCTGAACCATGGTTCAGAGGATACGCTCAAGAGTTGTTCGTCAGGGAACGAGTCATCGATCGGCAGGGTCACAGGGGAAGAAATGATGCGTGAAAGGTGGTCAGCTACTACGTTTTCACATCCTTTCTTATCTTTGATAACAAGATCAAATTCTTGTAAAAGAAGGATCCAACGTATTAGTCGACCTTTGGCATCTTTCTTCGCCAACAAATGTTTCAAAGCGGAATGGTCAGTATATACAACAATAGGTGAGCCGATTAAGTAAGGCCTGAATTTCTCCAATGCGAATACAACCGCTAATAGTTCTTTCTCTGTGGTTGTATAATTGATTTGCGCATCATTCAAGGTCTTACTAGCATAGTAAATCATATGTGGCATCTTTTCAATGTGTTGTCCAAGGACAGCACCTACTGCAAAATCAGATGCGTCACACATCAGCTCAAAAGGGTAGTCCCAGTTTGGTGATGATAAAACGGGGGCTGAAGTGAGTGAGTGTTTAAGTGAGTCGAAAGCTGTCTCGCAATCCGAGTCAAAGTGGAAGGTTGTATCCTTGGCCAGGAGTAGTGTTAAAGGTCTAGCAATTTTGCTAAAGTCCTTTATGAATCTCCTATAAAAGCCTGCGTGGCCAAGGAAAGAGCGAATATCTTTGACGCTTTTGGGATGAGGGAGGTTTTGAATGACATCTACTTTAGCTCTGTCAACCTCAATGCCCTTCTGTGAAATGACATGTCCAAGGACTATTCCTTCTTGGACCATAAAGTGGCATTTTTCCCAGTTCAAAGTCAAGTTCTTCTCTTTGCATCGAGTAAGAACAGCGTCCAGATTCGCTAGGCATTCAGAAAAAGAGTCTCCAAAAATCGAAAAGTCGTCCATAAAGATCTCCAGGAAATTCTCTACCATATCAGAGAATATCCCCATCATACACCGCTGAAAAGTAGCGGGAGCATTGCATAGCCCGAAGGGCATGCGACTGTAAGCAAAGGTACCAAAAGGACAAGTAAAAGTGGTTTTATCTTGATCCTTTTTGGCGATGGGGACCTGATTGTAGCCTGAGTAACCGTCCATGAAATAATAGTATTGTCGTCCCGCCAAGCGTTCCAGCATTTGATCAATAAATGGCAGAGGAAAATGATCTTTCCTCGTAGCAGCGTTGAGTTTTCTATAATCGATGCATACACGCCACCCGGTTTGGGTGCGTGTCTGAATCAACTCATTAGCTTCATTTGTGATAACTGTGATGCCGGATTTCTTAGGAACGACGTGTATAGGACTTACCCACTGGCTATCGGAGATCGGGTATATAATACCACTATCTAAACATTTGACGATCTCTTTCATGACAGCTTCCTTCATGACGGGATTTAACCGTCTCTGTGGTTCTCGGGTCGGTCTGGCATCATCCATCACATGTATATGATGTTCAACTATCAAGGGACTGATCCCTTTGATGTCCGCCATACTCCAACCAAACGCCTCTTTATTAGACCTTAATACCGATAAAAGTGCATTCTCTTGCTCTGATGCAAGGGAAGCGGAAATTATAACCGGTAAAGTTTCCTTCTCACCAAGGTATGCATATTTAAGGTGAGAGGGTAAAACCTTGAGATCTAATTCAGGCGGAGAAATAATCGAAGGAAGGATCATAGAATGATTTTTGGATTTACCAAGAAGGTCAGAGCCTGTGAAAGATACAGACTCGGGTGGAGAAAAGTCAGAAGTGTAGGACTCAAGTGTAAGTGTAGTGTCCTCACTAAGTGTAAGATCAAGCAAAGATGTGCTAATGTCATCGAGATCTGTAAAGCAAAGTTCCTCGGCTCCACAACTATCGGGAGCGATCTCATGGACAGAACACACATCTAAAATATGAGCACTAGGTTCTGATGGCTGACTCCCAACTCTGTAGATATTTAGTTCAATGGTCATATTTCCAAATGATAAATTCATTGAACCATTTCTACAATTTATAACAGCGTTGGAAGTGGCAAGGAAAGGACGACCTAAAATCACCGGAATTTGGCCCCGGGGGTTTGCTACAGGATGTGTGTCAAGCACAATGAAGTCTACAGGGAAAACAAATTCCCCGACCTTTATTAACACATCCTCTAATTCACCCCTTGGTTTGGTGATAGATCGGTCTTCCATCTGGAGAGTACAATGAGCAGGTTTCAGCTCTCCAATTCCTAGTTGCTCATAGACAGAATAAGGTAACAGGTTAACACTCGCGCCAAGGTCTAAAAGAGCACGATTTATGTTTTTACCCCCAATCGAAATCGATATTGTAGGACATCCTGGGTCCTTTCGTTTCTTTGGCAGCTGGGGAATAAAAGCAGTGCTGATATTATTAGCCATAAAGACCTTCTTCGGCACCTGAGTCTTCCTCTTCCTAGTGCACAAGTCCTTTAGAATCTTCGCATAAGCGGGGACTTGTTGAATTGCATTTAGGAGAGGGATATTGATGTTAACCTGTTTGAACATTTCTAAAATTTTCTCCATATGAGGACTCGTTCTGTTAGCCCTTAACCGGTTCGGGTAAGGTGCTTTCGCAATAAGCGCGGGGTCCATCATAGGAGAAGGAAAGGGGGGTAGACGAGATCCCAAAAGAGGTGTGGGGACCGTCTGTGGAGAACTATAAGGGTTGGGTGAAGGTGTTGAGCCTAAAGGGAACTGGAGAATAGGCTCGTGCGAAGGTGGTTTGGTAGAAGAAGAAGGATCAGAAGGAGAAGTGTGTGTATGTGGAAAGGTCTCAGCCGGGGTTTTGACATGATTTTCAGTATTATCAATATCTTCCCCGACATTATTATTCAGCACTCTTCCCGATCTCAACGTGGTAATGGCATTTACATTGTAATGCCCAGGATTCTGCAGGGGTTGAGAGGGAAGTTTCCCTTTTTCTCTCGCACTCATTTCGGCTTTGAGGCGTGCGATTTCAGCTTCCATCGATCTGATACTCTCAGCTTGTGACGCTGAGTTTTTCTTTATTTCATTGACGGAAGATCTAACCTCAGTCGAAACCTCCATGAAATTGGATAAGAGTGATTTCATGGTTTGAGTAAATTGAGAGAAATCGTCAGAACAGGGCTGCATAGGATTAGACTGTGCAGAAGTGTTGCCCTGGTTTTAAAAATTTTGTGACTGGTAGGGGTGCTGAGTGAGTTGGAGGGATTGCTGTTGTGGTGGAGGAAGAGCCCTTTGAAAGTTATTTGTGTTTGGAACCGTGTTTTGAGATTGATTTTGGTTCCAAGCAAAATTCGGGTGGTTCCTCCAACCCTGATTGTACGTGGAAGAATATGGATCGTTTCGAGGTCGTTGAAATGCGGCATTAGAATGCTCTTGACCTTGAAACGCCGAGTTTAAAGGACATTCTTCCGTTAAGTGTGACGGATCAGAACAGCACCCACAAATAGTTTTGGGGAGTGATACCGGGTTTAGGGAGGCTGCTGCAAATTTGTGTTCCATAGCATCGAGCTTCTTTTGCATTGCTGCCATTTCTGCTCTAACACCTATGGACACATCTACTTGGTGTACGCCACCCCTATTCAATGGTTGGGTTCCACTCTCCCAAATTAGTGATTTTTCAGCGAACTCTTCTAAGTATCGCCAGGCTTCCCCATCGTCTTTAGTCATAAATGTACCCTGACACATATTTTCAAGGCTTTGTTTCGTGCTAGGGTTACTGCCCTCATAGATGATTCGGCAAAGCTCCCATCTCGGGATGCCGTGATGAGGACATTGAACCATTAGATCCTTGAAACGTTCAAAGTACTTTGAAAATGGTTCGGTAGGGAGCTGGGCGAATTGGTTCAATTCGCTACGAATTCGAGCCGTTCTTTGGACTGGGTAAAATTTCTTTAGGAATGCAGCGACGAATTCTTCCCAATTTGTGATGGAGTGTGCGGTGGTGTTATATAGCCACTTCTCGGCTATATCGCACAAGGTAAAAGGAAGAAGTCGTAGACGCATCGTATCCACAGAAAGTTGAGACGTACCCATCATAGCACATACGTTTTCAAATTTGGTAATGAAAACGTAAGCGTCCTCGGTCTCGAGTCCGTGATACTTAGGTAGAAGGTTGATATACTGGGGCTTGATTTCAAAATTATCCCCGTTGGCTGGTGGTGTGGATAAGCAGGTCGAAAGAGGACCTCTAAATGGATAACATCTTTCCTGAAGAGAAATGTGTGGAGGATTCTGCGCACCAACGGATGGTGGCAGATTGGGGTTAAAGAAGTTAGATGGATTCGGATCCATCGGTGTGGGTGTGGTAGTAGGTAAAGAAAAGGTAAATGGAGAATTATCGACTTCGGAGTCGATAAAAGGTACGCGGACTAAACGGGCACTAGAATCCCGTGTCCAGCCTATCTTGTACTAAAAAGGGTTAGTACAAGTGGCAGCGTTGGCTTATAATTAGGGGTAAAATGAATGCGGTGTTTGCTTTGAAAAGGGACGGATTTTGAAAAAAATGATGCGACAACCAAATGCAGCAACACAAACCCTAGAATCTAATGGTCACCTAGGTCCGGCTCTAGACCGCTCCTAACTGCCAAAAGACAAGTCGCGGGATCAATCCTCCACTGCCTCTTTGTCCCCCTGTGGCCGGATAAGTGCCAGGTAAGTGGGAAGGAACCACCACTACAGTGGCCCTAATTAATAACCACTAGCCTTAGACACACTCGCCTTAGGCACCACAGGAAAACGCGGATAAGCAATGAATTACCCACGGCCCTCTCTTGTCCTAAATGAGCGCGACAGTCTTTAGAGTCATCTCTAGATTTCTTTTAGTTAATGGGGGTAAATATGGATGCAAGTTTGGTGGTTTTCGGGGCCTAGGATGGGTAATGAAATCCCCACCTAATTTGGATTTGGCCGTGCCCCTTAAATTCCGTATTTAATATGCAAAACAACCAAGAAAAGCAAAATCACGCAAAATTTTAATTTGCTTTTGCGGCGCAGCAATTGTTTGCAAAGAATCCTGCAGAAAGGATTAGTTGGAGCTAAAAAGGGCGAGGGGAGAGAGCAAGAAATCACCTGCTGGAAAATTTTCCAGAGAACCCCCAACACTGCGGCGCTTCCGCCGCACAAAGCATGTATCTGCCGCCCTTCCGCGGTCAGGTGTTGGGAACAGTGTACTAAATTTCTTCAGCTGCTTTCTGTTGCTTCCCTCAACTCTCTGGTATATCCCAAATAATTTTTCCACAGCACAGAATGCTCCAGATCACCTTGCAATCAATTCACAACACACGTATAAGAGTTTGTACGAATTTTGATTTCAAGAAGTGAAACGTAATAATTCTTTCACTTCAAACTATAAAATGTAAACGAATTAGCGCGCGATCCCCGGCAACGGCGCCATTTTGATTGGAGAGTTTTCTCGTTGTGTTGTATGAAATTATAAAGAAATCACAACCAAAGATTATTTGACCGCAATCAAACAACGGTGTCAGTTGAATTTAATGAATGAGTGCGGATCGTCCTCAGGGATCTCGAGATTCGTTTGTATTTTACTTTGTTTGAAATGAAATGTTAAGCAACAAGAAAACAAGATTCAGGAGTTGATTTGTATTTGTGTGTCACCATTCTTTATTAAAGAATCACGAATTTATAAACAATCAAGAATCGGGGTTTCAATGGTATTTTCCAAACAACAATCAAGAATGATAGAGAAGCTCGTAGGAATCGATAGGATCTTTAGATGTGTTGTAGTCTACAATATTTCGTATTCTTGTCCTTCGAAGAATTTATACTAGATCAATGGTTATCGACGCGAGTTAGGGTTTTCTTGATGAAATTAGGGTTTCATCTCTTAACCCTTGCTCTTTCGAGGATACCATTTATATTCTAGCCTCTAGCAATTTCAAGAAGCGATCGGATCACCCCAATCTCGAGCGATGTTGATCAAGAAAGCATCGCATCAAATTGGGTTGTCGATTCTTGAACTTGCTAGGGTTTACACACTCGTGGGATTCAAGAATTGATTATAAATTTGCTACATCATCATACTAAAGATCGTTTCGACTCCTTAACGAGCGGAGTTTTACTCACGCATCACCACATAGACAATATTCAAGAACAGTAAAGATAACATGATGCGGAATTTAAAAGAAACAAGATAGAAGAAAATATCACCTTTTATTTCATCAACAATTTCAATACAATCTTTCAAGATCTACAAGAAGAAAGAAAATCGATCGTTGACTCGGCTTCGCTCGACTCCGTGGATCGTGGATCTACTTTGGATCTCTTGCCCGATGGAAGATCGGCTCGGCTCATAAAAGGGTTGAAGGAATCTTGCTTGGCTTGCACTCAAGATCTTGAATTGTGGTTGGATCTAGGGTTAGGGTTTCCTACAAGATCTCTCACTAATCTTGAGGAAGAAGAAGATGGAGAAAGAGAGAATGGCTAAAATCTAAGATGTTGAATCTTTTCCTCTCTATGGCAACCTTTTTTAATGAATGAGTCTAGGGTCCTATTTATAGAACTAGGTTTAGGTTTGAATTGGACTTTCCCTCCCAAAGTTTGTTGACAAGTTTGTTGGCTTTAGCTTAGGGTTTAAGCAAGGGTTTAGGAAAGTTCTAGAAGTTTTAGGCTAGTTTAGGAGCTTGATGATCTGGTGGAAGTGTCTGGACTCTTCTGGACTTTTGTGTGCATTTTTGAGTAGTGGGAACTGAATCAGGAGTTTTGGTGAAATCCGAGGAGCTGACTCCCAGGATCCGCCGCGCAACCGCCGCGTGAGGTAGGCTTTGGCCGCCCTTCCGCCGCACATTGGTGGCCTTGGGATCTGTGCTTTCTTCAGTAGCTTGGTACTGCCGTATGGGTTATTCTTTGGTGTTTAGAATTGCAGTTGCCCTTCTATGTTGATACCAGATTTGCTTTCAATGAGTTTACGAGCAATTGTAATGGTCGAGCAATGTATTGATCGAGCAAGTATCTCTTTTCCTGCATAGACTTCAAAATAGGGGTTGCAAGATATAGAAAATATGCTATGTAATGCAATGCAGTTAATTTCCCTAGAATTTCCGGTTTAAAGGTCGAATACATGTAATTTGATATTTTGCGACCAATTAGCTAATATGTGAATTATGAATACCGTACTCTCCTATATGTATGCAGATGTTAAGGAAATTGCCTGCTAAAATATACAGTATTTTCGACTGATCAATAGGCAAGGTCATATGCGACTTGGTCGTGAGTTATGGTAACATGACATTCCAAAGACAAAGCTTGTAATAAGTTTTGGTAACATGGTTAACGAGTTTTAGTTTAAGGTCGGTCATGAGTCGCTACCAAAGAGAGTAAAAAGAAACACTCAGCGTGCAGTCTATCAAGATTAGATTGGTTTATTAATTTATCTAACCAGGATAGCTCCCATTGTTTCCTCGAATTCTCCTTCAAACACTAAAAGGAGAATTAGCCGGGATCATTTGCATCCACAAGTTCGCTAACCGTTCAGCCAAGCCAGTGTTGGTACTCCGAGTGAAGTCCCCCATGTTTTCGCACGGACCCAATTAAATAACCTTGTTTCCTTATAGGCCTAACCCCGTTAATGCCTTTCTAGACACCTAATGGTTTAGCTATTTGTGAAGTGAAATCTCCCGAGAGTAACTCTTACTCACAGTAGGAATCGGGACCAAACTATCACATAGAACGTATGCAACCACATTGTAAGTTTCAACACTTGAAACTCCCAATATCGGTTTTTACCCCTGACGGCTTATGACCTTAACTGAGTCAACAAATCATAATTCGCTATTCAAGTTCAACCCGTCATTTCGTGATTAATTTAGATCCACCCACACAACCCTTAACTAAGTCAACAAAGTCGTACGGCTGTCCTAACCAATCGCATCACATGCTTTGCAGGAAGGCATCACTTGGCTACCGTACACTACGCCATGACTAAGTTAACAAATGCAGCATAAATACTAAGTACTCTACTTTCTAAAATGACAGAGGGCTACGGCTGGTTTTGAAGAAAACTTTTAACGTAATGAACTTGATATCATTAAAGGAACTGAGTGGTTTTACAAGTTTATAGTAACATAAACTTTTGCTCAAAAGCAAACTCTCCGTAAAGGGATCAAGGCACTTTCCTTATTAAATGAGGTGCAAGATATTCCTAACCGAATATCTCAATGCAAAGCAAAAAAATACGGTTATAGTTTCTTTTGAAAAACAGATTGGTTCCAGCAACGTGTATTAGGTTTGTTTTCCTTTGCATCAATCCAATCAACGCAATCCTATCATTTAGATAATCACATATTATCTAGCAACTTCTCACTCTATTACAGAAAAGCATGATATGAAAAGAAAATAAAATACTATAAATGTCATCGGCATTCGCCACGGGACCTCGGATCTTCACCGTAAGGTTACTTAACTTACGGTAGGGCGGAGGCAGGACTAGCGCGGATGCAAAAAATAAATGAACATTTATTTATATATTATATGCCATTATATATCAATATATCATCACACGTATATAATCACATTACAGGCATGCGGGAAAACAACATCACAAGCAAGCAATCACATTACAAGCAAGTGATAAGCAACACAAAACTGGAATGGTCGGATTTCCTAAGAATCCCGCGTTTCGTTTGAGCTGCAAACAAAACACGACATTCACCGGTCGTATGAATAGCCCATACAAAGCCAACCCTAGACCTCTACAAGCACGACGAGCCACCCGCCGATCCCAGAAATGAGGCAAACCTCCTCAACGCTGTAAGTGGGCCACCCAGTGCTTCATAGGATCCAGCAACGCGTGCACTCCTCAGTGGGTCTATCTTATACCCCCTACAAGTGTGGTGAGTAACTCGCCAATTCTAGAATAAGGCAGCCTGGTCTCAACAACTTGAGATGGCCACCTTCCACATTTTAGAATCCGCCTACCGTAGCGCTCCCCCGTAGGGTAAATCTTATAAACTGTATTATACAATGATAACAACAATTGCATCCTGATAGTGTCCCGACAAATAATAATACAACATAGCAGTAATGACGGCCACATGTTGGCCGCTCATCCCAAATATAAAATATACATAGGCATATACATGAATGAATATGAATCACATCATTACAAACATTCACACGCAGGGCTATTCGTTCATGACAATCCTATAAACCATAACAACAATAAACAATCGCAATATCATAATATATAATGTGTAACCCTGTTGAATTGATCACATCGATTCAGAGTTGTTTACCAACACATTTCTTTAATTGCAAAGAAAACACGATGCTACAGTTTCGATCAAATAGCTTTTCGGACTTCCGACGAACACAGCGAGATCACATGTCAATCTGGGAAAAAAGAAGTATTCTAAAATTCCTATTTCTCCTTGTATATGCCCCTGTAGAAACCAGTGGCTGTATAATTCTATCCTGGCCGCCCCAGTCATCCCAGGGGGATATTTGTTCGGCCAGTTCAGAATGAAGCAGCCCTAGGCTTCTCCTATGAATGTTTCAAAGCAAGTAGAGTCCAATGGCACCATTCAAAAAAAATACAGGTGTCGGTTTTTTAAATGGACAGAGAAGCATATACTTAGAAATAGAAATCAGAAAACTCGTTGATTCGAAACTAAAGCATTGCCAAAACAAGTTAATGTCTTAGGGGCCGGCTTTGATACTACTGTAAGGATGCCTAGCTCGTCTAGTAGTTTTAAAAACGCAACAGAATGTAAAATTTTAAAAAACTAGAAAGCTAAGACAACCAAAACCCTAGAATCAAACCCAAAAGACATAACTTGCAACATAAAAGAGAAGGCTAAACTAAGAGTTTAGTGGATACAACCTTTGTAGCACGTTTGCCTTTTCTTCTTAGACTCTGGTTGATCTCCTACATGGTCCGGATCAAGCTTGCATGAAGATCTTCTTGCCGAAGATGATCCAACTTAAGATAACCATGCTCATGCTCCAACTGTATTTAGATAATAATCATAATGCAATAACTTGCTAGGATTATGTAGGAAGAGATGTAGAATTGATTTGCTTACTATTTTTCTTCTCTTTTTCTTTTCCTTCCTCCTTCATCAATACTCGAGAGAGAGAGAGAGAGAGAGAGAGAGAAGATGAGAATGAGATGGGTTAGAATGAGAACAAAATTAACTAGCCATTCTTATCTAAAAAAAAGTCCAAGAATTTTACAAATAATTCCACACTCTCCCCTTGAAAATGACTCATTCTTTTCTTTTAAAAAATTAAAGAAAAGAATTTTGTTCTCATCTCTCCATGCGTGTCTCATACACACAACTATAACGTATAAGCATGCATGACAAATTATTTGTATCATATACAAATAAAATGAAGAGAAAAAATAAAGAAAGCATGATATTAGTTTATATATATATATATATATATATATTTATATATATATATATATATATATTAAATCAACACTTGATTTAATAATCCGGTTATATCAATATATATATATAACTGGATTATTAAATCAAGTGTTGATTTAATATATATATATATATATATATATATATATATATATATATATATATATACCGGCTAATATCATAAAACGCTCGATTAAAATACGTATATCAAATGCACGTGTTCAATCAACCTCATGCACGTATCCTTATACGTACTCTACATCGTTTTGCCTGAGCTGAAAAACCTCTGTGTGGAACTCTAAAGACTCGAAAATATGCTGGCAGTAAGTTGGGATCATATTCATGGCTCACAAACACATCAGCGGTACTAGCTGCATGTAACGGATACCCAAGTATTAATCGAAATAAGGTCAACAAGAAAGTTCATCCGAACCCTGCAAAGGCTATCAGTGGCAGTCATCGTACAGTCTGGTATCTTCTTCTGAGAGTGCCACATACCAGATCTAGGAGGTAGAAACCATCAAAACCCAATAAATCATGCTGATGTCAAACTTATAACCACCTGAGAAATTACTAATAACACTTATCAGTAAATCTTGTCTACATTGGCCAAGGACTTATGGTTATAACCAATCACACACAGTATAACATCAAATCCCTATACTGGGAGAGACGAATCCCTTTAATCGCTCATTGCCTCTATGTGCTTTGAGACTGTACCAAACTAAAACTTGCTTGCACGGCTCTTTAACCACCTGAGAAACTACTGATAACACTTATCAGTAAATCTTGTCTGCCTTGGCTAAGGACGTATGGCTATAGCCAATCACACACAGTGCGACATCAAATCCCTATACTGGGAGAGAAGAATCCTTTCGATCGCTCATTTCCTCCAAATGCTTCGAGACTGTACCCAACTAAAACCTGTATGCACGGCTCTTTAAAGTCGTGGTAGAGTAGTAACCAAAGTACAGTGGGAATTGTTCATACCATAATTTTGCATTATTATATTCCCCATTCTTATTCATTTTACAAATAAACAGGTGCTTTTGACCTATGTTTGCTACATAGTTGCAGGTTACAGGTTCTCGGAACAAAAACAGTGAAAAAGATGAAAAGACGATACAAAAGTGAGACTACGACCAACAAATGGAAGAATCTTGATCGTGCCTACATCTTGAGGGGCAATGAAGATCAATGAACAAGTTCACAAAGCACAAAGGTTCAAGACTTCGACATGAAGCAATGGTAAAAGTCCACTACATTATTCACTGTGGAGATCTGGAAGAGAACTAGAAGACATTCCGAAGAACCAACAGAAGAAACAAGAAGACAAATTCAACCAAAAGAGTACCAGAAAAATTGAGCACACAAGCTCCTTACATGACCGCGGAACCGCGGCCAAACCTGGCTTTTGGCCGGGATCCGCGGCCACGTGTCTCCTGTGTTGGTGCAAAATCTTTGTGGAGGCTGGCGGCGGTTGACTAGTCTTCTTTAGGGGTAAAATTGTAATTGCAGACGTAAATCGATTGTAACCCTAGGGTTTCTATGATCTATAAATAGAAGCCCTAAACCTCTCTTTGAGGTATGCCTCTTCTTGTGCCTCAATGTATTTATCAAAATTCAGATCCTGTAAATGTTGGAAGAGAGCATCAAATAAAAATTAGATTAAGTTTTCTTTTCTCTGCCCTAGTTAATTTTATTATCTGCCCTAGTATAATTTTCCTTTCTGCCCAAGTTTAGATTTTATTCTCTTCCCTAGTTAGATAGTTAGAACATGTTAATCAATTCCCTAATGAGTGAGTAGTCTCCTCGCTTGTTAGCGTTAGGAATAGGGAAGGTTTGAGAGATGAAGATCTCTCACCCCTTTCTTGCCCATCACACGTTTTTATAGGACTCCATGCATACATGCACACACCGCTCCCTACGGCATCCTATCCCACGAGGTAGCGGTGATACCGTAGTATAAACGACCGGTTGCGTATGTTTTCCATGAATGTTAGGGTAAGAATTAAGAAAGGAAGGACAAGAACCTAGAGGAAGAAACATCGTTTCTTCCTGATGGTACTAATCCACTTTATTAATTATTACCATAACACCTCATAGATCTTAATAGGGCATAGAAAGCGATAAGGAATATTGACTTTCCAAACTTAACCTAAACCTAACCCTAGCAAGATTTTAATCCTAGTCTAGATCAAACTTAGTTTTTAGATTTAATCAATCCGACAACAATCGGAATTAACTCGTTAGAACAATTAGGAAATACACAAAATCCCTGTGGACCGACCCGTACTCACCGGCTAGCTACCAAACCACGCCGTTCTTGATTGTGGTTAATAAATATTATTTGAATCAATCAAATGGCGCTGTTGCCGGGGTTGGCGAGTTATTTTCTTTTTGTAATTTCGGGTTAATATAAGATTGAAAAATCATAAAAACTGAAAAATATAAAAATATAAAAATTTTATCATCTTGTTATTTTGTGAAGGGTATTTTCGTGTGAATTTTGCAGGATCGACGAACGAGTTCGGATCTGGAAAAATCCATAGAGCGAAACAGAAAACTTAAGATCTTAACAACAGAGGATTACAACAACAGAGGAGCAGAAAAAAATCTGGAGAACTGAACCGCTCAACCCACCGCGAAACCGCCGCAGGAACCCCCTCTTTGCCGCGGAACCGCCGCGGGTTGCTAACGTCAGCAACCCGAAATCCCACTGTAAGTCTCCTATCTCCTTCTCTGAACCCACTGATATATCCTCTGTAAAATTTCCTGCAGGATTCTTTGAGCCATAAATTTCTCCCCTTCTCTAATAATTGATCTTGTGCAGGATTCTTTGCGCCGCGCTAAAAAAAATTTGTTTGCGAGTGATTATGTTTACTGCTTTGCATATTTTAAATTGACTTTAAGGGGCTTTTACACCAATCCAGATTGGGTGGGGATTTCATTACCCTTCTCAGGACCCCAAAAACCACATAAGGCATATTGCATTGACCATCAATTAATTAAAAAAAGATTAGACTCAGCCCTAAGGACTTCGCGCTCAATAGGACAAAGGAATAGTTGTAGGCATCGACCGTTGATCCTAACCTGACTTTGCGGTGCCTAGGCTAGACAGGTAGTGAAAGGTAACTTTAAAAGGCCCGTCTCATGGTGATTCGTGAGCGGATCCCTCTTTTCTCTACTTGTGCTTACCTGGCCACAATTGGCGGCGAAGAGGCGGTTTGAGGTCCTACTTCTTGCCCTTTAGAACAGTTAGGAGCTGCCTAGCTGACCTAGGTGACCCTAGATCTAGGCTTGATTGTGCATTTGTGATTGATTGAACGTGTGTCTAAGCCTTTTATCAAAAATCTTTTTTGCAAAAAGCTCCACATAAAAAAACACAAAAAGAGAAAAAAAGGAGATTTTTTTACAAAAACTTGCAACTTTTCGCTAAGAAATCCGTGCACCCCACATTCTTTTTCTTCCCCTTTCCTACATCATGGGTACCCCACCTCATAAAACTCTTGCCGAACTTTGGTATCCTGAACCAAACTTTGCTTCCTACGCGAATTGTTTTGGTCGAATTATGGACGATCCCTCCATGCCCAAAATTTCTTTGAAAGATCGAATAGAAGCGTCTAGGAGAAACAGTCCGATTCCACAATCCACTTTGTATCAACCATTTCAATCTTCACCACCTTCTTATGTTGATACCCCTTTTTCGAGTCCTGTTGTAACTCCGAAACCCATGTCTATTGCTGAACATATAGAACAATCTCGTAACCGATCTTTCACTCCTTTCAACACTTCCAGTTCTTGGGATCAACAAGTCCATTCACCTTTTTACCCAAATGTTGATCCTACTCCTGTCCAACCATTCAATTCCTACCAGTCCTACCCGACTTCCGCACCTTCCCTAGACATTGCTTCTACACAACCATTTGGGAGTTTCACGTATCCAAACAACTTTGGATCTTTTACTGAAACCCCTTCACAACTCATGTCTAGTCTGGAACAGTCGTTGGAAGCGTACATTGCAGTGACAAATAAACAGATGAGGAATTTGGATGCGTCCATTACCGCCCTTATGCAACTTAGTGAACCGGTAGCTAGTTTCCAACTAGCTCCAAAAATTCCAATGTTTGATGAGGCGGATGGACAGAGTGAGAATTTGAGTGGTGAGGGTGAGTTCTACACACTTCCAAATCAAACCTACCCATCACCAATTGAATCCCACAACTCCGGTTTTGAATGTCTATCAAGTGTCCCAAATGATTCACCAGTTAAAGATAAAACATTTAATGAGTTGTGTGACTTTGTAGTGTTTGATTTACCTGATTGTGAAGAGCCCTTTTCGAGTGAACCCAAACCTAATTCAATTGAACTTTACACCTCCAGTCTAGAACCTGAATTGATAAATATCCATGCTTTTGATGAGGTGTCAGAAAAAATTGATTTTCACTTGATTGAGGATATAGACACAGGGAATATTTTGGATGATGAACCCGTAGATTTGACTAAATTTTTCTCTCCAATTCATCATCCCGAGTCATTAAATGTTTCTCCCAAACTTCATATGCGTCTTGATTTTGATGATAATTGCATGGATGAGATAACCTTTGAGGAGAATTATGAGGATAGTATTGAGGAGAGTATTGAGGATGAACCAGTTTTGTTTGATGTGTCGTATTTTCCAATTCATCCTCCTGAACCTTTAACTGTTATACTTCCTAAATCACCCCCTTCCTTTCCATCGTTCCGACCACGCAAAAGATCATGCAGGAGGACTATGAGCTTGAAAAATTTCTGTTCGATCACACCAGTTTTGACGCCACTAGTGCGTACCTCTTTGAATCTGACACAGTTCTCACAGCTGATAACGATTACGAGTGCTTCACTTTTTCGGACGATTTTGAAGACTCACCGCCTGAGTTTGAGTCCTTTGAATTTTCAGATGAGTTGGTTGAACCATCAGACTCGGTTGCTTACAGTCATTTCGAACCATTGATGGAATCTTTCGAGTTCGAGACAGTTTACTTAGGTGAGAATAAGACTATCCCTAAATCACTCCCCTTCGTCCTTTCCATCGTTTCGACCGTGCAAAAATCCGTCGCGTTTCCATTTTCAATGGATGGTTTACCAAGTTCAACGTACCCATGTTTTCTTGCGAACCTTGAAGGATTTGACCTCATTTCTCGACGGGTTGATAGATTAGCACAATCGCTTTTAACACATCGATCACCACAAATTGTGCTAATTTATTCACTCAATTTACATCCTCAAGTTCGTGCTACACTTCTTTCTCTCTTCCGCAATTCTTCTCCTAATATACCGAGACCATATTCTACCCTTCTTCCCATACAGTCTCGTGTGTTTCTCAACTCCTTTCTCTACACTCCATTCCTTCACCAACCCTACCATTATCACGATATAATTTTTGAATGGTTGGTGCTAATCTTTGGTCTGTGTAAGGCCTTGTATAGTTTTATTTTTTCTCCTCCCTAACTCTGAACTTTAACACTTAATCAGTGGAAACACTGTTTCACTTAAGTTTGGGGAGAACCTTTTTGTATATATATTTTTTGTTTTTTTTATAACAATAAAAAAAATTGTGAATAACTAAACAGGGGAATACCGGCCATTTTGATCATCTTGGTGTAGCATGACAATGAGGACACTGTCAAGTTTAAGTTTGGGGGTGTGCTCGGTAAGCTTTCTTCCTTCGCATTCATATGTAAATTTTTGCATTTGCATATTTATTTCAAAACCCATAAAAATTGAAAAATTATAAAAATTATAAAAATTAAAACATTCAATTTTGGACTTAATTGACTTGAGTTTGACAAATAGGTTAACTAGCTAGGAACAACTAGACCTTAGACTTAGTAAATTAAAAACCCTAAAAATAACTTTTCTTATAATTTAATGGTAGAAAGTATATGTCTTTATAGTTTATTTAGAAATAGGCAAATTTTGAGTTCACTTCTTAAGCTAAGTCGAAATAAAGGAAGAGTATTGATAATTTTATTAAGGTATAGGTTTGAAAAATAATTCCTAAGCTTAAGTCAAAATTCTGAAAATATATACCCTACAAATTGCACAAACACGAACCTTGAAACTTGGAATAGTAGAGGATACCTTGAAATGCTCTTGTCTAAAGTCCTTAGTATGAAGGAAAAAAAAAATAAAAATACAAGTGTGAATAAAGAGATAAAAAAATGAACATTAGTTTTTGTAATTACTTAAGGATGCATAAATAATAAAAAAATATTTAGCGAGGGTGCTTCATCACCCAGTGCCTTAGACCAACTGGTTTGGGAGTCACCGCTATAAATCTTAGGTATTACAAGACTAGGAATTACGCATTAATGTGCAAACACATTTTGTAATCGGTCGTTGGTACCTTAAGAAGTATTAACGGTTGCATGAAGAATGTGTGAGCGATTTCATCTAAAAATTCACCAATTAAGAAGTGCTTTGGACGACGGACAAGAGTATGATAGCTTGATTTGAACTTCCAAGTGTAGGGGTGATATATACACACACGTAGGGGTATGTGATTTGGGTATAGATGAGAGATAGGAATGAAATATAGGACTTATATCTTTAGTAGAAATGATAAAAATTCCTAAGTTGAGATGGAACTCTAGAAGGAAAACTTAAAAGATGCTAAAAAATAAGTAAATTTACAAGAACATATATAATCTTAAGTTAAATAATAAGGAAGCGTGAAAAATACGGGTGGATAATTTCTGAGTCGAAGATAATAGAGTTCTTGTTAGAAAACCTAATTGGAGAATAAAAGAAAATAGGCCGAATTGATAGGATTTTGTGGGTAGTATCCGCTAAAAACCCTCAGGAGACAACGCTCCTCCTACTAGGGACACCTAGAGGTTTAACGGCATGTTGCACGAGCTCAGTGCAATCGCGTTTCCCTGCGAAAGTGAGGCTAGGTCTTTTTCGAGAATAAAAACTAGTTTTGCTCGAGGACAAGCAAAAGATAAGTTTGGGGGTATTTGTTCATACCATAATTTTGCATTATTATATTCCCCATTCTTATTCATTTTACAAATAAACAGGTGCTTTTGACCCATGTCTGCTACATAGTTACAGGTTACAGGTTCTCGGAACAAAAACAGTGAAAAAGATGAAAAGACGAAACAAAATTGAGACTACGACCAACAAATGGAAGAATCTTGATCGTGCCTACATCTTGAGGGACAATGAAGATCAATGAACAAGTTCACAAAGCACAAAGGTTCAAGACTTCGACACAAAGCAACGGTAAAAGTCCACTACATTATTCACTATGGAGATCTGGAAGAGAACTAGAAGACATTCTGAAGAACCAACAGAAGAAACAAGAAGACAAATTCAACCAGAAGAGTACCGGAAAAATTGAGCACACAAGCTCCTTACATGGCCGCGGAACCGTGGCCAAACCTGGCTTTTGGCCGCGGATCCGCGGCCACGTGTCGCCTGTGTCGGTGCAAAATCTTTGTGGAGGCTGGCGGCGCGTTGACAAATCTTCTTTAAGGATAAAATTGTAATTGCAGACGTGAATCGATTGTAACCCTAGGGTTTCTATGATCTATAAATAGAAGCCCTAAATCTCTTTTTGAGGTATGCCTCTTCTTGTGCATCAATGTATTTATCAAAATTCAGATCCTGTAAATGTTGGAAGAGAGCATCAAATAAAAATTAAAGTAAGTTTTCTTTTCTCTGCCCTAGTTAATTTTATTATCTGCCCTAGTATAATTTTCCTTTCTGCCCTAGTTTAGATTTTATTCTCTGCCCTAGTTAGCTAGTTAGAACATGTTAATCAATTCCCTAATGAGTGAGTAGTCTCCTCGCTTGTTGGGGTTAGGAATAGGGAAGGTTTGAGAGATGAAGATCTCTCACCCCTTTCTTGTCCATCACACGTTTTTATAGGACTCCATGCTTACATGCACACACCGCTCCCTACAACACCCTATCCCACGAGGTAGCGGTGATACCGTAGTATTAACGACCGGTTGCGTATGTTTTCCATGGAGTTTAGGGTAAGAATTTAGAAAGGAAGGACAAGAACCTATAGGAAAAAATATCGTTTCTTCCTGATGGTACTAATCCACTTTATTAATTATTACCATAACACCTCATAGATTTTAAATGGGGCATAGAAAGCGGTGAGAAATATTGACTTTCCAAACTACCTAAACCTAACCCTAGCAAGATTTTAATCCTAGTCTAGATCAAACTTAGTTTTTAGATTTAATCAATCCGACAACAATCGGAATTAACTCGTTAGAACAATTAGGAAATACACAAAATCCCTGTGGACCGACCCGTACTCACCGGCTAGCTACCAAGCGACGCCGTTCTTGATTGCGGTTAATAAAATATTCTTTGAATCAATCACGAACACACACAAGACACAATGACGATCTCAAGTCTACAGACAACCCTGTACTCATGTCACTAGAGAACTGCTATCTAACGACAGGTATAATCCCATCTTGATGTTCTCTGGTGAATCCGTTCGGTAAAACTCATTCATCTAATGAGCACCTGATTAAGGATTTTAGGTCTCCAAATTAAACCGTAAGTATACAGCTTTATCACAGTAGTACTTGAGAATCGTTTCCACGAAGAGGTGTGTTTAATCAATTTTAACTAAGTTACAAAATTTTTGTTATTTTAAAAATCTAAGAATATAAAAGTATAATTTAAAATAAGAGTTGGTTTTCAAAGAGTGAGAAAGCTTTAGGGTTTTTATTTTATTTTCTAATGTGGTGGTTTATATGATAAACTTTTATTCTCTTTCCTAATTTTAACTAATGATCTATTATTAACATAAAATCATAAGATAAATTATTTTATTCAATCTTATGCTATCAATTATATTATATCATTTAAATTTAATTAAAAATCCTAATTCTAGTTTATTAAAATTATCTAGGTTAACCATCTATGCATATTTGTAGGTCATGGATCTACAACTACCATGCTTTAAGTTTTTCTAGATTAAATCAATTAACTAGATTGAATGTCTATGGTCTATAATTACCTCAACCGTTCCTAATTAAGTTTCTAGGTTATCATGCTATCATCAACCTAATTAGTTTTTAGATTTCTTATCTATCCCTAATTTTTAATTAAAGGCGTTAACTTTTTATAAAATTTAGATTTTTTAGATTAAGAACAAAGAGAGATAAACATATATAGATTAAGAAACATTCATATAAAAGAAGAATAAAAGTTATAACAATATCACACCATAAAAGATAGCAAATAAAAAACACCTACAAAAAAATTAGTTACTCATATTGAAATTAAAATAACTAAACTTTATTAATGACATTAAAAACTTACAAATTGCTGATCCCTCTCTAGAAAACCGTAGTTCGAAAGTAATGAGAGAGATATCTACCCAAAACTATATAGAGCTTTTATAGTATTTAGCGAGAATTGGAACAAACTTCCAAAAAGATACAGATAATTTCAAATTTCCATAAAAATACGAGCTCCCGGATCCAAAATAGATCAGCCGAATCTTCACATGGGCTAATTTTAGCCAAAATTTTATTGAATTTGATATTCTAGCTTTGTCCAAATTTTGTGATTTGATCTCGATATCTTTAAACTTTGTTCCATTTGTGATAATTGATTCTCTATATTCTTGAATAGCTCCATTTAAATCTCCATTGCACGCACGTAAGCAGTTTGTTGCGTCTTCTGTTATTTTGTATTAAGATTCCCAAATTTTGTTTCAATTGTGATAATTACTCTTCAGTTTCTCTGATTATCTCCATGAAGTACATTCCACGTATGCGATCTTCACTTTAGCGCACTTTTCCGGTTTTTTTGCAATGAAGTCATGTTATCTGCATTTATTCACAAGAAAATATGAAATATAAACGATATATATGATATTAAAATGTACAATAATTGCACCAATCAAATACCACCATACTTATATTTTGCTAATTCTCGAGCAAATCTAAGATTTCAACTAAACTAAACTAAACTAACATCTAACTTTATCATCTAAACTCTAACTAAACTACTCCTACTCCTATAAAAGAAAATAAAGGAAAAAAAAATAGGAAAGTGAAAACTAAATACAAAGATAGGAACATATAAAAGAAACAATTTGAAAATAAGAGTTTCAAACTACACTAGATTTTCTGTTTTCATGAGTCCTATCTTAATAAACTTGAAAAGAAGCCGAAAATCACATCCTCCCTCAATAAAATATCGTCCTAATCATCCTCCTTACCTTCCCTCCAAACATCGATCATATATCCCTACGTGTGTGTAGGACACCCCTAAACTCAAAAAATTTAATTCAAACTATCATACCCTTTGCCCATAGTCCTTAATACATTTTAGTCGGTGATCAAATTAATAGATTTGTTCATACTTTTCATACGACCGTTATGATTTCTTGAGACACTAACCAACCGATTACCAAATGTGATCACTTAATTGGCGTAATTAGCAATATTCTAATCTTGCAACACCTAAGGCACAGTAGATGAACCCAAACCAGTTGGTCAAAGTCCCTAGGTGATGAACCACTCTCGCTGCATTTTTTTATGCTACATTGATGATTGCAAGACAATGATCATTTTTTTCGTGACATTTTTTTCTCTTTTTTACGTGACATTTACCTTTTGTTGAAATTTATATTTTTCCTTCATACAAAGGCATTCTAGACAAGATTATTTGAAGGTCTTTTCTGCTATCCCAAACTTTAAGATGTGTGTATTTGCATATAGTAGGGTATCAACATTCAGATGTTTGGACTCAAGAATAGAGATTATCTTTCAAATTTATTTCTATCCGCAGACTAGAGACTCTTTCATTTTACTAACTCTTGGGACAATAGCTCATGACCACGTATTATTACCTTTATTCTAAAATATCTAATTTTCTTACTTTTCTTAAATCTCTTCATGTCGTTTATATTCGAAAATCAAAAATAAAATGAAAAGAAAACACAAAAAGATAATAATTTTTTAAAAAAAATAACTGTTACAACCCCCTTCTTATGTTAAATAATATTCTCATTGTGTTAGAGTACGTACCTTGTTATACCCGCATAGTTATGCTTAAATTTTCCAAAATCTTCCCATTTTAAATTCTGAATTACTACAAAAGAAGATGTGTGTGTGTATTTTGGTACCCAAACTTTCTCGGGTTTATAGGGGTTTGTTTTGAGGACCCATTTCAAATTGGGATATAAAGATATATTTCTTTTCAACTCACAAGAATATACAAAGTGACCGTGTGCACCACAATAGTGATAGGTATGATTAGATGTATCCATGGAACTATATCTATAATTAGAATAGTGGCTGACAAATTTACATGAAAATGGTTTTTGAAAATTTGAAGTTTTAAAATCAAAAGTATCTTTATTTAAAAAGTTGTTCTCTTTGTTTGGGAAAGGATCAATATTTTCCTTTATCAATGCGTTTTGAGAATTATAAGATAATTTTAAAGAATCAATTTCGCTTTTAAAAGTTGAAATCAAATTTTCATGATTATTTCTCAAAACATCCCATGACAAAATGAAATCTTCATTTTCAATTTGTAAAGCATTAATAGTTTTTAATTGAATATTAAGCTTTAAAAGAAATTCAATTTTCTCCTCTTCTAATTTATAAATTGTGAAAGAAAATCATTTTTCTCTTTTTCTAATCTATCAATCAAAACATCATTTTCGCTAGTAAAAATTTCAACTAAACTGTTATTTTCTTCTTTCAAATAATTGCAAGATAAAATCAGGTTCTCATTTTCATTTTTCAAAGATTCATTAAAATAAGTCAATTCATTTTTCTCCTTTTC
Organism: Agapanthus africanus; assembly: GCA_030015575.1. Taxonomy (NCBI): domain Eukaryota; kingdom Viridiplantae; phylum Streptophyta; class Magnoliopsida; order Asparagales; family Amaryllidaceae; genus Agapanthus; species Agapanthus africanus. The sequence goes on from CM057339.1 coordinate 400,324,475, forward strand.
TAACAACAAAATTTGTTTTTCAAGAAAGCTATTTCGAGATATTACCGTATTAAGTTGATGATGAAGTTTAGAAGAAGTATCATTAAATTGATCATGTGTATCAATAAATGAAGAATCACTCTCATCGTCATTACTATTAAATACATCCTCTCTACATATTTCTTTTAGCTCTTTCAACCCACCATCCTCAAAGTTACCTATCTCATCGTGAGAAACTTCTTGAATTAAATGGACTTCACAATTTTGATTATACATGTCGTTTTGTTGGCTTCTTCGGTTAAAAATATTTAATTTTATTTTAAGATTTCCAAATGAAAGATGCATAGAACCATTGCGACAATTGATCAATGCATTTGATAAGGCTAAGAATGATCGATCTAGGATCACTGGAATTTGATTTCTAAGGTTTTTGATAGGTTGTATTTCTAAAACAATAAAATTCACTGGGAATTTAAATTCACCTATTTTAAGTAACGTATCCTTGATCTCACCCTTCGGTGTCTTAATGGATCGGTCGACCAACTGTAAAGTAACCTTCGTAGTTTAAAGATCTCCCAATCCTAGCTGTGAATAGACTGAAAAAGGTAGAAGGTTTACACTAGCGTCTAGATCAAGTAAAGCTCTATTAATGACAGTAACTCCTATGATGCAAGAAATTGTAGGACAATCGGGGTCCTTATACTTTATGGGCATTGCATTACGTAGCACGTCACTAACATTACCTACTAGAAAAACCTTCTTATGCACTTGTGTTTGCCTCTTTTTAGTGCATAGGTCTTTAAGAAATTTAGCATAAAATGGAATTTGGTCAATCATGTCTAGGAGAGGTATGTTGATCTCGACTTGTTTAAATATGTCCATCATCTTCGCCACTTTAGCATCTTTCTTTTTGGCCCTTAAACGTTTTGGATATGGTGTTCTAGGCTCGAGAGGGGTATCTATAGAAGATGGATATAATCTGAGTATGTGTGTAGGAATTGATGTCGGCTGTGTAAGAATATCGGGATTTTGTTGATCCTCATCAGCCGGTATCTCAACAAAATTATCGGCCATTCTAACCTTGTTATTAACATGTTTTCCCGATCTCAACATGGTTATAGTATTCATTTGAGCGGGATTTATAGCAGACTGACTAGGTAAGGTGCCTAGCTCACGTCCTACTAATGCTGCAACTAGCTGACCAATCTTCCTTTCTATATTAGCCATTGATTGTTTAAGTGGTGTAAGTTCATTTTGCAGAAAGGTGTTCAGCTGCTGTTCAACGTTGTTTATCCAATCATTCTCATTCCCATACCCTTAATGTGGATACTGTGTGTTAGAATTGGTAGGTTTGGATGGAGGACCTTATTTTATATTTTAGAATTGTTGGCTAGTGTTACCTTGATTCCATTGTAAATTAGGGTGGTTGCTCTATCCTTGGTTATAAGTTTAAGAATAAGAATTATTATTATTATTTTGATATGCAGCATTGGCGGTCTCTTACCTTTGAGGACCGCTTAAAAGGGACATTCTTCAGAAAGATGGAAAGAGTCTTGACAGCTTAGGCAAGGAGAGCGTTTGCTAACTTGTTGGACGGGAACAGTTGTAGTTTATAGTTTATCTATTGATTTTTTTATTGCTGCTACCTCGGCTTGCATCCCTATAGTAGCTTCAACTGCGTGTAACCATCATTTAGATATGGTCGAACCTCTCTCACTAATACTCTCCCATTGCATGTTTTTATCAGATAATTCATCTAGAAGTTCCATGTGTCATCTTTCTTTTTCATCATAAAGTCGTCTTGACACATCGACTCTATCATAAGTTTAGACTCCATACCATCATACACTATCCGGCATAATTCCCACTTAGCTATATTATGATATAGGCATTTAATAAGAAGGTCTTCACAAAATTCAAAATATTTCCAAAAAGATTCTCCTGGTTTTTTGTTGAAAATGTCCTAATTTCATTCTGAATTAGTGGTTTTTAAATGCGAGTAGAACTTAATAAAGAAAGTTTAGTAAACTCATATGCGAATAGTGTTAGCCGACGCACTGTAAAGCCAATGCTTACATTTATCAGTGAAGGCAAAGTGGATAAGTCTAAGCTTAACTGTATTTTGGTTTAACTGTTTAAATTTAAACATTTGATATAAGTCCTCAAACTCCCTTATGAAGACATTGGCGTCTTCAGATTCTAAATCATAAAATTTGGAAAGTGAGTTTATGAAAGCAGATTTAATTTCATAGTCACTGGCTGCTAGCGGTAAGGCTAAGCATGATGGTAGTGATGTACATATAGGATAACATCTATCATATATAGTAGGTGTAGCAGGGACAATCTCAGTCATAGGATCTATAAAATCAAGACGAGTCAAACGGTTTGTTTCGTCTCGACCCCACACGTGCATACACCGTAAGAAAAAGAATATAGGTTATATTCTTCTAAGTTATTTTTTAAATGCAGAAACTAAACTAGAGATTATAACAAAATGCGCAAACAAACCACCATCAAAATGCGCAAACAAATCTAGATCTAAGGTTACCTAGGTCAAGTTACTAGACCTGCTCCTAACGCCAAGAGATAAATTGCGGGATAGATCCTCTAACAGCTTTTCTCAATCTTGAAGCCAAATCAGTGCCAGTTAAGTGGAAGGGTTCCGCTATACGAATTACTGAAATGTCGGGCCTTAATTAAATAACCACAACTTAGTCATATGTCACTTAGGCACCTCAAGATTGAATCGGATAACCGTTAGATTATCTACAACCTCCTCTTGTCCTATTGAGCATGAATGTCCATAGGGGGCTGAGTCTAAATCTTTTTTTAATTAATGTAGGTTGAATGCGGATGCTTAGTTGTGATTTGTAGATCCTAGAAAGGGTGATGAAATCCCCACCTAATTTTGATTGGGTTGTTTCCCCTTAGAATATTTTTAAATATGAAAAAAGAAAATCAAACAAAAGCAAACAAAATATAAAACTAATATTTTTCAAGGCGCAAGGAAATCTGCAAAAATTATGAGTTGGAATAAAAAAGATTTAGTGAAGAACGATATCGTACCTAAAGTTTAGACATTTGCCTCGATTCTGTTGCAAGATTGACACTTCCTTATAATTGGAACAAAGTTCTAGAATGTGCTCGAGAAATTCGACAAACCGCAACACAAAAATTTTAGAACCCAAATTTTTTCCCGATCGAAATGGATGTAATGTAGGTTTCAACCGAAATCTTTTCACTCTGGGTCTCCAAAAACTTTTCCTCATGTTCTTCTCGATCCGCTCTCCCCGAAAGTTTGTCTCGATTCCTGAAATTTAAAACAGAGAATTCATAAAATCAAATCTAATAAAATTAAACTAAATTAAACTAAAACTAAAAACTAAAACTTAATTAAAACCAATTAAAAACTACGCCTCCCTTGCAACAGCGCCTAAAACTTGATTAGGGATTTTAGGTCTCCAAATTAAACCGCAAGTATACAGTTTTATGCAGTAGTATTTAAGGATCGTTCCCACGAAGAGGTGTGTTTAATCAATTTTAACTAAGTTGCAAAAATTTTGTTATTTTAAAAATCGAAGAATTTAAAAGTGCAATTTAAAATAAGAGTTGGTTTTCAAATAGAGAGAAAGCTCTAGGGTTTTTATTTGCTTTTCTAATGTGGTGGTTTATTTGATAAACTTTTATTCTCTTTCCTAGCTTTAACTAATGATCTATTAATAACATAAAATCATAAGATAAATTATTTTATTTAATCTTATGCTATCAATTATATTATGTCATTTAGATTTAATTAAAACCCTTAATTCTAGTTCATTAAAATTATCTATGTTAACCATCTATGTATATTTGTAGGTCATGGATCTACAACTACCATGCTTCAAGTATTCCTAGATTAAATCAATTAACTAGATTGAATGTCTATGATCTATAATTATCTCTACAATTCATAATTATGTTTCTAGGTTGTCATACTACCATCAACCTAATTAGTTTTTAGGTTTCTTATATATCCTTAATTTTTACTTAAAAACGTCATCTTTTCATAAAAATTAGATTTTTCAGATTAAGAACAAAGAAAGATAAACATATATAGATTACGAAATATTCATATAAAAGAAAGAATAAAATTTATAAAAAAATCACACTGCAGAAGATAACAAATAAAAAAACATCTAGAAAAAAATTAGTTACTCATATTGAAATTAAAATAACTAAACTTTATTAATGGCATAAAAAACTAACAAATTGCCGATCCCTCTTTAGAAAACCCTGGTTCGAAAGTAATAAGAGAGATATCCAAATCCTAGACTATACAGAGCTTTTTATAGTACTTTGCGAGAATTTGAACTTCCTAAAAGATACAGATAATTAAATTTCTATAAAAATCCGAGCTCCTATATCCAAAATATTTCAGCTGAATCTTCACATGGGCTAATTTCAGTCGAAATTTTATTGAATTTGATATTTTGGCTTTGTCCAGATATTTTGGTTTGATCTCAAGATCTTTAGTCTTTGTTCCATTTGTGATAATTGATTCTCTATATTGTTGAATAGCTCCATTTAAATCTCCATTGCACGCACGTAAGCAGTTTGTTGCATCTTCTGTTATTTTGTGTTGAAATTTCCAAAATTTGTTTCAATTATGATAATTGATCTTCAATTTCTCTGATTATCTCCATGAAGTACATTCCACGCACGTGATCTTCACTTTAGCGCACTTTTTCGTCTTTTTGCAATTAAGTCCTGTTATCTGCATTTATTCACAATAACACCCAAACTAGCATAAAATATGGAATATAAACGATAAATGTGATATAAAAATGTGTAATAAATTATACCAATCAGCGTCGGTATATAATCTTTGGTGTTAAACACCAATGTCTATGAGATCAATCATCACCCCAGTCAGGGTCAAAAAACGTATGCACTAATCTATTCTGGAATATCTATGCCCAGTCTCGATATTCCAACAACTAGGGATATTTAAGGATGTGCTTATGGACTATTTAGGCCCCACTAGTATGATCCCTATCATAGTCCTGGTAGTCAAGTAAAGATCCTACATGCTTTATCATTATGTATTATCGACACGTGATATCGAGTAAAACATATACATATAAATGATAAAGACAAATCAGATAGCATATTATCATTTCAAGTAAAATTGTTCTCTCCGTATAAGTCATTCAATTACAATAATTGCCTTAAGGGCACCTATATCCAACAACTTCGTCATCGTGAAGATCTTTGAATATAAGAAATATTCTTCATATAAAAGTTCTATTAAAAAAGAAAGGCGAATATCTGATTCATGATGGGACTTCAACTTACCTTTTTCTTGATCCTTGGATTGAAGTAAATTCTTTTTTTGATATTTTTTGAGAGCAACTAGAATATGATTTCGGTATCCTATTAGACGCCAAACTTTCGATCTTTATTCATCATGGAGAATGGTAACTATTAGATATAGGTGTCCTGAAAACAATTATTGTAATTATATATGGACCTATATGAATAAAACATTCTTACTCGAGATGATAGTATGTTATCTGGTTTGCTTTATCATTCATGTGTATATGTTTTACTTTCTATTACGTATCGCTAATACATGTTGATAAAACCCTTAAGATCTTTGCATGACTATCAGGATTATTATGTGATCATACTAGCGGGGCCTAGATAGTCCATAAGCATATCCTTAAATGTTCCTAGTCGTGAGAGTGTCGAGACAAGGTATTAGTACTCCGTAGTAGACTAGTATATACATATCTTGACCCCAACCGGAGCAATGGCCGGTCCCACAACTATTGTATTTGACACCGAAGTGTGTATATAGGTGCTCATTAGAGAATGAGTACACCTAACGGACTCGCCGAGAACTCCTAGATGGTATTATACCAATTGTCAGATAGCGGTTCTCTGATAACAATAGTACAGGATAGTCTTTTGACCTGAGATCTCCACGGCGTCTTGTGTGTGTTCCCACTTTACTTTGATTACTATCCAACCATGGATTTAAAGTGCCGTGTATACAAGTTTTAGTTGGATATAGTCCCGAAGCATGTGGAGGCAGTGAGCGGTCAAGAGAGGATTCGTCTCTCCCAGTATAGGAAGTCGATATCGCGCTGTACATGATATGACTATAACCTGAAATCCCTAGCCAGGGTGGTTGAGATAAACTGATAAGAGTTATCAGTTGTATCTCAGACAGTTATGAGTTTGATATCGGCATGATTTATTGGGTTATTGGGGGTCTGACAGATTCCACCTTCCAGACCCGAAATTCGACACTCTTTGATGAAGAGACCGGATTGTACGATAATTTTCACTGATAGACTTTGTTGGGTTCGGATGAGTTTGCTTGTCGGCCTACCTTTTGATCATTACCTAGTTAGCCATTACGTACAGCTAGTGTCGCTGATGAGCTTGTGGGTTAACCTATTCGGGGATTGATCTGAAATTGGTTCAGATTCAATCAGATATGATCCTAATTAAGCTACTGCCAGAGTATTGTCAAGTCTTTGGAGTCCCACGCCAAAGTTACCGCTTAAGTGAAACGATGTGTAACAACCGAGTTCATTTATACCAATTCCAATTTCCGTATTTACTTATCCACGGTCTATTTTGATTTATCGTGTTTGGGTACGAATGCTAGTTGTATTTTACATTGCATTCGACCCGACCCGCTTACTTGAACTTGTTTGATTTATATTTATAGGTTACCCTGACTTGTTGCATGGACACGTGCATCCCATGTTTAGTACCTACTAGCATTTCATCTAGCATCGCATTTTTTTACATATAACATTTTTTTTGGTCACATAAAATATTTAAATATTGCATTCATGGCCTGCTTGTTACCCTAACCCTGTGGTAGCGTCCTTGCATTGTGTTCTCGTCCCGTTCGGTAAAACGGACGTGTTTGGACGGCTACGCGCACGTACGTGCGTCCGTTCTTGGGGGCATACATTTCTGTTACAGAATCCTTCATTTTTAAATTTTGGAACTTGCCAATAATTTTCATATTTTAAATCTGAGTTTTTAGACCCAACCCGGGCGTATTTTGGACTACATTTGTAATTACCTGAAAACCCAAGTCTTTTAATTTAATTAATCGACAGGTTAAATTTACTTAACAGGGTAAAATCTTTTTAAATTAAAATCTTTTAAATTCTAAATCTTAATCCTAACAACTAGATAACCAATCAGATTCTTTTCTCCCATTCCTTTTCTTTTCTCTTTCCTTTCTTTTTCTCTCTCCCCCTCACCGAGCTCTCTCACCCTTTTCCCTAAAACCCTGACCCACGCCTCTTTTCCTCTCTCTTCTCTTTTCTTTCTCTCTCTTTCTCTCTCCCTCGCATCGCGCCAAGACACTCTCTCCTCTCGTGTTTCTCACTCCTCTCGCGATCCCTGTTCATCAGGGATCCGCTCACCCCTCTCCCATATGGGAACCTCCCTCCTTCATCCTTTCTCATCCTCGACGCAAAACCTAACCCTAGCCTATGCCTTCGCCTCCATCGTCGATCCCTCGATCCCTTCTTCTCCTTGACCTCCCAACCGCATCACCTCAACCACCTCCTCAACATCACCTTCTCCGCGCACCTTCCCTGCACCCAAACTCGAACCCACTGCAACCCACTGCGGCTGCAACATCGTCGTCGCCGGCGACCCCTCGCTGTCGCCGTCATCCTCATCTTCATCCTCGCCTCTCCCCTCTCTGCAAACTTTTCCCACACGAGAACCGTCCCCAATCAACCCTGCAACCCATCACATGCACACCTGCACATCCGCGACCCTCACCGGTGAACCCACCGTCGACCATCCATCTTCTCCACATTCTTCTCCTCTCTCTCCTCGACCTCTTCTCCCCTGCACACCCACCTCCACTTGGCCCAACCACTCCACCCAAGAACCCGAGCATGCACACGCATGACCTCACCTGCTTCCTCGCCGGAGCCCGACCCCGTCGCCTCTCGTCATCACCACCACCTCCTCGCTTTCTCTTCTGTCTCAGAAACTCTAGGCCAGCATGTTCATCTCTCCTCCTTCTTCTTCTTTTTCCCCTACCTATTCTTCTCTTCTTTTGTTTTTTTGGGTTTTCCGACCATCGCCGGAAAACCCACGGTTCATCGTCGCTTCTCCCGTCCTTTGTTCCAGTTGCCCCGATCCATCACCAGTACACTTCAACCACCACAGCCCTCTTTTCCTCTTTCATTTCCTTTCTCTTTGCTTTCCCTTTCTTAATCCTGTTCTTTTCCGGCGATCACCGCCGGAACCGTGCCGCTGCCGACGATCCGAGCAACCCTGTGGATGTTCCTAATCAGCTTGGTCAATCTCTTGCATTGCCTGGCTCTGTTCCGTATGCGCGAGCGTGCATCGAGACTGTTACCGACTTTGGGAAGCTGCGTACACCTTCCTTTTGGGATCCGTTCAGGCAAGTGAAACTTGCTACATGCTATTAAAATTAATATATATGCTATTTGAATTATTATATCCCCATTTGGGTACACAGTAACCTGTAGTTTACATTTAATACCATGAGTTCCATTTAAAGTCCCGTTATATCATTTTAGATTCTTAATTCGAACATATCAGGTTGCATCTAGATTCTATTATACATAGTACCCATGTTCATACATAAATCTTTTAACAGTTATGTGCATAGTACCCCTTTTTACCTTATACCTGTCGGACGGCTGTTCGCGTATTTATAACCTGATTTAAAGCCCATCGCATCTTTAGATTATTAAAACACTTTAACCTGATTCTAATGACCATAATGTTATACTGTAGTAAGTAATGTGCAACTATCCCGTAACACAAAATGATAACTGTGCATCGATATCATGTAATATGTACTTATCTGCTTATCAACTTACCTGATCTAGTTTATTGGTCTGATAGTACTCATGCTTATTCATTTATTATCTTGTTTATGTTAGTTTGATTATGAGCACCCACATGACATCCTGTACACTCTGACATGACTTGCTACACATATTACCTGACCTGACATGGTACCGTACACTCTTGACATAACATGACACCTATATACATTACTTGACTTGACCTGATGTATCATGGCTTTACCCGTTACCTGATCTTGTGTCTAATGCCAACAAACCTGACATGTAGTCCTAATGGACCGTTCCTGCTGTCTATCCAGACAAACCTGCTCTTACCTGATCATGTATTTGCATTAGTTCTTAATTACTGAATACCTGACTTGACATACATAACTTGGGGGTATGGGGAAATCAATGGTGAAACTCGACTTGTAACTCAACAGTTCGATACCTGTTCTGATCAGTCTTACGGGCTAGGCCAGCCCCGGAGTGATGATGCTGACATCACTCGTCTGTACCTGCTACCTTTTACTGCCTAGCGGCACGTCTCAGTTTCAGCCCGAGAGTCTGTAGACCGTGGTCCTGGGCATGCACGGGATACTATTGAGTTACATCGATGATTCATCAAATTGATTTCAAAGACTTTAGAATAGATAACCCAATAGAATAGTTAGTTTACTCACTGCACACTATCCTTCACGGCCCTGATTTACATTATTGTTACATCTGCATTTCGTTCATGATTATACTTGCATTGCCTGTTACCCTGTTTATATTTTTATTGCTTGATGACATGACGCGCTGACGTCTGGGTTTTGCATGGCCCAGATTCTTCTACCCTGTTGCAGACTGATCAGGAGTATTGCCGCTGTTAGACGAGCGGTGAAGTTCGTGTCGATGTGTAGTTTTCACTTTCTGGTGTTTCATTTATTGTATCTTTTGGCTTCCGCATATTGTTATTTCTTGACTCTTTTACCCTGGCTTATGGACATGTACTAGATAGTTAGTTTACTTTCATGTTCTTGATATCTCTACAGCCGTAATGTGACTGTGGAAGGATTTTTCCTATTCACAGGTAGCATGGTTGGCTATGTCACGTGCCCATCTTAACGTACTCTGGGAAGCGGGGCGTGACATGGTTCTTTTGGTATCAGAGCCATAGGTTAGTCGGGTTGATTCTTTTGTAGTTGGGTATTGTACCCAATACACGAATCAGAATACCCGTGTTTAGGAAACATGTCCTGCCACCTTACCGTTTTACCGTTTTTGAATCAAGTTCTTCCTGATTATATCTTTTACGATGTGCAAACTTCCTTTACATATCGACTCGAAAACCTGATTCCTTGTTATCTCTAGGACTTGGGCGACTTGGGTGGAGTTTTGTAATTGTGCCCATGAACTGCAGCATAGTTACAATGCGGTACTCTATTTAAGTAACTTGGAGTCATGGTCTTGATTCACTTCCGTATTCCATGATCTTTATATTACCTTGCTTCTCTCGGTTTCATTGCTTACCAGTTATTGTTTCATCGCCATCTTGAATCATGTTTACCGTGGTTAACCCTCTTCAGTATCTTAACTTCGGATGAAGTCATCTTGATATCTTACTCGTTCCTGTTTTTCCCCGCGTTAGGATTATTCAATCCTGGTGCATTTCTTTGTTTGTTGTTGTCTTGGGAATGGGATTTCGCGACACTTTTCACACTCATATTGATTGTAAGGAAGGGAGGGTGATTCTCCAGATTCCCGGACATTCGGAAGTTGTTTTGCTGGAGGAAGCAGTTCTGTCGGGCCAGTCGAGTTAGGGCTAGGCCGACAAACAAGGTTCTTCCATCAATGGCAGGGGATAAGGAAGAAGCGCCGGCTATATTCGAGAGTTTCATGGTCGGATTTGAAGACATATCAGGTATACCGCCGAAGCAAGACGTGGAGTTCGCAATTGATCTTATTCCTGGTGCAGCGTCAGTTTCTAAAGCGTATTATCCAATGGCACCAGTGGAGTTGGAAGAAGCCATGAAGCAGATTACTGAATTGCTTGAGGAGGGTTGGATTCGAAGCAGTAACTTGCCTTGGGGAGCTCCGGTTCTTCTAGTAAAGAAGAAGATGACACAGGGAAGACGTGCGTCGACTATCGAGAATTAAACCGCGTGACTATTAGGAACGAGTACCCGATCTCTTGCATTGGCAAAGTATTTGAGCAGCTGAGTGGCGCGAGGGAATTCTCGAAGCTGGATTTACGGTTCGGACATCATCAGGTTCGAGCTTAGTCCGAAGATATTTGCAAGATAGCGTTCCGAACTCAGTATGGACATTACGAGTATTAGTGATGCCCTTCGGAGTAACGAATACACTGGCAATATTTATGGACTTGATGAACTGAATCTTTTCACCATTATTGGACCAGTTTATAGTGGTATTCATTGAAGATATTATGGTCTACTCAGGGAGCAAGAAAGAGCGTGCAGAATACTTGAAGATCACACTGTAGACATTGAGGCAAGGAAGATTGTATGCGAAGATGAGCAAGTGCGAGCTTTGGCTGGAAGAAGTAAAGTTTTGGGACATATCGTAGCTGGAAATGAAATCGTCGTTTACCCGGGGAAGATTGCAGCAGTTCAAGACTGGCCGATTCCGAAGAATGTTATAAAGATCAGAAGTTTCTTGGACTTGCAGGATCCTATAGAAGGTTCGTGAAGAATTTTGCTCGTTTGGCTGAGCCTCTGACCAAGCTTACGCACAAGAAGGTACCATTTGTGTGGACGAATAAGTGTGCGTCAGCCTTTGTGGCGTTGGAGCAAGGTTTGATACCCGCTTTTGTTTTGACCGTACCAAACAGTTCCGGAGAACTGGTGTTTCACAGCAACGCATCTGGGAAAGGATTGGGATGTGGTAGATGCAGCGTAGGAAGGTTGTAGCTTACGCGTTGAAACAGTTGAAGGCCCATGAGAAGAATTACTCAACTCATGACTTGGAGCTTGCGGCTGGGATTTTCGCTTGAAGTTTTGGAGACACTACTTATTTGGCGAAAGGGGTCGAAATATTCACTGATCATAAAAGCCTAAAGTACGTGTTCGCTCAGAAGGAGCTAATTGTGAGACAGCGAAGATGGTTGAAGCTGATGGCTGACTATGGTCTTGATCTTGAGTACCATCCGGGAAAGTGATGTTGTGCCGGATGCGCTTAGTCGGTTGCCAGCAATTCTGATGTTGACTGCACCAAGGGAACTTATTGGAGACTTTCGAAGATTTGAGTTGGAGATCGTACTACCGCGTTCTTTGGGATAGATAATGCAATTGCAAGTACAGTCATTGTTGATCGAGGATATTGAAGCAGTGAAAATTGCAGGACCTAAGATTGCAGAAATTTCGAGAACAGGTTGAAGCCGGACTACGAACAGATTTATTGATCCACTAAGATGGTTCGTTGAGGTTTGTAGCCGTTTGAGTGTGCCAAAGGGAGATATTCGCGAAGAGCTTATGGAGGAGGCACGCAGTTCAGCTTATTCCGGACATCCAGGAGGCATGAAGATGTACCAAGACTTACGACAACATTTCTGGTGGGAAGGTTTGAAACGGGAGATTGCTCGCTTGGTGGAAAAGTGCTTGGTGTGTCAGCAAGTAAGGCTGAACACCAAAGGGTTGTTGGTTTATTGCAACCACTTCCAATTCCTCAGCGGAAGTGGAAACATATAACCATGGATTTCGTGACGGCTCTACCAAGGAGTCCGAAAGGCAACAATGTAGTTGGGTGATCGTTGACGGTTTGACCAAGGCAGCCCATTCATCCCTTCTGAGTTGGTCAATCAACAGAAGTTTTGGCAGAACGGTACGAGCGGGGAAATTGCAAGATTGCATGGAATGTCGGTGAGCATCGTGTCCGATCGTGACACTCGTTTCTTAGCAAACTTTTGGAGGAGCTTACAGAGAAGTTTGGGGGACTCGATTGAAGTTAACACAGCTTATCGCCCTCTAACAGATGGCCAGTCGGAGAGAGTGATCCACATTCTCAAAGACATGTTGAGATATTGCATGTTAGACTTCAAGGGTTCATGGGAGGATCATCTACACTGGGTGGAGTTTTCTTACAACAACAGTTTCCAGGCGACTTTTAGGATGGCACATTCGAAGCTTTTTGTGGTTGCAAGTGACGTTCCACCTGTCTGTTGGGACGATGTCGGTGAACGAAGTTTGTTGGGACCAGATTTGGTTGTGCAGACGGTTGAGAAAGTTTATACTATCCAGAATCATATGAAAGAGCAGCACAAGACCGACAAAAGAGTTGGGCGGTTGCATCGAGAAGACCTCTAGAATTCGCTGTTGGTGATTTAGTATTCTTGAAGATGTCACCGAGTAGAGGGGTGACCCGTTACAGAAGTCGAGGAAAGTTTAGTCCTCGATTCGTTGTACCTTTTAAGGTTTTGGGGCGTATAGGAGAAGTGGCGCATCGTTTGGTGGTACCGAAATCTTTGGAGAATGTTCATGACAAGTTTCTTGTATCTCAACCCCGTAGGTAAGCTCGAGATGAAATACATGTATTGGATCTTTCAGAGATGACTGTACGAGAAGATTTAACTTTTGAGGAGCGACCGATGTCGATAATGGATCGAAGAGAAAAGGTTCTTAAGAACAAAGTTATCCCTCTTATACTTGTTTCTTGGAGTAATCGCTCGCATGGAGGACCAACCTGGGATGAGAAGATGAAATCTGGTAGAAGTTTCCACATCTATTCTTGAAATATCTTGTTTGTTTATCCTATCTTGTTCTTGGAATTTCGAGGACGAAATTCTTTTGTAGTTGGGTATAACGTAACACCCGAGTTCATTTATACCAATTCCAGTTTCCGTATTTACTTATCCACGGTCTATTTTGATTTATTGTGTTTGGGTACGAATGCTAGTTATATTTTACATTGCATTCGACCCGACCCGTTTGCTTGAACTTGTTTGATTTATATTTATAGGTTACCCTGACTTGTTGCATGGACACGTACATCCCATGTTTAGTACCTACTAGCATTTCATCTAGCATCGCATTTTTTTACATATAACATTTTTTTGGTCACATAAAATATTTAAATATTGCATTCATAGCCTGCTTGTTACCCTAACCCTGTGGTAGCGTCCTTGCATTGTGTTCTCGTCCCGTTCGGTGAAACGGACGTGTTTGGACGGCTACGCGCACGTACGTGCGTCCGTTCTTGGGGGCATACATTTCTGTTACAGAATCCTTCATTTTTTAAATTTTGGAACTTACCAGTAATTTTCATATTTTAAATCTGAGTTTTTAGACCCGACCCGGGCGTATTTTGGACTACATTTGTAATTACCTGAAAACCCAAGTCTTTTAATTTAATTAATCGACAGGTTAAATTTACTTAACAGGGTAAAATCTTTTTAAATTAAAATTTTTAAATTCTAAATCTTAATCCTAACAACTAGATAACCAATCAGATTCTTTTCTCCCATTCCTTTTCCTTTTCTCTTTCCTTTCTTTTTCTCTCTCCCCTTCACCGAGCTCTCTCACTCTTTTCCCTAAAACCCTGGCCCACGCCTCTCTTCCTCTCTCTTCTCATTTCTTTCTCTCTCTTTCTCTCTCCCTCTCATCGCGCCAAGACTCTCTCTCCTCTCGCGTTTCTCACTCCTCTCGCGATCCATGTTCATCAGGGATCCGCTCACCCCTCTCCCATATGGGAACCTCCCTCCTTCATCCCTTCTCGTCCTCGACGCAAAACCTAACCCTAGACTATGCCTTCGCCTCTATCGTCGATCCCTCGATCCCTTCTTCTCCTCGACCTCCCAACCGCATCACCTCAACCACCTCCTCAACATCACCTTCTCCGCGCACCTTCCCTGCACCCAAACTCGAACCCACTGCAACCCACTGCGGCTGCAACATCGTCGTCGCCGGCGACCCTTCGCTGTCGCCGTCATCTTCATCTTCATCCTCACCTCTCCCCTCTCTGCAAACTTTTCCCGCACGAGAACCGTCCCCAATCAACCCTGCAACCCATCACCTGCACGCCTGCACATCCGCGACCCTCGCCGGTGAACCCACCATCGACCATCCATCTTCTCCACATTCTTCTCCTCTCTCTCCCCGAACTCTTCTCCCCTGCACACCCACCACCACTTGGCCTGACCACTCCACCCAAGAACCCGAGCATGCACACGCACGACCTCACCAGCTTCCTCGCCGGAGCCCGACCCCGTCGCCTCTCGTCATCACCACCACCTCCTCGCTTTCTCTTCTGTCTCAGAAACTCTAGGGAAGCATGTTCATCTCTCCTCCTTCTTCTTCTTTTTCCCCTACATATTCTTCTCTTCTTTTGTTTTTTTGGTTTTCCGACCATCGCCGGAAAACCCACAGCTCATCGTCGCTTCTCCCGTCCTCTGTTCCAGTTGCCCCGATCCATCTCCAGTACACTTCAACCACCACAGCCCTCTTTTCCTCTTTCTTTTCCTTTCTCTTTGCTTTCCCTTTCTTAATCCTGTTCTTTTCCGGTGATCACCGCCGGAACCGTCCCGCTGCCGACGATCCAAGCAACCCTGTGGACGTTCCTAATCAGCTTGGTCACTCTCTTGCATTGCCTGGTTCTGTTCCGTACACACGAGCGTGCATCGAGACTGTTACCGACTTTGGGACGCTACGTACGCCTTCCTTTGGGATCCGTTCAGGCAAGTGAAACTTGCTACATGCTATTAAAATTAATATATATGCTATTTGAATTATTATATCCCCATTTGGGTACACAGTAACCTGTAGTTTACATTTAATACCATGAGTTCCATTTAAAGTCCCGTTATATCATTTTAGATTCATAATTCGAACATATCAGGTTGCATCTAGATTCTATTATACATAGTACCCATGTTCATATTGAAATCTTTTAACAGTTATGTGCATAGCCCATAGTACCCCTTTTTACCTTATACCTGTCGGACGGCTGTTCGCGTATTTATAACCTGATTTAAAGCCCATCGCATCTTTAGATTATTAAAACACTTTAACCTGATTCTAATAACCATATTGTTATACTGTAGTAAGTAATGTGCAACTATCCCTTAACAAAAAATGATAACTGTGCATCGATATCATGTAATATGTACTTATCTGCTTATCAACTTACCTGATCTAGTTTATTGGTCTGATAGTACTCATGCTTATTCATTTATAATCTTGTTTATTTTAGTTTGATTATGAGCACCCACATGACATCTTGTACACTCTGACGTGACTTGCTACACATATTACTTGACCTGATATGGTACCGTACACTCTTGACATGACATGACACCTATATACATTACTTGACCTGACCTGATGTACCATGGCTTTACCCGTTACCTGATCTTGTGTCTAATGCCAACAAACCTGATATGTAGTCCTCATGGACCGTTCCTGCTGTCTATCCAGACAAACCTGCTCTTACCTGATCCTGTATTGGCATTAGTTCTTAATTACTGAATACCTGACTTGACATACATAACTTGGGGGTATGGGGAAATCAATGGTGAAACCTGACTTGTAACTCAACAGTTCGATACCTGTTCTGATCAGTCTTACGGGCTAGGCCAGCCCCGGAGTGATGATGCTGACATCACTCGTCTGTACCTGCTACCTTTTATTGCCTAGCGGCACGTCTCGGTTTCAGCCCGAGAGTCTGTAGACCGTGGTCCCGGGCATGCACGGGATACTATTGAGTTACATCGATGATTCATCAAATTGATTTCAAAGACTTTAGAATAGATAACCCAATAGAACAGTTAGTTTACTCACTTCACACGACCCTTCACGGCCCTGATTTACATTATTATTACATCTGCATTTCGTTTATGATTATACTTGCATTGCCTGTTACCCTGTTTATATTTTTATTGCTTGATGACATGACGCGCTGACGTCTGGGTTTTGCATGGCTCAGATTCTTCTACCCTATTGCCGACTGATCAGGAGTATTGCCGCTGTTAGACGAGCGGTGAAGTTCCTGTCGGTGTGTAGTTTTCACTTCCAGGTGTTTCATTTATTGTATCTTTTGGCTTCCGCATATTGTTATTTCTTGACTCTTTTACCCTGGCTTATGGACATGTACTAGATAGTTAGTTTACTTTCCTGTTCTTGATATCTCTACAGCCGTAATGTGACTGTGGAAGGATTTTTCCTATTCACAGATAGCATGGTTGGCTATGTCACGTGCCCATCTTAGCGTACTCTGGAAAGCGGGGCGTGACACGATGATTTGAATTGGTATTGTACGTATAATTGATACGTGCGGGAGTTCAATTAAATACGTGTATATGATACGCCTATATTAATCAAATATTTGATAATACTAGCCGGTTAAAATATATATATGATGACTTGTATTGTACACACACACTCTCTCTCTCAAGTATTATGTATTGTGTATATGATACACATACACATAAAATACCCTTCTAGAAGGGGAAATCTCATTCTCTTTATATTAATAAAGAAATGAAGAACCATTAATTCTCTTTATATTTATCAAGAAATGGGTATGGTTGAAAGAGATATGGGTATTATTTTAATATATTGATATTTTAATAATATCTAATATTGCATAGTTGACTCCTCTCTCTACCTAATACTAAGAATGGTTTTCTCTCTCATGAGTTGAGAGCAAAAGAGAAAGCTTAAGGGTAAAAGAGAGAGCTTTCCACTTTATCTTCTTCCTCTTGCTTATTGGCAATTTGTGAGAGCAAGTTGTTTCACATAGAAGAACTTTAGTGTGGATTTGAAGCTTGTAGTGGGTTGCTTTCAAGATGGATCATCTTCGACGAGGAGGTCGTAGATCAAGCTCGATCCCAACACCGAGTCTAGATTTGGTCTTCTACTAAAGAGTGCACAAGCTACAAAGGTTTTAACCCCCTCTAAACTTTTAGATATCTCACTTTTTGTTTTTCAATTGCTATTATTCGGATGATCTTGGTTTGAGTTTATGGTGGTAAGTTTAGAAATCTTAGTTTTATATTTCCGCCGCGGTCCGCAAGTGTTGCGACCCTAGCACCGTAGCCTTACATGGTATCAGAGTCGATTCATCTACTAGTAGTTGTGTTTGATGGCCTAAAGAATTAAACCCAATTTTTACAAAATCTTGTTTGAAAATTGCATGATGAACATCTCGTTTTTTGTATGCCCGAGCCCCGGGGTTCGTGGTTTGGACCAAGAACTTCATGGGGGCTCGGGAGGCACCCTGAAGCCTCCTACTTTATTGCTGGTTTAGCCCTGTATTCGGGGCTGAACTGAGGCTGATTCAGTCCTAAGTCGCGGGCTTAATCAAGGCCTAGCAAGGCGGAGGGTATAGGGTCGAGCCCGAGTCCCAATCAGGCTCTCGGGCTCAATTCGGGTCTTCCGAGGACTTGATTTTTCGATGAAATGAGTGGTTTTTTGTGCCGGGGAGCGCATTGGATTTCGGATCTTTGAAATTCAATACATGCGACCTTGTGGGTTAAGTTCTTGGAAATCGGCTTTGAATTAACTCGATCAAAGTATTTTATCGAGTTGGTTTAAACACGTATAAGGATATGTGTTGGTAAACGTAGCCGAATTAATGTGTGATCAATTATACTTGTTGCACATTTAGAATGCGATGTTATTGTGTATGGTATGGTATGGATTGTCGTGTATGAATAGCCCCTCATGTGAATGTGATGTATACAAATTTTTTATTTTTAATTCATATATTTTGTGGGCTGCCAAATTGTATCATTCTTTTATTCGGACATTCAAGTCATATTTGTAATGTAAATAATACAAGTTGCCCTGCGGAGGAGTGCTTGAGCCACTGGGTTCTAGGATTGATAGGTGGCTCACCTCACTTGTAAAGGTGTTGGTTTGGTTATGTACGGGCTATTCACACGACTGTGGAATGTCGCGTTTCGTTTGCGGCTCAAATGAAACGCGAGATTTCTAGTATATCCGACTATTCCATTTTTTTCCATATGCTTGTGATGTGATTACTTGCATATGATATTTCTATATGATTTTCAATTGCAAAAGTCTTGCATCCGCCCTGCTGTTAGTTATCTAACCTAACAGTGAAGACCCGATATCTCGTGGCGATTGCAATTGGCATATAGATACATTTATATATTATCTTGTGTTTGGTGTGAAACATAGGATTATTGATAAAAAAAGTTTTTATCAAAATGATGTGACTACATTAATATGGTTAATTTAAAGAAAATAAACATAATCTGATGTTCTGGGAACCAATCTGTTTTTCAAAACAAATTAGTTTTCAAAACTACTCGGTTCCTTCAACAATATCAACTTCATTACGTTAAGAGTTTTCTTCAAAACCAACCATAGCCCTTTGTCATTTCAGATAAGTAGAGTACTTAGTATTCGTGCTATATTTATTGGCCTTTGTCAAGGCGTAATGTACGATAACTAAGTGATTCTAATCTACCTCATATGATGAGATTGGTTAGGATAGTCGTACGACCTTGTTGACCTTTGTCAAGGGTTGTGTGGGTGGGTCTAATTAATCACGAAATGACGGGTTGAACTTGACTAGCGACTTATGGTTTGTTGGCCTTTTTCAAATTCAAAAGCCGCTTGGGGTAAAAACCATATCGGGAGTTTCAATTGTTGAAACTTGCAATGTTGATTGCATACCTTCTATGGAGTGTGGTGATTTGTTGGCCTCTGTCAAGGTTGTCATACCATGATAGTTGGATTCCGATTCCTACTATGAATAAAAATTATTCTCGGGAGAATCTTGTCTTCGTAATAAACTAACTCAGTAGGTGTCTAGAAAGGTGTTTATGGGGTTACGAATATAAAGAACATGGGTTATTTAATTAGGTTCGTGCAAAAGCGCGGGGAGCCTTCCTCTTAGTACTTACACTGGCCTGACAGACCAGTTAGTAAACGTGCTGGGTGTTAATGATTTCGGCTTATTCATCATTTAAGGTTTGAAAGAGAATTCGATAAAAGAGTGAGAGACATCCAATTAGATAAATTTATGAACTAATATATTCTTGTAAGAGCGCATGCTAAGTGTTTCTTTTCTCTATCTGTTGGCAATGACCATAGCCGACCTTAAACTAAAACTCGTAAAACTAAGTTAACTGAACCCTATTATAATGCATGGCTAAGGAATGTCATGATTGCCCTAACATATGACAAGGTCGCATATGTCCTTACCGCTCTTACTCCTTTTTGTTAATTTACTCCAGAATGCTCTGTATCAGATACGGAGATCCATATTGCATAGAAGGCCATCTCGTATAGTTAGATACGAACTTGAAAAAATTAGTTCAGTCGAGAATGGCCATTCTGGAGAAAATGAATTGTATATTGATATAATTCTTATGTCTCTCCCCTCCACCTTCTTTCAAATTGAAAGCTCCTTCTATAAGGAGAATACACCGGCTATGCTTATTGAATAGTCTTCTTCCAAACCCAAGGATAAAACTAAAAGGAAGGAAAAAAAGAAAACCAACTAGCCTAAGGGCGGTGTACAAAAGGTAAAATAAAGAAACATTTATAAAGGGGCTGCAGTTGAAAGGAAAAGAGTTTGCAACTCTGTCATGATCTTGAGCATTGGAAGATGCATTACAGGGAATACATGACCACCCCCTTGAAGCATAATGATACTTCATCTTCTAGTGTGTTTGTAATTGAAAAAAATTCTCAATTAACTCTACTTCCTAAGTATATGATACAGTATCAGGATCTCACATCTGTAAGGTGTTACAGATGTTGAAGAGAAGCAGAGTATTAGGAAAGAGTGATTTGATTCTCAGAGTCGGAAATCGGAGCAAATGTTGCTACTGGGGAAAATCACAAGTTTTTTGCCTAACAGCAAACTTTTAGTTTTGAATAACTGTTGTCATGCACCAACTTAATTTTTGAAAAATAATATCCATCTCTTTATTAGATGAAGAAGGATATAAACATGTTTTGTAAATTATGTTATAAACATTTACCTTGATCAAATGTTAATTAGGTAAGGTGCATTGAATTTCGGTATAGATATTCTTAACCAAAATACAATTCTCAACTTACAACACACGGAGTAAGAGTTAGTGAACTCTTAGAACTTATACATAGTGATGTATGTGGTCCAATGTCTACGCATGCAAGGGGTGAATACTCATATTTCATTTCGTTTTACAATGACTTCTTTATTTTTGGACATGTGTTCTAGTAGAAATGCAACAGTCGAAGTTTCTAAGAAATTCATAGTGTATAAAAATTAAGTAGAGAACCAGACGGGCAAAAAGTATCAAAATTCTTCGATATGATTGAGGAGGTGAATACTTAAGCTCGGTATTCCGTGGTTGTATAAAAGAGAATTTGATTCTATCACAGCTTACTCCTCCGCATATACCATAGCACTATGGAGTATCGGACATGAGGACTCGCACCTTATGGGATATGGTGCACGATGAGTATTGCTAAGTTGCTTCTTTCATTTTGATGTATGCACTAGAAATGGTTGCGTACTAATTGAATAATGTTCTGTATCAGTGCCTACGATTCCATATGAGATATAGAATGGAAGGAGACTGTGTCTCAAGTTTGTTATGATACGGGGTTGTCTAATTTATGTTGAAAGCACAATCCGGACAAACTCAAGGCACGTTTCAGTAATGTGCAGTTTGTGGTTCATCCAAAACATTCACAAGGGTTTAACTTCTACCACGTTGAGGATCAAAAGTTGTTTTGTTCTCGCACACCACCTTTTCAGAAAAGGAATAGGAGTATGGTAGAACTGGAAGCATTTCCAAAACCACAAACGGTTATTGAAAATATAGTAGAGCATGAGGACTCAATTGTACCCGCAAATCTTAGTCACTCTACAGATCTAGTAGGCGAGCTTAGCCACTCAAGAGATACTACGGTTTTCTCGTAGACGGTGACAGGGAGGTTTGCATCATGATTGATGATGACCCTACTAGATATCAGCAGGTCATATAGAGTAGTGACTTCAATGAGATTGCTGGATACCAAGAAATCCTAGTTGGACTCCATGCACTCAAACAAAGTATGGACCTTATTGGATACTCCTGAAAGGATAAAATCAATTAGGAGAAAGTAAATCTTCCAAAAGAAGATCGGTGCAGATGGAATGGTAGTAATTTAACAAAGCTAGAATTGTAGCAAAAGGTTTTCATCAAAGACCCGGTATGGATTGTGATGAAACATTTTCTCCAGTGTGTATATTGAAGTCCATTTGGATACTAGTTGCCATTATTGTGTTTCATGACTATAAGATCTAGCAGGTGGATGTCAATAACGTCTTACTAAATGGAGATTTAGATATAAGCATGTATATGATTCTGCCAAAAGGCTTTGTAGTCAGTGGGAGCAACGGGAAAGTGTGCAAGTAGCTTAAGTCCATTTAAGGACTAAAGTAGGCATCCCGAAGTTGGATCATCTATTTTGTTGTGACAGTCAAAGAGTTTGACTTCATCAAAATTAGATATGAACCAAGTATTTGTAAGAAGGTTGTAGAAAGTTATGTCGCATTCCTCATATAGTGTGTGGATGACATCCTCCTGATAAGAAATGATGTTCCTATGCTACAATTCGGTCAAACTATGGTTGTCATAAAAGTTTCTCCATGAAGGATCTGGGTAATAGATCATACTTTCTGGGGACTAAATCTATAATGATAGATCTAGAAGGATTTTAGGAGTGTCCCAATCCAGGTACTTTGACACCATTGTAAAGGGCGTTAGAATGGAAGAATCCTAGTGTAGTAGTATACCCGCATATCACGGAGTCACCCTTTGTGAATAGATGCCTTCCAGACTGATGAGGAGAGGGACTCGCATGAATGGCATTCCCTATGTTTCGGCAGTAAGGTTTATCATGCAATGTTATGTACAAGACCGGATGTAGCTTATGCACTTACCGTGGTAAGAATATATCAGTCCATCCTGGAGAAACATTGGATAGCAGCGAAGAACATTCTTAAGTACTTGTGAAGAACTAAAGAGATGTTCTTGGTGTATGGTAATGAAAGCCTCCAAATGGAGGCGATTACCTATTCCGGCTTCCAAAGTGACATAGATGACATAATGACTATCATGGGTTATAATTTTACCATCTTTTGAGAAGAAGTGTATTGGAAGTGTTCTAAGAAGGATATTGAGGCAGACATGACGCTGGATGCTGAGTATGACTCAGCCAATGATACATCTTGAGAAGTTGTTTGGATAAATAAGTTCAATTCTGAACTTGATCTCATCAGATATCCAGATAAATTCTAAGGCAGATATTGCTTGATTCGAGAGATTATTGATCTCTATGAGATTAAGATAAAGAGAGAAGAAATTAGAGACATTGTATCGGATCCACTCGCTAAGGCTATTTCTCAAATACTGTTTGTAAAACTATTGTTAAAGAAGTTGGGTATGTGATACTGCAATAATTAGGCTTGAGTGCAAGTGGGAGATTGTTAGATATAGCTGCCCTGAAGGCATTTATTGTAATTGTACATGGATCTATATGAATAAAATATTCTTCCTCGAGAAGATAGTATGCTATCTGGTTTGATTTATCATTCATGTGTATATATTTTTTTTGCTATTACATATCACTGATACATATTGATAAAATCCTTAGGATCTTTACTTGACTGCCAGGATTATGATGTGATCATACTAGTGGGGCCTTGGTTGTCCATAAGCACATCCTTAAATGTTTCTAATCATGCGAGTGTCGAGACAGGGCATCAGTACTCCAGAGTAGACTAGTGCATACGTTTCTTGATCCATACTGGGGCGATGGCTGGTCCCACATCTATTGTTGTTTGACGCCGAAGATTGTATATAGATGCTCATTAGAGAATGAGTACACCGAACGGACTCGTAGAGAATTCCTAGATGGTATTGTACCTATTATCAGATAGCAATTCCCTGGTGATAATGGTACAGGATAGTCTTTTGATCTGAGATCACCATAGTATCTTGTGTGTGTTCCCACTATACTTTGATTACTACCCAACCATGGTTTTAAAGAGCCGTGCATACAGGTTTTAGTTGAGTATAATCCCGAAACACATGGAGATAATGAGCTGTCAAGAAGGAATTCATCTCTCCAGTCTAAGGAGTCGATGTCGCGCTGTATATGATATGACTATAACCTGAAATTTCTGGCCAGGGTGGTTAAGATAAACTGATAAAAGTTATTAGTTGTATCTCGGATGGTTATGAATTTTATATCTGCATGACTTATTGGGTTATTGGGGGTTTGATAGATTCAACCCCCAAACCCGGTGTGCGACACTCTTTGACTAAGAGACCGGACTGTACGGTAATTATCACCAATAGGCTTTGTTGGGTTTGAATGAGTTTGCTTGTTGACCTACCTTTTGATAATATCTAGGTAGTCGTTACGTACATCTAGTGTCGCTGATAAGCTTGTGGGTTAACCCATTCGGGGATTGATCTGAAATTATTTCAGATTCAATCGGATATGATCCTAATTAACATACCGCCAGCGTATTGTCAAGTCTTTAAAGTCCCACGCTGAAAGTACCCGCTCAAGTGGAACGATGATGTGGATTGGTATTGTACGTATAATTGATACATGCGAGAGTTCGATTAAACACGTGTAAATGATACACCTATATTAATCGAACATTTGATAATATTAGCCGGTTAAATATATATATATATATATATATATATATATATATATATATATATATTACGACTGGTATTGTATACACTATCTCTCTCAAGTATTATGTATTGTGTATATGATACACATACACATTAAATACATTTCTAGAAGGGGACAGTTCATTCTCTTTATAATGATAAAGAAATGAGGAACCATTCTCTTTATATTGATAAAGAAATGGGTATGTGTAACATTTCAGTAAATATAAAATATTATTTTTGGAATTTAATATTAAAATAATATATTTCGCGAAAACTACCCGATTTGCGAAATTGGGGTTTCCGTAAAATGGTATAAATATATACCAATAATTATGAAATAATTGGAGATTAAAATGATTTATTCATTTAAAAATATATTTTATTATTTTAAATTAATATTTTAATATTATTTTGATACTTGCACATAACTTGTGCATGTTAACCATACCTCTTTGTAACATGGCATTCTAGTGTACAAGTTGTGTTGGTTTAAATTAGAAAAGTGTTTTTCTTTGTTTATTTTTGAATTATTGGAGAGAGAATGATGAGGTTGGAGGCATGGGGAGGCAAGCATGGCTTGCATTTATTGCAGAGAGAGTAAGTATAAGGAAACCCTCACCCTACACTCACCCCCTCTCATCCTTCACCTAATCAACACTCATTCTCACCTCAATTCACTCACTCTCAATTATTTTGCTATCTCCATTATCCCTCAACTGAAACCCTAACCCTATCCTCACAAACTCAAACAAAATCTCCATTTAACCCCACCAAAACCCAACACAAAGCCAAGCCAAGCCACTAGGATCACTTAAAGTATGGAAAGCAAGGATTTTGGGCAAGTTTGGGAAGGTAGTGACTCTAAACTATTATTTAGGTTGTTAAATTATTGTGTAACTTATTAGTTTCAGTTTAGAACGATAAAAATTTAGTTTTGTGCACGATATCGTATTTTAGTGTCTTTTTAGGGTATATGTGATCTGCTGTGACCCCGAGTCCTTACTGTGAAAACTAGCAGTGTAAAAGTGTTGTACTAGTTACCCTGAGTGTACACCAGTAACACGAGCCCCACCTAACACTATTTAGAAGGTGACATGTAGGCTTTTACTAGCGAGCCCGGCCAATTGGGGGACTGGGGTGTGGAAATTTTGTGGGTAGCTGTCTGCAGTGGTTTTAGAGAGAGTAACCACCATAAGACCACCCTAAGAATACGAACCCAAACTGAGCCTCTAGGGCCGACGAGCTCGGGTATGGGGGAAATATGGCCGGATTTTTGGAGGGTCTGGTGTTGATCTTTTTCTTGTAGCTCCTAACCCCTATAACCTATCCCATATACTTGCTAGTTTAATCCTAATTGGCCTGAGATGAAATCAGGGCGGGAATTCCTATGTTGCTGAATTTGGTTTTAGTGTGTTTTCCGATATTGATATTATTGGTTTTGATGTTTGAATTTGTACTTGGTTGTTAGGCGTTTGTACGTCAACAACAAGGGTTGTTTGATTGTTTTGCATGCGTAGGCTATATGTTCTAACCTATGAGCGCACCATGTGCCGTATTGGTTTTCCGGACTTGATGTTAATGGTATTGCGATATGTGTTGATATTGTAGGTACCTTCGCATGGATTCCGAGACGACGGAGTATGGCGTCATCGACTTCGGCAAGTAAGGATTAAGGTGAGTAGATTTATATCTACGGGGGAAGTCGGGTGGATGGTGTATAGCACCCACGTAAATTTTGATGGAAACTGATCTATAGGATATGTTCAGTTGATAAAACTGCACTTTTAATATGACATTTTTCCTACTATTTCTATATAAAAAAAAGGTGTTTATTATAATATATGACACATATGAGGGTTTATCTATAAAAATACTATTTTCATGTGTTTATATTTTATAATTAACATTATGAAGGAAAAAATAAGCATATAATATCCATGTAACATTTAGCCCATTTAATATGCTTGCCTTATTAAATACCTTTGACCAATTCTTAAAATTAAAATATCATGGCAAATGGTTAAAGATAATATCTCAATAAAAACAAACTCTACTAACATCATTTATTGAGATAATTGTGCAGGAATTATTTCACGACTAAAATTAAGGAAATCCGAGTTGGCAAGATCAAATCTGCCGAAGATATTCAAGTAAATTGAAGAAATTAATTCTGGCAGAAATGTAGAAAAGATTTTCAAAGTCTAAATACTCAAAAGATTACCAAGTGTTACAGATATGAAGCTAAAAAAATTAGAGGCCATGATCTCACCAAAAGGGGGCGGATCCACGGCCAAACCTATCCAATGGCCGTGGTTTCGCCGCGGATTTGAGGAGTTGAGATATGGGATTTTGGTGGTTAGGATCCTAACAACTAGTTTCCATATTAGGAAACTAGGGTTCTGGCTCTGTGACTATAAATAAGGACCGAGAGCCTCTTGGAAAAATCATCACACCGACACGATTACGAAGTCCACGACGGCTCAAGAATCCTGGTTAATCATCAACAGTTCATCTACCTCCTCAGAAGAGATCGAGAAGCAAACTAGCATTTTGTAATCATTTTCTAAGGGAACAAAGTGTAATTGATCTTGTTGATTAATAAAGGTAGTTGTTTTCTTATTTTATTTCTTTGTAGTTTTTCAATATGATTTTCCTCTCTATCTTTTCATTTTCTAACATGCGCGAGTAATTCTTCTTTTGTTAGGGTTCGTAGGATTAGGATAGATTAATGAATGATGAAGATCTTTAAACTCTTTGTACGTCCTATAAAGTTTATAAACTTTATCAAAACAATAGTTAACATCCTAATCGGGCGAGCTATCAATTCATTGATAGTCACGACCACGATTAGAGATTAGATTAACAATTATTTTAGGAAAGACTAGACATGAACGGAGATCCATGTCAAGATAGGGGTTAAGAGTGGGAACCCTTTTCCCTCCAGAAACCCTAATCTACATGCATCACCGTCGATCTAGTTTTAAATCTATTAAAGCATAGAAAGAGTAATCGTTAATTAATCATCCATGACTACTAAATCTTAACGAACCCTACAAGCCCCCTTCTACTATAAAACCTACATCCGTAGTTAATCTAGATCTATATTTTGCATCCGTGTTTAACGTAGATCTAGAACCTACAACCATTCTTCACCATTCTTTATTCTTCCTCTCTCTTTTTCAACACGTCTAAAGTAAGATTGAAAGATTCAATGTTTCCCTGAGGATGACCCGTACTCATCTCGGTCTAGTTACAAGCGACACCGTTATTGATTGCGGTTATTCTACACACACTACTCTAAATACAGAACCAATCAAATGGCGCCGTTGCCGGGGATACGTGCGTAATTTATTTTTCTTGCTATTCGTGTTGAATTCTATTTCGATCTATATCATAAACATAAAACAAAACTGCATCTTGCATATTTAACGATTAGTGTGGGATTCTTGCGAGGAATTCTGGAGTCACTTTAGGGAGGAGATAAAGATTCAGAGACATTCATCAAGACCCAGAGGAGAAGCGGAGGCTACTGTACAAAAATTGTCAGAAGATCCCCTCATCTCGCGGCGGAACCGAGGCCAAATCACCAGTATTGCGTCTGAACCGCGGCCTAATTGGCGGATCTTCGCTTCAAAATTCTCTGGTACCTTCTACAACTCTTTATCTCTCCTCTGAAAAATCCAATAATATATTTTCTGCAGGATTCTTTGCAAAATATCGCAGCTCAAAAATCTTTTTGCGTGCTTTATTTTGCGGGTTGTTTTTGCATATTTTAATACGGACTTTAAGGGGCAAAGACCAAATTCAGATTAGGTGGGGATTTTATCACCCTTCCTAGGCCCCACAAATCACAAAACGAGCATCCACACCAACCCTACATTAATTTAAAAAAATATCTAGACAAGGCTCTAAAGACTGTCGCGCTCAATAAGGACGGGGGAAGGTCGTGGGTAATCTATCGCTTATCCGCATTACTGTTGTGGTGTCTAAGCAAGTGTTTCTAAGGCAAGTGGTTACTTAATTAGGCCCGCTATTTTCGGTGATTCGTATAGCGGATACCTCCCACTTACCTGGCACTTACCTGGCCGCAAGGGTAGTAAAGAGGTGATAGAGGATTGATCATGCGGCTTGTCCTTTGGAAGTCTAGGAGCGGTCTGGAGACTTGACCTAGGTAAACTTAGTTCTAGGGTTGATTGTGCGTTTTTGTGTGATTTGTCTCTAGTCCGACTCACTTTTCAAAACAAACCAATCACACACACGCTGCCATTTGCGCTAAACCCGCTTAGTGCATGCTCGGCTGGACAAGGGATTCTAGTGCCCGTCTTGTCCGCGTTTCTTCTATCGACTCCGAAGTCGGTACTTCTTCGTTTTCCTTTTCCACACCACCCACCACGACCGAGATGGACAGTTATCCATCAAATTTTTATGATACCACGCTGCCGCCACCCGCAGGTGCGCAGAATATACCGCGTATATCTCTCCAAGAGAAATGCTACCCTTCACGTGATCCCCTTCCTACTTGTCTTTCTATTCCACCAGCCAATGGGGATAATTTTGAAATCAAACCCCAATTTATCAAACTGTTGCCCAAATTTCACGGGCTTGAGTCCGAAGAAGCAAACGTTTTTATAAACAAATTCGAAAACGTATGTGCAATGATTGGCACGTCACAACTTTCTGTGGATGCTGTGCGTTTACGTCTTCTCCCTTTTTCTTTGTGCAATCTAGCCGAGAAATGGCTTTATAACACTGTCGCACATTCTATTTCTAAATGGGACAAATTCGTTGTAGCATTCCTTAAGAAATTTTATCCCAATCATAAGACCACCCGTGTTAGGAGAGAAATCAATCAGCTTACCCAGCTTCCCAATGAACCATTTTGGAAATGCTTTGAACGGTTTAAGGATCTGCTTGTCCAATGTCCTCATCACGGAATCCACTGATGGGATCTATGTCGAATTATATATGAGGGTATTGATCCCGCAACAAAACAGATGCTTGAAACCATGTGTCAATGTCAATTCCTGTCGAAAGATGATGGTGAAGCTCGGAAATTCCTAGAAAATTTCGCTGAACACACTTTACAATGGGAAAGTGTTAGACCTATATCATCTAGGGAAGGTATTCATCAGCTCGAGGTTTCCATCGCAATGAAAGCTGAAATGGCCGTGATTCAAAGGAAACTCGACGCTATAGAAAATAGAATCTCTTCAGCCTCCCTAAACCAATACATGCTTCCTAAAACCGTGTGTGGTTGCTGTTCCGATCCATCACACTTGACGGAAGAATGTCCTATGAATGCACCATTTCAAGGTCACGAGCAAACTAATGCTGCTTTTCAGCAGCGACCTAGAAACGTTCCTTATTCTTCCATGTACAATCAGGGATGGAGGAATCATCCTAACTTTGCTTGGAACCAAAAACAAAATAAAAATCAAAACCAGTTCCAAGGCAATTATCAAAGAACTCCTCCACAGCAACAGCAACCACCACAGAGTCAGCACCCTTTTCAGTCACAAAATTTTCAAAACCCGGCCAATAATTCTTTCCAAACGACCAGTACCGATAACTCCTCTTCACTCGCACAAACTTTGGATTTGTGTATGAAACATTCGATCCAAATGTCGGCTGATATGAGGTCTTCTATTGATTCCATAAAGAAAGACTCCGCCTCCCACGGTGAGAGTATTAAATCAATAGAAGCCCGAATTGCACGATTACATGCCGAAATGAGTGCTAGAGAGAAAGGGAAACTTCCGTCTCAACTCATACCGAATCCTGGCCACTCACAAAGTCATAATGTGAGTGTTGTTACCACGTCGAGATAAGGAAGAGTGTTGAACAATCAAATGGGTGAACAGATTGATGATGAGGAATCAATTGAAACCCCGGCTTCTACTTGTTCCACTAATTCGTCTAGTCTCCCACCTTCTTCCGAGCCTATTCTCCATCTTCCCCAAGGCTCGAACCCTCAGCCCACTTCCACAAATCTATCTAAAACGGTCCCCACTCCAATTCTAGGATCCATTCCATCCTCACAATCCTCTCCAATGTTGGACCCAACCATTGTTGATAAAGCACATTATCCAAACAGGTTAAGGGGCAACAGACCAAGTCCACAAATGGAGAAGATTGTGGAAATTTTTAAGCAAGTTAACATAAACATTCCTCTCCTAGATGATATTCAACAAGTTCTGTTTTATGCGAAAATCCTAAAGGACTTGTGCACTAGGAAGAGAAAAGTTCAAGTACCTAAAAATGTTTCCCTTGCGAGTAATGTGAGCACTGCTTTTACACAACAATTACCCAAGAAACAAAAGGACCCCGGAAGTCCTACAATTTCTATTTCTATTGGGGGTAAAAATATCGATCGTGCTCTACTCGATTTATGTGCTAGTGTTAACTTGCTTCCGTATTCTATTTATGAGCAATTAGGGATCGGAGAGTTAAAACCGGCGCATTGCACCCTTCAGATGGCCGATCGATCTATCATCCAACCTAAGGGTGGGCTAGAGGATGTGTTAATCAAAGTCGAGGAATTTATATTTCCTGTGGACTTTATCATTATAGATATACAACCTGTAGCGAACCCACGAAACCAAATTCCGGTGATTTTAGGTCGACCTTTTCTTGCGACTTCCAACGCTTTAATCAATTGCCGTAACGGCTCTATGAACCTATCCTTCGGGAAGATGTCAATTGTGCTTAACATTTACAAGTTAGGAAGTGAACCCTCTGAACCCTATGCTCATGTGTGTTCTGTCGAAATAATAGATTCCGACAGCAGCGAAATTGAAGAGCTTCACGATACTGATCTCGACTCCGCTATTACGTTGTTGTCCGGGTCAACATCTAATGCTAAATGTGAACCTTTTAAGGAGTCCGAGTATCATCCCATTCTTTTCGATGAGATTATTATTGAGGATATCGATGAAAGCTTTGAAGAAAACTTCGCTGAAGAACTCGCATTCTTAGAAGACATGGGTGTTACGATGAATCAACCCCAACCCAAGAAAGTTGAACCGCCACATCTTCTTCTTATCAAGACTGAGAATGCGAGTAATCGATCATCATTGTTTCGTCTCTACAAACCGAGACGTAAACCTTTTCCATTACACCTATTATCTCTTCCCCACTTCTTCACGTCAATAGGCGACATGTTCTTCCACCAACTTTGGTGCTTCATCGATAAAATTTTTGAATGGTTGGTGTTGACTTTTGGTCTTTATAAGGCTTTACTTTGACCAATAACTTTAACCCCCCTCATAATTTAAAATGCTTAATACGATTTTACTCAAGTTTTGGGGGGATATTTTGGCTCTTGAAAAAAAAAATTTACAAAATTATGAGCCAGAAATAAGTTTGGGGGAGGATTTCACTGTCATTATTTTTGTTACCCCCGTTAATAACCTTTCGTGCCAAGTCTACAGGTTTTTGAGATTTAAAAGATGACAACAGTGAGGACACTGCTGCAAACAGGTTTGGGGGAGGTTTGTGCTTATTTATGCATTATTTTGCATTATACTTTATATGAGCACAAAAAAAATTTGATAATGGAAGTTAGAAGGTGAAAACTTATATATGAAAGATAAGAATAGTTTGAGAAAAACAAGAAAGTTAGAGGTTCTCTTAAACAAAACTAGTAATAAGTAATTATGAGCTGTTGTCCCAAGGGTTAGTAAGATGAAGGAAATTGCTAATCTGAGGATAAAAATAAGTCTGAAAAATAGTCCTTATTCTAGAATCCAAATATCTGAATGTTGATACCCTAATATACGCACTTACACACATCTTGAAACTTGGGATAGTAGAGAATACCTTGAAATGCTCAAGTCTAAAAGCCTTTGTATGAAGGAAAATAAAATAAAATATATGTGGTGAAGAAAAAAAAATGAACACTGGTTTTGCAATTACCAAGGCAACATAAAAAAATATAGCGAGGGTGCTTTATCACCTAGTGCCTTAGACCAACTGGTTTGGGAGCCACTGCTAAGCCTTAGGTGTGCAAGACGAGGAATTACATCTTAATACACAAGCACATTTTATAATCGATCGGTTAGTACCTCAAAAAGTATTAACGGTCGCATGAAGGATGTGTGAGCAATTTCATAAATAAAAAAAAAGAAAATATTCACCGGCTAAAAAGTACTTTGGAAGATGGACAAGAATATGATAGCTTAAATTGAATTCTCTAAGTGTAGGGATGTCTTTTACACACACGTAGTGGTATATGATCAATGTTTGGAAGAAAGATAGGGAGGAAGACTAAAGGCTATGTTTTATTAAGAGATGATGTGATTTCTAATATTTTTTCATGATCATTAAGATAGGGCTCATAGCAACTGAAAAACTGGTGTAGTTGAAAACTCTTATTTTCAAGTTCTTTCATTCATAATTCTTATCTTTGTATGTAACTTTCACTATCTTTTTTTATTATAGGATTTTGTGGGTGTAATCCGCTGAAAACCCTCAGGAGACAACACTCCTCCTACTAGGGACACCTAGAGGTTTAACGGCTTATTGCACGAGCTCAGTGCAATCGTGTTGCCTACAAAAGTGTGCTACTTAGGATTTTTCTTTTTTCTTCTTTCTCCATCTCTTGAATAACTAGTTTGCTCGGGACGATCAAAGTTAAGTTTGGGGGTATTTGTTCAGTTGACAAAACTGCACTTTTAATATGACATTTTTCCTACTATTTCTATATAAAAAAAGGTGTTTATTATAATATATGACACATATGATGGTTTATCTGTAAAAATACTATTTTCATGTGTTTATATATTATAATTAACATTATGAAGGAAAAAATAAGCATATAATATCCATGTAACATTTGGCCCATTTAATATGCTTGCCTTATTAAATACCTTTGACCAATTCTTAAAACTAAAATATCATGGCAAATGGTTAAAGATAATATCTCAATAAAAACAAATTCTACTAACATCATTTATTGAGATAATTGTGCAGAAATTATATCATGACTAAAATCAAGGAAATCCGAGTTGGCAAGATCAAATCTGCCGAAGATATTCAAGTAAATTGAAGAAACTAATTCTAGCATAAATGTAGAAAAGATTTTCAAAGTCTAGATACTCAAAAGATTACCAAGTGTTACAGATATGAAGCTACAAAAATTAGAGGCCATGATCTCACCAAAAGGGGGCGGATCCGTGGCCAAACCTATCCAATGGTCTCGGTTTCGCCGCGGATTTGAGGAGTTGAGATATGGGATTTTGGTGGTTAGGATCCCAACAACTAGTTTCCATATTAGGAAACTAGGGTTCTGGCTCTATAACTATAAATAAGGACCGAGAGCCTCTTGGAAAAATCATCACACCGACGCGATCACGAAGTCCACGACGGCTCAAGAATCCAGGTTGATCATCAACAGTTCATCTACCTCCTCAGAAGAAATCAAGAAGCAAACTAGCATTTTGTAATCATTTTCTAAGGGAACAAAGTGTAATTGATCTTGTTGATTAATTAAGGTAGTTGTTTTCTTATTTTATTTTTTTGTAGTTTTTCAATATGATTTCCCTCTCTATCTTTTCTTTTCCCAACATGCGCGAGTAATTCTTCTCTTGTTCGGGTTCGTAGGATTAGGGTAGATTAATGGATAATGAAGATCCTTAAACTCTTTTTATGTCCTATAAAGTTTATAAACTTTATCAAAACAATAGTTAACATCCTGATCGGGCGCGCTATCAATTCATTGATAGTCACAACCACGATTAGAGATTAGATTAACAATTGTTTTGGTAAAGGCTAGACATGAACGGAGATCCATGTCAAGATAGGGTTTAAGAGTGGGAACCCTTTTCCCTCCAGAAACCCTAATCTACATGCATCACTGTCGATCTAGTTTTAAATCTATTAAAGGATAAAATGAGTAATCTTTAATTAATCATCCATGACTACTAAATCTTAACGAACCCTACAAGCCCCCTTCTACTATAAAACCTACATCCGTAGTTAATCTAGATCTATATTTTGCATCCGTGTTTAACGTAGATCTAGAACCTACAACTATTCTTCACCATTCTTTATTCTTCTTCTCTCTTTTTCAACACGTCTAAAGTAAGATTGAAAGATTCAACGTTTCCCTGAGGACGACCCGTACTCATCTCGGTCTAGCTACAAGCGACACCGTTATTGATTGCGGTTATTCTACACACACTACTATAAATACAGAACCAATCAGGATACAGTCGTAGAAACCTATATTAGGAAACTAGGGATATGGCTAAAAGGATAGGTAGAAGTGATATGATATGATTAATACGTGATGACGAGATTTGAGATATCAATATGATGAGATAAGATGATACGAGCGGATACGATTGATATAAGATTTATAGAGGCATGTTGTGAGAACGTTATATACAATAAAATATGACATTGATGCATAATAACAGGATATGAGATTTAACACGAATATGGCTTGAGATATATCCATATTTATGAGAATAATGAGTGATATGCCATACGAGACTTGAGATTCGTACCCTCATTGTCGTATAGGTCGATAGATCCCTATTTTTGTTAATGTCACCGTACGAAGGATTACAGTACGCGATGTAAGTAACCGGATAGATGATCCGCGCTCGTGATTTGAGGATGATGTTCGATGATATTGTCGTATTGGATACTATAGGACTAAATTGCCGACGTAAATGTGTCATCCGAACCATACATATTTCCAACTGAAGAATCGTATGCATCTCTTAAATAGATACCTTGAGGGACGTTACGGATTTTCAAATGGTGTCTTTTCCTCAAAAACACCGTAGCCCCTATTTTCAAAACTACAATTCGCATCTTTTAAAAACTGATCGTATGGTTCGTGTGTAGATGTTAGATTAGAGACGTATACCTTATAACATTACGCCCACGATTTTCCTTATGCTACGTTCATGTCATTCCCATTGCATTACATATACCTATGCTAGTACACCTACACCATTATTGATGATGCGTATGTTATACTTACACAAATTGCCGGCTTACACACTTCATCATCGATAATTGCTATGTCACTCACACAGTAGAATTGCTACATCATGCTATTATATTGCTATGCTCACATTATGATGATATGCCCATGCTCACATCACTGTTCCATGTTGCATGATATATGGATATGCTTACTTTCTGTTATATGTCGCATACATCATGCTTTACGATTATACGCATTGAGATATGTTGTTTTCATGAGATTTCTGGATTTGAGAACCGTGGTTATTTCAAAAGAAAGTACGTATTGTTTTAAAAACCCGGTTTCTCTTGATATGATATTTCTATATGTCCACCATGAGTTTTCTTGGTTCTGAGATTTGTTTTCGAGACCCGATTCGAGGAGCCCGGGGCAAGAGAGAGATTTCGTGGGGATGACGATGATCCTGGCAGAGGGACTACTATCTACCGATGATTGGTTGGACCCGGCGGTTGTCTGGAAGACACCGGCCGGAGTCATGAGATGGATATGAGGGCCGATCAGAGTATGCGGTGCCTGAGATGAGATAGATATGAGGGCCGATCTGAGAATGCGGCGCCTGGGGTATAAGGATTTACATGTCGATGCTGGACACGGGTTTTCATGATGTTTCGAGTGTCGGTGTTGGACACTCAGGTTCCATGATTTTGAGGTGTCGTTGACAGACACACGTAGTTGATATCCTCATACATACAGATATATGTTTTCATGTTGTTGTGTCATTGATGGACACGTGGATGTTATCCACATGCAGATAAGCATTTATTTATATTGTTGGCACATATGCAGATACGGTCACCCTAGATATCATAGTATTAACTTTATGATATAGTTAACCTAGGAAATCGTTGTTTTATTTGATTTCTACCTGATGATGTTTTCCACTCACGAGTTGGCAACTCACCTCCGTTGTGCTACAGTTCTTGCAGGTTGACCGCATGGATCAGTAGCGGCATCACTGGCACACAACTGCATTCGGGTGTTTTGCTTTGGTAGGTGATACATGTTGGATCGTGCCACTCTTGTTTTATTATTCATATTGTATCTAGTCAACTCCATCAATCAAAACTAGTATTTGTATAATTAGTAAGACCTAGACAGAATTATAGTTGCGAGACTTGAGTGATGGGTTATACGTTCTCTTGGTGGGTTTGATGTCTTGTTTTACATTATTCCTTGTGTTGATCTTCGCCGTTGGGCATCGTATACATCTATTTCTGTCTTGCGTGGTTGTGATTCCGCCAATTGGCGAAGAGCTAGCTCCTACTTGGGGATGCCTTTATTATTATTGTGTATAGGTGGTTTTTGATCAAAATATACAAAAGAGGTGTTGCCCAAATTTTTTTAAAAGACGAAACATGTTTTTCAACTAGTAAAATTAACTTGCATTTTTCATGTCCCACCATTTATGCATTTAAGAAAATGATTTGATTTTCAACATACCTTTATTTCAAAACTTCACCTCTTTTATTTTCTTAGATTTCCGGGTTTCAGCTTACTTGAATTACGTTACGCCTTTAGACGTGGCGTGGTTTAAGTACCGATCACGAACAATATTTTCGGGTCGTGACAAAGTTGGTATCAGAGTGCTAGGTTTAACCTTGGTTCGAGTCTATATTTGACTATGCGGAGTCTAGGGCGTATATATATTTCGGAACCTAGGCATGACCTTACAGAACTTAGACTTGAACACGGAGGTATTAGACCCAAACATTCATTTTATAGGATGACCCTGATTGATGGAGTAGGTAGCTTGAGTAGAGTGGCGTACCATACGTATGTTCCACGACATATTTACGATACGATACTCCACTTAAGAAACCATAGGATGTATATATTTTGAGATTTGTGATTCTCTCTGTTCCCTTGATCATACATCCACTCGAGATTTTTGATTCTATTCGTTTCCATGATCATACTCTTATTGATTCCGTTCCTCCGTATGATCATATATCCATTCTGGATCTGTTGATTCCTTTCATCCTTTTTGATCTATTTTCGTCGATACATGCTTGATGTTCCTGTCACCATGGTTTGAGCGCAGATTGAGCTGCTGCTAGTGATGCGGTCAGGATGAGCTCGTCATGGACGAGGACTGACCATCGTGTTTTCTGGTGACATGGGAACGTATCGAGTTAGTATTTGTGTCGTGACCTCTTGTTTGAGGCGATTGTTCAATTTTGCACCGGATGATCGGGCCACTGTTAGAGGCTGCCAGTTGTGAGAGGACTGTGGATGTACAGCCTACCTCAGAGTTTGTGATGTCGTCTACCGTACAGACAGATGACCCAGCTGTTGCTGAGATTGATGGGATGTCGCTTCCAGAGCTTGTGAGCTGAGATCGCTGGAGCTTTCAGGCAGAAATACGACAGATGATAGCTAGTCTACCCCGAGTTGAGAAACGAAGGTGATTCGTCTGATTTGATACGCCGACACAGGCCCCGTTGAGTTGAAGATTTTCAGTGTGGAGAGTCTTACTCAGATCTAGAGTAGGTCGATCCAGAGATGATGTCGTTCGTTGGATGATCCGATAGGAGATCAGTAAGTTGACTAGCTTTGGAAAGAGGACCTCACCCAGATGCGTTGTGAGTTGATCAAGAGCGGATGAATAAAGTATATTCTTTCGATAGTTGGGATGAGTTCCCGAGGACGTGTTCGGCTAGATATCTTCGACAGGATGATGAAGATACCGAGTTTGTAATTACGAGTCCGTGTGAGAGATTCCGGATTGACTGTAGCCGAGAACATTTGCAGTACGCAGATAGCATGACGCGACGTCGAAGTGGACGATGATAAAGATGAGTGGAACCAGAGGTTCGTGCGAGATGCTAACGAGCTGTTGTTACTCCCCATCGAGATTAAAGATCTGATATGTATACAGAGGCGTTGGGATACGGCCAGTTCCCGAGAAAATGTTGTGCAGAGAACGCAGATGTCCAGAAGACTAGAAAAGATTATGCAAGAGTACCAGCCTCCGTATAGTTCGGCATAGGTGAGATCTGAAGAGACCTTGAGCAGGTTCTTTTCGGAACACTGTTGCAATAAGATTTGCACCGAGGATCAATTGTGTCACGTGTATTCAGAGGGCCAGAGGACGACGCCAGTGACGTGCTGCTTTATGAGTGGTCAGGCTAATTAGCCAAGAGAGGACCAGAGGAGTACCAGAAAGGACTCGTTCCCGTTAGTACACCTGACCGGGCCGACGAGCCGATGGAATTCGAGATTTGTAATCCACAAAGAAAAGAGGACCCAGTGACAGAGGATGCCAGACCGTGAGCAGGAGGAAAGCGAATGTTCTTGCTCTGCCAGTTTTGGACGCACCGACATTTTTTTCGAATTGTGGGAGGTGTACCTCAATGTCATTTATTGCAATTTGTGTTGTGATCCGAGTATCACGCTTATATCGCTTGGATTTGAGTTTTGATGATTGGGTTTTATGATATTGTTTTCGTGCACCATGGCTGCACCTACTGAGTATTATATTTTTGTGCATAGTTATTGCACTTGATTTATGTTTTTTTCACCACTACATCGGTTTGCGATTTGTGCATATCTTTTGCACTTGATATCGATTTTGTTCCTTGTCTGCACGTGTTTATGATTTCGTGGATTTCATACAGTTGATTTGATTTTGTGCATGTGGTACGCACTCGATTTGATTTTTGCACTCGGTATAGCTCACATATGCTTGCAGTGCATTGATACGTGTTTTGTGCATGCAGTTGCACACGTTTATGATTTTATACACCTTGGTACACTCGGTGTTGCTTTTTATACACATTTGAGTTATTGATGAGTTTCCTTGCATTTGTTGCACTGGATTTGGTATTTCATGCACTGGATGCACTAGATTTTGTATTTCGTGCTCTGGATGCACTGGATTTTGTATTTCGTGCACTGGATGCACCGGATTTGTATTTCGTGCATTTGATGCATTGGATTTGTATTTTACGCATTTGTTACACCAGATTCGTGTTTCGTGCATTTGTTGCTCTAGATTTACATTTCGTACATTTGTTGCACCGGATGGGTATTTCATGCATTAGTTGCACTAGATTTATACTCCGTACCTTGGTTGCACCTGATTTATGTCTTTGAGCATTTGTGTTACCGGATTTATGTTTTTGTGCGCGTTTGCCCCTGACGTTCGTTTTCGTGCATGCTACTGCTCTAGATTCTTTTTACGGACCTCACACGCTTGGGTTAGATTTTTGCGCATATTAGGCGCTTGATATTGGATTTTGTGCGCACCGGATGCACTTGAGTCGGATTCTACTCGTGCATGTTGGATGCCCTTGATTTAGATTTTATCCGTGCATATTGGATGCGATTTTATTCATGCATGTTAGTTGCATGGGATTGAAATTTTCGTGCACAATAGATGCACCAGATGTTGTTACCGTGCACACCCGTTGCACTGGACGGATGCTTTCGTGCACACCCGTTGCACTTGGTTTTGCTTTTGTGCATATCGTGGCACCTGTATTGGATTTGATTTCCATGCGCACCAAACGTATGTGATGTTGGATACGCTTTTTGAGGCTGATTTTGCTCTTGAGCACTTTGTTTTCATGATGGGCACTATATTATATAGTAGCCGAACATGACTGATCTGAGGACTGTACCTGAGTTCTTACATGCATAAAAAATTTAACAAAAGATTTTCAAAAAGGAGCTATAGTCTCGCTATTTCCTATGTGCCCGCGAGCGACACGAACGTTTATAAAAGAAAACCTTTTGGGATATTTCAAAAAGGGCGGAACGTATATTTTAGTAAAACATATATGAAGTTATATTATTACTTTATAATGAACGTCCGTCACTTGTGCCGTGAGTTACGCATCACACGGCAATTCAGAAAAGATTTTGCATGAATTTTATTTAATTTTTAGAAGATATTTCAAGGATGCGTACTATATACGTATTATAGTATTTGACTAGTGCGTATTGGATTCCGGTAGTGGATGTATCTCCATTGTAACTCCGATGATATGCATACAAATCCAAAGATTTGCGTGACACTTGACGGATTTCGATTTTGAGTTTCTTACACATTTTCAGGCGCACGCGATGCGCTGTAGTATTTCGATATCTTCCGTGATTTCGGAGCCCCGTTGATTGAG
Source organism: Agapanthus africanus (assembly GCA_030015575.1). NCBI lineage: Eukaryota > Viridiplantae > Streptophyta > Magnoliopsida > Asparagales > Amaryllidaceae > Agapanthus > Agapanthus africanus. The sequence goes on from CM057339.1 coordinate 400,365,068, forward strand.
TTGAATTTTGAAATGTTTTAGTATTTGGGGGTTTAAATTTAAATTCGGGGACCGAATTTATTTAAGGGGGGAAGATTGTAACATTTCAGAAAATATAAAATATTATTTTTGGAATTTAATATTAAAATAATATATTTCGCAAAAACTACCCGGTTTGCGAAATTGGGGTTTCCGTAAAATGGTATAAATATATACCAATAATTGTAAAATAATTAGAGATTAAAATAATTTATTCAATTAAAAATATATTTTATTATTTTAAATTAATATTTTAATATTATTTTGATACTTGCACATAACTTCTGCATGTTAACCATACCTCTTTGTAACATGGCATTCTAGAGTACAAGTTGTGTTGGTTTAAATTAGAAAAGGGTTTTTCTTTGTTTATTTTTGAATTATTGGAGAGGGAATGATGAGGTTGGAAGCATGGGGAGGTAAGCATAGCTTGCATTTATTGTAGAGAGAGAGAGAGAGAGAGAGTAAGCATAAGGAAACCCTCACCATACACTCACCCCCTCTCATCCTTCACCTAACCAACACTCGTTCTCACCTCAGCTCACTCACTCTCAATTATTTTGCTATCTCCCTTATCCCTCAACTGAAACCCTAACCCTGTCCTTACAAACTCAAACAAAATCTCTATTTAACCCCACCAAAACCCTTCACAATGCCAAGCCAAGCCACTAGGATCACTTGGAGCATGGAAAGTAAGGGTTTTGGGAAAGTTTGGGAAGGTAGTGACTCTAAACTGTTATTTAGGTTGTTAAATTGTTGTGTGGCTTATTAGTTTCGGTTTAGAACGATAAAGATTTAGTTTTGTGCACGATATCGTATTTTAGTGTCATTTTAGGGTGTATGTGATCTGCTGTGACCCCGAGTCCTTACTGTGAAAACTAGCAGTGTAGAAGTGTTGTACTAGTTTTCCTAAGTGTACACCAATAACACGACTGTTTGGCCGGCGACATGTAGGCTTTTTCCGGCGAGCTCGGCCAATTGGGGGACTGGGGTGTGGAAATTTTTTGGGCAGCTGTCTGCAGTGGTTTTAGAGTGATTGGTACTACTAGATTTTTATGTAATGACCATAGGTAAAATATGGGAGCTGTTGTGAGTGTTTACATGACCATGGTGACACATTTCTTGACCTGGGCCATATAATAGAACCAAAAAATACGAACTTAGGAATTTCCCCGTGTCGGTTTTGTAAAGTTGTGTGGCCTACAAGGAATCTAGGGCAATCTGAGTTGTAGCTGAGATAATCAAACAAGTTTGCTGACCTAGTTTAACCACCATAAGACCACCCTAATAATACGAACCCAAACTGAGCCTCTAAGGCCGGCGAGCTCGGGTATGGGGGAAATGTGGCCGGATTTTCGGAGGGCTCTGGTGTTGATCTTTTTCCTGTAGCTCCTAACCCCTATAACCTATCCCCTATACTTGCTAGTTTAATCCTAATTGGCCTGAGATGAAATCTGGGAGGGAATTCCGATGTTGCTGAATTTGGTTTTGGTGTGTTTTCCGATACTGATATTATTGGTTTTGGTGTTTGAATTTGTACTTGGTTGTTGGGCGTTTGTACGTCAACAACAAGGGTTGTTTGATTGTTTTGCATGCGTAGGCTATAGGTTTTAACCTATGAGCGCACCATGTGCCGTATTGGTTTTCCGGACTTGATGTCAATGGTATTGCGATATGTGTTGATATTGTAGGTACTTTCGCGTGGATTCCGAGACGACGGAGCATGGCGTCATCGACTTCGGCAAGCAAGGATTAAGGTGAGTGGATTTATATCTATGGGGGAAGTCGGGTGGATGGCGTATAGCACCCCCGCAAAATTTGATAGAAACCGATCTATAGGATACAGTCGTAGAAACCTATATTAGGAAACTAGGGATATGGCTAAAAGGATAGTTAGAAGTGATATGATATGATTAATACGTGATAACGAGATTTGAGATATCAATATGATGAGATAAGATGATACGAGCGGATACGATTGATATAAGATTTATAATGGCATGTTGTGAGAACGTTATATACAATAAGATATGACATTTATGCATAATAGCAGGATATGAGATTTGATACGGATGTGGCTTGAGATATATCCATATTTATGAGAATAATGAATGATATGTCGTACGAGACTTGAGATCTGTACCCTCATTGTCGTATAGGTCGATAGATCCCTATTTTTGTAAATATCACCGTATGAAGGATTACCGTACGCAATGTGAGTTACCGGATGGATGATCCGCGCTCGTGATTTGAGGATGATGTTCGATGATATTGCCATATTGGATACTGTAGGACTAAATTGCCGACGTAAATGTGTCATCCGAACCATACGTATTTCCAACTGAAGAATCGTATGCATCTCTTAAATAGATACCTTGAGGGACGTTATGGATTTTCAAATGGTGTCTTTTCTTCAAAAACACCGTAGCCCCTATTTTCAAAACTATAATTCGTAACTTTTAAAAACTGATCGTATGGTTCGTGTGTAGATGTTAGATTAGAGACGTATACCTTATAACATTGCGCCTACGATTTACCTTTTGCTATGTTCATGTCATTCCCATTGGATTACATATACCTATGCTAGTACACCTACACCATTATCGATGATGCGTATGTTACACTTACACAGATTGCCGGCTCACACACTTCATCATCGATAATTGCTATGTCACTCACACAATAGAATTGCTACATCATGCTATTATATTGCTATGCTCACATTATGATGATATGCTCATGCTCACATCACTGTTCCATATTGCATGATATATGGATATGCTTACTTTCTGTTATATGTCGCATGCATCATGCTTTATGATTATACGCATTGAGATATGATGTTTTCATAAGATTTCTGAATTTGAGAACCGTGGTTATTTCAAAAGAAAATACGTATTGTTTTAAAAACCCGGTTTCTCTTGATATGATATTTCGAGATGTCCACCATGAGTTTTCTCGGTTCTGAGATTTGTTTTCGAGACCCGATTCGAGGAGTGGAGGAACCGTCTGCGGATACATGGTGGACCTAGTATGGTACCCCGGGGCAAGAGAGAGATTTCGTGGGGATGACGATGAGCCTGGCAGAGGGACTACTACCTACCGGTGATTGGTTGGACCTGGCGGTTGTCCGGAGGATACCGGCCGGAATCATGAGATGGATATGAGGGCCGATCAGAGTATGCGGCGCCTGAGATGAGATAGATATGAAAGACGATCTGAGGATGCGGTGCCTGAGGTATGAGGATTTACGTGTCGATGCTGGACACGGGTTTTCATGATGTTTCGAGTGTCGGTGTTAGACACTCAGATTCCATGATTTTGAGGTGTCATTGATAGACACACATAGTTGATATCCTCATACATACAGATATATGTTTTCATGTTGTTGTGTCATTGATGGACACGTGGATGTTATCCACATGCAGATAGGTATTTATTTATATTGTTGGCACATATGCAGATACGGTCACTCTAGATATCATAGTATTACCTTTATGATATAGTTGACCTAGGAAATCGTTGTTTTATTCGATTTCTACCTATGTTTTCTACTCACGAGTTGGCAACTCACCCCCGTTATGCCACAGTCTTGCAGGTTGACCGTATGGATCAGTAGCGGTATCGCTGGCACACAACTGCATTCGGGTGTTTTGCTTTGGTAGGTGATACATGTTGGATCGTGTCACTCTTGTTTATTATTCATATTGTATCGAGTCAACTCCATCAATCAAAACTAGTATTTGTATAATTAGTAAGACCTAGACAGACTTGTAGTTGCGAGACTTGAGCGATGGGTTATATGTTCGCTTGGTGGATTTGATGTCTTGGTTTACATTATTCCTTGTGTTGAGCTACGCCGTTGAGCGTCGTATACATACATTTCTGTCTTGCGTGGTTGTGATTCCGCCGATTGTTAAAGAGTTAGCCCCCGCTTGGGGATGCCTTTATTATTATTCTGTATATGTGGTTTTAGATCAAAATATACTAAGGTGGTGCTGCCCAAATTTTTTTTAAAGACGAAACATGTTTTTTAACTTGTAAAATTCACTTGCATTTTTCATGTCCCACCATTTATGCATTTAAGAAAATGATTCGATTTTCAACATACCTTTATTACAAAACTTCACCTCTTTTATTTTCTTAAAAAGGTTTAGATTTCCGGGCTTCGGCTTACTTGAATTACGTTACGCCTTTAGACGTGGCGTGGTTTAAGTACCGGTCATGAACAATATTTTCGGATCGTGACAGTATGGTTGAAAGAGGTATAAGTATTATTTTTAATATATTGATATTGAAATAATATCTAATATTGCATGGTTGCCTTCTCTCTCCACCCAATACTAGGAATGGTTTTCTCTCTCATGAGTTAAGAATAAAAGAGAAAACTCGAGGGTAAAAGAGAAAGCTTTTCACTTCATCTTCTTCCTCTTGCTTATTGACAATTTGTGAGAGCACGTTACTTCACGTAAAAGAGTTCTAATATGGAGTTGAATCTTGTAGTGGGTTGCTTTTAAGGTGGATCATCTTCGGAGAGGAGGTCATAGATTAAACTCGATCCCTACAACAAGTAGCCTAGGTTGGGTCTTCCACTAAAGAGTGGACACGCTACAAAGGTTGGAGCCCCCTTAAACTTTTAGATAGCCCTCTTATTGTTTTTCAATTGCTGGTATCTGAATAATCTTGGTTTGAGTTTATGGTACTAAGTTTAGAAATTTTTGTTTTATGTTTCTGCCATGGTTCGCAAGTGTTGCGACTCTAACACCATAGCTGTACAGTTACTACCTCAATTTACTTCACCAATTGCAATGAATGATTTGGAGTTCATTAGATCGATCATTATTGATAGATTTATCACCAGCGACACTTTATTTTGGAATCATTTCCATGTAGGAAAATTCACAACAAAATCGGCGAAGCCATCACTCCTAACAAAACATCCCTTCATATATTCTTAGGCTAATTTTGTTTGATTCCAAAAATCCATTTTGAAGAATTCTTTTTGTTTATGGAAATCAACACTTGAAAAATTGAAAACCCTTGATATACTTCAAGCAAGAGGTATCGGCCAAGGATGACAATGCATACTTTGCAAATCCCAATTCGAATGTCATAAACATCTATTCTTTGATTATCAATTTTCTAGTTGGGTGATGCAACTATCTTTTGCACGTTGCGGCATTTGCAATATACCTTCTAATTTTCATGACATCATAGATTTCATACAATTGAAGTTATTGAGTAAGAAACTAATCGGAACACTCCTTCGTATTTTGGTTGCAAATATTGTTTGGCATGTTTGGAAAGAACCGAATATTAGAATTTTTAGGTCCTAATGTACGCCTAAAGATATTGGTTTTCAAAATGTTATTTCCGATACTTCAATCAGCATAACTAAGTTTTTAATATTAAGATTTTGGTGGTGAACCAATTGCTCGAAATTGGAATGCATTACCTCGTTTTTAAAAGTTCGATCTTGAGCTATCGGTTTGTGATAGTTTTGATCTTAGATTCTTGTACTTGTAACTATATTTTATTTTATGGATTTTTACTAAAAAACCCTCTTATACTTCTTTAATTACTAAAAACCCTCTCCATACTTTGTATTTACTTAAAAGACCCTCCATACATTTAAATTGCACTAAAAAACCCTCCTAACAGTCCAAAAAGGGAATCTTTTGGGTATCTTTTATTTCTTCATTAGGAAGCTAACAGTGAATATCAGGTTAGGATTTTAAAACCTTCACAATCTCTCTTCTTTTACCAAAATTCATAAATTTTCCTCCAAATTGGTTTTAGGATTAGCGTTTCGATCAAGAATCTCTCAAATTGATTATAGAAACCAGCTCATCTTTTCAAACTTCTCTAGCAACGAGCTTGTCAATTGATATTGTATATTCAATTGCAAGTTTCGAGTTCATAAGCAATCTTATTTGAAAAGAGAATGATTGATTAGTTGCGCTAAATCTCAATATTTAACAAAGTGAGAATATGGGTTCTTTATATGAGAAAATGACATATCTAAATACCTAGAAGGTAAGAGAATAGTTTAAACACAAGTTCCTGCTCCATCTATATATCAGGACGCAAACTTTTGATGAAAAACTAGTGATGAGAGTTTTTAGTGCAATTTAAATGTATGGAGAGTCTTTTAATTAAATATAAAATATGGAGGGTTTTTCAGTAATTAGTGAATATGAGGGGGGTTTAGTAAAAAGCCTTTTATATTAATATATAAAAATTTATTTGCAAATAATCTATGACAAGCTATATATCCATAGAAACTTTTATTTGCAAATAGTAAATTAAAAGTATAGAATAGTCAAATACTATGGCAAATATAACTATATATGAGCAAGCAAATTCATTAAACCTAAACTGCAAGAAGATGGATATATAGCTTTTCAGTATCATTATGCAGTTTATGCTCATGCAAAATCTTTTGTATTGGGAAATGATTTCAGCCTAAGGTAATCTAACGATATTACTAATGTTTAAACAGGAACACCTGTTATGATTATTATGGTTGGAAATAAAACATAAATAATCAACTATTATCAAGGCCTTCTTTGAAAAGATCAACTGTTATGACCACTATTTCTAAGTTTATTTGAGAATTAATTTCAGATCTATTTCTCTTCTTTATTTAAAAAACAGATATATATTTCTCATCTTACATGTGTGTCATGATATAGCCTTTTTTTGGATGCGATCCTGTTTAGGATTCGAATCGGTAACCTCTTACTTTAAATGTCTTACTTTAAAAGTAATGTTTTACAGCTAGCGCCATTGGTCCCTTGATCATGTATGTATGGCTTATATTTCTTATTTTGTTACTTAAATATAAAGATCCACGGCTGATATGAGAAGATTCATGAATTACATGAACAAGTATCCAAATTTTGCATAATTGGACACCTCTTTTTGCTTTGGGATTTTTACAAAGACCCCCCAAAAATTAGCTATTTACAAAAGAGCCCCCCCAATTTTAGGAAATTACAAAAAAAAACATCCATCCAAAAGGAGAATATTCTCCGAATATAGCTAACTCAGTTAACTTTTGACGGTTTTTTCTTATTTTTTATTTAAAGATAGTTTAAGTTATGATTAAACTATTTAAAATCAATAAAAAATAAAATGTTGGAGATGGAAGTTGCCGACGATGTGACAATAAAGGAGAGAAAGAGGGGATGGTGGAGGAGGGGGAGGAGAGAGGAGAGGAAAGATCGAAGGCGAAGTGGGATCGGTGGTATGGAGGCTAGGGTTAGGGTTAGGTTAAACTTTAGGGTGCGGGTTAGGATAGAGGAGGAGGAGCACAACGGGAGGGCAGGAAAGAGGAAAGAGGTCGAGCAAAGATCCAGAAAGAAGGAGGTTGATGAGTGAGGGGGGAGGTCGAGAGGAGGGTCGAGGAAGAAGAAGATACTGATTGTGGTGGTGGTGACTTAGGGAAGAATTAGGAATGAAGAAGATGGTGGTGGTGGTAATTTGGGAAGGGGTGGAAAATGAAACAGAAGACGGCGGCGGCGGTGGTGGTGGTGGTGGTGATAAATATGATGATCAAAAAGGAGAGGTGGGGGCAGGGAATGATGAACCAAGAAGGTAGGGGCAAGGAGGACGGAGGAGGAGGCAGAGGGAGAAAGTTGAGGCGGCGGTGGCGGCTCCGAAGTCTAGAGGAGAAAGGGGAAGGTCATTAGGATTAGGGTTTGTTTAATTGAATTTAGGATTTAGTTAATTAAAATTTTAGTAATTAACTATTTTTAAAGATTTTAAAATAGAAAAACATAAAACTTATTGATGAAAACCGTCCAAGAGGGCGTTTTTGTAGAATGTAAAAGAATTGGGGGTTTGTAATTCACTAAAATTGGATGGGGCATTTTTGTAAATAGCCAACTTTGGAAAGGCCTTTTTGTAAAAAAAACCTTTTGCTTTTCCTTGAAATGTTTTGTTCACAAGTGGTTCAGGTTTTAAGAGAAAATATACAAAACTTGAAATTTAGAAGCCGGGATTGCCAACCCCGATTTTAATTAGCATTAATGAAAAATTAGTCACGTGCAATTAGCATTAGATTATGACCGACAAGTTTTGAGGTAAATTTTCATAATTAAAAAATTTCAAGGTTGATTTCCCAAATTAAATGCTAAATGAGGACTTTTTATAAAAACTCTCCTTAAAACATACATGTCTTCACTCTTGGGGATTGGCAGTATGATAGAAGGATTTAAATTATGAACAAGAACAATCCATATTGAATTTCTGCGCGATGGTGCTCATAAATGGGGATTTTCCATATCAAATCACGTGGAAGATGGCAAGTCTCCCGCATGCACCAACTAGCTAATTCCTCGAAGGCTCGCCTCCAAGGTAGCATCCGAATTTTGAGGGGTGTAACAACTCTGAACTTTCTGTACAAAAATTTCTTGTTATCGTACAGAAAAAGGTATTACAGCATGTGTAAGAGTTATAAGTTAAATTTGTTCAATAAAAGTAAAAAGCAATTTGTAGCTCACTGGTAAAGTCTCTACACTGCTGTGACATAGTCTGTGTGTTCGAATCCAATCAGACCCATTTATTTTTTTTTCAAATTTCTTTTTAATTTTTCAGAAGCCTAAGAGTTGCACGTGTAATACCCGGAGAAACGATAAGTTTCAGAAAAATCAAACAGGCGCAAAGAGGAGTAAACACAGATATACACACGTGGCACAAATCTCGAGGCAAGCCTTTGAAATCCGACCGCCCATTCTTCCTTATTGGCCGTCACCGATGGGTGAGATGTGCCCAATTGCCTCCGTACTTTGCACACTTGTCCCTTCGACTACCCTCAACTCCCGTGTACTGTTTGATTTTCCTGCAATCAAACAAAAACTCTTCATTTCACCATTTTAATTCCTTTAATCCATATTTTTAATTCCCAAACCCTAATTCTCCACTATAAATACCACCCCATGCCCTAGCTCTCCCCATTCTGAAATTTCTAACAAAAATTCTCTCAAACACTCTAAGTACCAAGTGGAATTAAGCACTTAAGTGGAGTAGCAAGCCAAATTCGACGACTGGAGCATCTCCGACGAAACCACGACCCCCGAGGGCTTCTTCTCTCTTTTGTTAACCATCTAAATCAGTAAGTCCTTTCATCTCTATCCTTTTCCATCTCAAAACAACTTTTTAAAACAAATCGACAAAAGTGGAGTTATCTCTCATATAATATTCTTTTTAATATTTGTAATCCACATGATAAGCAAATTAGATCAAACTAACATCCTATATTAATCTTAACCTTATTTCACAACATTTAGTTTTTAGTTTAACAAAATTTTCATGTGAAATAATCGCATAACGAACGTTTTCATTAAAATACCATGAATTTTAGTATAACCCTTTTTCAATAACTAGTTTACCTACCTTTAGGAAAACTTCATGAGGTAACAACCTACCCCACATGCACATCATGATTTCATAGCATGGTATCCTAATTCTATGGTTCACTTAAAGAATAACTTTTTCATTAAAATTCCACGCCTTTTCAAAACGGATTTCTTTTAATCGGTATTTTAGCAATCCATGGCAATTACATCTCTACAACCCTCGTCAGGGAACCCGCTAATGGATAGTGCGGATTATCGCACATTCTTGGGATAGTAGAGTGAGACGCAGAACTGCTCACATAGTATTCGGTCTCGAAAGGAAATAAAAATACGATTTTTTAAGAAATACGACTTTTCTAAACAAAACTAAAATTTTGGGAAAAATTATATAAATCTATAATCTGTATTTTCAATAAAAACAAACTATAAAACTATATTTTTTAAAAAATTAAAATTTTATTAATAAAATACCATCAAGTTAACAAAAAGGCTAGTTTTCAATAAAATACCATAAACTTTTAAAAAGGCTAAGTTTCATCACCAAAATATCTTTTAAATTAAAATACATATTCATGAAAACACTAAATATTATAAATCACCCTCGAGATTATTTTTAAACAATATTAATATATTTTTCAAAAAACCCCTCGGGGAATAAAACAATGTAACAAACAATATTAAGGACTCTAGATTAATAGAGGCTTAAGCGGTATCATTTCTCTTGAGTCTTTAGAAGCCGGAGAAAGTGAGTGTTGCCTGTTTAGGTTAGACAACTTAACAGAGTTGACACAAATTCTGCCGTCGATATGTAGCAGTTGCCGATTTCTTCCGAACATAAGATTTTTAACAATTTACATTAATCCACATGGAAAGACATAAACTCGAAACCAAACTCGAACCTAAACTTGAACTCGAACTCAAACACAAATTTGAACTCTAACCCAACTCAAATCTAAACCTGAACTCGAACCCAATCTACTCGAACCAACTTGACTCGAACCAAGATTGCAATTGACATGACTCGCATATTACTTGACTCACTCGACTCCATTCTACACTTTTTGCAATCTATTTTTTCGATTAAGACATGTTATAACCAATCATTCAAGTTAATTAAGTATACTATACAGTTATAATATATATTATACTCGGCGTGTTTAGGATAGTTTCTTGCGTGAATCCAACGGAGCTTCACGAGTCCCATGTTAACCTCTTTTTTATTTTACTCGAATATTAGTCGGGTTGACTCATCCACAGCCTAGAGCCCCGATAGTAACACATGAAATAGGCCCGTATTTCCTTGCTCCTGGGGCCCCACTCTTGAGCTCGTGAATACTTCTATGGCTGCGTTGACATTCACACTTTGAACTTAACGTTAACATAGTGACCATATAGAAACCTATAGAACATATTTACTTATGATCATATGCTCTTACTCGTCATATATATATCTTCTACAATTGTCATTTTCTTCACTCTTACTTAACTTTGGGACTTACCGAGCGCTAGTTCGCTGACGAGCATTCCACCCACTTTTCTTCTTTTGGAATGTTCGTCGGATACGGTCGAGACGGAGGAAGTGGAAGCCACAGAAGAGGATTACAACCAGATCTCTTCTCAGAGCTAGCTCAGCTTCACTCTTTTTCAGTTCATGTATGCCACTTGTTTAGGCATCTTCTTTAGTGTATTTACTTTCCAGCATAAACTCATGTACTTATAAATATTGGAAGTTGAATGTAAATAAAAATTATTTGTAGAAAAATTTTACAGTTTTCATTCATTCTCGCATTATGTATTAGTGTTTCAATACGCTTAGTATATTTATTTAGGGAATGACCTTCTCTGGATAAATATGCCACGGGCTTACCACGTCATCGTTTCCATCTACTGGGAAGCAAGGCGTGACAGAGGCTTCTCTTAAGTACGTTCCCTCTTCGCCTAACCATCAGCCAATAGCTCGTCTCTGAGCAATCATGGAGCAAGCTTCCTTAGTTTCTTTGCTCATCTCTGAGCTATCCTATACTAAAATTCCTCAGCGTCCCTATTTGGCCGGAAGCATGGAGCACGGACGTCCTCGTAACGGCTCTGTGTATCTCATATGACAAGATCTCCGCCGCTCTACGTCCTACATCCCGCGCTAGCGTATCTCGCCATTAATAAGCAAAACTCATATTCAATGCGGACGTTACGCATGGACGAAACGGGCGGCGAGAATATCGTAGCAGCTCGCCTTCAGAAAACCCCTATATAAACCCCTCCTCCATATGATTCATGAAACTTTGAACTCATTCCAATATGTCGCTACTCTGCTATATATTCTTCAGTACTTACTTAAGCATCGGAGGGTCCTACGGTGGTTTCCCATCCTGCGACTTCTTTTGCAAGTAGCTCGACGTCAACATCAATCAACCACCCATTAAGATCAACACTCCCTCTTAAAATCAGAGCCCTTCAACCCCGCTGGCCATAAGATCGACGGAGGACAATATCTGAGGGAGATTCCGACCTCCATCAGTTGGCGCCATATGTGGGAAACGAGAAACTTTTCCACCAAAAAGTTGATCTTCTGCCTTCGATTTGATGGCCAGCAATTATCGTAATGAAGATCCTAGCACGAGCCATCCCATTCTCTACAACGAAGGCGGGGGCATTTCCACTCCTCATCCCAACATCGTCGAAATTATAACAGAACGGATCGACCGACTGATAGCGATGGTGGACGCACTCGCTCGTGTTCAAACTGCTAGCCACGCTCAGCAAACCGCCACCCCTGCTCCTAAGAATGGTGGCTTGCATGAGGAGACAGACGAACGCGCTCAGGACGTCGGCCTCGCTTGTGCCAATACTAACACCATGGAACACCGGCGTGCCGATTCCAGCAGTCATGACCCCTATACAACGAATGAATCGATGACTCATTGGGCGCCGAACAGTCCAACGCCGAGGTCTTAGGACCAACCGAACTACCGCTTCAACGCTCGCCGTGCTCCCTCGCCCTCTGAGACGACGTCGGTCAGGTCGTCTGATTCCAGAAAAGACTGACGTCACTATAATCACCGAGGCCATGCACATGATGCACACTGGGGAGCCATGAAGGGTTCATTCCGAGGATCTGACGAACGTGATAGAGTGAAGCCGAAGCCGCTCCATCGCCCAAGTCCAAGCAGATACAACAGGCACTCCGATTGTGGAGAATCCTCGGGGTACCAGCAGCGAATCGATATCCTCGACAAGAAGATAGAGGCCATCCAGCTCGCCACCCATTCACCCGGTGGATCGGCAAAGTACTCTGTGGACTCTCTCAGGAAGCCCTTCACTGAGCAGTTACTGAGGGAGCGGATCTCATCCCGGAACAAACCGCCCAAAGTGGTTCTCTTAGACGGGAAATCTGACCCGAAAGACCACTTGGACGAGTTCACCGCAGGAATGAGCTTTCAAGATAACTCAGACGCAGCTCAGTGCCGAGCATTCCCTACCACTCTTTCCAGGCCAGGCGAGATTAGTTCAGCAGCCTGACTCCGCGCTCAATCTCAACTTTCAACGAGTTGGCTACTTAGTTACTTAGCCACTTCATCAGCAACCGACGACAGAAGAGGTCGATCAACTATCTGCTCACCATCAAGAGTGAGGACACAGAATCTTTCAAAGGCTATATCACCCGGTTCTACAATGTTCTCCTAAAAGTACCCGAGCACCAGGACGAGATGGTCATCACCGCCCTGAGATCCGGTCTTAGGCACAAAGAATGGCTCTGCTCTTTTGCATTGGGACAACCTAAGAAGATGGCCGAAGTTAAATTCTGGACTGAACAGGAAATCCAACTTGAGTCTAAGGTGAATGTTAATCTTCCCCATGGAGACCGAACAGACCAAAAGAAAATGGACTAGGTAGAGAAGAAGAAGACTGATCGTTCGAAACCCTATTCTCCGAGGTTTTATGAATGCACTCCTCAGAACGTCTCGCAAGCCGAGCTACTAGAAGGGGCGAAGAGAGAAAGATTATTCAAGCTGCCATCGATGATACAAAGGCCGGGAAAGCGACTCCGCGTCCCGTTTTGTGCCTTTCATCAGTCATAAGGACATCCGAATGAAAACTGCAAACAGCTACGCGATTACATCGAGGAGCTAATCCGCTCCGGTCACTTTGCAAAGTACCTATGAGACAAACATCAAGCAGATAGGGAAAAAGTTGACCAACTTCCAACCGGAGAATTGACAGTCAGACAGATCATGGTCGTCTCCATTGACTCGACACCAAGCAACGAAGACACACACCGTATCTGGCCAATCATGAGCTTAGATGCTCCCCCTCCAAGAAGTACAAGAAGGTTACTTCCATCACCTTCATCGATGATGACCTGCATGGAATATCGGTCTCGCACAATGATCCCCTAGTGATCATGGCTTGGGTAAATAGGTACGAAGTCAGGAGAATCCTCGTTGACTCAGGAAGCTCGGCGGACATCCTATTTTACGACTGCTTTCAACGTATAGGATTAAACATGTCCAATATCCAGCCTACCTCGCATGTTCTCTCCAGGTTCGCTAACTACTCTGTTCAAGCTAAGGAAACAATCACTCTCCTTTTCAACATTGGGGAGTCCAGAAGAACCCGAACAATGTCGGTGAGTTTTCTCGTCACTCGGGTTCCTTCCTCTTATAATATCATCCTGGGTCGCTCCACCTTAAACGCCCTTCAAGCTTAGATCACGACATACCACCTCGCGCTCAAGTTTCCTCTGAGCGATGGTGGGATAGGCTTGGCCTTCAGATATCAGCAAATCACCAGGGTATGTCTCGCCATGATAGTTCTAGAGGACAAAGATGTTGATCTGACCGATAAACCGTATGATCTTCGAAAATCGCTGGATACCTGTGATGACAAGAAGGAGATCCGAGGTTCCCCGGTAGAAGCCATGTCCGAAGTTCCCCTTAAAAAGGGAGACAACAGCCGAACTATACAGATCGAATCCCTCTTGACCTAGGAAACTCATGACAATCTTATCCGGTTCCTCTGAGACAACTCCAACGTGTTCTCTTGGACTCCCGCGGACATGACGGGGATCGACCCCAAGGTGATCTCCTATAAGCTCAGAGTTGATTCAAAAGCCCGGCCGGTCCGACAGAAGAAAAGGAGTTTCGCGCCTGTCAAGGAGAAGGCAATGGAGGAGGAAGTGGATCGACTGCTCGCGGCAGAATTCATCAGAAACCTGTACTACTCAGCTTAGCTGAACAACATAGTCATGGTCAAGAAAGCTAACAGGAAGTGTTGCATGTTCGTCAACTTTACCAATCTGAACAAGGCCTGCCCAAAAGACAATTATCCGCTTTCTCGAATAGATCGGCTGGTGGATAGCTAGGCCGGTCATGAGCTGCTGAGCTTCATGGATGCATTCTCCGGTTATAATTAAATCCGGTTGGACCCGGTTAACGAAGAGCTCACCGCTTTCACTACTGATTGAGGGGTCTATTGTTACAAAGTAATGCGATTTGGACTCAAAAATGCGGGGGCAACTTATCAACGGCTGGTCAAAAAGTTGTTCAAGCCTCAGATTGGGTGGAACATGGAAGTCTACATCGATGACATACTTGTGAAATCCACCCAGTCGGCCGAGCATACCACGGACCTTGGCGAAACCTTCGAGGTCCTATGAAAGTACAAGATGAAGCTGAATCCAGCTAAGTTTGCTTTCGGCTTCACAGGCAGAAAGTTACTCGGGTTCATGGTCACCCACCGAGGAATCGAGGCAAACCCGGAGAAGATCAAAGCCATCATTGACATGACGATGCCTAAGAACAACGTGGAAATCATGCGACTCACGGGCAGAGTGGCTGCCCTAAGTCGTTTCATGTCCAGATTCGAGGAGAAATGCCTACCTTTCTTCAAAGTTTTAAGGAAGATTCCAGGGTTCGAGTGGTCCAAGGAGTGCCAAGTCATCTTCGAGTAGCTCAAGGCACATCTGTCGATGCCACCACTACTCACCTGACCAGCCGAAGGAGACGAGCTACTGTTGTACCTGGTCGTTTCCAGCCAAGCAGCTAGCTTAGTACTCATCAAAGAATTTGAAAGAATACAAAGGCTGGTTTACTACGTCATCTATGTTTTCAAGGACGTGATGAAAAGGTACCCGGCCATTAAAAAGATAGTCTTGGCTCTCATCGTCACCTCTAGGAAGTTTCGGCACTATTTCCAGACTTATACGATCATCGTCCTCATCGACCGGCCTACGGGGAACATCCTCGGTTCCCCCGATTCATCGGGCCGCTTGGAAAAATGGAAATGGGAGTTGTCACAATTCAACATCCAGTACCGACCAAGGCAAGCTATCAAAGCCTAAGCCCTAGCCTACTTTGTGGTTGAATGCACCATTCCCAACAGAGAAGAGGCACCGACACGGGATCTAGGCCTACAAAGCTCAGTCGAAGAAAAGCTCGGTCCGATTCCAGAATGGGTATTATATGTGGATAGTTCCTCCACAGAGGAAAGAAGTAGAGCCGAACTGGTCATCTGCGGCCCCAATGAAGCCGAGATGGAGTATTCTCTATGGTTCGGCTTCAAGGCCTTAAATAATGCCACGGAGTATGAAGCCTTGTTGGTCGGCCTGCGAATCGCCTCAGGGGTGGAGCTAAGGAAGATCAGAGTCCACAGCGATTCCGCGTTGGTCGTCGGGCAAGTGACCAAGCGATTCGAAACCCGAGAACCCCTCATGATGAAATAGCTTGCCGAGGTGAAAAGGCTAAGGAAAAGTTTCGACAAAGTCTAAATGGAGCAGGTTCCTCGGAATATGAACGTCGAAGCCGACACCTTAAGAAAGCTCGTCTCTTTCTATTCGGCCAACCACAGGAGGAACATCATCTTTAAAGTCCTGTCGCGGCCTAGCATCGAAGATACAGAAGTGATACACATGGTCTACGCTGCTCAAGGAGATACTCCGGATTGGAGAAGCCTATGGTGGAATTCCTTAAGGATGGAACACTCCCCGAGAACCGAACAGAAGCACGCAGGTTCTGCATGAAAGCTCGTCACTTCATTTGGAGCAAAGGAAACTTATATAAAAAGTCGTATACCCAACCTCTGCTCAGATGCGTCGATTCCAATGAAACTAAGTATGTTCTCCAAGAGATACACGAAGGAGTCGGCAGCGTACATCAGGAGGCCCGCAATCTGATCCAAAAGACGCAGCGCACGTCAGGAGGCCCACAATCTGATCCAAAAGACGCTGTTACAGGGCTATTATTATCTTACGATCTACGCCGATGCATAGAAACTCAAACGGAAGTGCAAGACATGTCAACTCTTTGGCAGCGTTTCTCGGCTGCCGGCCACAGAGCTAACGCCGCTGAGCTCCCCTTGGCCATTCATCCAGTAGGGAATGGACATGATCAGCTAGCTCCCCATAAGCACAATGGGAATAAGTACATTCTCGTCGTCGTAGACTACTTTACAAAATGGGAAAAAGCCACACCAATCAGAAAGACAAATGACGCCTCCTCGGTGAAGTTCCTGCATAACAACATAATTGCATGGTTTGGAATTCTGAGGTGCATCATCACCGACCACGGAACCAACTTCGAGAACAAAAAGTCAGAGAGTTATGCAATGACTACCATATACTGATAAAGTTCTCCACGGTCGCTCATCCTAGTGCAACGAGCAAGCCGAGATAGTAAACTGAGGTGTCATCCAAAGGTTCAGAGCCCGTCTGGAAGGAAAGCAAGGTGGATGGGTCGAAGAACTGCCCCGGGTACTCTGAGCATTGCGGACGTCGAGGAAGACACCCGTGGGGAAACCACGTTCAGTCTTTGTTATGGAACCGAGGCAATAGTCCCCGCGGAAATTGGCCTACCTAGTTACCGGGTCGAACACTTCAACGATGAAGCTAACGTCTTGGCCTTTTGAAGCAACCTGGACATCCTGCTAGAGAAGAGAGACTGGGTACAAATAAGGATAGCCATATATCCACGAACCGTTTATCTAGATTTGATGACAATGTCGGGAGCAGCGAGGGGCGGCAGGAGCTCCAGCCGTGGCAGAGGCAGAGGCAGAGCGGTTCTGCCGTCCGGAGAGCTCCGTAGGGAGCTTCAGAGGGCCGGTCTTGCACCCAGATCGGAGACCCCTTTGGATGCCTCCTTCCGTGTGGATTTTGCCACACGTCCAGGTATACTGCACGCATATCCATTTTGAATGTAATATTACAGATATTCATGCCCGTTTATGTCAAAATTACTTATATTGTCAATGTTTGATTGTCTAGTTGTTGGTGATGCGTCCACATCTGGGACAGAGGCCACTCCCGGTCCTCCAGGTATGTTTATATATCATATAGTGCATGTATATTGATTTAAAATGCTATATCATAAATACACACATTCCTTTTGCTCTTACTTAGCAATTTTTATTATTGTCTAGCTATAGGTGGTGACACCACCGCACCTGCGGATATGTTTATATATCCTATAGTGCATGCATATTGATTTAGAACGTTATATTATTGATCTACACATTCTTTTTGCAATTACTTATATAATCTATTTTTAATTGTCTAATTATAGGTGGTGCGTCCACATCTTCCGCAGGGGCCACTCCTCCCGCTCCCATACCCTCCGCATCGTCTGCAGGTTACTATGAATAAATTTAAAATATTTATTCATTTTATATATGCTCTATAGAATAAATATGAACTTCATGGAAATTTAGCGTCGATGTTTATTTTCTAGTTGGAGGGGATGCGTCCGCATTCGGGACTCCGGTTGTTCCTCACCGGAGGAACTATCGTCCTGCTCGTGCTGCTGCCCGGGCCCAAGCTCGTGCGATAGTCACCGGAGGTATATATCACACTTGAATTTTCGTTTAACCTTGATTTCTTAATACAACTTTGTCTTAATATTGATTGTCTTGATATTTCGTGCAGACGCAGGACCTCCCCATCCCGAGAGGGGGACTCGAGGCCCGAATCAGTCCCATAGGCTGAGGCCTGACAGAGCTAGGGGGAGGCAGCATTCCCCCTTTTTTTACCCTTGACTATCGCTATACCGGTCCTCATGCCGAGAGGTTCGGCCGGTATATGGGGGACGAGAGCCGGCTCGTGAAGAACTATCCACTTCACGTTGAGTGGGGCGAGCCGCACCAGCGCTCATTCGCCCTCTTCTTTGATCAGGCTCGGGTACGTATTAATATATATTTTCAGTTGATATATCCGCTTATCATATTTATTATTAACACTTGCAATCTAATAACAATGTTTTTTTTTTGTATTTTCAGTTGGATTACGATTTTCAGCCTGTAGCCGACCCTGATCATCCGGGGAGGGTGCTCGACCTTCATGCTCTGTACAATGGCCTGATGAAGAACATGCAGGCCAAGGTCCGATACAACAGGAATGAGCTGAAGGCCGACTGCTACTCCCTGTGGATGGCAACCCCCGAGGTAGAGAGAGCGGCCCTCCTATCTACTCCGGCGTTTGCGAGAGTCGACGTAGAGACATGGCCTCTATTGTGCGAATATTTCGACTCCCAACGCAAACAGGTATGTATTTTAAATGTAATTCATTGTTTAGGATATAATTTATTTTTTGTGTTCCTTAATTAGAAAACTAAATGTTAATGCGTTGTGCAGAAACAGTTCGCTCAGAATACAGAAAACAGGAAGTCGGCGAAGAGGGGTCGCCCTACTTACACAGGTGGCTCGAGGAACATTACTCGAGCCATGGAGTTATCGGTAAATTACAATAGACCGACCTTTGTGATATTCTGCAATATTAAGAGTTATTTTCTAATATTTCTAATATTAAGAGTTACTTTCTAATATTGCAGACATCTCGGACCGTGGCGTCAGGTGGTACACAGAGCGTGTTGTCCGCATATCTTGCCGTCCACGGCACCTCGACAGATCCCGCCACGGGCGTGCTTCGATATCCCGACGTCGCTACCCAGGAGTATTGCGTAAGCATTGATATTTTTTCTACCCAAATTTGAAATTTTAGTTTTGGAAGGTTCAAGTTTAAATTTTATACTTATACTTTACTGCTTAATGTGGGTGTAGGAGCGGGTGGTTGAGCAGGCCGAGGCCTCGGGGATCGATTTTACCGGACAGAGCGATCCGAGGCTGCTGACCCCAGTTCTGGACGCCGCACACGGAGGCCACCATGGAGGTTGGGAGAGAGGCCGGGGACTGGGACCTAGCAGGGCCCATATGAGGTTGGACTCCACCCCGGCGGTTACTTCCTCCGTCTCTAGTGACCGACGTGTCCATCAGGAACTGGAGAGCTTGAGGGCCACTGTTCAGGAGTTGAAGGAGATGCTGGTATGTATACTACTTTATAGTAAAATATCATGTCATATTATATAGATATCAACATATCCATAATTAGTACGTAGCTTGAGCTTATTTGGTTTTAGACTTAAGTTTGATTAATCATACATACATATGTAATTAAAATAAACAACGGTTTTTCAAACTGGATATCCAAACGGGGTTTCGAAATAACTTAATAATGATACGAATTCGAATAATACACAGTTCTTACACGCTTCTTACACACGTTAGGTCCAGACGCGACAGGGTACATCGATCAAGCCTCCACATGCATCTCCTTCGGCTGCGGCTCCGCAACATACTACATCGGCTGCGATTCCGCAGACAGCTCCTATAGCTCCATCACCCGCTCAGACTCCCGCAGCCGCGGCTCCTTAATCGACTACCTCGACGGCGGCTGCGCAGACCACATCGCCAGCTCCACAGGCCGCTCAAACTCCCGCCCGCGCCGAATTGCAGAGTTTATTGACCGAGGAGCAGGCGCGCGTTATTCTATCGTTATTCAGAGGTGGAGCTGGACCGAGCTAGGGTAGCTTTTTGGTTCTTATTTTTTGAAACATGTATTTATTTATATCATACATATTGTACTACATTTTGAAACGATATTGATATTGGTTTATATTTATATCATATTCAGTTTTTGGGTTTCTTTTGTATATTATATGCGTGAGATGTGATTATGAATATTGCGATATATGTTGTGTGATGATTAATTTTATATTTTATTGTTATATATATTATTGTGCACAGGGCGGGAAAAAATCAGGCAGCCCCTTTTAAAAAAAATACAGATATTTTGTACCCACGGATTAATCCGTAGGTACACATGTTGCCCCTACGGCTATATCCGTAGGGGCAAAATATCAGCAGTAACTGATATTTCCCCCATGATCTCAGTACCAGGGGGTTGGGAGTGCCCCTACGGACATATCCGTAGGGGCCATTGCTTCGCCCCTACGGACTTATCCGTAGGGGCAACATATCAGGATTTCTGATATTTTGCCCCTACGGATAAGTACCTACGCAGGTATCCGTAGGGATAGTACGTGGCCCTACGGCTATATCCGTAGGTACAGTTAATATATTTAAAAAAAACCGTACATAATATAACTTTTTTTACCCTACGGCCTACTCCGTAGGTGAAACAGGACCTACACAGAAATCCGTAGGGGCGAGATTTTGCCCGTAGGGGCAAGTTCAGGGCTTCAACTTGCACCTGCGGCCTTTGCACCTACGGGGTCTTTTTTCGACCCTACGGATATATCCGTAGGGGCAGTGGGTTGCCCCTACCGATAAATCCGTAGGTCAACCCTTATTTGTAGTAGTGATATCAGACGAAGAGACCGGACTGTACGATAAGTGTTGCTTATAGGCTTTACGGGAATTTGGACAAGCTTGCTTGTTGATCTTCTATTCGTTCAATACCTAGATAGTCGTTACGTCTAGCTAGTACCGCTGACGGCTTGTGGGTGACTGATGTGATCATTACCTACTGCTGGCGTATTGATGAGTCTTTAGAGTCCCACACAGAGATTTCCTTGCTTAAGCGAAATGAAGTAGGACACATATAGTGATATGTGCGGGAGCTTGATTAAATACAAGTATGTGATACCGTATTCTAATATCGCGATATTTGATATCGGTTAGCTTATATGTGATATAAACGGATTATTGAATCAAGTGTGGATTCAATGATTTGACTTATGTATATATATTTGATACTGGCCGGTTATATATGATATGACCGGATTATTGAATCAAGTGTTGATTTAATATTTTGTATTGAATATTAGTCGGTTATACGTGATATAACCGGGTTATTGAATCAAGTGTTGATTTGATAATATAATATACATATAAATGATATTAGTCGGTTATATATGATATAACCGAATTATTGAATCAAGTATCGATTTAATAATTTGATATATATTAATAAATTTGATATATAAATATATATTAACTAATATTGCCCACGAAATGATTTTCTTCTCTTCAAATACATTTAATATATATGTGATATATATATTTACATATGTATTTGGATTATGTATCATGGTTGATGATACATAGAACATGGGTATATAAGACACACACTAGGGTTAAGATAATTGGGATGATTTATATTTTAAATGAAAATAAAAAGAGTAGAAAATGAGTCATGGTTTGGATGCTTGGAGAAGCATTGAGAAGCCATGACTCGTCTCTCTCTTTTATTTTATACTTAGATATTTACTCATCTCAATCTTATCTTAAGCTCATGGTTCACTCTCTCATGATAAGTTAATTCTTCACCCATGTTCATCTTCTTCTTCAAGAGGTCATTTTAGGGTTCTTCTTGAGTTGGAAAAAGTGAGAGAAAATTATTTCTAAAGTGAGAATAACTCGTACTTCATCAATCTACACTAATCTAGCTCATTAGTTTAGCTTGTTTGCTTCACTAATGCCTTGATTAGTGAAGAGTTAGCTTGACCTAGAGAGGCTTCAAGGTGGATCATCTTTGGCTTCGAAGATCACGTAGCAAGCTCGATCCTTTCTTCAAGTGGAGCCAAGAAAAGTTCTAGGGAGTACTACTTGAAGCCTAGGGACTACTACTTGGAGCTTTAGAAATGAAGGAATTGGTCTACAAAGGTTGTAATCCTGTTTACTTAGTTTAGAACTTGCTATCTTGCTTACAAACCCTAATCCTCTAGTTCAATTCTTATATAGTGTAGCTTAGACTTCTAGTTTTTTTTTTAAATTGCATACTTGATGCATATGTAAACCTAGTACAGGTGATAAGACACACTTTCATTCACTAGGCAGCTTCCTACCCAGCCAATCCATAGCTAGTGGATTCCTAGTCGACCTAAGCTGTGGATCCTAAGTCCTCATGTGGGTAGATTTATGCTGGTCCTCGAGGCACACCCATCCATACCGAGCAGATTCCTACTCGACCCGAACTATGGATCTGAAGCCCTCTTATGAGGCCGTTAAGCAGCTTCCTGCCCGGCCAATTCATAGCGAGTGGATTCTTGCTCGATCTAAGCTATGAATCCCAAGTCCTCGTGCGGGTAGATTCCTGCTCATCCTCGAGGCACACTCATCCATCGCAAGCAGATTCCTGCTCGGCCCAAACTATGGATCTGAAGCCCTCTCATGAGGCCGCCGGGCAGCTTCCTGTCCGGCCAATCCATAGCGAGTGGTTTCCTTCTCGACCTAAGCCATGGATCCTAAGTCCTCGTGTGGGTAGCTTCCTGCTCATCCCCGAGGCACACCCATCCATAAAGAGCAGATTCTTGCTCAACCCAAACTATGGATCTGAAGCCCTCTTATAAGGCCGCTAGGCAGCTTCCTGCCTGACCAATTCACAGTGAGTGGATTCCTACTCGACCTGACCTGTGAATCTTAAGACCTCTCGAAAGGCCGTCAGATAAACTCATACCCGGCACACATGCTTGAAATAGACAGACACATGCGTAACCCAAGTAAGGAAAACTCGTCTACAATCGACAGCCGGTCCAACTCTCATTCCACTCATGTTACCTCGTCTCTGGGGTGAAGAGGAGACACAGATCTATCTATAAGGGATAACACTGAGCTTTGTAAAGTTTCTAGAGTTTCCAAGGGGATACCGGGATATATAGACTTAGAAAGTTTATCCTGAGTTTTCCTAGTGTTCGCATGACTCACATTATCTCGTCTCCGAGGTAAAGAGGTGACACCGGTCTATCTACGCTTAGAAAAAAAATTCAGATCAGACACATTAGAGACGAGCAAAAATACTTCATTAATTTCAAAATTGATGTAAAAGGTATTATGAGCTCCTCAGCCTTACAAAATGGCCCGAAGGCTTACAAAGAAAAAAAAAGAGAGTGGTGTCTTCAAGTCATCTTCTCGTCCAAGGTCTCATCGCCGCCCATCTGCCTGGCGCCTCCACCCTTCTGCTCTTCCTCGAAAAGGTGGTACCTCACGCGGAGCTCCTGGTCATCAAGCCCGGGCACTATCTTCTTAACAGCATCAAGGGCATTATGCCACCCAACAGCCGTAGCATTGGCAAGGTCGAGGTAGAATAGGTCGGACATTTTATTGTCCTCCACAGTCTTCTTCGCCTTCTCCTCGACCTTTTTCATCGCTTCATTGGTCGTCCGAGCATCCTTCTTGGACGAGTCTCTCTGCTTCTTCATCGCATCAAAGAGCCCGTTGACTTCGCCAACCTAGGCCTTGAGGGCCCGGTTGGACTCGGTCAATGCTCGGTTGGACTCGATCAGCCTTGCGGTCTTCAGCTTCTCTGAGACCAAACGAGACTCGAGGGAGGCGACGTTGTCATTGGCCTCCTTCAGCTTGGCCAGGATTTCATCCTCATCCAAAGAGGTCTCCCCATCCTTTTTATTGCCAGAGAAATCTCTTCGGCCTCCATGGCAGCCAGGAGGGCGCAGGGATGGAGAACCTGCAGAAAAAAGCAAACAGTATCTATCAGGGGCTAAACAGGGGAAAGATTACTTGGAAAGAAATTATTGAGAGCTCGCTAACCTGGACGGCTTCCTGTGCTATCACGGCGACCTAGGCTTTCATAGTGCCTCGAGATATTTTGGCTCTCGCCACTTTCTCCATGTCCTCCAGGAGGATGTCAGCCACAGATAATCCCGACAGCACTTCAAGATGGAAGTCGCCCTCCTAAATATGTACACTGGCCGACAACGGCCGGGAAATCACCTTCTTGAACCTCTTGGCCGAAGACTCGGTGGAAGAAGGTGCTTCCAGCCTCACTTGGGGAATCTGTTCTCGGGCTTGTTTCTGCCTGCTACTCCTGCGCTCCTCAGGGATTGGCGGAGAGATGGTGGTCTTTGCTAAAGGGCCCTGGTGAAGAGCCTATCTCGGTGCAGGGATAGAAGAGCTTACACTGCCGCCCTTCCTGCCCTATGCCTTAGCAGCCAAGGCGGCTATAATCATTGATCGGTCCATATACTCTGTAAGGAGAAACAAAAAAAGGTTAGAAATGAAAGCAACAAAACATGTTAAGTCTCAATTGAGCGGCTGGGACCTAACTAACCTAGGAAATGCACGGGACAGAGTCCCGCCCAGCTTAGGACCTACTCGGAAAGTAGGGCGTCAGCCTACTGGATGGGCTGCCACAGGGACACAACCCCTGCCCCTGGAGCTTTTGACAATTTGGCCTTCGCTCAATCTGCCCTATGCCACTCAGTGGGCACCGGCCAATCCTCTCCCTTCGGAGGACCGATAAAGATAAACTTTTCCTTCCACTCGTGGATGGAAGAAAGGACGACCACTACCCCTGACCCGGCCATCCTACCCTTGTGCTTCTTAAAGGAAAAATATATCCAACTCAGCTCTTCTTTGCGGTTACCCAAATGGTTCTTGTAGCAGAGAAAGGCCAAAAGGAGCTCTAAATTAAAAGGGATGCGATCGATTTTGAGCCGGACAAGGAACCCGAGAAGAATCCTCCACAAATTCGGTGCTAGCTAGCCCGGGGCGAGATGAAAATAATGAAGGACTGCACAGATCTCGGGAGAAAAGGGAAAATGCATCCTTGCACTGAACGCTTCCAGGTACAGGGCAATCTCATTACCCTATACCGAGTCTACCCGTTCACCCTCCCTGGCCAAACGAAGTGTGTAGCTAGAGGGAATATGGAAGCGAAACCGTATGTCGGAAAGCTTGCCTAACCTGTTCAGCACTGAGGCAGCGTCACGAGTGTTCTCGATGTGCACCATAGGAGCCTTCTTGGTCCCTTGGCGTCGGAGAACGGAGGGATCGCCACCCCTTGGGGGCGAACCCGATATAGCAGCAGAAGAGCTTTCTCGGCTAAAAGAAGACGAAGAAGACCCATTAGACTCGGCTTCAGAGGATGAGGTCTCATCACCGGACTCTACTCTAACTACATCAACTAGAAGATCAAAGGAAGACATCTGACCTGATTCAAAGGACCGAAGGGCTGAGGGAGGTCTTTGAATTGCAAAGCCGACCTAAAAGAGGGAGCGCCGAGCAATCCAAAGACAGCAGAAATGCAAGTGAGCAATGGTGTTTCCTGGGAGCAGACCGCCCCTATTTATACCCTCAACGAAGGCCGTCCAGATCCTCTCCCGCTAAAACGAAGTGTCACGCCCAACGATCCATATGGTGCCACGCGACAGACGACCATTAAATTCCTTCCCCTCACGCGAATCCGATCGGCTAACCAATGTCTCACCTCCACCGTCCGGATGCAGCCGCGTGGCATAAAACAGACGGCCAGCTTGGCGCTACGATGATCCAGGCAAGCAAAACGACGTCGCCTTAATGATGTCATACCATCAGTGATCCGCTGACGTCATCCAAAAATACGCTCGAAGATTAAGGCGCTCAAGGATCGCCACGTGGCCACGAAGTTCCAGGAAGTTACACCATGTAGATCCCTCAGTAAAAGGCCGAAGATAGAAGGTCAAGCAATCCACCCTCAACCAGACCCATAAATAGGCCGGAACGAGTGGGGGGGCTAATGATGGTGTTCACAAGGAGGGATTCCCCATATCAAGGCATGTGGCAGATGGCAAGTCTCCTACGTACACTAACTAGCTAATTCCTCGGTGTCTCACCTCCGAGGTAGCATCCGACCTTTAGGGGGCCTCTCCTGAGTATGTTCCCTTTTCGCCTAACCATCAGCCAATAGCTCATCTTCGAGCAATCATGGTGTTGAGCTTCCTCAGCTTCCTTTCTCATCTCTGAGCTATCTTATAGCTGAGATTCCTCAGCGTCCCTGTTTGGCCGAGAGCATGGAGCACGGGCGTTCTCGTAACGGCTCCGTGTATCTCTCCATGACGAGATCTCCACCGCTCCACGTCCCGCATCCCATACTAGCGTATCTCTCCATTAATGAGCGTATCTCGCCATCAATACGAACATTATGCATGGGCAAAACGGACGGCGAGATTCTCGCATTAGCTCGCCTTCAGGCAACCCCTATATAGACCCCTCCTTCATACGATTCAGGTAATTTTGAACTCATTCCCATGCACCGCTACTCTGCTAAATATTCCCCAGTACTTGCTTGAGTATCGGAGGGTCCTACGATGGTTTCTTATACCTGGACTTTTTTTTGCAGTTAGCTCAGCGTCAACATCAATCAACCACCCATTGAGATCCACACTCTCTCTTCCCAAATCACAACCCTTCAACCCCGTTGGCCACAAGATCGACGGAGGACGACATCTGAGCGAGATTCCGACCTTCATCACTGCACAAAATAAAATTAGTTAATAAATTTCAAACAACAACATTACAAACCTTGGTTCCATGAATTCATGATCTTAACAAGCTGAAATATATGAAAAATTATCAAATGAAGAAGTATGAGATCTACCTTCTAATGTTAATAAAATTTTTAACAGAACAGAAAGAATTAATAACAGAAAATAATATAGAAAGAATTTGCATTTATAGGGATCATAAACATTATGATTAAATTGATAAAAAAATTCAAATACCAAACAAAATATTTAAATAAGGTTTCAGATAAAAAAAATTTTAAACCAATCATAATATCTAATCACTTTCTCATTATAAAGATAAAATTGATAACATAAAATAGTAGAGAAAGAATTTGCATTTTATAGAGATTTTTAAAATTATGATTAAATTGATAACAAAAATTCAAATATCAAATAAAATATTTATTTATATTAAATTCAAATACGATTTCAAATAATATAAATTTAAACCAATCATAATATCTAATCACCTTATTATTCTCATCTCTCAACTGCCTGCATTTTCTAAACACATCATTCTTTACCAAATATATTTTTTAAAAAATCTATGCAAACTAGGATTCTAAATTAACTAATTATTAATTTTTAAACTTTATATCTAACTTACCAAAATTCAAATAAAATTTCAAAACTAATTTTTAGCTTAATCGCAACATGCGGAATAGAAAAAAGATGAATTTGCTTTCACATCAAATTTAGTGTATCCACATCTTGCACGATGAAAATGAAGGTGGTTGATGGTGCTTAAAAGTGCGGATTATCCTGATCAAGACACGTGGCGGATGGCAGGTCTCTCACGTGCACTAACCAGCTCTTGGAACTACCATATGAAGGTGACATTCCTCAGCGCCTCATCTCCGAGATATCATCCAACCTTTGGGGAGCCTCTCAAGAGTACATTCCCTATTCATTTAGCAACCAGCCAACAGCTCACATATCCTACAGCTGAGCTTCCTCGGTCTCCTCGCTCGTCTTCGAGCTGTCACAGAGCTGAGATTCCCTAGCCTCCTCGCTCGTCTTCGAGCTATCACAGAGATGAGCTTCCCCAGCCTCCTCACTCGTCTCCGAGCTGTCACCGAGCAGAGCTTCCTAAGCTTCCCCGTCTAGCCAGAAGCATGGAGCACGGGCGTCCCTCTAACGTCTCCGTGTATCTCGCCACGACGAGATCTCAGCCGCTCCACGTCTCGTGTCGCCTGCTAGCATATCTCGTCATTAATGAGTGTATCTTGCCATCAGTAGGCGTCTCTCACCGTTTACGCGAGCGAGACGCAGGGGCGAAACGGACGGCGAGAATCTCGCATCGACCCGCTCCAATGCGACCCCTATATAAACCCTTCTTCCAGACGAATCAAGTAGCTCGAACTCTTTCCAGTACGCCGCTGCTCTGCCCTAATATTCCACGGTACTTAATCGTCGGAGAGTCCTATGGGGGTTTCTTTTCCAGGTATCTCGGTATCAACAACAACCAACAATACATTGAAATCCACACGCTCAACTCTCACATCAAAGCTCAAAGTGTATGTGATAGAGGTATGGATCTCCTTCAGATGTTATCCTCCGTCGATCTGTCGCGAGCGTTGATGAACGGCTGTGATTGGGTTTGAGGGTTGCCTCCTTGGGCGTGTGGATCTCAGTAGGCTTGTTTTGAGGCGAAGCCGAGCTATCTGCAAAAGAAGTCCCAGGGTTGTAGTACAACCGTGGACCCTCCGACGATCAAGTTAGCCTAGGTATTTGAGCAGAGTAGCGGCTTATTAGAATAAAATTGTCTTACCGGAGTCTTCTGGGAGAGGAGTTTTTATAGCGGTCGCCATGAGCTAGCTAGCGCGAGATCTTCGCCGGCCGTTATGCCCCTGGCGTTACGCCTGCGAGAATGACAGGATCCCCCCATTAATGACAAGATACGCTCATTAATTGGGAGGATATGGTGGTGTGGAACGCGGGATCGTGGGGCGGCGGGTATCTCGCGTCTGGCGAGATTTGCGGAGCCGTGGCGGAAGCACCTGTGATCTGCGTTCTAGATTGCTCGGTAGAACCGGGAGGCTTAGCTCGATGGGAGGCCCATGAAGGGCAGGAATCCGAGCAAGTTCGGTTCTGTAATATCTCGAAGATGAGCTGGGAGGGCTGAGGAAGCTCAGCGCGTAGGGGGGCTCGGAAACGAGCCCACGGTCATTTCTAAGGCATGCATAAGAGCGTTCAGAGGCCTATAGAAGTTCGGGACACACCCCGGGACGATATCCCGGGAAGAGCCTCCAACGCATAGTGCTTGCCCTATTTGTGTGAGCCCCGGGACACGTCATCTGCTATGTGTCATGATCTGGGAAGTTTCCTATTTCAATCTCGCTTGCTCGGAGTGGCTTACTTTATTGAAATAGATCTCCTTGCCTTTGAGCCACTTGCGAGCATCATCACTGTAAGTCCACGGTAGCGTCCCGGCCGTCTAACAGACGCCAATATGCGGAACAAAACTTTTATAAACTGGCGCTATCGCGTACTATAACCCGGATCTGCCATTAAAGCTAAACTAACATATTGTAAAGAGGGTAGAATTGTTATACCGAACGATCCGAGTCCTTCGGTCTTTAACCATCATCCCACGCTTTGTTGCAGCGGCTTCGATCTTCTGAAACTCCAGTCTCGTCGTCCAGGTGGCACCACGTCGACGGATCTTTAAACGGGCTCCCGCCTATGAACCGAGGCAACTCGGTCGTCAAGTTTGCTAAAAGAGACGACCAAGATGATGTAGAGAATGAGTAGAACACTTTGTCTCGTTACGTACAAGGCTATGGACGAACGGTTAATGAAGTTGCCAATTGGAATCGGGTAAATGGAAATTGGGCTATGAAATTTCCATACACCCAACTATCATAATCTTTTCTCTCAAATCAAAATGAACAACCATCTATCCTCATAATGAGGGGGCCGGCCATATAAATGAGAAGGGGGAAGGTGAGTGTAGGAGCTAGGAGGGTGATCTTTAGCTTTGAACTTATCATAACATAACATCAAAGCATGACTCACCAAAGACACCAAGTATGAACACAATAAATGCACAATCAAAGCACCATTAATGAACAAATGAGTCACAAGTAATCACCACTTCTAGAACCTTCTAGAAGCATGACTCACCCTCAAGACGAAAAGACAAATCCGTATTTAACCGAATGTTAAATACGGGTGATAGAAAACTGGAAACTGGCAACTTCCAAAAGTGATCCTGAAACGAATTTCAGGATAACCCCGTAACAGTATAAACATACCCGCATTTGCATTACGACCGAATACAAATGCAACTGAGATAAAGATATTATATCTACACAGTACAATACTGGGATCCGGTTTAAACCAAAGCCTACAAGTATTATCTGCCCGAAAAATGACACGTGCGAAAACGCACGTGCATTTTCCGAACCCTGCCATAATACCATACGGAATCTACAACGTTTCGCCCGAACTTGGGAAAGTGTCTGTAGGGGATTCTAATGACTCATCAACACACTGGCACTGGGTATAACCACTAGCACGTCAGAGGTACAAGCTGTACGTAACGGTTTGCCTATGTATTGATTGGAAGGGAAGCTGACGAGCGAACTCATCTATAAACCCTACTGAGCCTGACAGTGACAATATCCGTACAGTCCGGTCCATTCGTCTATGAGTATCGCATATTAGGCCTAGGGGGTCGGTAAACGTCAGACCCCCAATAGCTGCATAAGTCGTGTCAGAGAGCAGCCCAGAACACCCTGAGATACTACTGGTATACCTATCAGTATATCTCGATTACCCTGGCCAGGGATTTCGTGTAATGGCTCTCCTAAACACAGCGCGATCTCACCCCCAATACCAGGAGAGACGAATTCCCGAAGATCTGCTCATTACCTCCATGTGGCTCGGGACTGTACCCAAAATATACCTGTTTGCACGACTCCTTTAACCCGTTGTAGGGTATAAATCAAAGCACAGTGGGAACTCACACGAGACAAATGAGACCTCAGATCGATGAACTAACATGTACACATGTCACCAGGGAACTGCTATCTGACGATATGTATAATACCAACTAGCATGTTCCCGGCGAGTCCTGTCCGGTGTACTCATAACCCAATGAGCACCTGTATACATCTTAGGTGATCCAACTGACACCAGTGGCTTGTGAGACCGGCCACCGCCCCTTGTCGGGGTCTCGAATGTATACACTAGTCTACTCCAGAGTATCGATGCCCTGTCTCGAAATTTCCACGACTAGGGATACTTTAAGGATGTGCTTATAGACCTCAGCTCCCACATATATGATCGCCATCATACTGCTGGTAGTCAAGCAAGAATCCTATGGGCTCTATCAACATCTACATGATGATAAAGACAAACCAGATAGCATACTATCATCTCGAGTAAGACTGTTCTATCGGTATAGGTCCTCCCTCAATCATTGAAATCACGTACCTGCGATCCAATAATTGACTTAGAGGGCACTATATCCAACAATCTCCCACTTGCACTTAAGGCTAATTATTGCGATATCGTTTACTCACAGCTCGTGTGATACCGAGCATCCAACTCCTCTACTAATCAGTTTCACAAAGCTCGTTTGCAAAACTATTGTGTTCAAGAAATAGCCTCAGTGAGTGGATCCACTTCGGTGTTTCTTTCTGTATCTCTCTATATCTCAACCTCGCAGAGAAAACCATCTCCCGAATTGAGTAATACCTGTCTTAGAATATGTCTGGATATCTGATGGGACCTAGTTCATAAATGAACTCCAAATCCAAACTTCTTAGACTGTATCAATCACTGAAACTAATCAGTGTCCAGCACCATGCCTCCCACAGTATCCCCTTGGACCACCTGTCCATAATATTGTCCCTCGTCTGAGAGAAAACTATAACTCTGACAATCACTCTGTCATCCAGGTCACCTGTGAAGCCTGGAATAATAACCGTCTTCCGAAGGAGGCTGCCGTCATCAAATCCGTAGAACATTCACTTATGTTCTAAAACTGCTTCCGCATGTTTCTTCAGGATTGAATTAATATAAACTTATCGCATCTAGTGCGAAAACAACATCTGGTGTGGTACTTGACATCTCACGATTGACTCAATTTCCTAAGCAAGTGATCTGCCAATCATGCATGTCCCTCTCCCCTTTAGTCTGTAAGACACATTTAGAGAGGGTGACTCCATCACCTGCAGGTACACCACCATGCCAGGAGTCATCTATTCTAAAATACTATTAGAATACTGTCAAAGTACCCATATTGGGAAACTGCTAAAATCTAGATCTAAAACCATAGATCTAGTAACCAGAATGTCAGATATTATATCCATATCCTTTGTGGAGAAACAACTGTGTGACGACCACAGTACAACCGATCGTAGTATAAGAATTTTACTTCCTACTCTGTGTATGTCATCCAAATACCAGGACATTACACTCTACTACCTTCTTAACAGATCCATCCCCTATTCTGATGAAGTCAAACCCATGACTGTCACATCAAAATTAGATGATCTATCTCCGCTATAATTGCTCAAGTCTATAAATAGACATAAGCTACTTGCCCACTATGCTTCCGTTGCTCCCACTGACTACGACAACCCTCTGGCAGAATAATATATACGTACACTTCTAAAACTAGTTTAGAACGACGCTATACATATCCTCGTGCCGGGTATCATAGTCTGGAACAACAGTAGTGTCAAGTCTGGGTAAACAAGAACCTACCTGTCACCTTCCTTGAGGCTACCGGAGTACCTCTCGGGTGTCTGAAGTTACCCACTATATCTGCGGAGTGGCTATTGGAATGTCAAACCTGATTGAAAATATAGGTCCTATTAAATTTTCTGTAATCGTTTGCGGTTCTGGAATCACTTCCAGTTCTACCATACTCCCACTACTGTTTTTTGAAAAAATCCATTTTAATAAAACTGTGGCGAGTCAAGAACAATATCACTATTGATCTTCCAGATGGTAGAAAATCAACCCTCGTCAAAGCTAGGGTCAACCCACAAACTGTCATTACAGAAACGTGCCTTGAGTTTTTCAGTGTCTGTTTTTAAGCATAAGCTGGACAACTCCCCTTACCTTAACATCGTTAAGATATGAAGCAATCTATATCCAATATAGAAACATAGGCACTTATTTAATTGGAAACAGATTCAAATCCTGCAGCTGTCTCCAGTGCATATCAACTTAATGGAGAGAGGCTAATTAGCATTACTCAACTTAGGAATCCATCCAATTATGAGTAACCTGAAAGAGAAACAAGTTTCTCAAAACCATTACTATCAATTGAATACCAATCACAAGAATCTACATCTTCGATCTCTTTGAAGAATCCCGATACTTGCGATACTTGGTTCTCTACTTTATTCTTATACCCACAACTTCTCAATACTTAGAAATTGTATTTCTACGAAACACTTCTCTATAAACTAGAGAAGTCACAAGTAAATAGAATATAGTACGAGGACCAGCCCCTTTATCCTGATGGACACTGGAAAACATACAATACTCTGTATAACTCCGCTGAGTTGAATAACTCAAAACCCGTGCGTCGTAGGTTGAAAACTGTCCCCAGGCGATTTCCTCAAATATCACCAATTACAACGAATTCTGATATAATGAGGATGATCACCAAATTCCCAATAACTTGCTCCCACTCAACATTTGTAAAACCATACAGATGTGAGAATCATACCTGGTAAATACATACCCTGGAGTAAGTATCTAATCGGGAAATCAGATTTCAATTAACAATGCACAGTGTAACTGAAACATGAAAATGTTTCGAAGGGGTGTCCTGGTATTCTCAGTAATGCCTCTTCCATAATCCAAATCATGACTTTAACCGTATATTTCCCTACCATCTTTTCAATTCTCTTTATTTGTCTTTAGTCGTTACCTTCTGTACACCATAATTAGGCTAAATGGTTTTCTTCCTTCCCTATCGTTCGGCACCAGCCTATGGTTTGGAAGAAGAATATCCAGTAAGCATAATAGGTGTACCCTCCTAATCCTAGGAGTACTCGCAACTTGAGAGAAGGTGATGATAAAAGACAACTGAATAATCCTTATTCCTATTTCTCCTGAACCAGAATCCATCCTCGAAAAAATATCCTTCGAGTTCGTATATAACCATACGATGGATTTATCCAATGGAATTGGATGTTCTTAGTGATACGGGTTGTTCTGGAGAAATCAAAGGTGAAGTAGGAGTGGCGATGAAATACGTGGTTTGGTCGTGAATGTTAGCAGTCGCAATTTACTTTGCCCTCTTTCTAATCCTTTTATTTTGTCTTTATTTATTACCTTCTGTACACCCGGCTTAGGCTAATTGGTTTTCTTCATTCCCTACCTTTCGGCACCTGCCTATGGTTTGGAATAAGACTTTCTAATAAGTGTAATAGGGTGTACTCTCCTAAACCAAGGAGCCCTCGCAACCTGAGAGAAGGCGATAATAAAAGACAACTGAATAAACCAATTCTATTTCTCCTGAACCTGGATCCATCCTCGAAGAAGTCCCTTCGAGTTCGTATATAACCATACGATGGATCTATCCAATGGAAGTGGATATCCATAGTAATACGGGTTGTTCTGAGAAATACAAAGGGTAAAAGAAGGAGCGGCAATGACTTATGTAACTATAGACAATCCAAAAGCCAGTAAATTAAGAAGGTTCGGTCAACTTTGGTCACTGAGTTATAGTCTAGGGTCGGTCAAAGGTCGCTGCCAAAGAGAGAGAGAAAAGAAACACTCTGCGTGCACTCTAACCTAGATCAGAATGGTTATCACTTTATCTAATTAGGAAACCTCCCACTGTAATCTCAAATTCTCCTCCAAACCTGAAAGAAGAATTAGTCGGGATCACCCGAAGAGTAAATCAACACATCAGTGAGAATCGGGATCCAACTATCATCGCATGATAACTTGATGGAAGCCACTCAAGTTAACACACTCCAGAAGGTATGCGCAAGTCTGGAAAGTTTCCTGTATGTTTGAAACTCCCGATATAATTTTTATCCCATGCACTTATGACCTTGACGTAGGCCAACAAATCATAAGCCACATGTCAAGTTCTACCCGTCGTTGTCCTGATTAATTTAGGTCATCGTACATGCCCTTGACGTAGGCCAACAAGACTGTACGTCTGTCCTAAACTAATGCATCTATCTATGCAACAAATGAATACCCAGCAGCTACCAAACACTATGCCTTGACGTAGGCCAACAAACATAGCTTGAATACTACTGACCATCCATAAGAAATAACGGAGGATTACGGCTGGTTGTTGGCGAAAAACCTTTAACGTAAAGAACTTGATCTCGTTGAAGGAACCTGATAGAATTTTATAAAAAATATAGTAGCGTAAACCTTTTGCTAGAGAAGTCACTCCTGGTGAAGGGATCTCGGCTCTTTCCTCGTGGAATGAGGTACAGGATATTCCAACTGAATACCGCTATGCACAACAAAAGGAAACGCCTTTGTAATAATTCCCTTTTAAAATTTGTTCCAACAACATCAAATATAGGTTTATTTTATCCTTGCATTTATAAGAATCAATGCAGTCCCATCACTGAATCACACCAGAAAAGAACGAAAATAAAATGTACGTATATGCCATCCACATTCGTCACTGGGTCCCGTCATCACCCGTTAGGTTACTTAACTAACGACAGAGCGGGGGCTGGACTAGCGCGGGTGTAAAACATATACAACATCTAATAGTATATATACCAATATACAATAATCGCTCCAGGCGTGATAATATGCAACATTACAGAAAAGTAATAAGCATCACAGAATCAATACAGATAATCTGGGATCCCCGGGTTTCACAGAGCCGCTGCTGAAACCCGACGTTCCCCTGGTCGTGTGGATAGCCTGTGCAATGTAACCTAGACCCCTACGGGTGCGACAAGTTACCCGCCAAAACCTGAAGCGAGGTAGTCCCCACAACATAGTGAATGGAACACCCGGCACTTCACGGAATCCGGTAAATTGAGCACCCCTCCTTGGGTCAACCTGTACCCCCTACGAGTGCGGCGAATGGTCTGCCAATTCTAGAGTGAGGTCCCTTTGCCTCTCAAAGCCATGAGATACGGACCCGTTGCCCTACAGAACCCGGCTATCCGTGCACTCCTTCGCGGGATAAACCTAGTACAAAAATAAAAATATGTACAACGGGTACATCGACCTCAACCCGGTCGTGCCCCAAAAGAATATTATACAACAGGCAGTGACAGCAGTCCACAAGTCAGACGCTCGCCCCGCAATATCAAAAGTACAAATAAATCCAAATTGCACTATCATTGCACCCTGCTATCCACCACGACAAATCCGCAATATCACAGCACAACACAGAACATCAACGCGAATGACACGTTCGCAAACCCGTCTAAAAGAACTATAGCAATCAGACGCGGTTTACCGATCAAGTGACATTCCCGGTCGGAGATATAATGTAAATACTGTAAACTAATACGTTTAAATTTCGATCGACAAAATTTCCCGAAGTGGGCCCCACGTACATCTGTTGTACAGTAATAAAATCTGGGCCCAAAAGAAATATACCAAAAACCACAATTTACTGTGTAGAAACCCATGTACAATTTTGAAGCACTGTTCCCACTAAACGGCCGTGGATGCGCGGTCAAACCCTAGGTTTGACCGCGGATCCACGGCTGTTATATAGGATCACGTGACCAAATTTGTACGGTATGCTTAAAAAGGCCTGCTCTGTTTTCTGAAGTGGTCAAAATAATTTTTAGAACAGTTTAAAAATCAACAGAAACTTTTCGTACAGAAAAATGTAGTTTCGGAAATTCCGTTCGATCGATCTTTTAAACGCGTTAGCACAAGTAAGTAAAGCTTAATGGTGAGGCTCTGATACCACTGTAAGTCCACGGTAGCATCCCGGCCGTCTAACAGACGCCAATATGCGGAACAAAACTTTTATAAACTGGCGCTATCGCGTACTATAACCCGGATCTGCCATTAAAGTTAAACTAACATATTGTAAAGAGGGTAGAATTGTTATACTGAACGATCCGAGTCCTTCAGTCTTTAACCATCATCCCACGCTTTGTTGCGGCGGCTTCGATCTTCTGAAACTCCAGTCTCATCGTCCAGGTGGCACCACGTCGACGGATCTTTAAACGGGCTCCCGCCTCTAAACCGAGGCAACTCGGTCGTCAAGTTTGCTAAAAGAGACGACCAAGATGATGTAGAGAATGATTAGAACACTTTGGCTCGTTACGTCCAAGGCTATGGACGAACGGTTAATGAAGTTGCCAATTGGAATCGGGTAAATGGAAATTGGGCTATGAAATTTCCATACACCCAACTATCATAATCTTTTCTCTCAAATCAAAATGAACAACCATCTATCCTCATAATGAGGGGGCCGGCCATATAAATGAGAAGGGGGAAGGTGAGTGTAGGAGCTAGGAGGGTGATCTTTAGCTTTGAACTTATCATAACATAACATCAAAGCATGACTCACCAAAGACACCAAGTATGAACACAATAAATGCACAATCAAAGCACCATTAATGAACAAATGAGTCACAAGCCTAATCACCACTTCTAGAACCTTTTAGAAGCATGACTCACCCTCAAGACGAAAAGACAAATCCGTATTTAACCGAATGTTAAATACGGGTGATAGAAAACTGGAAACTGGCAACTTCCAAAAGTGATCCTGAAACGAATTTCAGGATAACCACGTAACAGTATAAACATACCCGCATTTGCATTACGACCGAATACAAATGCAACTGAGACAAAGATATTATATCTACACAGTACAATACTGGGATCCGGTTTAAACCAAAGCCTACCAGTATTATCTGCCCGAAAAATGACACGTGCGAAAACGCACGTGCATTTTCCGAACCCTGCCATAATACCATACGGCATCTACAACATTTCGCCCGAACTTAGGAAAGTGTCTGTGGGGGACTCTAATGACTCATCAAACCACTAGCACGTCAGAGGTACAAGCTGTACGTAACGGTTTGCCTATGTATTGATTGGAAGGGAAGCTGACGAGCGAACTCATCTATTAACCCTACTGAGCCTGACAGTGACAATATACGTACAGTCCGGTCCATTCGTCTATGAGTATCGCATATTAGGCCTAGGGGGTCGGTAAACGTCAGACCAATAGCTGCATAAGTCATGTCAGAGAGCAGCCCAGAACACCCTGAGATACTACTGGTATACCTACCAGTATATCTCGATTACCCTGGCCAGGGATTTCGTGTAATGGCTCTCCTAAATACAGCGCGATCTCACCCCCAATACCGAGAGAGACGAATCCCCGAAGAT
This sequence comes from Agapanthus africanus, assembly GCA_030015575.1. Classification (NCBI taxonomy): domain Eukaryota; kingdom Viridiplantae; phylum Streptophyta; class Magnoliopsida; order Asparagales; family Amaryllidaceae; genus Agapanthus; species Agapanthus africanus. Next base: position 400,403,334 of record CM057339.1, read on the forward strand.
CTACTCACTACCTCCATGTGGCTCGGGACTGTACCCAAAATATACCAGTTTGCACGACTCCTATAACCCGTTGTAGGGTATAAATCAAAGCACAGTGGGAACTCACACGAGACAAATGACGACCTCAGGTCGATGAAGTAACCTGTACACATATCACCAGGGCACTGCTATCTGACGATATGTATAATACCAACTAGCATGTTCCCGGCGAGTCCTGTCCGGTGTACTCATAACCCAATGAGCACCTGTATACATCTTAGGTGATCCAACTGACACCAGTGGCTTATGAGACTGGCCACCGCCCCTTGTCGGGGTCTCGAATGTATACACTAGTCTACTCCGGAGTATCGATGCCCTGTCTCGGAACTCCCATGACTAGGGACACTTTAAGGATGTGCTTATAGACCCCAGCTCCCACATATATGATCGCCATCATACTGCTGGTAGTCAAGCAAGAATCCTATGGGCTCTATCAACATCTACATAATGATAAAGAAAAACCAGATAGCATACTATCATCTCGAGTAAGACTGTTCTATCGATATAGGTCCTCCCTCAATCATTGCAATCACGTACCTGCGATCCAATAATTGACTTAGAGGGTACTATATCCAACAATCATTAGGCCCCCACTCTGAGGTGGCTAGGCGTATCTTCGATGACGTCAGCGGATCAGGGGGAGATCGTGCATTAAAGAGGGAGCGCCGATTCTCTTGTATGTCAGTTGAGGTGCACGTGTCCGATGCGGATTGGCGGATGTGACGGGTTGTCGCTGTCGCCTGCGCCCGATGGGACATCTTCAATGGTCGTTTGACATGCGGGGCATCGATGGCTGGCAGGCGCTAAGCTTCGTTTTGGCGGGAAACGATCTGAGCCGTCAGATGCATCGCCCAAGCAGTATAAATAGGGAAAGGATCCCCCGAGGATCCACACTTTCGCCATTATTTTCCTTTTGCTGCGAGAGATAGCTTGGCGCTCCGTCCTTTAGATCGGATCCCTCGCGCTCTTTCCTCGGAGGACTCCTTCTTTTGAATCAGGTTAGATGTTTTCCTCTGAGGAGTCTGTGGAAGTTGTTAGGGTAGAGTCGGGCGATGAGGTTACAATTGTTGGAGCCGAGTCCAGGGTGTCTTCTCCTGCTTCTTCATCTGCCCCATCCGAGTTAGGTTCCCCTCATAGAGTTAGGGCCATCCGCGCTGCTCGTCGTCGGCGATAGGAAGGGTCCCCAAAGTGCGCATCGGGAACGCTCGCGATGCACCCTCCCTCCTAAGAAATGTGCACGAGCTCACCGAGATTCGGCCTCGTTTCTACATTCCCCCTAGCTATTCGCTTCGTTTAGCTAGGGATGACAAAAGGGCGGATCAGGTGCAGGGCAAAGATATTGCTTTGTACTTGGATACATTCTGGGCTAGAATGCGTCTGCCCTTTCCCCCGAAGTATGCGAGGTACTACGTTGCTTCTAACTTTCCCCGGGCCAGCTAGTGCCGAACTCATGGAGAATTCTCCTCTGGTTCCTGGTCCGGTTGAAACTTGAAGATATCCGGTTCAGCCTGACCCTTCTCACTTCTTTCCTTTGTTACAAAAATCTTCCCGGCGTAAGGATGAGACGAGCTGGGTGTACATTTCCTTCAAAAAACGCAAGGGAGGGACGGCCGGGTCAGGGGTAGTAGTTGTTCCTTCTTCCATTCATGAATGGAAGGAGAAGTTTGTATTCATCGGACCTCCCAAGGGCGAGGATTGGTCTATGCCTGTACAGTGGAATAGGGCTGACTTCCTACGGGTGAAGCAGTATTCCTCTCTCGAGGCAATGGTGGTGTCCATGTAGGAGCCGATCCAGCGGGCCGATGTTGTGCTTTCCGAGAAGGCCCTTAGCTGGGCCGGACTCAGCCCCACGCGATTCATGGGTAAATTAGGAGCTTGGAGGATGTATCTAGACTTGGATATTTTTCTTTTGCTCTTTTCAGTGTCGCTAACTCACTTTATGCATTCTCCTTTCTGCAGAGCCAATGGACGGACCCAAATTCTTGGCTGCTATAGCCGCAAAGACAGGGAAGAAGACCGAGGGCGCTAGCTCGTCCCGCCCTTGTTCGAGCTCAGCCCTGAAGCCAGCCGCACCGGCTAAGCCTTCCACTGCGCCCCGAGCTCCGGAAACCAGCAGCGGGGAGAGCCATAAGCATGCACGGGAATCGGAGCCCCGGGTGAAGGAGGTGAGGGATGAAGCCCCCCCCAGGCCTCCCTCAAGAGGCATAAGAGGGCAGTTTCTCGATCTCGACCCTCCCCGATCCCTGTGCAAGAGGGGGACGTCTGTTTAGAGGTACCCTCGGGCTTTCTGTTGCCGATAGTTTGCTTTCGGATATGCAACGATCGGCAGGGTGCAAAATTCCCTGGGGAACCCTGAAGGCCCAAGTGGCCGCCATCGTTCAGGAGGCCGTCCAGGTCGGTATCTATTTTCCTTTAAGGATTTTGTTAAGTATTTTTTCTCAGACCGGATATTTTTAACCCCTGTTTTCTATTTTCCTCAGGTCCTCCAGCACTACACCCTCATCGTCAATTTGGAGTCCGAGGAGATTGCCCCGGCAATGCGGAAGGCGGGCTAGTCGTCCTCGCTGGAGGAGGACCAGCACCTGGAGCTGCAGCAAGCGAAGGAGAAGATAGCCGCCCTCGAAACCCAAGTGGTCGCCTAGGAGTTGACGAACGCCAAATGCAAGGAGTTCATTCGACTTCTAAATGAATCCAACAAGGTCATCCAGGCTAAGTTGGAGGAAGCTAAGGTGCTTAATGCCACGATGAGGAAGTCGCGGGACACCTGCAAGAGGGAGACCCAGGCGGCGCAAGACGCAGTAAAACTTGCCGACCTCCGGGCTGCGAGTCCGTGGAGAGGTACAAAGCGTCGGACCAGTTCTACGCCAACCTTGCCGACACCTCGGCCATTGTTTGGCATCAGGCTCTCGACGCTGTCAAGGCGTTGATGCCGGGGTTTGCTGACGGTGAGCTTCGGCTCCAGTACCCCCTCTTTGAGGATGCACCGCATGGGGAGACCACCGGAAGTGCCACTGGGGGAGAGGCTGCCGGTGGGAGTGCTGGAGATAAGGCTCCTAGTCGAAGCACTGACCCAAAAGCCGCCACCCCGGTTCCCGACGCTGGCGTTGAGCAGGTCGGGATCCTCCCCGGTCCCGAGGCATAAACCTTCCTACCTTTTTCTCTTTTTTTATAAATTTTGTAAGCCTTCGGGCACTTTTTGTAAGGCTGAGGAGCTCATAGTACCTTGTAAAGACTCTCACAACGTAAATAAAACTGTGTTTATCTTCCTCCGCATGGCATCATTTCTTGTGTGAGTACTTGAGCTTTTCAGTCTTTTCTTCATCCCAAGTGTTAAGCCGTAGGTCGATGACCGGTCTTTTAGATGACGATCGCTCGTCGAGTGTAAGCCAGTTAATCGCTAAGTGCAGGAAATTCGGTGCTCTCCCTTTCCCGGAGTTGAGATGGCGGTCGTTCACTTAGAATACATCGGATGATCCTTCAGTGTAGGAAGGTCTATATCTGCCCATTCCTTTGAGTCGGACCCGCGACAACTTCTCTTAGCATAAATTGAACAATAACCAAGTTAGAATTGGCCGGCGTTGACCGAGCAGGGAAGATGTTCGGTAGCCTCTTAATGTGGGCTTTTGATCCTTAGCGTATGTGGGTAGGAAGTTAGCCGCTAAGGATCGACCTAGCAGTGAAGCTGGACGGTGGACTCTTGGTGAGGGCTTCGATCATTGGCATCGGTGGGTAGTAAACTACCGGCCAGGGATTGATCAAGCAGGGAAGCTACTCGGTGGCCTCTTGATGAGGGAAGCTACTCGGTGGCCTCTCGATGAGGGTTTTAGATCCTTAGTGCAGACGGGTAGGAAGTTACCAGCTAAGGATTGACTGAGCAGTGAAGCTGCTCGATGGCCTCTTGATGAGGGCTTTGATCCTTGGCATCGGTGGGTAGGGGACTACCAGCCAGGGATTGAACGAGCAGGGAAGCTGCTCGGTGGGCTCTTGATGAAGGCTTTAGATCCTTAGCACAGACGGGTTGGAAGTTACCCTCTAAGGATTGACCGAGCAGTGAAGCGGCTCGATGGCCTCTTGATGAGGGCTTTATATCCTTAGCGCAGAAGGTTAGGAAGTTACCCGCTAAGGATTGACCGAGAAGTGAAGTTGCTTGGTGGCCTCTTGATGAGAGATTCGATCCTTGGCGTCGGTGGGTAGGGGACTACCAGCCCGGGATTGACCGAGAAGGGAAACTGCTCGGTGGCCTCTTGATGAGGGCTTTAGATCCTTAGCATAGAAGGGTAGGAAGTTACCCCCTAAGGATTAACCGAGCAGTGAAGCTGCTCGGTAGCCTCTTGATGAGGGCTTTAGATCCTTAGTGCAGACGGATAGGAAGTTACCCGCTAAGGATTGACTAAGCAGTAAAGCTGCTGGATGGCCTATTGATGAAAGCTTTGATCCTTGGAGTTGGTGGGTAGGGGACTACCAGCCAGGGATTTATAGGGTTGTCTAGCACGGTAACAAGGTTTCGGGAGGCATCATATTTAAATTTTTTTCGTTCTAGCTAACCCTAACCCTAGAATCGAAACTAGAAAATCCGACGAAACGATATGTAAACGACTTTACAACTAAGTGAATGTGGAATACAACCTTTGTAGACCGGTCCTTCACTTCAAATGCTCTGTGTAGATGTCCATTCGCTGCGAGTAATGATCTCCCGAACTCTTGAGAGGATCCACAAGGTGAAAGATGCGAACTTGCTCGAAGTCTTCGAAACCGAAGATGATCTACGTCGAGGAGACTCGAGCTCATGCTAGCTTTTCACTAATGGTAAGAATAGTGAAGCAAACACCCAAAACTAAATGGCTAATAGTAGAGGATGATGAAGTAGGAAGTGGGCTCACTTTAGTTTTACTTTTCTCACAATTTTTCATCACTTTTCATGAAGCTAGAAAGCTTCAATGAGAGGAAGAAGAAGATGATGAAGTGATGAACTAAAGAAAATCACATAAGGTTAGAAATGCAACCATGGTTGGTATATGCCATGCTTTAACCATTGTAAAGACTAAACCATAGCTATGAGTTAAGGTTGGGTTAACAAACATCTTAAGCAAGACAAAAGAGTGCACAAAGTCAATGAAGACTACAAGCTTTGAACTATGACAAATATCTCCACAATTTTGAATTTGCTTGAAATAAATATAAACCATAACCTAACCCTAGCATGGTATAAGTCTCATACATACATGTTGAATGTGTAACCTAGCATGATACATAATATATATAATGTATGCAAAGTGAGAAAAAGAAATGGTCAATTGAGCAATATTAGTTAATGTAAATTCATATATCAAATATATAATTATACATTAAATCAAAACTTGACTTAATGATCCGGATATATCACATATAACCGACTAATATCAATAATATCAACTTAACGAATCAACACTTGATTCGACAACCCGGCTATATCACATATACCGGTCTGATATCATATATCGCGAGAATACAATACTGTATCACATACTCGTATCAATCTCGGTCCCGCACATATCACATATGTGCTCCTACTTCGTTTCGCATGAACCAGGAAACCTCTGTGTAGGACTCTAAAGACTCGTCAATACGCCGGCAGTAGGTGATGATCATATCAAACACCCACAAGCCGCAAGCGGTCTGCTAAACGTAACGGCTATCCAGGTATTGAGCGATCAGAAGATCAACAAGCAAGTCTTGTCACACTCCTGTGAATCCAATCAGTAATACTATCGTACAGTCCGGTCTCTTCGTCTGATATGTCGCATATCACAGCCTGGGGGTGGTATAACGTCAGACCCCAATAGCTTGAAAAGTCATGCCGATGCAAGGTCCATAACGGTTCGAGAAACTACTGATAACACTTACCGGTAGATCTGAGCAATCCTGGCCAGGGATTTCCTGTTATGGCCAATCGATCATAGCGCAACATCAACTCCCAATACTGGGAGAGACGAAACCCCTCCTATCGCTTATTGCCTCCATGTGACTCGGGACTGTACCCAAAAACCACCTTTTTGCACGATCTCTTGACCGTGGTATGGTGGAAATCAAAGCACAGTGGGAATCACACAAGACTCTATGACGATCTCGGGTCTACAGACTAACCTGTACCAGTGTCACCAGAGAACTGCTATCCGACGATAGGTATAATACCATCTAGGAGTTCTCGGTGAGTCCGTCCAGTGTACCCAGTCTCCACTGAGCACCCGTATACCTTCTCTGATGTCAAACACCAATGGATATGGGATCATCCATCGCCTATCTCATGGGTCGAGAAGCGTATACGCTAGTCTACTCTAGAGTATCAATGCCCTATCTCGATACTCCTACGATTAGGAACTGTTATAGGGTGTACTTGTGGACTACCATTGGCCCTACTAGTATGATCTCCATCATAGTCCTGGTAGTCAAGTACACATCCTAAGGGCTTTATCAACATGTGAGAGAGAGACAATAAATGCACATGCTAAGATAAAGTGCAACCAGATAGCATACTATTATGTCGACCAAGAAAGTCTTCCCTATATATGTCTAAGCATCCACTACAATATACATCACATTACAGTATTGGCCTCTAGGGCATACATATAACTAACAGGATTGACCAAGCAGGGAAGCGGCTCGGTGGCCTCTTGATGAGGGCTTCTTGGTGTCAGTCAGCCTCCCTTGACCCGTAAAATCTGGTAGAGAGAGACCGTCCCAGGCAACACGTGGCAGAAACGCATGGGCAAGGCGTGACTCCCCGTAGTACGCGTCGTTCCAACTTCCATTTGTCCCTTGAGGACATGGTGGCCACACAGCAGCTCTGTATTGGGAACTTTGAAAAGATCCTGTTAATCGCACTACCGCGCGTGCAAACTTCGGCCTTTAGGGATTCTGTTGGGTCCATAAATAGCGAAGGCGCGTTGATTATTTTTAGCTTTGCGTTTCCAAAAAACTGGTAGGTTTCATCTACTCCATCCAAGAGATCATCTCTCGTGACGACGTCTACTTGTACGATCAGGCAAGCACCGAGGAGACGTACCGGGCAGTGGTCCAGCGTATGGAGGAACACTTTGGCCGTCTACTTTCCCGGCGGTCATCCCTCCTTCAATTGCTCGTGTATGCAATTTTGAGGATCTCCCTGGGCTGCACAACGCTCTGTCCGAGGAGCTTAAGGACGAGGAGGTTGACAAGCTGCACTCGCTCCACCACCATGGCCTGATCTTAAAGAGCAGGAGAGATTGCTCGGTGGCACTTGTTCTGGAGTGCTTCCAGCAAAGGAAGATCGTCGATGGCTGCCCGGCGGGTGCGGTCTCTGGCCCTTCCATCGCGAGTCCACGAGCAACATCAGAGAGTGTAAGCTAAGGAAGCTAGGGCTCGGCTGGCGGAGATCTCCTCGGAGTACCATCAGCAGTGTTTTCTCTACCCCTATCCCCTTTGTTGTAATATTTTTGTATATATTTTCTTTTGTGTAAGGTTGGGGAGCCCATAATACCTTTGATGAATAAAGTTCCTCTTTTACGACGTGTTTTTGTCTCCTTTTTATTCCCTTTATGCGTTTGCGTATTTTCACAAAAACGAATCCAGGGATCTTGGAACTGAGGAAGTGGGAAACATATCGAAGGAGTTTCTTCTAATTCATGAGACTTAATAATAAAGAAAAATTACATCGCATCGACAAAGAAGGAAACATATTCACTGATACAAAACTTGAAAATACATTCACTTGTACAATTTGAGCTTCTCGGCGTTGTAAGGCTGCAGAAGCTTGCATCCTCCCACGTCTTGTAAGCGATAGGCTCCGCCGGTCAATACTTCGGAGACGAGGAATGGGACGTCCCACTTCGGGGAGAACTTGTGTAGCTTGCCTTGGTCTACGAATTCGTTCTACCTTAGGACCAAATCTCCCATCTTGAAAACGCGATGCTTGACTCGTGCGTTGTAGTAGAGAGCAGTTTGCTGTTGATAAGCGGCGGCTTGGATCTGTGCCCGGTCTCGCTTCTTTACCAAGATGTTCAAATTAGTCCGGAGCGCCGAAGTGTTTACTTCATCGTCGAAGTGTTCGACTCTGTAATTGGGCAGTCCAATCTCTGTTGAGACCATCGCCTTGGTGCCATAGCAGAGGCTGAAGGGGGTCTGTCTAATGGGAGTCTTCTTCGATGTGCGTAAAGCCCATAAAACCCGGGGTGGTTCCTCGACCCAGCTGCCTCGTCTTACTTCTAAATGAGTTCGAAGACCTCGAATGACGTCTCAGTTAGTGACCTCGGCCTACCCGTTGCATTGAGGATGCACGACCGCGGCAAACTTCATTAGTATGTGGTATTCATTGCAGAATCCTTTGACTTTGTCATTTTCAAAATTCGTCCCGTGGTCAGTAACAATACACCTCAGGATCCCAAATCGGGATATTATGTTGTTCTGCAGGAATTTGATGGTCTTGGTGGCGTCCAGTTTTCTAATGGGGACGGCCTTAATCCACTTCGTAAAATAGTCTACCGCGGCGAGGATGTATTTGTGCCCGCCCGTACCAGTTGGGAGTTGGCCTACCATGTCTATCCCCCACTGGGCAAACGGCCAGGGGAGGTGAGGGTCGTTAGCTCGGTAGCCGGAAGACAGGATATGCTGCCATGGATTTGACAGCTTTTAAATTTTCTGACGAGCTTCTGAGCGTCTTGATGAATCGTCGGCCAATAGTACCCCTGGAGCAGCATCTTCTAGACTAAGGTGCAGGCCCCTTGATGTGCTCCACCAACCCCTTTGTGTATCTCACGCAGGACGTAGTCGACTTCGTGGGGGTCGACGCACCGAAGTAGAGGTTGCGTGTATGACTTCTTGTAGAGGTTTCCATTGCTCCAGACGAAATAGCAGGCTTTGGCTCAAAGGCGGTAGGCTTTCCCCGATCCTTTGGGAGTGTACCTTCCCTCATGAACTCTACGAGGGGCTTCCTCCAATCTCGGCCTTCCTCCTGAATAGTGTATACTTAAAGTGTTACCTCCCTGTCTTCCACGCTGGGCCGTGGCAAGACTTCGAAGAGGATATTCTTCTTATTTTTAGCCGTATAGGAAGAAGCTAGCTTGCTCAGGGCATCGACCTGGGCATTCAGGTGTCGAGGAATCTACTCCTGTCTTCCACAGATGGCCCTAGTGCAAGTGGGAGATTGTTAGTTATATGTATGCCCTAGAGGCCATTACTATACATAGGATGTATATTGTAGTGGATGCTGGGACATATATAGGGAGGACTTTCTTGCTCGACATGATAGTATGCTATCTGGTTACTCTTTACCTTAACGTGTACACTGATTGTCTCTCTGTTACATGTTGGTAAAGCCCTTAGGATGTGTACTTGACTACCTGGATTATGATGCGGATCATACTAGTGGGGACATGGTAGTCCATAAGTACATCCTTCAAGGTCCCTAGTCGTGGGTGTATCGAGATGGGGCATCGATATACCAGAGTAGACTAGCGTATACCTTCTCGACCCATACAGATGGGCGATGGATGATCCCATATCCATTGGTGTTTGACATCAGAGATGATATACGGGTGCTCAGTGGAGACTGGGTACACTGGACGGACTCGCCGAGAACTCCCAGATGGTAGTATACCTTACGTCAGATGGCAGTTCTCTGGTGACACTGGTACAGGTTAGTCTGTAGACCCGAGATCGTCATAGAGTCTTGTGTGATTCCCACTGTGCTTTGATTTCCACCTTACCACGTCCAAGAGGGCGTGCAAAACGGTGGCTTTTGGGTACAGTCCCGAATCACATGGAGGCAATGAGCGATAGGAGGGGATTCGTCTCTCTCGGTATAGGGAGTTGATGTTGCGCTGTGTTCGATTGGCTATAACCGGAAATCCCTGGCCAGGGTTGCTGAGATTTACTGGTAAGTGTTACCAGTAGTATCTTGAACTGTTATAGACCTCATATCGACACGACTTATCGAGCTACTGGGGTCTGACGTTTACCACCCCTAGGCGAGATATGCGACATATCAAACGATGAGACCGGACTGTACGGTAAGTGTTACTGGTTGGATTCATAGGAGTGTGAGCGGGCTTTCTCGTTGATCTTCTGATCGCTCAATACCCGGGTGGCCGTTACGTTTAGCAGACCACTTGCGGCTTGTGGGTGTTTGATATGATCATCACCTGCTGCCGGCGTATTGACGAGTCTTTAGAGTCCTACACAGAGGTTTCCTGGCTCAAGCAAAACGAAATAGGAGCGCATATGAGATATGTGCGGGACCGAGAATAATGCGTGTATGTGATACCGTATTCTATTCTCGCGATGAATGTATCGATTGGTTGTATGCGATATAACCTAGTTATCGAATCGAGGATTGATTCGATAAGTCGATACATTGGATATTAGTCGGTCATATGCGATATGACCGGATCGTTAAATCAAGTGTTGATTTAATGATTTAATGTATAATTATTTATTTGATATATTAATTTACATTAACTAGTATCGGTTCACTTAAGATTACTTTCTCACTTGAATGTGCACATTGTATATATGATATAGTTTTGTGCACTAGTTTGTATCATGTTTGATGATACATGCAAACTTGGGTGTGTATGATTAAACCATGATTAAGTTAATGGTTAGGGTTTGATTCACTTATTTATTTATTTCTTTTCATTTATTTTTGGACAAGAAATGAAATGGTTGCTACTTTTGTTTTTTGTTGAAGCTTCATGAAGCTTTGAAAGCTTGACCATTTTGTTTCTTTCCTTAACCCTAACCATTTACCTAACCCTAGTTTAGTCTCTACACTTAACCATGGTTGCATTATGATAACCATCACTTGTTTTTCTATTATTGATAATTCTTTTTTCATTCTTCTTCTTCATCTTCTTCATGAAGAGAAAAAGAAAACCTTGGCTAGAAAATTCTAAGTGATGATTCCAAGTGAGAAATCCAAATCCAAAGTGAACCCACTTCCTATTTCTTCATCCTCTACCACTTTCCATGTAGTATAGGGTGTTTTCTTCACAAGTTTCATGACTTGGTGAAGTTGGAGCTTGATCTTGAGTTGCCTCGACGTAGATCATCTTCGGCATCGAAGTCGACGACCTAGCCCGATCATTTCTTCGACAAAACCATCACTAGAGTCCAGGATCCGATGATCGCAGCCGAAGGACATCATCATGGAGCTAAGGAAGTGGAGGACCGGATCTACAAAGGCTGTATTTCCATTCACTTTAGAGTAAAGTTGTTTACTAGCTTGTTGTTTCGCCTAAACTCTAGTTAACGATCTTCATTAGGGTTTTTCGGCATAGAAAAATTTGAATTTGGCATGGTTGATGCCTTGTGAAACCTCTTGAGTGTGCCTAGGAACCCTACAGTGGTATCAGAGCCTAGCTAGAGCCTTAGGCTATGAGTAGACGAAGTTAGAAACCCGAACAAACCCGAAACCCTTCTCTGTACATTTTTTGAAATCGGGGATTTTTGAGAATTAAAAATATGCAGAAAAATCAGCAGGTGTTTTTATGAATTACTGTGAAGCACGTGCGTCTGATTCAACTAAAGCGCGGTGGAACCGCAGCACGAGCATGGCTCGTGCGGCGGTTCCGCGGCCATATAGTCACTTCAGCATTTAAAAATTGCACAGTAATTCCTATCTGTTAGTGCTGTATTTTCTGGGAATTTTTAACTTCTACTCAAGAGTTGAGTTTTCTAGGTTGTATTGGGGACTCGGTGTTTCGATCGGGAAGTTTAACTTCGTCTGTGTTTTTCCGCATAATTTTAGAAAATCTTGAAAAGTTCGACCGGATATAAATACCCATTTTTTCCCCTGTTGGGAAATTTCCAAGTGTTGGATCTTTCCCTAGTTTAATGACGTTCTAAGTAGTGCAAGTAACGCGATGGACCCTCTAGAAGACAACAAATCTTAACTCGATTATGTGACCGTCTTGAACTGCTCTTTGAACCTTAGGGTTTGGGGCAGTACGGCGTGCCACATGTGAGACGTTGGCTTGACCCTTCTACGGCTGGACCGTTGGTACTGAGGCATGAAGTGAATGTTTTTAAACTTATTTCATGTGTTGAGTTGTTTCGGGAAAACTTGGGTGTTTGAATGTTCGATCGGAAAGTTTAGCATTTTCTATTTATCTGGAATGGGATACAATACTTGGAATCCACAAGTAGTTATAAGATAACTGATATGAATGTTATAAACATAGCACTTTAGTCTCACTTGATCGGTTGCCACGGAATTTTGATGCGATCAAAAGTCCGTCGCAATCACGTAGTGTACGCGGATATTCGCCGGTAAACTTAATAGAAAGCCACGCCCCATAGCCCCGACCAAGTGACTGTAGGAGAACCCCGTCGCCGAAAGCATCCGTTCGGGTGCTCGCGGCAGCGGTGTTCCGCCTTGGTGCACTTCGTTGGCGGTATTGGGGGTGCGGCCGCCTACTAAAGTTTGCGACGAGCATTCGATCAGGATGTCGGGAATCTTGTTGAATTGCCAGACTTGATGTTGAAAAGAGTTTTCGATAATGAGACTAAAATACGGGGTTTATAATTGTTAGGCATGCGTTGTCTAAGGAATTCATTTGGTTAGGCATGCGATGTCTAAAGAGTTTGCGGATTCCAACTGTTGTAGTTTTACACTTTCTTTTCTATGACCGTAAGTGTAATATGTGATATCGCCGGTTTCGTTGCTATATGTCGACGACAATTGGGATACGCATGTTTACTTACGTTGATGACATGTGATGTTATGTGTTGCTGGATATGTTATATTGGATCGTCGTGTTTGAATAGCCGGGAGGTTTTTATGTGAGATGAGTGTTTTTCATTTTCATTCATGTAAAAACTTGTATGTAATATTCTTTTATTGGGGCACTTCCAGGTTACGGAAGTTGTCAACGTTGATGTATATTATTTACTTTTCCGCACTAGGATAGACCCAAGGAGGAGGGCACAAGTAACCGGGTTCTGGAGTCCAGTGGGAGACCAACTCGAGGAGTCGAGTCCGGGTCTCCTAACTCTAGAATTGGTAGGGTTGCTTGCCGCTCTCGTAGGGGTCTAGGGGTGTGGGTTTGGCTATTCATCGCGACCGTGGAATCCGTGTTTTATACTGGCTCGTATTGAAAACACGGACGTCCTAGTATATCCAATATTTTATATGATTCTTCTGCTGCGATATCTGTGATGTGATCATTTGATGTTCTGTGATAAATATTGTATATAGTATATATGATATATTATATAGGCGTTACTTATGTTTTATACCCGCGCTAGCCCTGCCCCGCTCTGCCATTAGTTACCTAACCTAACGGTACACGAGGGGACATCGAGGCGAATGCGGATGGCATAAGTGTACGTCATATTTATCTGTGATGTTTAGGTGACTTAAATGATGGGACTTCATTAATGTGATTAATGAAAGAAAAGAAACCTAAGATGTTGTGGAATCGAATTTTCAAAAACAGGTAGCTACAGTTCTTGCTTTGCATCGCGGTGTTCCTTGTAGAACATCCTGCGCCTTATTCGATAAGGAAAGGACCGAGATCCCTTCACCGGGAGTGACTCCTTTAGCAATAATTGGCAGATGCTACAACTCTCGGTTTGTCTTTTGATTGCTTCTATAGTTTATGCTTTGCGCAGTGATATATATGATATATCCCGCACCTCATTCGACGAGGAAAGGGCCGACGATCCCTTCACCGGGAGTGACCCCTTTAGCAAAACTAGAAAAGCCTCAAAAACACTCCATTTTAAATCATTTGATTCTACAACGATATCAAGTTCATTACGCAATAGGTTTTCAGAAAAACCTGTCGTAGCCCTCCGTCATTTCAGATAAGTAGTAGTTAGTATTCGTGCTGCGTTTGTTGGCCTTTGTCAAGGCGTAGTATGCGGTAGCTAACTGGTGCTTATCTGCTTATGCATATGATGCAGATTGGGTTAGGGTAGTCGTGCGACCTTGTTGGCCTTTGTCAAGGATCGTGCGGGTGGGTTTAATTCAATCAGGAAATGACGGGTTGAACTTGACTAGCATCCTATGGTTTGTTGGTCTTTGTCAAGGTCATAGGAGGTTAGAGGCAAAATTATCGGGAATTTCAAGTGTTGAAATTTGCAATGAGATTGCATACCTTCTATGAGATAGTTGGATCCCGATACCCGCTGCGAGTAATTGTTACTTCTGGGAGAGTTTTACACATTACAATTAGCCGATCTAGTAGGTGTCTAGAAAGGTGCCAACGGGGTTACGCCTCTAGGAAAACGAGGTTTACTGTAATTAGGTCCGTGTGAAAGTACGGGGAACCTCCCTCAAAGTACCGACACTGGCCTGGCTGAAAGATTGGCGAACTTGTAGAGTGTAATTAATCCCGGCTAGTCTTTCCTTTTAGGGTTTGAAGGAAGATTTGATAAAAATAGTGGGAGTCATCCTGATTAGATAAAATAATAACCAATCTGATCTTGCAAGAGCATACGCTGAGTATTTTCTTCTCTCTCTCTCCAGGTAGCGACCATATCACGCCTTAATCAAGATAATAAAATGGATATATTGACCAAACCCGCTTGTTATACTGAGCTGGGAAAGTTGGTCCCGCTCCAACTTATAATTGTTATAAGACAGAGCAGGAAATAGGGGAATACCAGAATTCTCGTGCTGCCCAAACGAAGAGAGTGCATGCTGATGCATCATCTTCGGGTGTGTTCATTACAAAGAACTGTTTCTCTGTATCCTCTACGTCCTGGGTATTTGATACCGGATCAGGATCCCAGATATGTAATCTGTTACATAGGGCTACAGAAAGGTAGAGAACTAAGAATGGGTGATAAGATTCATGAGACATAAAACGGTGCAAGTGTTGCAGCCAAGTCTGTTGGTCACTGTCACCCTGTATTACCAATACATTGATCCTGAACAAATGCTATTAGATACCGAACCTGATATACAAAATCATATCAGACTCTTTATTAGTAAAGAAATGATAAAATTTTGTATTGATGGATAATGTTTTGAATATTTCCTATATCAAAAGTTGATCGGTTCAGGCACGTTATCTAAAAGCATTGATGTTCTAAATCAAACTACAGTTCTTAGTGTACGGAACACACACAAGAGGAAGAGTTCAGAAATGAACGAATCCTTCTTGAGGTATTGTAGACTAGGTCATATCAATGCGACCCGACTGGCTGAAGTTACATTTAGATGCATATTTAAATCAGTTTGAATTTACATCTTGTGAAACTTGCCGGTCATGTCATAAAGATAAGATGACCATAGCTCTGTTTACTGGAAACAGAGAAAGAGTTAGTGAACTCTTAGGATGATACATGTTGATGTATGTAGGTCCCCTGTCTACACATGCCAAGACCGGTTCTTTGTACTTCATTAAATTCTCTGATGATCTTTCGAGATTCAGACCTATGTTCCTGTTGAAACACAATTCCAAATTTTTTGAGATATTCACAGAATATAAGTTAGAAGTAGAGAACCAAAATACGGGTATAAGTATTATGTCCTATGATGAGATCAGGGAGGAGAATACTTGTGCATGGAATTCTTGGACTATTCTAAAGGAGAATGAGATTCTCTCTCAGCATTACTCCTCCGAATACACCACAGCACAACGTTGTATCGGGGCGGAGCAATCACACCCTATATGATATGGTGCGCTCTATGATGAGTACTACTGAGTTTCCTATTTCCTTTTGGGAGTTATGCACTTATGAAGTTGCATACCTATTGAATAGGGTTCCGATCAAATCAGTTGCCTACCACTTCATATGTGATATGGAAAGGGAAGAGCCCATATCTTAAGTTGGTTAAGATTTGGGGTTGTCCGGGCTATGTCTAAAAGCATAATCCGGACAAGCTCAAGGTAAGGTCTGTTATGTACAACTGGAAAGGTTCCAGTTATACAAATTACAGCAGATGATTTGGTAGAACCAAAGGATTCAATAGTAACCAACGAACCTCAGCCTCTCCGCCGATCTAGTAGGGTTCTTCGCCCACCTGAGAGATACTTCTGTTTCTCTATAACAGTGGGAGCGAGGATTGCATCATGAGATGATGACCCAACTAGTTTCGAGCTGGCCATCAAGAGTGAGACTCTGTAAGAATGGCTGGATGCTTAGCGATCTGAGATGGAATCCTTATACACCAACAAAGTATGGACTTTAGTTGCTTTATCTGAAGGGTTAAATCCCCATCAGGAGCAAGTATGTCTTGAGAAGATTACTTGGTGTACATGGAAAATTTGAGACTTTCAAAGCTAAACTTGTTAAAAGTTTGCATCATTGACCAAGTATGGATTATGATGAAACCTTTTCTAAGTACCTATGCTTAAGTCCATCCAGATCCCACTTACCATGACTACGATATCTGGTGGTTGGGTGCCATGACTGCTTTTCTAAATAATGATTTAGAAGAGAACGTCTATAAGAACACAGCCAGAGGGCTTCGTAAACAGTGGGAGCAGCGGAAACGCGTGCAAGATGTTTTATGTGATAAAGCAGGCATCGCGGAATTGGAACATCTGTTTTGATGACTTAGTCAAAGAGTTTGACATCATCAAAATAGTAGATGAACCTTGTATAAACAAAAAGGTAGTAGGGAGTATGGTAGTGATCCTCGTAGAGTACGTGGATGACATACTCTTGATAAGAAAGGAGTTTCCTATGCTATGCTCGGTCAATCTCCGCTTATCATAATGACTCTCCATAGGGGATCAAAGTGATACCTACTAAATCCTGGGTTTTGGATCTATGAGATAGATCTAATTGGATGTTAGGATACTCACTAGTTGTAGTGAGATGGTATCAGTTGATCCTGGGGAGAATCACTGGAAAGGTTCCAAGGTGATAAGGACGACTGAAAGTCAGTCACAGGCATTGTCTTTACCCTCAGTAAAGGGACAGTATGTTGGAAGAGTTCCAAGCTAGGTACCATGGCAAACTAGACGATAAAGGCTGGATACATCGCTACTTAAGATGCTACCAAAGAGGCAGTCTGGATGTATATTAGTTCATGAGATGAACTTCGTTCCTCCCATTATGTGACAATGGAGTTGTGGCTTGTGCCAAGGAACGCCCGTCCCATCAGTGATCCAGACATATTCTAAGGCAGTGTCACCTGATCGTGGAGATGGTTGATCTCCAGGGGATCGAGGTTAGGAGAGCAGACTCAAAGGACAACACGGCGGATCCACTCACAAAGGCCTTTTCCCAGAGAGAGACTATTATGGGATGGTTGAGTATGAGATACTGCAACCACTGCTACAGATGGCCCTAGTGCAAGTGGGAGATTGTTAGTTATATGTATGCCCTAGAGGCCATTACTGTACATAGGATGTATATTGTAGTGGATGCTGGGACATATATAGGGAGGACTTTCAGCTCGACATGATAGTATGCTATCTGGTTACTCTTTACCTTAACGTGTACACTGATTGTCTCTCTGTTACATGTTGGTAAAGCCCTTAGGATGTGTACTTGACTACCTGGACTATGATGCGGATCATACTAGTGGGGACATGGTAGTCCATAAGTACATCCTTCAAGGTCCCTAGTCGTGGGTGTATCGAGACGGGGCATCGATATACCAGAGTAGACTAGCGTATACCTTCTCGACCCATACAGATGGGCGATGGATGATCCCATATCCATTGGTGTTTGACATCAGATATGATATACGGGTGCTCAGTGGAGACTGGGTACACTGGACGGACTCGCCGAGAACTCCCAGATGGTATTATACCTTACGTCAGATGGCAGTTCTCTGGTGACACTGGTACAGGTTAGTCTGTAGACCCGAGATCGTCATAGAGTCTTGTGTGATTCCCACTGTGCTTTGATTTCCACCTTACCACGTCCAAGAGGGCGTGCAAAACGGTGGCTTTTGGGTACAGTCCCGAATCACATGGAGGCAATGAGCGATAGGAGGGGATTCGTCTCTCTCGGTATAGGGAGTTGATGTTGCGCTGTGTTCGATTGGCTATAACCGGAAATCCCTGGCCAGGGTTGCTGAGATTTACTGGTAAGTGTTACCAGTAGTATCTCGAACTGTTATAGACCTCATATCGACACGACTTATCGAGCTACTGGGGTCTGACGTTTACCACCCCTAGGCGAGATATGCGACATATCAGACGATCAGACCGGAATGTACGGTAAGTGTTACTGGTTGGATTCACAGGAGTGTGAGTAGGCTTGCTCGTTGATCTTCTGATCGCTCAATACCCGGGTGGCCATTACGTTTAGCAGACCGCTTGCGGCTTGTGGGTGTTTGATATGATCATCACCTGCTGCCGGCGTATTGACGAGTCTTTAGAGTCCTACATAGAGGTTTCCTGGCTCAAGCAAAACGAAATAGGAGCGCATATGAGATATGTGCGGGACCGAGAATAATGCGTGTATGTGATACCGTATTCTATTCTCACGATGAATGTATCGATTGGTTGTATGCGATATAACCTAGTTATCGAATCGAGGATTGATTCGATAAGTCGATACATTGGATATTAGTCGGTCATATGTGATATGACCGGATCGTTAAATCAAGTGTTGATTTAATGATTTAATGTATAATTATATATTTGATATATTACTTTATATTAACTAGTATTGGTTCACTTAAGATTACTTTCTCACTTGAATGTGCACATTGTATATATGATATAGTTTTGTGCACTGGTTTGTATCATGTTTGATGATACATGCAAACTTGGGTGTGTATGATTAAACCATGATTAAGTTAATGGTTAGGGTTTGATTCACTTATTTATTTATTTCTTTTCATTTATATTTGGACAAGAAATGAAATGGTTGCTACTTTTGTTTTTTGTTGAAGCTTCATGAAGCTTTGAAAGCTTGACCATTTTGTTTCTTTCCTTAACCCTAACCATTTACCTAACCCTAGTTTAGTCTCTACACTTAACCATGGTTTCATTATGATAACCATCACTTGTTTTTCTATTATTGATAATTCTTTTTTCATTCTTCTTCTTCATCTTCTTCATGAAGAGAAAAAGAAAACCTTGGCTAGAAAATTCTAAGTGATGATTCCAAGTGAGAAATCCAAATCTAAAGTGAACCCACTTCCTATTTCTTCATCCTCTACCACTTTCCATGTAGTATAGGGTGTTTTCTTCATAAGTTTCATGACTTGGTGAAGTTGGAGCTTGATCTTGAGTTGCCTCGACGTAGATCATCTTCGGCATCGAAGTCGACGACCTAGCCCGATCATTTCTTCGACGAAACCATCGCTAGAGTCCAGGATCCGATGATCGCAGCCGAGGGACATCATCATAGAGCTAAGGAAGTGGAGGACCAGATCTACAAAGGTTGTATTTCCATTCACTTTAGAGTAAAGTTGTTTACTAGCTTGTTGTTTCGCCTAAACTCTAGTTAACGATCTTCATTAGGGTTTCTCGGCATAGAAAAATTTGAATTTGGTATGGTTGATGCCTTGTGGAACCTCTTGAGTGTTCCTAGGAACCCTACAGCAAGGTCTCGTATTCCGCGGCGTTGTTTGATGCTCTGAACCCGAGCTTCAAAGAGTACTCCATCTCTGCCTCGTTCGGGCCTCGAATGATAAGGCTGACACCTCTCCCCTCCTCGGTAGAGGATCCATAGACGTAGAGGACCCAATTGGGGACGGAGTCGGGCCCTTCCTCGACCGAAGGTTAGGACCTGGGGACGGGTGCTGACACTGCCTCCTTGTTGGGGATAGTACATTCAACAACGAAGTCTGCCAGGACTTGCGCTTTGATGGCTTACCTTGGGCGGTATTTGATGTCGAATTAAGATAATTCCCACAACCATTTCTCCAAACGACCAGATGACTCGGGGGAGGTGAGAATAGCCCTTGGGGATGCTCGGTGAGGACGAGGATGGTGTGTGCCTGGAAGTAGTGTTGTAGCTTCCTTGAGGCCACGATAAGTGCTAAGACAATCTTTTCTATGGTTGGGTACCTTGTTTCCGCGTCTTTAAAGACGTGGCTCGCGTAGTAGACCGGCTTCTGTACTCCTTCGACTTCTCAGACGAGCACCAATCCGGCAGCATGATCGGACACCGCCAGGTACAGCAACAGCTCGTCACCTTCGATTGGACAAGTGAGCAGTAAAGGAGTTTCCAGGTGTACTTTGAGTTGCTCGAAAGCGTTCTGACACTCTTCCAACCATTCGAATCTTGAGATCTTCCTCAGGGCTTTGAAGAATGGGAGGCATTTTTCTCCGGACCTCGACATGAAGCGACTAAGGACGGCCACTCTCCCCGTGAGTCGCATGATCTCCATGTTGCTCTTCAGCGTGGCCATGTTTAGGTTGGCATTGATCTTCTCCGGGTCAGCCTCAATTCCTCGGTGGGTAACCATGAACCTAAGGAATGTCTCGCCAGTGACCCCGAACGCGTACTTAGCGAGATTCAGCTTCATTTTGTACTTGTGGAGGATGTCGAATGTCTCGTCAAGATCTTTGGCGTGCTCGTCCGATGAGGTCGATTTTACGAGCATGTCGTCGACGTAAACCTCCATGTTCCTCCCGATCTGCGGTTTGAACATTTTTTTAACCAGGTGCTGGTATGCAGCTCCGGCGTTTTTGAGGCTGAAGGGCATCACTTTGTAGCAGTATACCTCTCGGTCCGTTATGAACGCGGTAAGCTCTTCATCTGCCGGATTCATACAGATCTGGTTGTAGCCGGAGAAAGCATCCATGAAGCTGAGCAATTCGTGGCCTGCCAAGCTGTCGACAAGTTGATCTATCCGAGGGAGGGGATAGTTGTCTTTCGGGCAGGCCTTGTTGAAATCTATGAAGTCGACGCACATGCGCCACTTCCCGGTTGCCTTTTTAACCATAACCACATTGGCTAGCCATTCCGAGTAGGCCACATTTTGAATGAAGTTGGCTGCAAGCAACTATCGACCTCGTCCTCGATCACCTTTTGTTTGATCAGAGCGAAGCTTCGTTTCTTTTACCTGACGGGTTGGGCCGTCGAGTCGACCCCAAGCTTGTGTGAGATTACCTTAGGGTTGATTCCGGGCATGTCCATAGGCGCCCAGGAGAACATGTCTGAGTTTCCTCGGAGAAAGTGGATCAATTTTTCGCGCCGGGCTCCTATTAAGAGGGATCTGATCTGGACAGTTCATTCATTGTTCCCCTCGACGAGGGGGGGCCTCTGTTAGCGCATCCACCGGGGTCCCTCGAATTTCTTTTTGTTCATCACGAGTATCCAAGGACCCCTAAAAATCACTCACGCTTCCAAGGTCGTCGCTTCGCTCCTCAGAGGTGGATGTCGCTGTGAAGAAAATCTTGGCGATTTGTTGGTTCCCGTAGGCCTGGACTATTCCCCTAGATCCAATGGAAACTTGATCGCGATGTGGTAGGTCGAGATTTGAGCCCGAAAGGAGTTTAGCGTCGGGTGTCCCAGCAGGATATTGTAGGACGAAGGAATACTGGCGACGATGAACTCCATTGGTACGGTTCTCGTACGGCCCGCCTCCCCAATGTTAAGGAGGAGGGTAACCACTCCCTCTGCAGGGATGGAGTGGTTAGTAAACCCCGACAGAATGTGGGTGGTTAGCCGCAGGTCTGACGGGCTGAGCCCCATATGCAGGAAGCAGTCATAGAAAAAGGATGTCCGCTGAGCTTCCTGAGTCGACCAATATCCTTTGGACCATGTAACGGTTGACCCGTGCCGTAATCACGAGGGGGCCGTTGTGAGGCAGGGATATTCCATGGAGGTCTTCGTCAGTGAAGGTGATGGGCTCGGCTGCCTTGCTTTTCTTCCAGGGCTGGTCGCTGGTTCCATCGATGAGTAGGAAGTGGCGAATCTCGCCTGCTCCATGTCCACACCCCGAAGAGACGGCCATGATTTGGTCGATCGTTAATTCGCCGAGAGGGGGATGGTTTTCTTTCTCCCGGTCTTCCTGTCGCTTTTCCCGCAGGTATTTCGCCAGATGGCCCGAGCGAATCAACTCCTCGATATAGTCGCGGAGTTGTTTACAGTTCTCGGTCGGGTGTCCCTGTGACCTATGGAAGGCGCAGTACAGACCCCGAGTCCGTTTCGCCGCACTATTGGTGACCGGAGGGAGCTTGAAGAATCGCTTGCCCTTCGCCTCCTCCAACAGCTCAATCTAAGAGATGCTGAGTGGAGTGTACTCCTGGAACTTCGGGGAGTATGGATTTGGCCGGTCGACCTTCTTCTTCTTTTCTCTGCCCCTCTTCTTTTGGTCGGCCTGGTCACCCCAGGGTAGGTTTGCGTTTACCTCGGACTCGAGTTGGATTTCCCGCTCGGTCCAAGCTTTTATCTCGGCCATGATCTTAGGTTGCGCAAATGCAAAGGAGCGGACCACTCCTTGTGCCTAAGACCTGACTGTTCTCGCCAAAATTTTCTGCGCAAAAAAGCCCAAAGTATCAAATGGCAGCGATACGCTTAAGAAAATATAAAGCGGTATTTTTCGGGCTGTATTTTGACAAACTCCTGAATGAGAACCAGCTAAATTCTGATGGTATCGAAAGCCTCTCGAAAAATCCTTCGATTTGATATATTATGGGCCTCATAATTCACCTGGGATCAAAAGTTATGAGCAAATGTGCTATGCACGTGTAATCTAAGTAATGCTCTACTACATAGTGATACATTTTTTTGTCCCACATCTGGAAAAAGAGATATCTCTTCTCTAACACTCCCATATAAATAAGAGGGGATACCTCTTGTAAAAGAAGAGAATTCAATTGTCAACGGAGCTTAGTGCTCCAAGTTAGGGTCATAACTGCCCCCCCATAATGCGTGATCAGTCGAAAATAATGTATTTTTAACACGGCAATTTCCCTATCATTTGCACTCATCTAGAAGTGTTCGGCATTCATATAGCACATATTAGCAAATCAGTCGTTAAATATCAGATTGCATGTGTTAGACTCTAAAACCGGCACTATAAAGGAAATTGACTGCATTTCATGGCATCGCATCATCCCTATATTGCGCAACACTTTTCTTGAGAAATTGTGCAGGAACAAATCCAAAACAGTGCTGATAAAATACGCCAACTCAAAGGCCAGAGATCTGGAAATGATCAGGGATTCATTTGGAAATTCAACATATCAGAAAAGCCCACAAAACTCAGCCCAACAATATACCAGAAGACTCACGCCCTGAGGCTTCAGAGACGCCGCGGTTCCGCGGCGGGAGATGGCTTAAGCCGCAGAACCGCGGCGCTTCTGCCACTTCATCAGTCTATTTTCAGTGCACAATTCTTAGCTATGGGCCCACATTCCTTTCAGATACTTCAAATTCCAGAAAGATCTCTAAGCTTCTTCCAGATCAGCAAAGATGCTTAATTAAGCTAATCCTAATTAAGCTCCTAACTAATCTCTTCTAGAAAGCTCCCTCCTAACTAACCTCTTCTAGAAGCCTCTCTAGCTAACTAACTTTTGGAGGGAAATTCAAATTTCCTCAACAAACTTTTGGAGGGAAACTTAAAATTCAAATCCTAGATCTAAGGGTTCGGGATGTTCTTGAATAGTTCTTCCTCATTCTTCAATTCTTCATCTTCTTCCACAAGTCTAGTGACAAGACTTGTGCGAAACCCTAACCCTAATTCCACTCCAAATTCAAGTTCCCGAGTACCAATCAAGCAAGAAGCCCTTCAACCTTTTAGGAGCGGAGCCGATCTCCAATCGAGCAAGTGATCCAAGCCGATCCGCGACTCACAGAGCTGAGCGAAGCCAAATCAACGATCGAGTTCTTCCTCTTGTAGTTCTTGAGCGAATGTAATGAAATTGTTGATATAAATAAAAGGTGAAATTCTTTAATCTTGCTTTCTTTAAATTCTTGCATCATGATTCGATCTCAATTTATGATTGTAGTTCTTGTGATGATGTTTGAGTAAAACTCCGCTCGTTAAGGAGTCGAGACGATCAATAGAATGATGATGTAACAAATCTTTAAACGATTCTTGAGTCCTACGAGTTTTGTAAACCCTAGCAAGTTCAAGAATCGATGGCCTAGTTTCGTAGCGATGCTTTCTTGATTGTGATCGCTCGAAATTAGGGATCTACGATCGTTTCTTGAATTTACTAGAAACTAGAATGTGAATGATATCAACGAAAGAATAAGGGATAAATAATGAAACCCTAGTTTCACTAGAAATCCCTAATTCTCGTCGATCATCATCGATCTAGTATCAATCTATCGAAGGAGGAGAATACGTCATCTTGATATTGCATCACATCTATAGATCCGATCGATTCCTACGAGCCTCATTTCGATTCTTGATATTTGATTGGAAAAATCATCAAACTATCAATTCTTGATTCTATCTTTTTCTTGTTATTAGATCTAGATTTTCTAATTCTTGAACTTCATATATTAATCATGAATTGTTTTCTTTTCTTTTCTTTAAAGTTTCGACTCATCTAATTCAAAAGACGAACGATTACACTTTCCCTGTGGACGATCCGCACTCACTTACAATCTACATCCGACACCGTAGTTGATTGCGGTCAAATAATTCTTTGATTGTGAATTTTATTCAATTTTCTTAAACCGACACAATCGGAAATCGTTTTTCAATCAATGAGCATATGCGCAAGCGCCATATGCGCTACGTGCGCACGACGTGCAACGCACGTGCGCACCACGTGTGAGGATTCAATCCTCAAAGGAGCTTAGTGCTCCAAGTTAGGGCCATAGCTACCTCCCATAATGCGCATATGCGCAAGCTCCATGTGCGCTATGTGCAACGCACGTGTACCCGCCATGTGCGCTACGTGCAACGCACGTGCACCCGCCACGTGCGCACCACGTGCGAGGATTCAATCCTCAAAGGAGCTTAGTGCTCCAAGTTAGGGCCATAGCTGCCCCCCATAATGCGCATATGCACAAGCGCCATGTGCGCTACGTGCAACGCACGCGCGCCCGCCACGTGCGCACCACGTGCGAAGATTCAATCCTCGAAGGAGCTTAGTTCTCCAAGTTAGGGCCATAGCTGCCCCTCTATAATGTGCATATGCGCAAGCTCCATATGCGCTACGTGCAAACATGTGCGCCCAACACGTGCGACGCACGTGCGCCCAACACCTGCGACGCATGTGCGCGAACGTAAAGAAGCCTTTTTCAGCAGCGAGAAGCTTAATCTCCAGCCTGTTCTTCCCCCCTGATGAGTGGTGTTTCCCCCAATCAGAGCAAAGCTCTGTTTCAAAATTCAAAATTTAAATTGAAGCAACGCTTCAGATTCTGCGCGCTGCGCGGCACGTGTTAAACGCAGACGCGCTAGCGCCAGGTGCGCTGCGTCCTAGGCAGCGCACCCCCAATCAGAGCAAAGCTCTGTTTCAAAATTCAAAATTTAAAAGTTGAAGCAACGCTTCAGATCCGGCGCTCTGCACAGCGCGCCACGTGTCAAACACGAGTGCGCTAGCGCAGTTGCGTTGCGGGCCACGTGTCAAACACGGTGCGCTAGCGCAGTTGCGCTGCGTTCTGCGCTGCGCGCCACGTGTCAAACACGGGTGCGCTAGCGCAAGGTGCGCCAGCGCTGGGATTAAAAATCCCCCACCGTTAAATCAAAAGATCTAATAATAATAAATTATTAATTAATCAGAACTAAAATTCTGTTATGGAAAGATCTTTCCAATCTTATTAAAACAAGAAGATTATCTTCTGTAAAACAGAAGCCTTAGGATCAAAGATCCAACGGTGGGAAATATTCCCAAATCAATCAGAGAAAGATCTCTTAAAACTGATTCAACAAATCATTTGGCCCTATATAAAGTCCCCTAGACTTCAAGTCTAAAAGATACAAAAAAAAAGGGAGAGAAAAACCCTCTGCAAACTTTGAGAAAAAGAAGAGCAAGCTCTTTGAAAAAAAAAAGATTTTTCTTCATTTTCAAAGTAAAGAACTATGTTCTTGAATAACATAGATGAAATCATCTCATTAAAAAAATAAAAGAAGAACCATCTTCTAAAAAGATCATAGATCTGAAAAAAGACCAAGGTCTTTAATAAAAAGCAAAAGATCAAAAGATCTAATCATAAAAAATTTATATATAAATATAAAAGAAGTATTTTACTTCATTCACAGATCTTTGATCTATAAAGGCAAGAGCCATTTTATAAAACAAGAACTCTTGTTCTTGGATCTTGAGGCAAAGCCTCCTTTAAGAAGAACAAAAAATTTGTTCTTAAAATTGATCAGATGCGCTTTGTGCTATTGAAAAGTGCCTTGCACTCATAAACTGCGCGTTTGCGCTCATTGGATCGGAGCTCAGCGCCAAAACCTGCCACGTGTCAACCAAAGACACAATCTGCGCTTTGCGCTTCTGAAACAGCGCACTGCGCTCATAGGCTGGCGCTTACCGCTAAGCGCGCCACGTGTCACTCGCTGGCGCGCCAACAGACTAGCGCAACGCGCTCATAAATTAAAAGCGCAATGCGCTAATAAACTAGCGCTAAGCGTGACACGTGTTCTCTTCATGTGCGCTACCTGACAGAAGCGCAATGCGCTCTTTGACTGGCGCAAAGCGCCTGAAGCACCACGTGGCGCACTATCAGACACACTCTGCTTCTGATAAATTCTATGCATTCAATAGAAGACAAAAATGTCAGAGCCCAATGCCTAGCATTATTAAAATGGCTGAGCCCAAATAAAGGCTTAATAGCCAGAGCAACTAAAAATGTTAAACATTTTGGACTTAGCCCGATTCTGGCCATAAATCCTCAACCTATATTAAACTGAGCACATCTGCTCATAAATATTCAACTGATCTCAGTCCCAAACTGGGCTACAGATCTCTCAACCAACCCACATCGGTTCGAGGGTACATCTCGTTACTCCTCTGATATTTGCCGTTGTAATCCTTCAACGTCTTCAAAGAGGTGACGGGTCCCGACAACCACACATTTCATGGACTGTGGGGTCATTAAACCCATGGACTATGATGTCCTTAACCTCGACCGTGATGTCTTTAAACTAACATCGGACTGTGAGGTCCTTAAACTCATGGACTATGATGTCCTTAACCTCGACCGTGATGTCTTTAAACTAACATCGGACTGTGAGGTCCTTAAACTCATGGACTATGATGTCCTTAACCTCGACCGTGATGTCTTAAAACTAACATTGGACTGTAGGATCCTTAAGCCCATGGACTATGATGTCCTTAACCTCGACTGTGATGTCTTTAAACTAACATCGGACTGTGAGGTCCTTAAACTCACGGACTATGATGTCTTTAACCTCGACCGTGATGTCTTTAAACTAACAATGGACCACCATGTCCTTAAACTGGTAATCGACCGCAATGTCCCTAAACTAAACAATAGAGTCCAAATGCTCTCTTGTTGGATCTAAATGATCCCGTTAAGTAGATCTTAGTCTAGAAATTAGACTAACGTTTCCTTAACAAATGTTTAAGTTGATCTTAGTCTCAAACGAGACTAACGTATCCTTAAACCAAACCCCCAAACCCAAATCTAAGAAGATACGGATTTGGACTAATCCACGCCCTACGGGCGACAACATAAATTAGTCTCCGTATACAATCCACGGGCAACCAAAAACAAAACAAACACCCACGACACGAAGTGACCATCTGGAGAAGGAGAAAGTTGTTACCGCGATGCGGTAGCGTAATTAACTGCAGGGGCTTTCGCCTGCAGGGAAGAGCGTCCCCACAATCAAAAACCCCTCAAACGAGGGGGAATCTGACGAAGTCTGCTACATCGGACGCATCCGTTTAAACCTTCGATACATGGTACCATAAATAAACTTGGCATCTTTGGAGAGGTGGACGGATAGCACCAAATAGCATCTGCCCCCAGATTCAGGCAAGACGTCTATCGCGTCTTCCCGGTTTCCGGCAGGGAACAGATTCTGGCACGCCCGGTAGGACCTTTTTCTCTTTCCACTCCACACTTCGTGTGTCGTGTTCGCGAACGAATCACGGTTTGATATGGTTGCATTTGGATTTGAGATACTTAGATTTGGTGCCTTGCTCCGTGCAGAAGACAGAAGATCAATGGCTTCAAACTACACTAACTGCAACTGCAACTCTCGCTCCATCCCGTCCGGAGGAGTGACTTACGGGCCCCAAGTGGCCTCCATCTTCGCTATGCCGGTGGAACAGGTGACTCAGGCCACCACTGGGCTATTCTTTAGGACTATACTCCCACCGATGAGCTTCAGCACCTCTGTACCAACACCAGAAGCTCCCAAGAAGTCGTTCTTTGATCGGCTTGCTACTACTACGGCCCCTCTCAACGGGTCATCCAGCTCCTCGGTCTTCGCGAGATTGGGCCAAATTTCATGTGGGCCCATGATGAAGCCTGCAATCCCAGAAAAGGTTGTTCCAAAGAGAATAGTCATCCCTGCTCCGGAAGTCGTCAAGGCGGCTTCTCCTGCCAAAGGGTCGGTTTTTACAAGACTGACTGTTCCGACTCCCACTACGGTTCCCGTCCCCGCTCAGAAGTCTGTTTTTGACCGGTTGGATACTGCTTCTCAATGGATATCGGTCTTCAAGAGGCTGACGCCAGCAACAGCCCCTCACCTGGATAGAGGGCAAGACAAAGCCATTCCCATCACCGAACCAACACCGTCGGCTCGACACGCTCGACGTCGCTATTGGCGCCGAGTAAGGAAGGCTGGGGCAACTCCCCCTCTGGGCTAACTCCACCAGCCCCAATGGTGGAAGTCAATGCTGCTGTGCCAACTGGGAACAGCTTCGAGCTGCTTAATAGGGTGCGCAGGAATTCACCTACTGCAGTGCTGAAGAGATCTCCTCCACCCGCGGAGAATGCACCGAAGGCGAGGCCGGAGCAGCCCCCTCAGCGGTTGTCCTCCAAAATTTACAAAGTATGGCGATAGGTTCAGGACTCAGTGATTGACTGGGACTACTCTCGCCGACCAAAAAAGCTCAAAGCTCGGCAAGAAAAGAGCCATCTTGAGGTACCACAGAAGACGTCATCAGTCTGGATGCCCACTGCAACGGCTCCCTCAACGTCAACTGCTCAAAAGAAAAGGAGGCCAGAGAAAGCCTCTGTGACTACGGCAAACCGCAAAGACGCTAAACCCAAACGCCCCAAGTCTGAGGGCATGATGGTGCATACCGTTTATATGGCTTCCGGAAAAGTAGGAAAGCCGCGCTTCGACGGGTCACCGACCGCTCATCCGATCCGTGACAAAAGCCCAGGAGCAGCAACAGAAGCTTCAGGAAATGCTAACGCAAATGGCTGCACTCACCGGGCCAAAAGAAAGCCCTGAGGCGTCATTAGAGCAGCGTCGTGAACAAGAAACCGATGCTAACTTTCTTCAGAGAATGCTCAAAAAGAAGGACAGAGAAGTAGCAGAACAAGCTGCCAACATAAAACGAATGGCGCTTCTCTTCCAAGACATGGTCGGGATGATGTTACAACCAGAACCTCCAGCTGAAGACCCTCCGATCATTATTGAAGATGATAAAGGAGAAGCGTCAAATCCTCTGCCGGCTCCGTCAGCAGCCAAGGAGGAAACCATCTCAAAAGCCACGCTCGATGATTATATAGCTCAACAAATACAAGCTCACCGAGCGAACGAAGCAGCTGGCCAAGTCGTTAAAACTGAGCGACCATATCCAAGATAGTATGATCAAATAAGTTACTCATCCGGATATACGATCCCCAAATTCCATGTATACAAGGGGACAGGCAATCCTCATCAACATGTCGCTCAGTTCAGGGCTCTTTGCGGCAATACTGGAGGCGATGATAAACTTCTACTTCGCCAGTTCGTCGGTAGTTTAGCGGACACAGATTTTGAATGGTACTCGGAGCTTCCCGATAACTCCGTCAAAATGTTTACAGAAATGGAGTTGCTATTCACTCAACGTTTTGCGAGCGCTAGTGAACGCACCCCAATAACGGCATTAATCAATGCCAGGGTAAGGCCAGGCGAAACATGGGTTCAATATGCAATACGATGGTGAAATTTGTGGTCGAAGTGCGAACAACGCATCGAAGAGGCTCCTGCATAGGCATGTTTGTGGGTACTCTCGACCCTCAAGCTACCATCTCACAATTCATGATGTTATTCAAGCCAACTACTTTCCAGGCCTTGATTGACAAGTTGGCCCAAATGGATCAGATGGGTCATAGACCATCTCCTTCAAAGACGGATCCTCGGAATGAAAAGGGGAAAGGAAAAGCAACTTTCGTCGCCAGTACTCAACAGCAGCCGAGCAACTTAAAGCCGGTTGTTCGCCAAAACAATATGCGTCCATGCCCATCCCTCGAGGAGAGGCTAGGACGTCCTTACTCGTTTCCCCAAGATAAAACGAGAAGACTGCTCGAGCTGGCAGTGCACAACAGGCTCATCAATCTGCCAGACCCGAAGCGTCCGTTGCAGTCAAACGATGTCAACGATCCCAATTACTGCCCCTACCACCGAGTATTAGGCCATCCGATCGAAAACTGCTACGTCTTCAAAAACTGGATTGAAGACCAATACCAACAAGGCAAGTTCGCATTATTAGAAAACTGGAAGGTGAGCCTACCACAACCTCTGCCCCTAAAAAGGTAGACATGCCGGGGGCATCGTGCTCATTCATAAGGAAAGCCCCATAGACCGAAAAGTCAGTAAACTAGAGATTCGCCTCAAATACGGCGACGGCGGACCACTATGTCCTAAAACTGGCGTAGGACCGGAATGTCCTTAAACTAACA
The DNA here is from genome assembly GCA_030015575.1 of Agapanthus africanus. Taxonomy (NCBI): domain Eukaryota; kingdom Viridiplantae; phylum Streptophyta; class Magnoliopsida; order Asparagales; family Amaryllidaceae; genus Agapanthus; species Agapanthus africanus. The sequence goes on from CM057339.1 coordinate 400,434,036, forward strand.
ATGGACCACTATGTCCTAAACTGGCTGTTGACCGAAACGTCGATAAATTACTGTGGGTTGCAGCATCCCAAGGCTGATACAAAAAAAGAGACAATAAAAAAAAAAGAAAACGGTATGTCCATAAGCAAAATGGGCATGGATGAAAACCCGAAAGGGCTCCGTGAGTAAAAACAGCAAGGCTGCCTGCGAGTTTTATGAAAACCCGAAACGGCGCAACCTCGTTAAAAAAACGGTATGTCCATAAGCAAAAGGGCACGGATGAAAACCCGAGAGGGCTCCGTGAGTAAAAACAGTAGGGCTACCGGCGAGTTTTGTGAAAACCCGAAAGGGCGCAATCTCGTTAAAAGACACTTACAAGGTCCTCTCGACCTTATGAGGAGAAACCACCTGCGTGAGATCCTTACGACTCACAAGGGAGCAACACACTTAGGGATCCTCACGATTCCTGAGGAGAAATTACACTTGTGAGATCCTCACGACTCGTAAGGAGAACTCTCTTATGGGACCCTCACGGCTCATAAGATTCAAAAGTCTTAAGCTACAGAGATCTGAACATGTTCTTAAGCAGCCACCATAACCTCCAGCACTGCCTTACAAGCGTCTCAATGCTGACCCTTGTATACAATTCACGGGCGTGAATAAACATTTCCCTAACGATGTCCCATCCGTGACTAGGGATATGTCTACACGGTGAACAGCCCTTGTAAGTCCTCTCGACTTATAAGGAGAAAACACTCTTGTAAGATCCTTACGACTTATAAGAGACCATGCACTTAGGAATCCTCACGATTCCAAAGGAGAAAACGCACCTACGAGATCCTCACGACTCGCAGGGAGAAAAACCTTTATGAGACCCTTACGGCTCATGAAGTCAAAACCCTTAGTCGACAGGATCCTAACCCTGATCACTAAGCCACCTTTGTTCGACATCGACAGAGCAAATGATGATTCGCTCCTGGCAATATTCTAGTTGTAGCGATGCTGATGCTTAAATTGGTATCAAATTCCAAGTCCTTTCATGAAAAATGATGATTCGCTCCTGGCAATATTCCAGTTGCAGCGATGCTGATGCTGAGATTGGCACCAAAATCTAAGTTCCATACTCGTGATAAAAAATCAGTGAGCCAAAAATGCATATGAAATAGTCAAAATGATGGGGTAACTTGCAACGAAATCAGCAAGTGAAAATGTATGCATGCAAAATAGCCGAAATGATTGGGCAACTCGCAATAAAAAGAAGCGAGTAAAAAATAAAATAAATAGCCGAAATGATTGGGCACCGCGAAAAATAGCCGAACTGATTGGGCAATCGCGACCTTCACGATATAAAAGCTGAAATGATAGAGCATCGCGGAAAGAAATTAAAAAAAAGGGGTTCGAAAGAATGAAAGTTTAGCCCTACAGGTGATATCACATCAATCCCTGTATACAATCCAGGGGCACATACAAAAAGGAAGGAACCACACCTTTCCTTCCCAGACTCCATCAAAAAACAAATCTAAGTCTCGGCGGCCACGTCTACAGCCTGCAGACCAACAACGGCGTTCCTTCACAGTCCAGCAGGATGAAGGTGCAACGTCAATGCATACGCAACGTCAAAACAAAGCAGAGTGATGGCAAAATCCCAACTCCACCTCAGCATTCGTCTCAACAGACGCAATATGAACAACGGCATTCCTTCGCAGTCCAGCAGGATGTAGGTGCAACGTCAATGCATACGCAACGTCAAAACAAAGCGGAGTGATGGCAAAATCCCAATTCCACCTCAGCATTCGTCTCAGCAGACGCAATGTGAACAACGGCGTTCCTTCGCAGTCCAGCAGGATGCAGGTGCAACGTCAATGCATACGCAACGTAAAAATGAAGCGGAGTGATGGTAAAATCCCAACCCCACCTCAGCATCCGTCTCAGCAGACGCAATGTCAACAACTGTGTTCCTTCGCAGTCTAGCAGGATGCAGACGCAACGCCAACAAAAGACCTCACGGTCAAAGCAAAGCGGAGTGATGGCAAAATCCCAACTCCACCTCAGCATTCGTCTCGTTACAGCAGATGCGATAATCAAAACAACAGAGCCACGGCAAAATCCCTAGTTCCAAACCTCGACGGTAACCAGCAACCTAGAGACAACCTCGACGTTCGTCTCGATACAGCAGACGAGGTGTCACTACAGCGTCCTTCCTCTAACAGGATTCGGACACGCCAAAGCAAACGAAGCGAAGGCCAAATTCCTAGCTTCAGGGTCTTGACGGCAACTCATATAAAACCTGAAAGACTATCGGAGATCATCCCATGCCAGCGCGGAGTGGTCACCACCTCGACGTTCGTCTCGATACAGCATACGAGATGTCACCACAGCGTTCTTCCTCCAGCAGGATTCAGACGCGACAATCAAACAACGCAGCCACGGCAAAATCCCTAGTTCCAAACCTCGACGGTTCACCAACAACCTAGAGACAACCGCGACATTCGTCTCGATACAGTAGACGCAATGCCAGCAAACGAAGCGAAGACCAAATTCTTAGCTTCAGGGTCTTGACGGCAACTCATATAAAACCTGAAAGACTATCGGAGATCATCCCACGCCAGTGCGGAGTGGTCACCACCTCGACATTCGTCTCGATACAGCAGACGAGATGTCACCACAGCATTCTTCCTCCAGCAGGATTCAGACGCGACAATCAAACAACAAAGCCACGGCAAAATCCCTAGTTCCAAATCTCGACGGTTCACCAGCAACCTAGAGACAACCACGACATTCGTCTCGATACAGCAGACGCAATGCCAGCAAACGAAGCGAAAGACAAATTCCTAGCTTCACGGTCTTGACGGCAACTCATATAAAACCTGAAAGACCATCGGAGATCATCTCACACCGGCACGGAGTGGTCACCACCTCGACGTTCGTCTCGAAACAGCAGACGAGATGTCACCACAGCGTTCTTCCTCCAGCAGGATTCAGACGCGACAATCAAACAACGGAGCCACGGCAAAATCCCTAATTCCAAACCTCGACGGTTCACCAACAACCTAGAGACAACTGCGACATTCGTCTCGATACAGCAGACGCAATGCCAACAAACGAAGCGAAGGCCAAATTCCTAGCTTCAGGGTCTTGACAACAACTCATATAAAACCTGAAAGACCATCGGAGATCATCTCACACCAGCGCGGAGTGGTTATGACTCATCGGGGCTCTCTAAAATGAGCCTAACCTCAAGTAAAAAGCGGCATGGCAAAATTCCTAACGCTTGCTCTTCCAACGGTCAAACTGCCTAGGAGGATTGCTTGAAGACGTCTTGTCCAGCCCCCGAAGGGATCAAAGACACGACAATCACAAGGTTACTCGAACAGCAAGATTGCCTATCGAGGAATACATCAGCCAACGCAACGGTACGATGGACAAAACCCTAGTACCACAGACCCTAGCGGACCTTTGTCATAAAGAGCAGAGGTTAACTGTGACGTTAGGATATCCTTGCGAGAAATGCTCGATTCATCTCGACTCGTAGGGAAAAGCCTTAAACAATCGGGATAAGAACCGGTTTTCTATGCACTGGGGCCCTGCAAGTCGGTCCAAAATAGACTTTTGCATACTATTCACGGGCCACACTCTCCAAAGTCGAATCTCGACAAGGAGGGAAACAACCGCTTACGAGTCCTCTCGACTTGTAAGAGGGGAAAATTCTCTTGTGAGATCCTTACGACTTTTAAGAGAAAACGCACTTAGGAATCCTCACGATTCCTAAGGAGAAAATACACCTACGAGATCCTCTTGACTCGTAGGGAGAAAAGTCTTCATGAGACCCTCACGGCTCATGAAGTTGAAAAGTCTTAGGCAGAAGATCTGAACCTACCTCCTAAGCCATCACTACCCCTCGAAGAAGCCAAAACAAAATGTTCACCCCATCAACTGTCGGCTGTGTTTGTTAAGGTGACATGCTGATAACAAAAGAAAGAAGAAAGCAAAGAACAGACATAAGACATTGCGAAAGAAATGTATCTTTTATTCATGAATTCAATCGGGTACAAAATACATCATATGAAAGAATAAAAGAATAAATACATTTTACTCAAAATTACAAATGGTACGAAAATTGCTACTGAGAAGGAAGCGTTTTTAGCAAGGCCGCTAGCTGCTCTCGCACTTCTTTTAGCGCCTTTTCATGATCAGCCGCCACGGCCAGCTCCGCTTCAATTTGAGCCCTTTGCTGCAAGCACGATGAAATCTTCTCAACAATTTCCTGCTGAGCAGCTTCCTGACTCTGCGCAACCTGCTCACTAAGAACAAGCTTCTTCCTCAGCACCAGCCCGTCAGAAATACATCGTTGAAGGTTTTCAAAGATGGTGTTCACCTGGGCAGCATTTGCTGCAACCTCAGCGCGCAATTGAACAGATTCAGCGGAAGTCGCCTCACATTCCTTTTGCTTAAGGGTTGCCTCTCGTTCGAAATGGCGAAGGAATGGAACGCTCTGCTCAACCCATCCGGCCCGCTGGGAGTTCAAAGCCAGAGCCTCAGGGGCAGGACGCATAAGCTCGAGTTCGTGCAGGTAGGCCTCAATCTTCCGGCAGTAGTTAACCCAAGACTCGACAACGCCTTCATTATGGAAGTTTACAAGTGTCGCTAGCATTAGGTTAACCTCCGCGGCAAAATCCACGGCAGATGTAGGAGTCTCCACATTGAGCTCCTCGATATAGTCGCTCACCATGCGCAGACTATTCGCGGCACCTTTCGTGGATGGACGCCTGGAAAAGGGTCTGGTCGGCATTATGACGCGAGACTCGAACGGGGCTGGAGTCAATGTGACCGCTGCAAAACAAATCACAATTAAATGACGGTTCAAGAAGTATAAGAGGTTCATAAACAATAGAATTTACTATACCGGCTGCAGCAGGTGGCAAGGCCGGGAGTACCAGTGGCGCAACTGTTCTCTCGTCTCCTCCTTCAATCTGTAGTATTGCAATCAAGACAAAGAAGAATCAAAAATAATTTCACTGCCGGTAAAATAAAGAACATTAACTGAAGGCTGTATTCACCCGCGCCACTAGATGAAGCAATTTCTGACGGGAAAGAGAAGTGTGGGTGCAGCACCTGATACAGTTGGTCAAAAAGGACTCCTACAAAGACGCAATAATGCAACGTCGGTACATAAATTATACAGCCTAGAGACTGTTAGTGTATATGCCCTAGAGGCCATTACTGTATCATACTAGTTTGTATATTACTTAATGGAAGCTTGGGATATTCACCTTGTATAAACAATCTTGCTCAATATAGTAGTATGCTACTTGGTTTGTTTCTACTTCAATGTGTACTTGTGTTTATTTCAGTATATCACTTATACGCATTAGTGGAGCCCTTAGGATCTTTGCTTGATTACCAGCGTTGTGATGGCAGTCACACTAGTGGGGGCTGGGTAATCTATAAGCACATCCTTATACAGGTCCCTAGTCGCAGGACTATCGAGACAGGGCATCGATACTCCGGAGTAGACTAGCGTATGTGCTTCTCATCCCAGTGTGGGAGATGGTCTGTCCCACAGCCATCAGTACGTCGTACTGGAGATAGTATACGGGTGCTCGTTGGGTTACGAGTACACTGGACAGGACTCGTCGGGAACTGACAGGTTGGTATTATACCTATCGTCAGTTATCAGTTCCCAGGTGACATGAGTACAGCTTAGTCCGCTGACTTGACACTGTCACTTCGCCTAGAGTGTGTTCCCACTGTACTTTGATTACTACCCTACCACGGCTCAAAGGAGTCGTGCAAACGGGTAGTAGTTGGGTACAGTCCCGAAGCACTTGGAGGCAGTGACGGTTAGACAGGATTCGTCTCTCCCGGTATTGGGGGTTGACATCGCGCTGTGTCTAGGAGAGCCATTACACGAGTAGTCCCTGGCCAGGGCAAGCGAGATATACTGGTAGGCTTCCAGTATTATCTCAGGGTATTTTGGGCTTCACTCCGACACGACTTGTACCGCTATTAGGGGACTGACGTTTTACCGCCCCCTAGGCCCGACATGCGATGTATTAGATGAACAGACCGGACTGAACGGAGACTGTCACATTCAGACTCAGTAGGAGTTCAGATGGGGTTTCACCTCGTCAGCCTTCTTGTCGGCATCTACCTGGGGACCGTTACGCACAGCTAGTGCCGCTTGCGGTCTGTGGTTAAACCCACTGCCAGCGTAGTGTCGAGTATTTAGAGTCCCACACAGAGGGTATTCGCCTCTAGGCAAAACAGAGTAGAGGTCGCATGGTTTTGCGACAGGTTTCGTTCTCATCCGCGCACTTGTGCACGTTTGGAGTCCGGACGGATATTACTGGCTGGCTCTGGTTTGAGTCAGATACTGGTATATGTTTTGGGGTTGCTTTTATCTCTCAGTATTCATGTTCCTCGGAACAAGAATGCAGGTGTGTATGCACAGTTATTTGAGGAGGAGGAAGAGGACTTTCATTAGGGTTTCGGAACGGGTGCGTATGCACAGTTGACAGTCGTCTTTTTCCAAACCCTAATGGATTTATGTTATATCAATTAATAATATATAATAAAATGAAATTGTGTCATGGTTGGTTTTTTTGTTGACTTGTTGACCATGGTTGACTTGTTGACCATGGTTGAAGTTTTGACCATCATCATTACAAAAGAAAGATGCTCTTTGATTCTAGCAAATTCATTTAATGTTTGAAATGATAATGGTCATTCCTAAACCTTCCATCAACCTTTTCATTTTCATTATTATTATTAATTTGATAATTCTTTTGCTTTTTGTTATGGTTGCAAAAAGAAAAGAGCTCATTCTATCATTTAGCTTCTCTCTCCTCACTTCATCTTCTTCTTCCTCTAGCAAAAGGAGAACCCTTCTCATGTGTTGAGAATCCCTCGCCTTAAAAGAAAAGCACCCTTTAGACACTCTCTACTCACTCTAGGATCAAAGGTTTAGCAAGCCGAAGATTCTAGTTCTCTCCAAGTTCGAGAAAGAGCCCGAAGGTTGAACCCTCAGGTGGATCCATCTTCGACGGAAGAAGGCGACGAGAAGAGAACCATCAACCTCTACTAGGTTTCAAGAAGAAGGAGTTCAAGTTAGGTATAACCACTTTGCCGAGTAGTTAACTCTCCTTTGCATGTTTGCTAGTTTAGTTTAGAAAAGATCCCGACTTTGTTAGTCCATGTTGCCTCATGCGCTAAAAATTTGATTTTTATACCGTTTCCGCCTCCCCGCAAGAACCGGGGGTTGCAACGTGGACTTACAGTGGTATCAGAGCCTAACTAAACTTAAACTAGCTTGGTAGTGAAGTGTAACGAAGTTCGGAACCGAAAAATCCAAAAACCAAACTTTTACAAAACCCTAGTTTCTGTTAAAAAATTTTCTGGTCAAAACAAGTTTTGTTATACACCTAAATTCGGCTCAGGGTTTTGTGTGAACACCCAAGAAAAACGATCCCCTGATTCATTCAAACCGCCGCGATTCCGCGGCATGAGGTAGGCATTTGCCGCGGAACCGCCGCCGTTTGGAGTCCTCTCGTGATCGGGTTTTGTGCAGTGTTCTCCTGGTAGGGTTTTGGGATTTTTAAGATATATTATATGTGCCCAGATTTTCCAGAATAGAAATTTGTTTTTGGGGGCCTATAATTCCGTATTTTTTCCGAACTTCACTACACTTGGACTATATTGGTTATATCTGTGATGTTTGATTGTATTGAACGTCGGCTAATCGCTATAAGTCGATTAGTCGGGGTTATACATCTCTGTGATCTGTGTTTGATATTGGAATGTGTATATGAATGTGTTGGACTGTCGCGGGTGAATAGCCGGGGTGGATGTAAGATGAGCTTTTGTTTTTCTTTTATTCATTGTAAATGTAAATTGATGTAATATTATTATTTGTTTGGCCGCACAACCGGGTCGGGGTTGTAGCCGTCATTGTATAATTCTTTTTACTATTTTTGCTCCTAGGATAGACCCATGGAGGGGTGCACAAACTGCCGAGTACTTGGCGGGTAGTTTGCCGCACCCGTAGGGGTCTTAGGTGGGGTATTGGCTATTCACCGCGACCGTGTAATCCGCTTTTCGTTGCAGGCTCGAACGGATTGCGGATTCCTAGTATATCCAATGTATTCATCTGTGATCTGTAATGTCTATCATTGCTATATTTATAACTATTTAGGCGTTGCTTATGTTTTACAGCCGCGCTAGCCCAGCCCCCGCTCTGTCGTTAGTTAAGTAACCTAACGGGTGATGACGGGGCCCCGTGGCGAATGCGAATGGCATAAGCGTACGTCATATTTTGGTTGTTTTCTGCAATGGTAGGATTTAAATGATGGGACGCATTAAAAGAACTAATGCAAGAATATCACGCATTAAAAGAACTAATGCAAGATAATAAACCAAGCTAAAGTCGTTGGAACACTTTCGAAAAACCACTCGGTTCTTTTCAAAACTAACTTTTAAATGCGGAGATTGAGCCACTCCTTCTAAAAGCTATCTCGTTCCATCGACTATATCAAGTTCACTACGTTCACGGTTTTGCCAAAACCATCCGTAGCCCTCCGTCGTTTCATATGAATATTCAACTGTATTCAAGCTGTGTTTGTTGGCCTTAAGGCACAGTGTTTGGTAGCTGGTGGGTATTCATATGTTGCATAGATAGAATGCGTTGGTTTGGGACAGTCGTATTGCCTTGTTGGCCATAGTCAAGGGTAGATACGGGTGGGTTCAAATTAACCTGGATAACGACGGGTAGAACTTGACATGTGACTTATGATTTGTTGGCCTTAGTCAAGGTCATAAGAGCATGGGGCAAAAATCCACATCGGGAGTTTCATAAGTACTGAAACTTGCTAGATTTGCATACCATTTGGAGTGTGGTGATTCTGGTAGGATTCCTTCAGTCTCGTCACGCAATGATATTTGGATCCCGATCCTACTGTGAGTATATGCTACTCCTCGGGAAATTTTTCACTAAACGATCAATGCTATAAACCTAGTAGGTGTCTAGAAAGGTGTTAGCCCCCAGGGAAAAGAGGTTATTTAAGGAACTTCGCGAAAGCGTTGGAAAACCTCCCTCGAAGTACCGACACTGGCCTGGCTGAACGGTTAAGCAAGTATTGTGCGGTGGGATTGATCCCGACTAATTCTTCCTTTATGGTTTGAGGAGGGATTCGAGAGACAGTGGGAGCCATCCTGTTTAGACAAATTAAAAACCACTCTAAACTTGCAAGAGCATCGTGCTAAAGTGTTTCTTCTCTCTCTCCTAATTGCAGCGACCAATCGATATGACTGGACTTAAGTTACTTCTAGATAAAAATATATTGACAGGGCCAAACTACAAAGATTGGCTCAGAAATGTCAAGATGGCAATCACTTACGACAAGCTGGGGTATCTTCTTACCACCAAAGCTCCCCCCGTCCCAGGTCCCACCTCCAGCGTCGCGGAAAAGGAAATCCGTAAGACTTGGGAGATTGATTGCGCGAAGGACAGGTGCCTCGTACTTGCCTCTATGGACAACGAACATCAGAGGAGGCATGAGAATATGGATTTGGAATCCATATTTCTTCATACAAAAGAACTGTATGGAGAGCAGTCTCGTATCGCAAGATACGAAGTGTCGAAGAAGTTATTTTCGGCAAAGTTGGCCATCGGATCATCGGTAGCGGACCACGTGCTTAAGATGATTGGCTACATTGAGGAGCTCGCGGAACTTGGGACCACGCTGGAAAGTGAACTCTATACGGATTTAATTCTCCAGTCCCTTCCATCCACTTACGCCCAGTTTATACTGAACTTCAACTTACAAGAAAAGGAAGTTGAACTTTCAGAACTCCTCAACATGCTGAGAAGCGCAGAGGGCACCCTACAGAAAGGTAGGGAAACACCCGCTTTGTTTGTAGGAGGATCTTCTTCCTCTAGGTCCAAGGCAAAAGCCAAGGGAAAGAGGAAGAAAGCCCCCGCCAAACCAAGAGGCGGTGTTAGTAAAGTGGGTACGAAGGGAAAGGAAAAGGCAACAATGATTGCGGGGAAGCTTGTGGGAAAGGAGGAATGCTTCTATTGTCATAAGAGTGGACACTGGAAGAAAGATTGCAGGGCTTGGAAGGCCAGGACACAGGAACTGAAGCAGGTTGCGGCTTCATCTTCAGGTGTGTATGTTATTGAAAACTGTCTTTCTATAAACTCTACTTCCTGGGTATTGGATACCGGATCAGGATCTCATATCTGTAATTCTTTGTAGGCGTTGAGAAACCATAGGTTTTTGAAGGCAGGTGACATGACCCTCAGAGTTGCAAACGGAGCTAGAATGGATGCTAAAGCCGTGGGGGACTATCACCTGGGAATGACAGATGGGCATGTTTTGGTTCTGCGTAATTGCTTTTTTGTACCCAACGCAACTTGTAATATCATTTCTGTATCTTTGGTTTCTAAAGAAGGTTATGAATTTGCGTTTGTAAGTAATGTTGTAAACATTCACCTTAATCAAGTTCTGATTGGGTCAGGTACACTGAGCAATGGTATATACGTATTAAACCAACCACAGATTTTCAATGTCCAGAATACACACAAAAGAAAGTCTCCAGATATTAATCAGGCTTTCTTATGGCATTGTAGACTGGGTCACATCAATGAGACACGGTTGACTCAGTTACATAAAGAAGGATACTTGGATCCGTTCGAGTATCAATCTTATGCCACTTGTGAATCTTGTCTCATGGGAAAGATGACAAAGACTCCGTTCACTGGACACGGAGAAAGAGCGAGCGAGCTCTTGGGACTCGTACACAGCGACGTGTGCGGTCCAATGTCTACACATGCGCGAAGCGGTTACTCTTACTTCATTACTTTTACGGATGATTTTTCAAGGTACGGTTATGTCTTCTTAATGAAACATAAGTCCGAAGCCTTTGAAAAGTTCCAGGAATATAAGAATGAAGTAGAGAAACAGACCGGCAAAAGTATCAAGATTCTAAGATCGGATCGAGGTGGAGAATACTTAAGTGCCGAGTTCCTGAATTATTTAAAAGAGAACGGAATTCTCTCTCAGCTCACTCCTCCATACACTCTGCAACACAACGGTGTATCGGAGAGACGGAACCGAACCCTATTGGATATGGTACGGTCCATGATGAGTAAGGCTGAGTTACCGCGATCTTTCTGGGGTTATGCACTGGAAACAGCTGCACATCTTTTGAACCAAGTTCCTACTAAAACAGTGCCTACCACACCATATCAGATGTGGAGTGGGAAGAAACCCTGTCTTAAATCCTTTAAGACGTGGGGATGTCCGGCTTTTGTAAAAACGCAGCATGCGGACAAGCTCGAGGCACGCTCAGTACAGTGCAAGTTTGTGGGATACCCAAAGAACTCCAAGGGGTATCTTTTCTATTACGCAGAGGAGCAAAAAGTCCTTGTTTCTCGTCATGCCCGCTTCTTGGAAACTGAGTTTTTAGAAAATCAGATAAGTGGGAGCACAGTAGAACTGGAAGAAATTCCAGAACCACAAACCATTACTGAAAGATTAGAGGAACCAGAGGGTTTAAAAGAACAGGACATTCCTACGCCGCTCCGCAGGAGTAGTAGGCAGTCTCATCCGCCCGAGAGATACTACGGTTTTCTCATAGACGGGGATAGAGAAGATTGCATCATTGATAGTGATGAGCCGACTAGCTTCCAGGCCGTTCAGAGCGTTGACTCGGTAAAATGGCTGGATGCAATGCGGACCGAAATGGAGTCCATGTACACCAACAAAGTATGGACGTTGGACGTTGCTCCAGATGGTGTAAAACCCGTAGGATGCAAGTGGATCTTCAAAAGGAAGATTGGTGTAGATGGACAGGTTGAGACCTATAAAGCTAGACTGGTTGCAAAGGGTTTTCGTCAAAAACCTGGTTTGGACTATGAAGAAACCTTTTCTCCAGTAACTATGCTGAAATCATTCGAATCCTTCTTGCCATTGCTGCCTTCCACGATTATGAGATTTGGCAGATGGACGTAAAGACCGCTTTTCTAAATGGAAATTTAGAGGAGTGTGTTTATATGGACCAGCCAGAGGGTTTCATTCAGAGTGGGAGCAGCGGAAAGGTGTGCAAGTTGCTTAAGTCCATCAACGGACTAAAGCAGGCATCGCGGAGTTGGAACATCTATTTTGATGAGACGGTCAAAGAATTTGGTTTTATCAAAAATCCAGATGAACCATGCATCTATAGTAGATTTGTAGCGAGAACTGTAGTATTCCTCGTTTTATACGTGGATGACATTCTCTTAATAGGAAATGACATTCCTATGCTACAATCTGTCAAGGGATTCTTGTCACACAGGTTCTCCATGAAAGACCTGGGTGATGCCTCATACATCCTGGGGATCCGGATCCATCGTGATAGATCCAAGAGGATATTAGGACTTTCTCAGTCCAGGTACATCGACACCATAGTGAAAAGATTCAGTATGGAAGATTCCAAGCGCGGTAACCTACCGGCTTGTCACGGGATCACCCTCTCTAAAGAGATGTCTCCCAAGACTGATTTGGAGAGGGATCGCATGTCTATTATACCCTACGCTTCTGCAGTAGGCTCTATAATGTATGCGATGTTGTGTACCAGACCGGATGTAGCTTATGCACTGAGTGTGGTAAGCCGGTATCAGTCAAACCCTGGGGAGAAACACTGGATAGCGGTAAAGAACATTCTCAAGTACCTAAGAAGGACTAAGGAGATGTTCTTGGTGTATGGCGGAAAAGACCTCCAGATCGAGGCCTTTGCTGACTCCAGCTTCCAGAGTGACAAGGATGATTCCAAGTCCATGTCGGGTTTCGTCTTTACCCTCAATGGAAGGGCGGTGAGTTGGAAGAGCTCCAAACAGGAAACCGTTGCAGACTCGACTATGGAAGCGGAATACATTGCTGCATCTGATGCCGCAAAAGAAGCTGTCTGGATGAGGAAGTTCTTAAAAGAACTTAAGGTGGTTCCGTCCATTGTTGACCCAATACCTCTGTATTGCGACAACAACGGGGCTATAGCTTTAGCGAAGGAACCCAGGTCCCATCAGAGATCCAGGCACATCTTGAGGCGGTATCACCTGATCAGGGAGATTGTGGATCGCAAGGAGATCGAGGTTCGGAGGGTTGCTTCAGAAGTAAACACTGCAGATCCATTCACCAAGGCCTTACCCCAGACTCAGTTCGAGCGGCTGATCGAGATGATAGGTCTTCGATACGCCAGTACATGGCCTTAGTGCAAGTGGGAGATTGTTAGTGTATATACCCTAGAGGCCATTACTGTATCATACTAGTTTGTATATTACTTAATGGAAGCTTGGGATATTCACCTTGTATAAACAATCTTGCTCAATATAGTAGTATGCTACTTGGTTTGTTTCTACTTCAATGTGTACTTGTGTTTATTTCAGTATATCACTTATACGCATTAGTGGAGCCCTTAGGATCTTTGCTTGATTACCAGCGTTGTGATGGCGGTCACACTAGTGGAGGCTGGGTAATCTATAAGCACATCCTTATACAGGTCCCTAGTCGCAGGACTATCGCGACAGGGCATCGATACTCCGGAGTAGACTAGCGTATGCGCTTCTCATCCCAGTGTGGGAGATGGTCTGTCCCACAGCCATCAGTACGTCGTACTGGAGATAGTATACGGGTGCTCGTTGGGTTACGAGTACACTGGACAGGACTCGTCGGGAACTGACAGGTTGGTATTATACCTATCGTCAGTTATCAGTTCCCAGGTGACATGAGTACAGCTTAGTCCGCTGACTTGACACTGTCACTTCGCCTCGAGTGTGTTCCCACTGTACTTTGATTACTACCCTACCACGGCTCAAAGGAGTCGTGCAAACGGGTAGTAGTTGGGTACAGTCCCGAAGCACTTGGAGGCAGTGACGGTTAGAAAGGATTCGTCTCTCCCGGTATTGGGGGTTGACATCGCGCTGTGTCTAGGAGAGCCATTACACGAGTAGTCCCTGGCCAGGGCAAGCGAGATATACTGGTGGCTTCCAGTGTTATCTCAGGGTGTTTTGGGCTTCACTCCGACACGACTTGTACCGCTATTAGGGGACTGACGTTTTACCGCCCCCTAGGCCCGACATGCGATGTATTAGACGAACAGACCGGACTGTACAGAGACTGTCACATTCAGACTCAGTAGGAGTTCAGATGGGGTTTCACCTCGTCAGCCTTCTTGTCGGCATCTACCTGGGGACCGTTACGCACAGCTAGTGCCGCTTGCGGTCTGTGGTTAAACCCACTGCCAGCGTAGTGTCAAGTCCTTAGAGTCCCACACAGAGGGTATTCGCCTCTGGGCAAAACAGAGTAGAGGTCGCATGGTTTTGCGACAGGGTTCGTTCTCATCCGCGCACTTGTGCACGTTTGGAGTCCGGACGGATATTACTGGCTGGCTCTGGTTTGAGTCAGATACTGGTATATGTTTTGGGGTTTCTTTTATCTCTCAGTATTCATGTTCCTCGGAACAAGAATGCAGGTGTGTATGCACAGTTATTTGAGGAGGAGGAAGAGGACTTTCATTAGGGTTTCGGAACGGGTGCGTATGCACAGTTGACAGTCGTCTTTTTCCAAACCCTAATGGATTTATGTTATATCAATTAATAATATATAATAAAATGAAATTGTGTCATGGTTGGTTTTTTGTTGACTTGTTGACCATGGTTGACTTGTTGATCATGGTTGAAGTTTTGACCATCATCATTACAAAAGAAAGATGCTCTTTGATTCTAGCAAATTCATTTAATGTTTGAAATGATAATGGTCATTCCTAAACCTTCCATCAACCTTTTCATTTTCATTATTATTATTAATTTGATAATTCTTTTGCTTTTTATTATGGTTGCAAAAAGAAAAGAGCTCATTCTATCATTTAGCTTCTCTCTCCTCACTTCATCTTCTTCTTCCTCTAGCAAAAGGAGAACCCTTCTCATGTGTTGAGAATCCCTCTCCTTAAAAGAAAAGCACCCTTTAGACACTCTCCACTCACTCTAGGATCAAAGGTTTAGCAAGCCGAAGATTCTAGTTCTCTCCAAGTTCGAGAAAGAGCCCGAAGGTTGAACCCTCAGGTGGATCCATCTTCGACGGAAGAAGGCGACGAGAAGAGAACCATCAACCTCTACTAGGTTTCAAGAAGAAGGAGTTCAAATTAGGTATAACCACTTTGCCGAGTAGTTAACTCTCCTTTGCATGTTTGCTAGTTTAGTTTAGAAAAGATCCCGACATTGTTAGTCCATGTTGCCCCATGCGCTAAAAATTTGATTTTTATACCGTTTCCGCCTCCCCGTAAGAACCGGGGGTCGCAACGTGGACTTACAGAGACAAGGCTGATAGGCCATAAACCCATACCTTCAAGCGTTTGAGACGGTACGAGAGAAGGTAGAAGAGTGGGCACCGCCAAGGCAGTAACTGACGGCGCTGCCTCGGGTAGCGCGACCTCAATGCTCGCCACGCCTACATTGGAAACGAGATAAATACTGTCAGGAAAGATTGAAAAGGATTGCAGAATAAAAAGAAAAGACAATGACCCAAAATCTACGTGATGAGTCGCCAGCCGGAACCGTGACGAGGGCGTCACTTGATACAACAACGGTGTCTCCTTCCTCCATCGGGGTGGTCTCACCACCCATCACCTCATCCCCTGACTCCACGAGAGCCGTCGTCATGCTTGCAACGCCAGGAGACGGCAAAGAACCATAGGCGGGAAGAGCGATGATCGGGGCGGTGCTCGACTCTTGAGAAAGAGCAGCCATCTCGGGCCCAGGAATTGTACCCATTTCGCTCGCCGCCACCTCGGGCTCAGTAATCGTTATTGTCTCATCAGCCCCTACCTTAAGCCCGGCAATTGCAGCCACCTTGCCTACCTCAAGCTCAGCGGTCGCCGCCACTTCTTCGGGAAGACTCGGTTCTGTAACATAAGATATATGAGAATTGATACTTAAAACTTTGACAACGGAACCTCAAGGCACATTACCTGGAGTTGATTTACCGTTTGCTTCCCGAGCCGCACGTGCCGCCCGTCTGTAAGCAGTAGACAGGGCAACCGGAGACTCCTCTGAAGGAGTAGCAGCAGGGGTAGTGGCGCTTGAACCCGCTCCCGCAGCTAAAGCAGCACTACGCTCCCTTGTTGCGCGCCTCCGGCGCTTCCTTTCCTCCCGAGCCGTCAAAACAGACCTTTTAGAAGCCTCCTTCAACAGTGTTCCCCTCCGAATGGCGGCGCGACGACAGAGAGACGTATTTGCCTGAGATTCGGGGCAGATGCTATTTGGTTTTATCCGTCCATATCTCCGAAAATACCAAGTTGATTTATGGCACCATGTATCGGAGGTTTAGACGGATACGGCTGATGTAGCAGACTTCGTCAGATTCCCACTCGTTTGAGGGGTTTTTGATTGTGGGGACGCTCTTCCCTACAGGCATAAGCCCCTGCAGTTAATTACGCTACCGCATCGCGGTAACAACTTTCTCCTACTCTAGATGTTCACTTCGTGTCGTGGGTGTTTGTTTTGTTTGTGGTTGCCCGTGGATTGTATACGGAGACTAATTTATGTCGTCGCCCGTAGGACTTGGATTAGTCCAAATCCGTATTTTCTTAAATTTAGGTTTAGGGTTTTGGTTTAAGGATACGTTAGCCATATTTGAGGCTAAGATCAACTCAAACGTTTGTTAAGGATACGTTAGTCTAATTTGAGACTAAGATCAACTTAACGGGATCGTTTAGATCTGACAAAAGAGCATTTGGGCTCTATTGTTCTAGTTTAGGGACATAGTGGTCCGTTTTCCAGTTTAGGGACATGGTGGTCCACCATTCCCATTTTGGGGATGAATATTGGTTTAAGGACGCATTAGTCCATGAGTTTAAGGACCCCACAGTCCATATTGTCGGTTTAGGGACATGGTGGTCCAACATTCCCATTTTGGGGACGAATGTTGGTTTAAGGATGTATAAGTCCATGAGTTTAAGGACCCCACAGTCCATATTACCAGTTTAGGGACATGGTGGTCCAACATTCCCATTTTGGGGACGAGCATTGGTTTAAGGACGCATTAGTCCATGAGTTTAAGGACCCCACAGTCCGTATTACCAGTTTAGGGACATGGTGGTCCAACATTCCCATTTTGGGGACGAATATTTGTTTAAGGACGCATTAGTCCATGAGTTTAGGGACCCCACAGTCCGTAGCAATATGTGGTTGTCGGGACCCGTCATCTCTCTGACGACGTTGAAGGATTACAACGACAAATATCAGAGGAGTTCAGAGATGTACCCTTGAACCGGATGTAAATTGATTTGAGAGAGCAGTTGTGCTCAGTTCAATTTAATTTGAGGACTTACGGCCAGAATTGGGTTAAGTCCAGATAGAAAATGTCTAACATTTATTCACATTTGGTCTGTTAGGCCTTTGATTGGGCTCTGCCCTTTTAAATGATGCACAGCATCTAAATTGGTCTGTTAGACCTTTATTTGGGCTCTGCCCCTTTTTAATAATGCATTGCATTTTTTATTAGGCCTGTTAGACTTTTTAATTGGGCTCTGTCCCTTCTTTAATAATGCAAAGCATTTATTGTTCTGATAGTGGGCTGCGTAGCTTGTCAGGCGCTTTGCGCCAATTGAGGAGCGCAAGACGCAAATTCATATGGAGGTGACACGTGTCGCGCTCTGGTGAGCGCAAGCGCAGTGCGCTGAGCCGGTGCGCTGCGCTAGTGGCGCGCTCTGGTGACTTGCGCCAAACCAAGAGAGCAGTGCTCTGTTTTTAGAAGCGCAAGGCGCAACTGTTCTGTGATTGACACGTGGTGCTCCCTGGTGGCTTGCGCCAATCCAAGGAGCGCAACGGTGCAAATTTCAAAAGTTCAAGGCACTGTTTAATATTTTGATCAAATTTAGATCAAAGAAAACAAGTTTTTCTTGTTTTCAAGAACCAGTGGTTCATCAAAAGACAATGCCTTTATATAGATCAAAGATCTAATCTTTTCTGGTCCTCTCTTTTTTTATATTGAAGATCTTGATCTTGTTCTTAGATCTTTGATCTTTTTAGAAGAAATTCTTCTCCTTTTTTTTATTAAAAGGTTTTTACCATTTTTTTTTATCTCTCTGAGTTTCTTCTCAAAGCTTTCTTCTCAAGAGCTCTGTATCTCTCTATCTTGATGTCAATGTCTTTGTATCTTTTTAGACTTGGAGTCTAGGGGCCTTTATATAGTGCCAATTGATTTGTTAAATCGGTTAAAGAGATCTTTCTCTGAGTGATTTAGGGATTTTCCCCACCGTTGGATCTTTGATCCAAGGGCTTCTGTTTTACAGAAGATAATTTTCTTGTTTTAACAAGATTAGAAAGATCTTTCTGGAATTTTAATTCTGTTTTAGTGCTGGCACAGTTGGCGCAAGCGCACCTGCGCTTGACACGTGTCGCGCAGCGCAGAGCGCAGCGCAACTGTGCTGACACATGTCGCGCAGCGCAGAGCGCAGATCATCTGAAGCGTTGCTTCCTTCATTTTTATTTTAAATAGAGCCTTGCTCTGATTGGGTGCGATGTCTTGGGCGCAGCGCTGGCGTGTCAGCTTTTGACACGTGGCGCGTTGCGCGCAGCGTAAGGAATCTGAAGAGTTGCTTCAATTTTTGAGTTTTCGAAATTGACACAGAGCTTTGCTCTGATTGGGGAAAATAGAAGCGTTGCTTCATTTTCCGCCTCGGAATTTGAACAGAGCTTTGCTCTGATTGGGTAAACAAACAGGACGTCATCGTCCACATCCAGGGTTACCTCTGGAGCCGTCAAGGCTTCCGTCATCGGTTTTTTAAGTAATGCCTCTTTCGGCAGTTCCGAAGAGGCCGGGATTTCGGTAGCTGGCCCGGGAGAATATCCGCATCAACTTGCGGGATAGACATTGTGGTCCCTGCGATAAGACAAAGAAAGGGTCAGATTACTCATAAGAAACGGGAGCAGAAACATAGCGAACCGAAATGTACCGAGGCCTAAGGATGCTCGAAGTCGTTCCTCTTCCTCAAAAGTCTTGAGAGAAGCAGCGAGAGCTTCTTCGGTAGAAATGCCTATTAAAGAAGGAAAAGCGTCAGTAAAAAAACAATAATAGAAGTATGATGCAATGGCGAAAAATACAACTAATGAGTACCTGATCGTGCAAGGAAAGCCAACCCCTCGTCGTAGCTGGCCAATTGTTTAGAAGCTGCAATGGCAGCCGCCAGATCAGTATCGTCTGGCGGCATGAATAAGCCCTTGTTTGTCCCATACTCGCTCAGGCCCTCGCCGTAAGGAGCGTGAGGCTCCTGGCCAAGTACAACGTCAATAGAAAGGATCGACTTCTTTTTCTTTTTCTGTAAGCGAGCTCCGGTCGCAGCCAACACCAGCTTGCGCTTCGTGGGCACTTTGGGACGGCGAGTCCCGATATCCGAGCCCGCGCCAGATTCGAGTGAACCTACAGTTACCGTCTCCACGGGAGCGCGGGGCACCGAGGACACGTCCACCGTCTCTACAGGAGCATAGGGCAATCCACGCGTGGGGCTTAGCACACGTGGAGGCTCAACTGCAGCAATCTCTCTTACCGGAGGGGAGTCAGCGATCCGTCGCTTTAAAGGGACTTTACGATCACTGGCAGGAGGTGCACTTTTGCGATCAATCAGCAACCGCCTTTCTTCCTTAATAACGGCGCATGTCGAATGCTGGTACCATGCCGTATACACATTAAGGATCCGTGGGACGCAACTTGGCTCGCTGATAAAGAAGTGAGAGCCCGTATTCAAACGCATGAAGTGATGCAGCGCACTCCGTATCCCCTCTTTAGTGGCAAGGGGTTCCAGCAAGAAAGCCTCCAGCGGCACTCCTTGATGATAGCTCAATTGTTGGGCAAAAGGATGCGGATTATATCTCATGAAAAGCGCCGCATCATTTCCCTAAACACCAGGAAGCCCGGTCTGATAGAATATAAGTGGAGGATCTCCCGAGCTGTCAAAACTGAGGCTCCATCTTTGAAAATGTCCTGCAAGGGCCGCACCGTTGTGGCAGACTCTTTTCCGACGGTTAACACCTTATCGGTAAAGGTCATCCCGTCTCCAACCGTGCGAGGACGAAGGAGCAAACCTCTAGCATCCCGCAGCGACGTATTTACAATTGAGGCGCCGACTAATCGAATAATCTGGGGGAAGCTACACCTGTCATAGAATGAAAGCCTTCTATGGATACCAAAAACGCCAAGTGCATGTAACTCGAGCCATGGCATGAAGTAATGCATCGAGAAGTTCACATGTTGTACTCCTGGTTCAGTAGTATCCACCGCTTGAC
Organism: Agapanthus africanus; assembly: GCA_030015575.1. Lineage (NCBI taxonomy): Eukaryota > Viridiplantae > Streptophyta > Magnoliopsida > Asparagales > Amaryllidaceae > Agapanthus > Agapanthus africanus. The sequence continues at coordinate 400,454,329 of CM057339.1, forward strand.
TAAGGCCGTAATACAGATGGGCTAAGCCGGCGATCCCGACAGCCACTTTCACCCCAATAGTCATTCGGTGAGCCGGATAAAAGACAGACGGCCTCATGCGGCGAAGGTGCATCGGGAGCGCGAACCAGCTCAACCATAGCCCAAGAAATCCCAAAAAGAATGCTTCCTCATCCATCCCAGGGACTGCAATCTTCGCAAAAGGAACAACTGGAGAGTTGGGAAGGAAGAAACTCTTCTGATTTACCTCCGTCGCTGGCAGGTTGTCCAAACCTAAGCCGAAAGGGTCGTCAAGCGTGGCGAATTTAACGGCCTCCTTCGAGAAGACTTTTAGGTGAAGGAAGCGAGAGTTAAAATCCTAGAAACTAACCCCACGACTCCCAGATTCGAGAAAAAGGCCCTCGTAGATATCCAACACTTTGATCAAGATGGGAAACTGGTGTTGAATACCATTCACCGGAGTAAGGCCTATTATCACTGGCTTGGCACCGAAGGCATATTCGTCTGTGGGAAGCAGCTCCTCATAATGCTCCCCTATGATCGGTAAGCCAGAAACATCTGCAAACTCCTCTAAGGAGATTGACACTTCCCGGTCCAATGAAAGGAAGGTGTGAGTAGGGATATTCCACTACTCCAAGAAGGCCTTAACCCACCAAGTAGGAAGCGTAGGATACTGGAAAAGAGAAGCGTAAATGGCAGTATACAGCCCAAGCCTCATCAACTGAGACTTCTTCGCTGACAGAATGTAGCGGGCCCATTGCAGATAACCGGTCGGAGGACGAGGAATCAGACCTATATTATATGGTTGCCCCCACGGCCACGCTTTGCCTTGAAAAATACGGCGTCCCAAGATGTCTAAAACCATAGGAGGCTGAACGGGAATCGAAGCTATAGCGAGCTGAAGAAGGCCTTCTGAAGTCCAATTGACCATCTCCACGGCGTAGATCACCGGGGGTGAGTTGGCGTAATGGATCGCCATGATGGGCTCTGAGGATACCGCGCATGAAAAGCTTTGTCGACCCCTGATAATCTGATTGTACCATGACCCCCAAAGGTGAAGATTCTTATGTTCCGGATCATGATCTCTGATCAAAGCTAGGACTTCCCGGTCTACGGGTGCTCCAGGAAATCCTCCCTCTGAACGAACGAACGGGAACGAAGCATCGAAAGACATGTTGCCTGCAAAAGGGGGGACAGAAATCAACTGTCGGTGTTGTAATTTAATTTTAAATTTCTGACACTCGGTACTTTAAAATTTGTACCATGCTGCAATGCAGTGGAAAGGGGACCAAAGGAGGACCCACAAAATCCAGATGACAATACATCAATTAATAAAACAGCCTCATCATTGGATGAGACTGTTAATTAATGAGATCCTCAAAGAAATTCTCATTGAATGAGAAATCTCTCGGGAAAAGGAGAAAATCTCCCTTTGAGAGCAAAGCTCTATAACAAAGTGACACTTGTCAAACTCTGGTCATGAAGGAATAAAATTCCTTAAAGAGCCTGGCTCTGTAATGATGATTGAAAATCCATCAAAGATTAATTAAAATTAATTTTTGAGAATTAAAATTTCTGGGATCTTCAAGATCCATGAAAAAACTCTTAAGAGTTCTTCATCAAAAATCAAAAGATTCACATATTATCAAAGAGCAGAGCTCTGATTCATGAGATATGAAATCCCAAGAAAAGATCTCTTTAGATCTATGGGTTCATGACAGCAAGGCTCTATTAATGAAACCCTAAAAGGGTTTTCTTTAGATCAAAGATCTATGAAGAGCAAGGCTCTGTTAATGGGTAAAAACCCTAATTTATTAAAAAAAAATTAATTTTACCTAAGTTTGGAAAGAGTTCTGACTCTTGAAAGTTCTTAAATAGAAGAGCAAGGCTCTGAATGAAAATTCTCAAGAAGGAGATGGAAATCATCTAAGGGACCAAAGGTCCTATTTATAGGCATTGAACCGCCTCTTCAACTTCTGAGTTGATCCAAGGGCTCAGATGCTGCCACCGCTGCACTCACGTGTGCGCCACGTGAGCACAACGGTGGGGGGCATTTGTTTCCCCCAATCAGAGCAAAGCCCTGTTTCAAAATTCAAAATTTAAATTGAAGCAACGCTTCAGATTCTGCGAGCTGCGCGCCACGTGTCAAACGCAGACGCGCTAGCGCCAGGTGCGCTGCGCCCTAAGCAGCGCACCCCCAATCAGAGCAAAACTCTGTTTCAAAATTCAAAATTTAAACGTTGAAGCAACGCTTCAGATCCGGCGCTCTACGCTGCGCGCCACGTGTTAAACAAAGGTGCGCTAGCGCAGGTGCGCTAGCACAGGTGCGCTGCGTGCCACGTGTCCAACACGGGTGCGCTAGCGCGGGTGCGCTAGCGCGGGTGCGCTAGCGCAGTTGCGCTGCGCTCTGTGCTGCGCGCCACGTGTCGAATATAGGTGCGCCAGCGCTGGGATTAAAAATCCCCCACCGTTAGATCAAAAGATCTACTAATAATAAATTATTAATTAATCAGAACTAAAATTCTGTTATGGAAAGATCTTTCCAATCTTATTAAAACAAGAAGATTATCTTCTGTAAAAAAGAAGCCTTAGGATCAAAGATCCAACGGTGGGAAATATTTCCAAATCAATCAGAGAAAGATCTCTTAAAACTGATTCAACAAATCATTTGGCCCTATATAAAGACCCCTAGACTTCAAGTCTAAAAGATACAAAAAAGGGGAAAGAAAAACCCTCTGCAAACTTTGAGAAAAAGAAGAGCAAGCTCTTAGAAAAAAGAAGATTTTTCTTCATTTTCAAGGTAAAGAACTATGTTCTTGAATAACAGAGATGAAATCATCTCATTAAAAAAAAAGAACCATCTTCTAAAAAGATCATAGATCTGAAAAAAAGACCAAGGTCTTTAATAAAAAGCAAAAGATCTAATCATAAAAAATATATATATATAAATATAAAAGAAGTATTTTACTTCATTCACAGATCATTGATCTATAAAGGCAAGAGCCCTTTTATAAAATAAGAACTCTTGTTCTTGGATCTTGATTGGAGTGATTTAGCGTGCTTGCGCTTTCGAAAAGATAGATCAAAAATATTTGTAACCGCAATCAAGAACGGTGTCGCTTTGCAGCTAGCCGGTGAGTATGGGTCGGTCCACAGGGATGTTGTGAATTTCCTAATCGCGCTAACGAGTTAATTCCGAAGGGTGTTTGGATTGATTATTAAATCTAAAAATTGAAGTTGTATGATACTAGGATTAGAAACTTGCTAGGATTAGGTTTAGGGAAAATTTGGTAAACAAATATCTACATCTCTTTCTATTGCTTTTAATTAAAGATATCATATTAGTGTTATGGTAAATCTTAACAAAGGGGATTAGGATGATTGGGAAGATTGATTCTTCCTCTAAATCCCTGTCCTTCCTTTCTTAATCTTTACCCTAACCTCCATGGAAAACCTTAAAATCCGGGCCTTTAGACTACGGAATCACCGTTACCTCGAAGGTAGAGTGCCGTAGGGAGCGGAATAAGAAGGTATGCATGGAGTTCTAATTTTCATAAAAGATTAGCAAAAGAAACGAGATGAGAGATCTTCGTCTCTCAAATCCTTCCCCATTCCTAACCCTAACAAGCGAGGAAACTACTCACTCATTAGAGAATTGAAGAACATTTATCTAGGGCAGAGAATAAAAATTACCTAGGGCAAGAATTGAAATCTAAACTAGAGCAAGGAATTAAATCTACTTACAGATGCATCTCTCCAATCATCAACGCAGGGTTGTCAGATCTGAATTCATGAATTGAAAAGAAACACCGATGCTCTCCAAAAGAATTCTAAAATTTATTATTAAAAGGAGGCATAAGAAAATACAAAGCTTTTGGGTTCTATTTATAGGACATAGAAACCCTAGGTTTACAATTGCACCGCATGTTTACAATTACAAATATACCCCAAGAAAATCTTTCCATAGCCTTCAGAACATTTAGGTCAAATTTTCTTTCCATGAAGGCTTTAAAGGGCCGCGGAACCACGGCAATGGTGCGCTTGGGCCGCGGTTCCGCGGCCCAATGGTGAGTTCATCTTATTGTTTTTCCTGGGCTTCTTTAGGTTACTCTGGGCTTCTTTATTCTTTATTCTTTTTATCAGTTGGGCTTCTATATTAATTCCAGATCTTCAGTGAACACTTTGCAATGGATCTTTTAACCGTCTTTCTTTCAAATTTGGATCTTGCGTTGCCTTGTTGGTGGTGAAGCGTTCTTCTGCTGGGCTTTACTAAGATCCTCCTAATTGTTGGTCAAAAGTCCTTCTTTTGTGTCGTCTTTTGTGTTTTTCACTGTTTTCGCGCCAAGAACCTGTAACCTATAATATGTAGCAGACATGCGTCAAAAGCACCTGTTTTCATTGTAAAATGCATAAGAATGGGGAATGCAAAATGCAATATTATGTTATGAACAAATACCCCCAAACTTATCATTTGCTTGTCCTTGAGCAAACTTATTATTTTATTCTCAATAAAAATCTAACCTAGCCGCACTTTCGCAGGGAAACGCGATTGCACTGAGCACGTGCAACAAGCCGTTAAACCTCTAGGTGTCCCTAGTAGGAGGAGTGTTGTCTCCTGAGGGTTTTCAGCGGATTACACCCACAAAATCCTATCAATTTGGTTGTTCGACTTTTGTTTTCCAATTAGGTTTTCTAAAAGGAATTCTATTATCGTTGACCCGCAAATTATCCACCCATATTCTTCACACTTCCTCATTATTTAACTTAAGATTATATATGTTATGCAGACCTACTTAGCTTTCGGCATTTCCTAAGTTTTCCTTTTAGGGTTCCATCTCCACTTAGGAATTTCTCTCAACTCTATTAAAGATACAAGTTTTATTCTTTATTCCTTTCTCTTATCTAAACTCTAATCACATATCCCCACGTGTCTGTAAATATCACCCCTACACTTGGAAATTCAAATCAAGCAATCGTACTCCCGTCCGTTGTCCAAAGCACTTATTAATTGGTGAATTTTCGCTTTCACATCCTTCATGCGACTGTTAATACTTCTTGAGGTACCAACAATCGATTACAAGATGCGTTAGCATTTTAAAGCGTACTTCCTAGTTTTGCAACACCCAAGGCTTTAGCAGTGACTCCCAAACCAGTTGGTCTAAGACACTAGGTGATGAAGCACCCTCGCTAAATATTTTTCTATTTTTACAGCCTTAAGTAATCACAAAAACCAGTGTCCATTTTTTTTATTTATTCATTTTTTTTTCTTTTTATTTTCATTGTGCTAAGGACTTTAGACAAGAGTATTTCAAGGTCTCTTCTACTAATCCAAGTTTCAAGGTGCGTGTTTGTGCATTTTGTAGGGTATATGTTTTCAGAATCTAGACTTAAGCTAGGAACTATTTTTCAAACTTATTCTCTAATAAGAACATCAATACTCTTCCCTCATTTTGACTTAGCCCAAGAAGTGAACTCAAAATTTGCCTATTTCTAAGTAAACTACAAGGCATATACTTTCTACCGTTAAACTTTAAGGAATGTTATTTTTAGGGTTTTTAATTTACTAAGTCTAAGATCTAGTTGTTCCTAGCCAGTTGACCTATTTGTCAAACTCTAGTCAATTAGCCAAAATTGAATACAATAATTTTTATAATTTTTGAAATTTTTCAAATTTTTATGGGTTTTCAAATAAGCATGCAAATGCAAAAATATGTACAAATGAATGCGAAGGAAGAAGACGTACCGAGCATACCCCCAAACTTGAACTTGACAGTGTCCTCACTGTCATGCTAAACCAAGAGGGTCAAAATACCGGCACTCCCCTGTTTATTTATTTATAATTTTTTTTTATATTTTATTAATGTTTTGAATTTTTTTTATATTTTTTATAGAAAAAGAAAAAAAAATATGTACATATATACAACAAGGTTCCCCCCAAACTTAAGCTTGGCCTTACACAAGCCAAAGGTTAGCACCAACCATTCAAAAATCTTATCGTGGTAATGGTCGAGTTGGTGAAATAATGGGGTGTAGAGGGAAGAAATGAGAAACACGCGAGACCGTGTGGAAAGAAGAATGGTAGAATATGGTCTCGGTGGGGGAGAAGAATGTCGAAAAGAAAAAGGAAGTGGAGTACGATCTTGAGGGTGTAAATTGAGTGAATAAATTAGCTCAATATGTGATGACCGATATGTTATAAGCGATTGCGCTAACCTATCAACCCGTCGGGAAATGGGATCAAATCCCTCAAGATTCACAAGAAAACATGGGTACGCCGAACTTGGTATAGAAGATGAAAGCGTAACGGTCATTTGCCCGGTCGAGACAATAGGAGAGACGAAAGAGAGTGAATTAGGGATAGTATCTTTCTCACCGTAGTAAACTGTTTCGAACTTGAAAGATTCCTTTAATGGTTCAAAACTACTATAATCAACCGAGTCTGATGGCTCATCTGAAAATGTAAAGGACTCAAACTCAGGCGGTGAGTCATTAACATCGTCCGAAAAAGTGAAACACTCGTAAGTGTTATCGGCTGTGAGAACTGTGTCAGATTCAAAGGAAAAGGTTTCAAGCTCACAGTCTTCAAGCGGGGTCGGAACGATGGGAAGGAGGGAGGGTGATATAACAGTCAAAGGTTCCGGGGGATGAATTGGAAAATCAGACACATCACACAAAAATGATTCAACCTCAATATTATCCTCAAGACTCTCCTCAATACTATCCTCAATATTCAACTCATCCATGCCATTATCATCAAAGTCTAGACGCATATGAGATTCGGGAGAAACATTTAATAACTCAGGATGATGATTTGAACATAAAATTTCAAGCAAATCGACAGGTGCATCATCCGAAATATTCCCGGCGTCTATATTTTCAATCAAGTGAAAATCACATTTCTTTAGACACTTCATCAAAAGCATGGATATCTATCGATTTAGGTTCTAGAGTGGAGGTGTAAAGATCGAAAGGATTAGGTGCGGTTTCACTCGAAAGGGGTTCTTCACAATCTGGCAAATCAAACACTACAAAATCACACAACTCATTTTTATTTTCAACAGGTGATCTATTTAGGGCAATCGATGGAAAACAGGAGTTGTGGGCTTCAATTGGGTAAGGGTAGGTTTGATTTGAAAATCCTCTCTCATTCTCACTCTGTCCAACTGCCACCTCATACATTGAAAAATTTGGAGCTAGCGGAAAACTAGCTACCGGTTCAGCAGGTTGCATAAGGGTGGCCACGGACGCTTCCACATTCCTAACCATTTTATTTGTTGCTGCGATATATGCCTCCAACGCCTCTTCCAAACTAGACTTAGGTGGTGAGGGGGTTTCAGTAAAAGATTCAAAATTGGTTGGATATGTGAAACTCCCTAATGGCTGTGTCGAAACAGTGTCCAGTGAAGGTGGGAAGGTTGGGTATGACTGGTAGGAAGTGGGTGGTTGGGTAGGGGTAGGGTCAACATATGGATAAAAAGGTGAATAATCGTGCGGATCCCTAGAACTAGATGAGTGGAGAGGGGTGAAAGATCGACTGCGAGATTGAGCAATATGCTCAGCAATGGACATCGGCCTAGGAGTTACAGCAGGACTTGGAAAAGTGGTGTCAACATATGTAGATGGTAAAGGTTGACTAGGTTGACACAAAGTGGGTTGAAAAGTCCAACTGTTTCTCCTAGACTCCTCTATGTGATCTTTCAGAGATTTTTTAGGCATGGAGGGATCGTTTTTAAATTGACCGAACACATTGACATATGATGCAAAATTAGGTTCGGGATACCAAAGTTCGGCTAATGATTTTTTATGTGGGGTACCCATGTTAAAAGAAAAAAGGTGACAAAAAGGAAGGTTGGATGGTGCAAGGATTTATTTGGGGCTAAACAATTTTGCAAGTTCTATAAAATATTTGTCCTTTTTATTTTCATTTTTCATTAATTTTTTTCTTTCTCTTTATTTGGAAAAATTTTGTTGCAAAAAGATTTTTAGAGAACAGATATGCAACAGCAAAATATTTTATAGAAAAGATATGCAGCAGCAAAATATTACTTGCAATTGGTTATTATTTGAAGCATATCACAAGAATCTTTATTTGGAAAAAATTGTTGCGAAAAAATATTTTATAGAAAAGATATGCAACAACAAAATATTTCTTGCAATCAATTTAATTCAAGCGGGGCCCAAAAATCCTGCACAAGACTTGTTATATGGAAGGCAATATATTTTATAGCTCACAGAATCTTGCAGGAATTTCCAGAAAATATATTTCAAAAATTACAGAGGAGAGAGACAGGAAACTTACAGTGCAAATTTCACACGAAGAGGCACCAGGCCCACCGCGTTTCCGCCGCACTATGGCCCTTCAGACCGCGTTTCCGCGGTTATTTCAGAGGATCGGTTCCCCAAAAATTTTCCAGTGCGATGATTCGTCAAGACGGCCGCGTTTCCGCGGCCTAATGTGGGTTTTGGCCACGGAATCGCGGCGGTATGGGGGGTTCACTGCTCCAAAATTTTTGCACTGTTCTGTTGTTTAATATCCCTTCTGTTCCGATATCCCGTTTTCTGTTTTGCTTTCTGGAAATCTCCAGATCCGAATTTGTATATCCTGCAAAAATTCAACCACAAAGTATCCCTTCCAAAAATAACAAATTATATATATTTTTATATTTTTTTGATATTTTCAGATTTTTGTGATTTTTTTTTTTAAATTTTATGATTAACCCGAAATTGCGAAAAGAAAATTCTACGCCATCCCCGGCAACGGCGCCATTTGATTAGAGTGATTTAGCGTGCTTGCGCTTTCTAAAAGATAGATCAAAAATATTTGTAACCACAATCAAGAACGGTGTCGCTTTGCAGCTAGCCGGTGAGTACGGGTCGGTCCACAGGGATGTTGTGAATTTCCTAATCGCGCTAACGAGTTAATTCCGAAGGGTGTTCAGATTGATTATTAAATCTAAAAATTGAAGTTGTATGATACTAGGATTAGAAACTTGCTAGGATTAAGTTTAGGGAAAATTTGGTAAATAAAGATCTACATCTCTTTCTATTGCCTTTAATTAAAGATATCATATTAGTGTTATGGTAAATCTTAACAAAGGGGATTAGGATGATTGGAAAGATTGATTCTTCCTCTAGATCCTTGTCCTTCCTTTCTTAATCTTTACCCTAACCTCCATGGAAAACCTTAAAATCCGGGCCTTTAGACTACGGAATCACCGTTACCTCGAGGGTAGAGTGCCGTAGGGAGCGGAATAAGAAGGTATGCATGGAGTTCTAATTTTCATAAAAGATTGGAAAAAGAAACGAGATGAGAGATCTTCATCTCTCAAATCCTTCCCCATTCCTAACCCTAACAAGCGAGGAAACTACTCACTCATTAGAGAATTGAAGAACATTTATCTAGGGCAGAGAATAAAAATTACCTAGGGCAAGAATTGAAATCTAAACTAGAGCAAGGAATTAAATCTACTTACAGATGCATCTCTCCAATCATCAACGCAGGGTTGTCAGATCTGAATTCATGAATTGAAAAGAAACACCGATGCTCTCCAAAAGAATTCTAAAATTTATTATTAAAAGGAGGCATAAGAAAATACAAAGCTTTTGGGTTCTATTTATAGGACATAGAAACCCTAGGTTTACAATTGCACCGCATGTTTACAATTACAAATATACCCCCAGAAAATCTTTCCATAGCCTTCAGAACATTTAGGTCAAATTTTCTTTCCATGAAGGCTTTAAAGGGCCGCGGAACCGCGACAATGGTGCGCTTGGGCCGCGGTTCCGCGGCCCAATGGTGAGTTCATCTTATTGTTTTTCCTGGGCTTCTTTAGGTTACTCTGGGCTTCTTTATTCTTTATTCTTTTTATCAGTTGGGCTTCTATATTAATTCCAGATCTTCAGTGAACACTTTGTAATGGATCTTTTAACCGTCTTTCTTTCAAATTTGGATCTTGCGTTGCCTTGTTGGTGGTAAAGCGTTCTTCTGCTGGGCTTTACTAAGATCCTCCTAATTGTTGGTCAAAAATCCTTCTTTTGTGTCGTCTTTTGTGTTTTTCACTGTTTTCGCGCCAAGAACCTGTAACCTGTAATATGTAGCAGACATGCGTCAAAAGCACATGTTTTCATTGTAAAATGCATAAGAATGGGGAATACAAAATGCAATATTATGTTATGAACAGATCTTGAGGCAAAGCCTCCTTTAAGAAGAACAAAAAATTTGTTCTTAAAATTGATCAGATGTGCTTTGCGCTATTGAAAAGTGCCTTGCACTCATAAACTGCGCCTTTGCGCTCATTTGATCGGCGCTCAGCGCCAAAACCTGCCACGTGTCAACCAAAAACACAATATGAGCTTTGCGCTTCTGAAACAGCGCACTGCGCTCATAGGCTGGCGCTTAGCGCCAAGTGTGCCGCGTGTCACTCGCTGGCATGCCAACAGACTAGCGCAACGCACTCATAAATTAAAAGCGCAATGCGCTAATAAACTAGCGCTTAGCGCTAAGCGTGACACATGTCCTCTTCGTGTGCGCTACCTGACAGAAGCGCAATGCGCTCTTTGACTGGCGCTAAACGCCTGAAGCGCCACGTGGCGCACTATCAGAACACACTCTGCTTCTGATAAATGCTATGCATTCAATACAAGACAAAAATGTCAGAGCCCAATGCCTAGCATTATTAAAAGGGCTGAGCCCAAATAAAGGCTTAATAGCCAGAGCAACTAAAAATGTTAAACATTTTGGACTTAGCCCGATTCTGGCCATAAATCCTCAACCTATATTAAACTGAGCACATCTGCTCATAAATATTCAACTGATCTCAGTCCCAAACTGGGCTACAGATCTCTCAACCAACCCACATCGGTTCGAGGGTACATCTCGTTACTCCTCTGATATTTGCCGTTGTAATCCTTCAACGTCTTCAAAGAGGTGACGGGTCCCGACAACCACACATTTCATGGACTGTGGGGTCCTTAAACCCATGGACTATGATGTCCTTAATCTCGACCGCGATGTCTTTAAACTAACATCGGACTGTGAGGTCCTTAAACTTATGGACTATGATGTCCTTAACCTCGACCGTGATGTCTTTAAACTAATATCGGACTGTGAGGTCCTTAAACTCATGGACTATGATGTCCTTAACCTCGACCGTGATGTCTTAAAACTAACATTGGACTGTGGGGTCCTTAAGCCCATGGACTATGATATCCTTAACCTCGACCGTGATGTCTTTAAACTAACATCGGACTGTGAGGTCCTTAAACTTATGGACTATGATGTCCTTAACCTCGACCGCGATGTCTTTAAGCTAACAATGGACCACCATGTCCTTAAACTGGTAATCGACCGCAATGTCCCTAAACTAAACAATAGAGTCCAAATGCTCTCTTGTTGGATCTAAATGATCCCGTTAAGTAGATCTTAGTCTAGAAATTAGACTAACGTATCCTTAACAAACGTTTAAGTTGATCTTAGTCTCAAACGAGACTAACGAATCCATAAACCAAACCCCCAAACCCAAATCTAAGAAGATACGGATTTGGACTAATCCACGCCCTACGGGCGACAACATAAATTAGTCCCCGTATACAATCCACGGGCAACCAAAAACAAAACAAACACCCACAACATGAAGTGACCATTTGGAGAAGGAGAAAGTTGTTACCGCGATGCGGTAGCGTAATTAACTGCAGGGGCTTGCGCCTGTAGGGAAGAGCATCCCCACAATCAAAAACCCCTCAAACGAGGGGGAATATGACGAAGTCTGCTACATCGGACGCATCCATTTAAACCTTCGATACATAGTGCCATAAATCAACTTGGCAACTTCGGAGAGGTGGACGGATAGCACCAAATAGCATCTGCCCCCAGATTCAGGCAATACGTCTATCGCATCTTCCCGATTTCCGGCGGGGAACAAGTGGGACATGGTTCAAAGGGTACATCCCTACACACCTTCAATATATGGTGTTGTAATCTCTCAGTGTCGTCGGAGAGGTGGTAGGTCCCAACGACCAATGATCCTTCTTTCCAAAAAAGAAGAAAAAGAAAGGAACCCCCCATAAACATCAAAAAGAAAAAAAGAAGAGCAAGCTCTAAGAAGAAGAAATTTTCTTCAAGGTAAATGATAATAAGTGAGATCATAACATCTCCTCGATTTTGAGGGTTTAACTCTCACATCAAAAGAACTTAGTTCTTTTCTTAGATCACAGATCTACAAGACAAAGTCTTTCACAAAACAGAAGAGATCGTAGCATCTCTTCATAAAAATAAGAACTTAGTTCTTAGATCCATGAAACAAAGTCTCTCTTCACAAAAAGAAGAACTTAGAACATAGATCTGTGAGACAAAGTCTCTTATAAACGAGAATTTAATTCTCAGAGCACAGAACTGACCAGAACTGCCAAAGAAGTGTTTCAGCGCTTCAAGTCTGGCGCTCAGCGCCAAGCGCACCACGTGCTCCTCACTTGTGCGCTATTTCAAAATAAATGCTTTAGCGCTCCAAGTCTGGCGCTGAGCGCCAAGCGCACCACGTGCTCCTCACGTGTGCGCTATTTCACAAGAAGCGCCTTAGCGCTCCAGGTCTAGCGTTCAGCACAAAGCGCACCACGTGCTCCTCACGTGTGCGCTATTTCACAAGAAGCGCCTTAGCGCTTCAGGTCTGGCACTCAGCGCCAAGCGCACCACGTGCTCCTCACGTGTGTGCTAAGGGAACACAAAGTTTTCTTTAAATAAAGCCCAGCGCTATAAAAAGTGTTCAACACTCAATAAAAGACAAAAGAAAAAGGAGTGTCAGAACCCAATGTAATGCTCAGCATTATTGAACCAAAAGGGACTGAGCCCAAACAAATGTTCAACATTTTATTCAAATCTAAGTGGACTGAGCCCAAGTTGGCCATAAGTCCTTAATTCAGATTAACTGAGCCCATGTGCTCACAATCTCTTTAATTGGTCTTAGTCCCAAACCTTGACTACAGATCTCTCAACCAACATCGGTTCAAGGGTACATCTCTTCACACCTTTGATATGTGTCGTTATAATTCTTCAACGTCTTCTGAGAGGTGGCGGGTCCCGACAACCAGAAACTTTACAGACTATGATGTCTTTAAACTAGACTATGATGTCTTTAAATACAGACTATGATGTCTTTAAACTCCATGGACTATGATGTCCTTAAACTTATAGACCGCAACGTCCCTAAACTAAGACAATAGAGTCCAAATACTCTTTCGTCGGGTCTAAATGATCCTAAAATCATGTTGAGTAGATCTTAGTCTAAAATTAGACTAACGTATCCTCAACAAATGTTTGAGTCGATCTTAGTCTAAAATAAGACTAACGATCCTTAAACCAACCCAAACCCAAATCTAAGAAAATACGGATTTGGGCTAATCCACGCCCTACAGGCGACAACATAAATTAGTCTTCGTATACAATCCACGGGCAACCAAAAATAAAATAAACACACACAACACGAAGTGACCTTCTGAAGCAGGAGAAAGTGGTTATCAAAATGCGGTAACATAATTAACTGCAGAGGCTTGCGCCTGTAGGGAAGAGCATCCCCACAATCAAAATCCCCTCGTACACGAGGGAGAATCTGACGAAGTCTACTACAACGGCCGCATCTGTCTAAACCTCCGATATACGGTGCCATAAATCAACTTAGCATCTTCAGATAGGTGGACAGATAAAACCAAATAGCATCTGCCCCTAAATTCAGGCAAGACGACCTACGCGGTTCCGTCTCTGTTTTCGGCGGCGAACAGATTCTGGAACGCCCGGTGGGACCTTTTCCTCTTTCCACTCCACACTTCGTGTGTCGTGTTCACGAACGAATCGATGTTTGATATGGTTGCCTTTGGATTTGAGGTACTAAGATTTGGTGTCTTGCTCCCGTGCAGAGAAAATGGCTTCCAACTGCACTAGCTGCAACAACAACTCCCACTCCGTCCTCATCGAAGGAGTGACTTATGGGCCCTAAGCGGCCTCCATCTTCTCCATGCCAGTGGAACAGGTGACTCAGGCCACCACTAGACTGTTCTTCGGGACCATGCTCCCACCAATGAGCTTCAACGCCCCAGTGCCATTGCAAGAAGCTCCAAAGAAGTTGGTCTTTGATCGGCTTACAACTACCGCGGCCCCTCTCAACGGGTCGTCCAAATCCAACGCCTCGGTCTTTAACAGACTGAGCCAAAGCTCCAATGGGCCTGTGAAGAATCCCGCATTACCTGAAGGGGCTATACCGAAACGGATAGCCATCCCTGCTCCAGTAAATAAAGTCATCAGAAAGACTTCTCCTACTAAGGGGTCAGTCTTCACAAGACTGTCCGTTCTAACTCCCGCTCCAGGCGAACTCACCAAGGCTCCTACCCCTGCTCGAAAGTATGCCTTCGATAGGGTGGCCATCCCCTTTCTACGGACGCCAGTCTTTGACAGGATAACACCAACGGCAGTTTCTCATCAAAGTATGAAGCACGATGCATCTACCCTGACAACAGAGGTGATCCCATTTGCAAGATGCGCTCGACGTCGCCACTGGCACCGAGTGAGGAAAGCTGGGGGCAGTTTCCTTTCTAGACTGACTCCACCCGCTCCAATGGTGGAAATTGATGCTGCTGTTCCAACTGGAAACAACTTTGAACCACTTAGGAGGGTGTGCAAAAACTCTCCAACTGCTGTATTGAAAAGATCTCCTCCACTTGTGGAGAATGTTACAAATTCGAAGCCGGAGCAGCCCCCTCAGTGGCTGTCTTCCAAAATCCACAAGGTCCGGCGGAGAGTCCAGGATTCTGTGATCGACAAGGACTACTCTTGCCGACAGAAGAGAATGAAGATCCGGCAAGAAGAGAATCTCACAGCCGTCGTACCACGGAAAGCATCGGCTGCAACAACCCCTGCAACTTCCACCGCCCATAAAAGGAGAAGGCCGGAGAAGATCTCTGTGTCTGCGAAAAATCTCAAGGGTGCTGAATCTAAATGCCCCAAGTCTGGGGCATGGTAGTGCACACCATCTACATGGATTTCGGGAAGGAGGATAGCCATATCTCTACGGGTCATTGATCACTCACCCGATCTGTGACTAAAGCCCAGGAGCAACAGCAAAAGCTTCAGGAAATGCTAACGAAGATGGCCGCGCTCATTGGGCCAAAAGAAAGCCTGGAGACGTCGTCAGAGCAGCGCTAAGAACAGGAAACTGATACCGAATTCCTCCGAAGAATGCTCGAGAGGAAAGACAAAGAGGCCGCGGAACAAGCGGCCAACATAAAACAAATGGCGCTATTGTTCCAACATGATGATCCAACCAGACCACCCAGCCGAAGATCCTCCAGTAATAATTGAAGACGATAAAGGAGAGACATCAAACCCTCTTCCGGCCTCTTCAGCTGCAAAATAGGAAACAATCTCGAAAGCCGCGCTCCATGATTATATAGCTCAACAGATACGAGCTCATCAAGTGAACGAAGCTGCTGGCCAAGTCGTCAGAACTAGGCGACTATATCCTAGCTGGTACGATCAAATTAAGTACCCACCAGGATACACAATCCCTAAATTTCACATATATAAGGGGACCGACAATCCCCATCAGCATGTCGCCCAGTTCAGGGCTCTCTGCGGCAATACTGAAGGTGACGATAAGCTACTACTTCGCCAATTCATCGGCAGCTTGGCGGAGACGACGTTCGAATGGAATTCAGAGCTTCCTAACAACTCCGTCAAAACTTTTACGGAGATGGAATTGCTATTCACCCAGCGTTTCGCAAGCGCCAGTGAACGCACCCCAATCATGGCGTTGATCAATGCCAGGGTGAAGCCGGGAGAAACATGGGTTCATTATGCAATTCGGTGGCGGAACCTATGGTCAAAGTGCGAACAGCGCATAGAGGAAGCTCCTGCTGTGGGCATGTTCATAAGAACCCTCGATCCTTAGGTGGCCATATCCTAGTTCATGATATTTTTCAAACCGACTACCTTCCAGGCCTTGATTGACAAGCTGGCCCAAATGGACCAGATGGGCCATAGACCATCTTCTTCGAAGATGGAGCCTTGAAACGAAAAGGGGAAAGAAAAAGCAACCTTCGTCGCCAATGCTCAGCAGCAGCCCAGTGGTCCAAAACCAGCTGATCACCAAGACGATAGGCAGCGATTCTTTAACGAGAAGCTAAAACGCCCTTCTTCATTTCCCCGAGAAAAAACAAGGAGACTGTTCGAGCTGGCGGTGTGCAACAGGCTCATCACCCTGCTAAATCCAAAGCGTCCACTGCAGCCCGGTGACGTCAACAGTCCCAACTATTGCCCCTACCATCGAATAAAGGGTCATCCAATCAAAGATTGCTTTGTTTTCAAAAACTAGATTGAGGACCGGTACCAGGAAGGCAAATTCGCGTTATCTGAAAACTGGAGGGTAAACCCGCCCCAACCAAACGCTCCGAAAAAGATGGACACGCCGGGGTCATCATGCGCATTTATAGAAGAAGCTCCATGGGAGGTCGCTCTTTCAGCCAAAAAAAATAATGCTAAAGGATCTCCAAACATGCCCGGCGATCAGGTGGAAAAGTCCACTAGAACCCGAGGTCATCGAGGGAATGCTGAAGCCGCACCCGACGCCAAGAATTAGTAGTGATAGTCAAAACGCCCATGCCCGGCCGTCAAAGTCTTCAAAGAAGAATAAGAAGACCAAAAAGCCCGTGAAGCCTGATGACAAGTGCACAGACCTGCAATGACATATTGACGCGTTGGAAGAATATAACCAGAAGGCGCGAATCCCGGTCACACTCTAAGAGTTTCTCAACCATATCCTTGAGGTTGGAGATGATGACAATGATGGGGGAGAATACTCGTCAGATGAACCTGAGAACTATGTGGCGAGCTGCCACGTGATCTCTCACTCGTCAATAGATTGTGAAGAAGCTCTTGGTGCAGAAAAACTGGGGGCAGATCCCGAACCGAAACTTCTAGAACCGTCAGACGAGATGATTGACATGTTGCTGAACGAGGCCTGTCAAATGAGCAAAGCTGATTGAGAGCGTGAAATGGCCATATTTGAAAAAGCCAAACGTCAGTGACAGGACGAAAAGGTTGAAGCACTCCAACTAGATCGAAGCACGCCCGTGACAGACAGAAGCAGGCTTAAGACAAGGAAGCAATTCGCCAAAGCCCTGTCAATGGGAATGAAGCTGCCGCCTTTTAAAGGAAATACTCCTGGCAGCATACACCTTGACGAAGCGGATGCATATCCAAATTAGTGTTTATCCCATCGGAGGATCACGCACCCTACCGAAGAGTGCAACGCCTTTAAAAACTGGTGGCAGGGATATGTTACCCACTGACAACACGTCAGGCAATTGAAGCGCAAGGCTCGTCGGGAACAGAGAAGCACGACAGATGAGCGTAAAGGAACTACCGGCAACTGTCACATGGTTGATTCTGGGGGATCGCAAGTTCTCACCTTCGGGAGCAATTCTGATGAAGAAATAGCCCTCGGCCCTCTCTTTAAAGAATCCACCTCAGGAAAAGAGGAAGAAGTGAAGAACTGTGAGAATATTCAGCTGCGCAACCGTACGTTGCCCGAAAAGAATCTCAGACCTGCAAACATGGGATCGAATAGAAAAGATAAGGGGAAGGAAAAAGTCCCTGAGGATATCGCCCTCGATGACCGAGTCGTCGAAGAGCTGGTAGCCAAGAACCCGCCCAAGAAAAGCAAAGTAGATTACAATGTCCTAGCACACTTAAGGAAGATACCATCACAGCTGAGCGTCTTGGATGCCCTTCTATTGTCTAAAGAGGCGCGAGATTCCCTAATCAAGGATCTACAAGAGCCCAAACAGTTTCAAGCTTTCCTCGCTGAAGAAAAGATGAAGGATGAGCTCGAAGAGGTTCACATAGCTGACATCACTTTCGGCGATGAAGATCTCCTCCTCGGAATGTGCGAGCATAACCGTCCCCTGTATGTCACCGGATACTGCCATGACATCAAGATAGGGAAGATCCTAATTGACAACGGGTCCTCTGTCAACCTACTCAATGTGAGGGTGCTAAAGGAAATTTGCATGAGAGTGTAGCACCTAGATCGAGATAAAATCACCATCTCTGGGTTCGGCTCCCAGTCATCACGGACTTTCGGGTCTGTGATATTGACATTACGCTTCGGGTCGCTCGTCACTGACATAAAGTTCCACGTCATCGACACCAAGACTTGCTACAACACCTTGCTCGGTAGGCCTTGGTTACACGAGTACAACATTATCCTTTCTACACAACATCAGTGTATGAAGTACTTCAAAGATGGTCTCGAGTATTGTTCATAACATAATATTGCATTTTGTATTCCCCATTCTTATGCATTTTACAATAAAAACAGGTGCTTTTGACCCATGTCTGCTACATGTTACAGGTTACAGGTTCTTGGCGCGAAAACAGTGAAAAACACAAAAGACGACACAAAAGAAGGATTTTCGACCAACAAATAGGAAGATCTTAGTAAAGCCCGGCAGAAGAACGGTTCACCATCAACAAGGCAACTCAAGATCCAAATTTGCAAGAAAGACGGGTAAAAGATCCATTGCAAAGTGTTCACTGAAGATCTGGAATCACTGTAGAAGCCCAAATGGAAAAAGAACTGAAGAAATTAAATTAACAGAAGAAGCTGAAAGAGCCCAGAAAAGCCCATCAGACGACTCCACTAAAGGGCCGCGGAACCGCGGCCCAAGCGCGCCCATGCCGCGGTTCCGCGGCTGTCAGATGCCCTAGTGCGCATAAAGTTTTACCATAACTCCTTGGCGGCTGTGGAAAGATTTTCTAGGGGTATATTTGTAACTTTAGACATGCGGTGCAATTGTAAACCTAGGGTTTCTATGTCCTATAAATAGAACCCAAGACCTTGTATTTTCTTATGCCTCTACTCATGAATAAAATTCTATTTTCTTGAAGTTAGAGCGCATCAAAAGTAAGTAGGTTATTTTCCTTGCAATAGTTGTAGTTTTTTTTATCTGCTCTTATTTTCTCGCCTTAGTTTAAATTAGTTTAGTTTTTATTAACTTGAAATCGATGTCTTCTTTCTTTAATAAATTCTTGTTTTCTTTCATCCCCTCAATGAGCGAGTAGTTTCCTCGCTTGTTAGGGTTAGGAATAGGGAAGGATTTGAGAGATGAAGATCTCTCATCTCTTTTCATTGCTAAACTTTTATGAACATTAGAACTCCTTGCATACCTTTCTATTCCGCGCCCTATGGCACTTTTACCCTCAAGGTAACGGTGATTTCGTAGTCTAAAGGCCCGGGTTTTAAGGTTTTCCATGGAGGTTAGGGTGAAGATTTAGAAAGGAAGGACAAGGATCTAGAGGAAGAATCAATCTTCCCAATCATCCTAATCCCCTTTGTTAATATTTACCATAACTCTAATATGATACATTTAATTAATAGCAATGGAAAGAGATGTAGAACTTTGTTTACCAAATTTTCCCTAGACCTAATCCTAGCAAGTTTCTAATCCTAGTCTCATACAACTTCAATTTTTAGGTTTAATTATAAATCCAAACACCATTTGGAATTAACTCGTAAGAACTTAAAGGAAATTTTCACATCCCTGTGGACCGACCCGTATTCACCGGCTAGCTTCAAGCGACGCCGTTCTTGATTGCGGTAAATATTTTTGATCGACAAAACCTCTCTTAATCAAATGGCGCCGTTGCCGGGGATGGCGTAAAATTTTCTTTTTGTAATTTCGGGTTAATATAAAATATAAAAATCATAAAAATATGAAAATTCCAAAAATAAGATAAAAAAAATAATTTTATCATCTTTTAATGTTTGAAGGGTTTTCTTTGTGAATCTTTGCAGGTTTGACGGATCTGAAACAACATAGAAAGGGAAAAAGAAAAAGATACATCAGAACAGGAAGATATTGGAAGTACAGAGCAGCTGAAGAAATCCAGAGACCTGAAGCCTCCAGACCACCGCGCTTCCGCCGCATAACCCCACCTCGCGCCGCGCTTCCGCCGCATACTGGAGCCTTCTCTGAGAAATTGTTGCACTGTTTGTTTCCTTATTCTCCCCTCTACAAATCCCCATATATCTTTTGCCAAATCTTCTGCAGGATTCTTTGCGCTAAAAATCTTCTTCCCCCTTCCAATAATTGATTTTCTGCAGGATTCTTTGCGCCGCGCTAAAAAGCAAATTGATTGCAAGTGATTTACTGCTTTGCATACTTTAATCTGACTTTAAGGGGCTATTGACCAAATCAGATTGGGTGGGGATTTCATTACCCTTCCCAGGACCCCAAAAATCACTTAAAGCATTTGCATTGACCACTTTTAATTTAAAAAATATTAGACTCAGTCCTAAGGACGTCGAGCTCAATAGGACAGAGGACTAGTATAGGCATCGGCCGTTTATCCTAACCGACATTGCGGTGACTAGGCTGGTGGTTTTTAATTAGGCCCACTGTCGTGGTGGTTCCTTCCCACTTACCTGGCCGTACTTGTCCGTGAAGAGGCGGTTTGAGGTCCTATCTCTAGCCCTTTGGAACAGTTAGGAGCTGTCTAGCTGACCTAGGTAACCCTAGACTTAGGCCTGATTGTGCATGTGTGGTTAATTGCATTTGTGTCACTAGTCTCTTTTCAAAATCTTTTTGCAAAAGCTCACTTAATAAGAAAAAGGAAAATCTTTTCAAAACTTGCAACTTGTCGCTAAAGAATCTTTGCACTCACTTACACCACTTCTTCTCATTGACGTTTTCTTACCTTCACATTCTGTCTTTCATCTTTCGACTATACTAACCCTTTTAGTGTATGTCCGGTTGGACTAGGGACCCTAGCGCCCGATTAGTCCGTGTTTCGTTGGTACCGACCGACGAACCTTTCGACTCCGAAGTCGAAATTCTATCCACTTCTTCACTTTCACCATCACATTCTTTCGAAGGTATGTCGGGATACGATCCTAACAACACCTTACAGACGGGAAGGATTCCACCTCCGCCAGGTGCGAATAACCCAAATCTTCCGCCTGTCGAAGCGCCCGCACGAGTCGCGCTCCAGGATCTTTTCTACCCTATCTGCACCGCCCTTCCTACTTGTCTTTCCCTTCCACCGGCTAATGGGGACAATTTTGAGATCAAACCCCACTTCATCAACATGCTGCCTAAGTTTCATGGTTTGGAATCCGAAGATGCATATATCTTTATCAACAAATTCCAAAACGTTTGCGCCATGATGAAAACTACCCAATTAAGTGATGACGCTATAAGGCTAAGGGTCATTCCTTTCACCTTATGTGACCTAGCCGAGAAGTGGCTATACAGCACCGCATCACACTCAATTAGAAATTGGGACGAGTTTGTGAAAGCTTTTCTTAAAAAGTTCTATCCTCATCACAAAACTGCAAAAATCCGTAATGAAATCATTCAATTTTCACAGCTTCCTGCCGAACCATTTTGGAAATGTTTTGAAAGATTTAAAGACCTTCTCGTTCAATGCCCTCACCATGGAATCGAAAGATGGCAACTTTGCCAAACCTTATACGAGGGATTGAACCCGGCAACGAAGCAGTTGCTAGAAACCATTAGTCAAGGTCACTTTCTGTCCAAGTCTTGTAAGGAAGCGTGGCAGTTTCTTGAGGATCTTAGTGAGCAAACAATTCAATAGGAGAGCACCAAGACCACATCATCTTCTTCTATTGGTCAACCTAGGGCAGGCATACATCAAGTAGAGATGTCAATTGCTATGAAGGCCGAGATGGCCGCTCTTACGAAAAAGCTAGAAGCGCTTGAGACCAAAATCTCAGCACCTTCTCCTGCCCCTATTGTGCCTCCACGAACTGTTTGTGTGTGTTGTTCGGATCCATCACATCTCACTGAAGAGTGTCCTTACACTGCATCCACTCAAGGACAAGATCAAGTCAATGCTGCCTTTCAGCAACGACAAAGAAATGATCCATACTCTTCAACATACAATCCGGGTTGGAAGAGCCACCCTAATTTCGCTTGGAACCAAAATCAACAAGTCCAAGGAAACAACAATTTTCAAAGAGCTCCTCCTCCACAACAACAACAAGCACCTCCACAAGCTCAATTTCAGCAGCCTCCCCAACAGCAACCTTACCCTAATCAGATGAACAATTTTGTGCCCAACAATTTTGTTCCCCCTCAAAATGCTGTTAGCTCGCTCGAAAGAAGTCTAGAAGCATTCCTAAAGCAATCTGCACAGTCCACAGCTAGGATAGAGACTTCTGTTCAATCTTTGGTGCAAAACAGTGCCTCACACGATCAAAGCATCAAAGCTATTGAGGCACAAATTGCACAACTCAACGCAGCATTGAAAGAGCGAGAGAAAGGAAAACTTCCGTCTCAACCACTCCCAAATCCTGGTCACGCACATGTTGCACATGAACAGCAGAATCATAACGTGAATGCTGTGACCACGTTGAGATCCGGAAAAGTGCTGCAAAACAATGTGGGTATTCACCGTGACACCTCTGCCGGTGGTTCTTCATCTTCCTTTTCTTCTTCGTTAGAGCCTATTCTCCATCCTTCACATGGCTCTACTTCTTCTAGCTCGAACGGACCCTCTTCTCACAACACGAACACATCTACACGGGGTGCCGTTCCAACTCAACAATCTGATCCGCAAAAATTGGACTCAACAACTTTTCAAAATGTTCCTTTTCCAAATCGGTTGAGATCCAATAAACCAACTCCACAGATGGAGAAGATTGTAGAGTTGTTCAAACAGGTTAGCATAAATATCCCTCTTTTGGATGCAATCCAACAAGTTCCTTCATATGCTAAAATCTTAAAGGACTTATGCACCAAAAAGAGGAAGTCACAAGTACCAAAGAAAGTTTTCGTGGCTAGTGCTGTTAGTGATGCTCTTGTCAATTCTTTACCCCCAAAGCACAAGGACCCCGGTTGTCCTACTATTTCGATCACAATTGGGAACAAGACCATCAATAGAGCACTATTAGATCTTGGTGCTAGTGTCAATTTGCTACCCTATTCGGTGTACGAACAATTAGGAGTTGGAGAGCTCAAGCCTACTCATTGCACTCTCCAAATGGCTGACCGATCAATCACCCATCCTAGGGGAGAGTTGGAGGATGTGTTAATTAGAATAGGGGATTTCATTTTCCCCGTGGACTTTATTGTTATGGATACACAGCCTGTCGCTAACCCCCGTAATCAAATTCCGGTGATACTTGGTCGACCATTCCTCGCGACTTCTAACGCGGTAATCAACTGTCGTAATGGTTCAATGAATCTATCTTTTGGCAAGATGACAGTTGAACTTAACATTTTCAAGTTAGGAAGTCAGCCTTGCGAGCCTAATTCTAGCGTACTTGATGTGTGCTCGATCGATGAGATCACGGAGGAGGACTGTGAGTTCGAGAATTTCATGTTTGATCACAGTAATATTGACGCCACTAGTGCGTTCCTCCTAGAATCCGACACAGCTTTCACGACGGACAAAGATTATGAGTGTTTCACCTTTGTTGATGATCTTAAAGACTCTCCACCCGAGATTGAGTCTTTTGCTTTTTCGGATGAGTTAGTTGAACCATCCGACTCGGTAGCGTACACTCAATTTGAACCTTTGATGGAATCCTTCGAGTTTGAAACAGTTACTCCATTGTTACCATCTATTGTTTCACCACCTAAACTCGAACTAAAGCTTTTGCCGTCGCACCTAAAATATGCTTATCTAGGTGAAAATGAGACCTTGCCAGTTATCATATCGGCCTCTCTAGCTCTTGAGCAAGAGAAGGCTCTTTTAACGGTCTTATACAATAATCGGCAAGCTTTCGGCTGGTCTATGGCAGACATCAAGGGGATTAGTCCCCTCATAGTCGAACATCATATACACTTGATGGATGATGCCAAGCCGGCAAGGGATCCACAAAGACGCCTCAACCCCATTATGAAGGAGGCGGTCAAGAAGGAGATTGTTAAGTGTCTTGATAGCGGTATCATTTACCCTATCTCGGATAGCCAATGGGTTAGCCCCATTCATGTCGTGCCAAAGAAATCGGGCATCACGGTCATCACCAATGAGGCAAATGAGTTAATTCCCACTCGCACCCAAACTGGGTGGCGAGTTTGCATCGACTACCGGAAACTCAATGCCGCGACAAGGAAGGACCACTTTCCTTTACCATTCATTGACCAAATGCTTGAACGATTGGCGGGGCACGAATTCTACTGCTTTTTAGATGGCTATTCCGGTTATAATCAAGTCCCCATAGCCAAAGAGGATCAAGACAAGACTACATTACTTGTCCCTTTGGCACTTTTGCTTATCGTCGCATGCCCTTTGGGTTATGCAATGCACCCGCTACATTTCAGCGGTGTATGATGGGGATCTTTTCGGACATGGTGGAGAAGTTTTTGGAAATATTTATGGATGATTTCTCCATCTTTGGTGACTCCTTCGATGAGTGTCTACGACATCTTGACGCAGTTCTCACCCGCTGTAGGGAAAAGAACCTAACTTTGAATTGGGAGAAATGCCACTTTATGGTACGAGAAGGCATTGTCTTAGGACATGTAATCTCGCAAAACGGCATAGAGGTAGATAGAGCTAAAATCGAAGTCATTTCTAATCTTCCTCCTCCTAAATGCGTCAAAGATATCCGAGCTTTCCTTGGCCATGCCGGTTTTTATAGACGGTTTATCAAGGACTTTAGCAAGATTGCTAGACCCTTGACTCTCTTGTTGGCCAAGGACACTACTTTTGTTTTCGACTCAACTTGCATGAAAGCGTTCGAGTCTTTGAAACACTCACTCATTTCTGCGCCCATCCTTTCATCTCCAGACTGGACGCACCCTTTTGAAATTATGTGCGACGCATCAGATTTTGCCATTGGTGCTGTTCTTGGACAGCACATTAACAAGATGCCGCATGTAATTTACTACGTTAGCCGAACATTAAATGAAGCCCAATTAAACTACACAACAATAGAAAAAGAGTTTTTAGCGGTTGTGTTTGCACTTGAAAAATTTCGGCCTTATTTAATCGGCTCTCCAGTTATAGTGTACACGGATCACTCAGCTCTTCGCCACCTTTTTGCGAAGAAGGATGCTAAGTCTAGGCTAATACGTTGGATCCTTTTGCTGCAAGAATTTGACCTTGTTATAAGGGACAAAAAGGGATGTGAAAACGTAGTGGCCGATCACCTTTCACGACTTCCTTCTTCGCCTACACTTGAACTGCCTATCACTGATGCTTTCCCCGATGAGCAACTCTTGACCGTTTCTTGCGAACCATGGTTCGCCGATATTGTAAACTACTTAGCCACCGGCTTGATACCTAACGATTGGTCGAAACAAGACAAACTACGATTTTTGTCCCAAGTAAAGCATTTTTACTGGGATGAACCTTATCTGTTTAAATATTGTTCCGACCAAATCATTCGCCGGTGTGTACCTGAAAATGAGGTTAAGAGTGTGCTGTCTTTTTGCCACGATCAAGCATGTGGCGGGCACTTTGGCCCAAAGAAGACAGCCGAGAAAGTTTTGCAGTGTGGTTTCTATTGGCCACGACTCTTCAAAGATGCATTCGAATACTGCAAAACTTGCTCCCGGTGCCAACACTTGGGCCGGATATCGCGGAGAAACGAAATGCCGCTCCAACCGATTTTGGTTGTAGACATTTTTGATGTTTGGGGTATAGACTTCATGGGACCATTTCCTAACTCTTTTGGAAATGTGTATATTCTTTTGGCTGTTGACTATGTTTCAAAATGGGTCGAGGCTGTGCCTAGTCGAACGAATGATAACCAGGTTGTCGTTCGATTTCTAAAAGAACACATCTTTTCTCGATTTGGGCACCCTCGCGCAATAATAAGTGATAATGGTTCTCACTTTTGCAATAGGACTTTTGAGTCCCTAATGCGCAAATACTCTATCACCCATAAGCTGTCAACGCCATACCATCCCCAAACATGTGGGCAAGCCGAGATCTCGAATAGAAAAATTAAGCAAATCTTGGAGAAAACGGTTTCTAAAAACCGTAAAGATTGGTCACTAAAATTGATCGATGCACTATGGGCTTTCCGTACTGCATACAAGACCGATCTCGGCATGTCTCCATACCGGCTTGTTTACGGGAAGGCTTGCCACCTTCCAGTAGAAATTGAGCACAAGGCATTTTGGGCCATTAAAGAGCTGAATCTATCTTTAGAAGATGCGGGCAGCAATCGAAAGCTGCAATTGAATGAATTGGAGGAGCTGCGAGATGAGGCATATGATAATGCCGTGATTGCTAAGAATCGAGTTAAGGTATTTCATGATAAAAACCTTTTGCGAAAGACATTTAAACCAAGTCAACAGGTTTTATTATATGATACTCGGTTGCATTTACATCCCGGCAAGCTCCGTTCTAGATGGAGAGGACCTTTTGTAGTCCGCACCGTTTATCCGCACGGTGCGGTTGATCTTGAGAATCCAGAAGACGGTACATTATTCAAAGTAAATGGACATCGATTGAAACCATTCTTCTCAGCGGACCATTCGGAGGAGCTCCTGCTTTTGCAGGAGCCAATTTACACTGATTGATTTTCCTCCACCTTCACCCTCGAATTTCTTTTTTTTCCAAAACTTTATTTCAAATAAGTTTGGGGGTGTGTATACTATGTAAATATAATAATAAGCAGGAACTCGCCGATATTATCAAACCACTTGGTGCAGCATGACAGTGAGGACACTGTCCATTATAAGTTTGGGGGTATGTTCGGTAAGTTTTCCTTTTGCATTCATATGTATATTTCTGCATTGCATCTTTATATAAAAATCATAAAAATTTGAAAAATTTGAAAACATAAAAAAAATTAGAAAACAGAAAAACCCATAAAAATTGAAAATTTTCAAAATTATAAAAATTAATGTATTCAATTCTGGTTAATTGACTTGAGTTTGATAAATAGGTCAACTGGCTGGGAACAACTAGATCTTAGACTTAGCAAATTAAAAACCCTAGAAATAACCTTCCTTAGAGTTTAACTGTGGAAAGCATATGTCTTTGTAGGTTATCTAGAAATAGGCAAATTTTGGGTTCAGTTCTTGGGCTAAGTCGAAACGAAGGAAAAGTATTAAAACTCTTATTAGAGTATAAGTTTGAAAAATAGTTCCTAGCTTAAGTCTAGATTCTGAAAATGTATACCCTACAAAATGCACAAACACGCACCTTGAAACTTGGATTAGTAGAAGAGACCTTGAAATACTCTTGTCTAACGTCCTTAGCACAATGAAAAAGGAAAAAAAAAGTGGATAAAGTAAAAAAATGGACACTGGTTTTTGTGATTACTTAAGGCTGTAAAAAAAAGAGAAAAATATTTAGCGAGGGTGCTACTGCTAAAAGCCTTGGGTGTTGCAAAACTAGGAAGTACGCCTTAAAGTGCTAACGCATCTTGTAATCGGTTGTTGGTACCTCAGGAATTATTAACAGTCGCATGAAGGATGTGAAAGCGAAATTTCACAAGTGCTTTGGACAATGGGCGGGAGTACGATTGCTTGATTTGAATTTCCAAGTGTAGGGGTGATATTTACACACACGTAGGGATATGTGATTAGAGTTTAGATAAGAGGAAGGAATGAAGAATAGAACTTGTGTCTTTAATAGAGTTGATAGAAATTCCTAAGTGGAGATGGAACTCTAGAAGGAAAACTTAAGAAATGCCGAAAGCTAGGTAATTCTACAGGATATATGTAATCTTAAGTTAAATAATGAGGAAGTGTGAAGAATATGGGTGGATAATTTGCGGGTTGACGATAATAGAATTCCTTGTTAGAAAACCTAAATGGAGAACAAAAGTCGAGAAACCAAGTTGATAGGATTTTGTGGGTAGTATCCGCTGAAAACCCTCAGGAGACAACACTCCTCCTACTAGGGACACCTAGAGGTTTAACGGCTTGTTGCACGTGCTCAGTGCAATCGTGTTTCCCTGCGAAAGTGCGGCTAGGTTAGATTTTTATTTAAATAATAAGTTTGCTCGAGGGCGAGCAAAAGATAAGTTTGGGGGTATTTGTTCATAACATAATATTGCATTTTGTATTCCCCATTCTTATGCATTTTACAATAAAAACAGGTGCTTTTGACCCATGTCTGCTACATGTTACAGGTTACAGGTTCTTGGCGCGAAAACAGTGAAAAACACAAAAGACGACACAAAAGAAGGATTTTCGACCAACAAATAGGAAGATCTTATTAAAGCCCGGCAGAAGAACGGTTCACCATCAACAAGGCAACTCAAGATCCAAATTTGCAAGAAAGACGGGTAAAAGATCCATTGCAAAGTGTTCACTGAAGATCTGGAATCACTGTAGAAGCCCAAATGGAAAAAGAACTGAAGAAATTAAATTAACAGAAGAAGCTGAAAGAGCCCAGAAAAGCCCATCAGACGACTCCACTAAAGGGCCGCGGAACCGCGGCCCAAGCGCGCCCATGCCGCGGTTCCGCGGCTGTCAGATGCCCTAGTGCGCATAAAGTTTTACCATAACTCCTTGGCGGCTGTGGAAAGATTTTCTAGGGGTATATTTGTAACTTTAGACATGCGGTGCAATTGTAAACCTAGGGTTTCTATGTCCTATAAATAGAACCCAAGACCTTGTATTTTCTTATGCCTCTACTCATGAATAAAATTCTATTTTCTTGAAGTTAGAGCGCATCAAAAGTAAGTAGATTATTTTCCTTGCAATAGTTGTAGTTTTTTTTATCTGCTCTTATTTTCTCGCCTTAGTTTAAATTAGTTTAGTTTTTATTAACTTGAAATCGATGTCTTCTTTCTTTAATAAATTCTTGTTTTCTTTCATCCCCTCAATGAGCGAGTAGTTTCCTCGCTTGTTAGGGTTAGGAATAGGGAAGGATTTGAGAGATGAAGATCTCTCATCTCTTTTCATTGCTAAACTTTTATGAACATTAGAACTCCATGCATACCTTTCTATTCCGCGCCCTACGACACTTTTACCCTCAAGGTAACGGTGATTCCGTAGTCTAAAGGCCCGGGTTTTAAGGTTTTCCATGAAGGTTAGGGTGAAGATTAAGAAAGGAAGGACAAGGATCTAGAGGAAGAATCAATCTTCCCAATCATCCTAATCCCCTTTGTTAATATTTACCATAACTCTAATATGATACATTTAATTAATAGCAATGGAAAGAGATGTAGAACTTTGTTTACCAAATTTTCCCTAGACCTAATCCTAGCAAGTTTCTAATCCTAGTCTCATACAACTTCAATTTTTAGGTTTAATTATAAATCCAAACACCATTTGGATTTAACTCGTAAGAACTTAAAGGAAATTTTCACATCCCTGTGGACCGACCCGTATTCACCGGCTAGCTTCAAGCGACGCCGTTCTTGATTGCGGTAAATATTTTTGATCGACAAAACCTCTCTTAATCAAGTATACTGTGACAGGAGAGCTGAACCCATTTTCCATGAATGAAGTCCGAAAGTACGAAGATGCGAAGTATTTCCTACCAGACTTTGAAGACACGGAAAAATGCCATAAACCATAGAATAAGCAGAAAGCTATCACCACTATTCCGGTCTTTGGGAGCGATACCGAGGAGGAGGAAGAGATAGTCTATTCAAGACCGCCCCAATGCAACAAACCGGGACCGTCTATCCCTATTCTGGTCTTTGGCAGTGACTCTGAAGACGAGATCAATGCAGTATTCTCGGTCCGTTCATCAGCACAGGCCTTCGCTGGAAATGATCAGAATTTGCAAATCGCTATGGTTCTACGGCAGCACTACAAAGAGATCGATGCACTTGATACCTATAGTGTGCAAGAACTGCAAACGTTCTACATCCCTCCCAGGCGGAAAAATGAAAAGGCGATCCTCTTTTATCGATCCGCGGAAACTAAAGTGAAGAAAGAAATCTGGCATGGTGTTGAACCTACGCTTAACAGGCTCCAGCCCATCCGTCTACCCAAATACTACACAGAAGGATTAAAAAGGCTGTTGAGGCGCCAAGGCGTACCCTTCAAACAAACTGCTCGATAAGCTCAGTTCTACAACAGGATCTGGAACGTCCCCAAACTCAACTAAAATTGCCCAACGGGAGAATGGAAACGATCGGGTTTGGATATGTTCAATCCAAGAAACGGGAGCGATTCCTGTAAGTCTATGTTACCTACCCCGGTTCTTATGGGGAGGCGAAAAGAGTAAAAATCAAATTTTTATCACAAGGAAACATAGACTAACCATGAAGGATCTTTGCTAAACAAAAAATAACAAACATACAAGGAGCTTTAACTACTAGGTTAAGAGGTTATACCAAAAGCTTGAACTCCTTCTCTTCTTGTGTTGCTTCCTTTTCTTGTGAGCTCGTTTGAGTGGTGTAGACGGCTCCTCCTCTTCGTTTTCTCTTTGCCAAAGAAAGATCCACCCGAAGGCCTCTATCTTGAGCTCCTACCTCAACAATGAAGTAACTAGAGTGCTTGGCTTGCTAGACTAAGAACCCTAGAGTGAGTAGAGAGGTATTTTGGTGGTTTAGTCTCAAAAGCTTATGATTTTCAACACATGAAACACTTAAGTTTTGAGAAAGGAAGAGGGAGAGCTAACTATGAGAGAGAAAGAGAATGATAGAATGAAATGAATCTTGCTCTCATATGATAAATATATGATGATGATAATAATAATAATAATAATTAAGAAAATTGTGATGGTGAATTGATTTGACCAATATCATTTCATATTTAATGCTAAGCATGCTTCAAGAAGCATCTTATGCTTAACAAAAAAAACAAAAAGAAAAATATCTAGGTCAAAGTAAGTCAACAAGTCAAATGGTCAAACCAATTCTAACCATGACACAAATATACTTAATTAATATTATTAATCATATTTCTCATTCTCATTAGGGTTTTGATCAAGTCAATGGTCAAAAACCCTAATGAGGTGTCTCCCTCTCCGCCTCTGTCAACTGTACATACGTACCCGCATTCGTGTTCCGAAGAAACACGAATACAATGAGATAAGACCAATCCCAAAACCAATACTAGGATCCGGCTTAAACCAAAGCCCACTAGTAATAACTGCCCGGACACCAAACGTACACAAGTACGCGTATATGAACGAACCCCATCGTAAAACCATACGACCTCTACTTTGTTTCGCCCAAAGGTGAACAACCCTCTATGTGGGACTCTAAAGACTCGACACTACGCTGGCAGTGGGTTTAACCATAGGCCGCAAGTGGTACTAGCTGTACATAACGGTCCCCAGGTAGATGTCGATAAGAAGACGGATGAGGTGAACCCATCCGAACTCCTACTGAGCCTGAATGTGACAATCTCCGTACAGTCTGGTCTGTTCGTCTAAGAGTATCGCATGTCGGGCCTAGGGGCGGTAAACGTCAGTCCCCTAATAGCGGTACAAGTCGTATCGGAGTGTAGCCCAGAACACCCTGAGAAACTACTGGAAACACTACCAGTAGATCTTGCTTGCCCTGGCCAGGGACTTTGTGTAATGGCTCTCCTAGACACAGCGCGATATCAACTCCCAATACCGAGAAAGACGAATCATGTATAACCGTCACTGCCTCTAAGTGCTTCGGGACTGCACCTAACTACTACCTGTTTGCACGACTCAATAGAGCCGTGGTAAGGTAGTAATCTAAGAACAGTGGGAACACACTCAAGGCGAAGTGACAGTGTCAAGTCAACGGACTAAGCTGTACTCATGTCACCTGGGAACTGATAACTGACGATAGGTATAATACCAACCAACAGTTCCCAGCGAGTCCTGTCCAGTGTACTCGTAACCTAACGAGCACCTGTATACTATCTCCAGTACGACGTACTGATGGCTGTGGGACCGACCATCTCCCCTCCTGGGATGAGAAGCGTATACACTAGTCTACTCTGGAGTATCGATGCCCTGTCTCGATAATCCTACGACCAGGGACCTGTAAAAGGATGTGCTTATAGACTACCCAGCCCCCACTAGTGTGACTGCCATCACAACGCTGGTAGTCAGCAAAAGATCCTAAGGGCTCTATCAATATGTATTAGCGATATATCAAAAGAAACATATACACATATTAAGATAGATACAAACCAAGTACCATACTACCATATTGAGCAAGACTGTTATAAATCTGTGTATATATCCCAAGCTACCAAAATGTAATATACAAACTAGTATTATACAATAATGGCCTCTAGGGCATATCACACTAACAATTCCATGGCTGCTACATTATACATGACTTCGATAAAGAAGGAGATGCTCTGTTAGAAGACACTGCAATTGAACCAAAACGAGATCCAAGTCCGTCGTTTGAAGAACAGATGGACAAGCTAATAAAGGAAGCGGGTCAAAAGGCCCGGGATGACCACAACCGTGAAATGGCCATTTACGAGAAAGCCAGGACGCAGCGCCTCTTTTAGCAGGCTACAGAGAATGATGATGCCTTTCGTCGCCAGCCCGTCATACAGAAGACCCGACGCGGAGGCAAAAACAAACTAAAGAACGGGAAAAAAACGTTCGACGGCGGCAAAGCGGGTCCAAGAAGCCACGCGGTCGAGAATTGAGCAGTCGGGATCCGTCTCTTATAAAGAAGATGGGCCGAGCATATTCTTTTCCCCAAGACAAGATAAGGAAGATATTCGATCTTGTCATGAAACATCAAATGATTACGCTCCCGGAGTCCAAACACCCCGAACAAGCAGACGAGGTCTCTCATCCGGATTATTGCTCCTATCATCGAGCGATATGACATCCTCTCGAAGACTGCTTCACATTCAAAAATCGGGTAGAAGACCGATATCAGCAAGGAAGGTTCGCTCTATCCGGCAGTTGGAGGGTAACCCTACCACAGAAGCATGTTCCAAATGCAACGCACATAGCGAGAGTAGAACCAGATCAACATCGGTCTTGGAAACGATCTCGTACCTGTCACGCGATAACGATGTCAGAAGAATGAGTACGCGAGGATATGGATGACCTCTCCTGGTGCTTCGAAAATGAGGATGAAGATGAGTTGATCTCAGAACTTCCGCCGGCGCCAAAAGAGCTGGAAGATAGAATATATACTACTGCGGACAACCTAAGGAAAATCGAGTTGGGGACGGCAAACGGCCTGCGGCCTATGTTCGTCAATGAGCTGATGTCCGAAGAACAGGTGGCTACGTTAAGAGACGTACTTATGCAGTATAAAGATGTCTTCGCATGGAACTACTCCGAGATGCCGGGGCTAGATCCGGAAATAGTTGTGCATAAATTGGCGATATCCCCGAACGTCAAGCCAGTCAAACAAGCACTGAGGAGAATGCGGCTCGAACTTGAAATGATCATCAACGCCGAAGTCAAGAAGCTAATCGACTCCGGCTTTATCCAAGAAGTTCGGTATCCTGACTGGATCACCAATATTGTCCCAGTGATGAAGAAAAATAGGACGGTGCGCATCTACGTAGACTTTCGGGACCTCAACAAAGCTTTCCTGAAAGATGATTTTCCCGTACCGGTTACCGAGCTGATGATAGACAACACGTCCACTCACGAAGTCTTCTCTTTCATGGACGGATCATCAGGGTACAATCAAATAAAGATACACCCCGAAGACCAGAAGCATACCGCTTTCCGGACTCCCTTGGGAATATTCTGCTACAAAGTGATGCCTTTCGGCTTGAAGAATGCCGGCGCTACCTATCAGAGGGCCATGACAAAGATTTTCGATGACCTCATACATGAAATCGTCGAATGCTATATCGATGACCTCGTGGTGAAAAGCAAGTCGTACGAGGAGCATTGGGAGCATCTGAAGATCGTGCTTCAGTGCCTTCGGAAATACAACCTGAAAATGAACCCTCTGAAATGCACGTTCGGAGTTTCCTCGGGCAAATTCCTAGGATTCATCGTGCGACACCGGGGCATCGAGATAGACCCGTCGAAGATCAAGGCGATCATGGAAATGCCTTCGCCAAGAACTCTCAAGCAACTACTGTCTCTCCAAGGAAAGCTCGCATATATCCGACGATTCATAGCCAATCTCTCCGGCAAGTGCCGCCCCTACAGACATTTAATGAAGAAGGGGACCCCGTTCGTCTGGGATCGCAAATGCCAAAGCGCACTGGAAGAAATCAAGCAATACCTGTAGAATCCGCCGGTACTGACCACTCCAGTCAAGAGAAAGCCTCTCATCTTGTACACAACAGCCCTTGAAGGTTCTTTAGGCGCGCTATGGGCAAAGAAAAATGACCAAGGGAAAGAGAGAGCCCTATACTATTTGAGTCAAGTTCTCCTGGGGGCAGACAACAACTACTCCCCTATCAAAAAACACTGCCTGGCGCTAATCATCGCGATAACGAAGCTTCGGCATTATGCTTTGGCGCATAAGGTCCATCTCATATCAAAAGTGGATCCTCTTAAATATTTGATGTCAAAAGCCATTATGACAGGACGGCTCGCTAAATGGGCCCTCCTCTTGATGGAGTTCTCGATAATCTATCGACCCCTCAAAGCAGTGAAAGGCCAGGCCATCGCCGACTTCCTCGCTGAGCATCCGATACCTGCTGATTCACCCCTAAATTGTGAATTTCCAGACGAGCACGCGTTTGACACGATCGATAGGGAGAAAGGAGGGAGTGATACCCGATGGTAACTCTACTTCGATGGGGCATCTTCCATGAAGAAGAGAAAGCAAAACACCCCTATAATCAAATCTGGGATAGGCCTTATCTTTGTGACTCCGCAAGGAGGGATAATGCGCTTTGCCTTTTCCTTAATAGAGATGAGGACAAATAATGAAGCAGAATAGGAAGCCTTGATAGCAGGTCTTAAGATCGCTGTCGACATAGGAATTGAAAACCTCCTTATATACGAAGACTCCCAGTTGATCCTTAGTCAAGTAAATGGTGGCTATCAAACGTTTAAACCGGAGTTGGTAAAATATGGCAAAAGAGTGCAACAATTGCTGACTCAAATCCCTTCCTACGCCCTGGAAAGCATACCACGAGTGGAGAATAGCAAGGCGGATGCATTAGCTAAACTTACCAAAGAACTGGCTGACGAAAACCTCGATGACGTGAGGATTGTTGTACAAAGGCTTCGGGTTCTTGCACTGGCAGAAATATCTCCAGAGTCGTTTGAAGAAAAGGGAGCGACTAAGCAAACATCCCTACAAATAAAAGACCAGGAAAAGGCTATGGATTGGAGAGAAGTCTTTATAGACTACTTCAAATCCCGTCGAACACCTGAAGATGCGTCCTCAAGACATCGGCTCATTAAACGAGCTCTGTCTTTCGCCTTCGTCAATGACACGCTGTATAAGAGATCGTTCGACACTCTATGGCTGAGATGCCTGGGACCGAAAGATGCAAGATGAGTAGTCCAAGAAACTCACGACAAACTCTGCGGTTCTCATCAAGCCGAGCTAAAGTTGAAGCTGAAGATCAAAAGGATGGGCTACTATTGGCCCATGATGATTTAGCATTGTCTCGAATACGCGAAACAATACCATTCGTGCCAAATTCAAGGGGACTTCATCCACCAGCATCCAAACCCGCTATACCCAACAGTGCCTAGTTGGTCGTTCGAAATGTGGGGAACCGACATAATTGGGCCTATAGAACCAGTATCGTCCAAAGGACATCGGTTCATATTGGCGACAACTGATTACTTCTCCAAGTGGGCAGAAGAAGTACCGTTAAGAGAAGTGAAGACGGAAAATATTCTCCATTTCTTCAAGACACACGTCATCTATCAGTTCGGCACTCCGCGATGGATTATCTCTGATAACAGGCCGGCCTACAAAAGTCACAAAATTAGCCGCTTCGCACAACAACATAATATAGACTGGAGATACTCGTCGGTCTATAATCCCAGAGCTAACGGTCTAGCTGAGGCTTTCAACAAAACCTTGACGAAGATCATAAAGAAGACGGTGTCCAAAAATAAAAAAGACTGGCACGAGAGACTGCATGAAGCTCTCTGGGCGTATCGGACCACGTTCAAAACAACCACAAACACAAGCCGTATGCATTGGTATTCGGCGCTGAAGCAGTACTCCCCTTGGAGATAGAGTTACCCTCTCTACGAGTGGAAGTTCATTACGAGCTAACAGACGAAGAGAATGCTCATCTTCGGCTCGAAGAGCTCGACGCCCTCGATGAAACTCGGCTCATGGTGCAGCAAAACTTGGAGGCTTGCAAAGCGAAGATGATGCGCTCATATGAGAGATTGACTAGGCCGAGGACATTTCACCAAGGCGAACTCGTGCTAGTGGTCAAGAGACCTATGATCCCCAATCGTGCCAAACGTGGGAAGTTCGAGCCAAATTATGAGGGCTCGTACATCATAGACAAGGTCTACCAAGGTAGGGCTTATTTGCTCATGAATATTCATGGCGAAAGACCCTTCAGGCCAATAAACGGTCAGTTCTTGAAAAAATACTACGCCTGACCGAAACTTCTGTAAACTACTACAAATCGCAGCATCCTAGGGTTGACCCAAAAAAAAAACGGTACGTCCACAAGCAAAATGGGCACGGATGAAAACCCGAAAGGGCTCCGTGAGTAAAAATAGCAAGGCTACCGGCGATGTTTGTGAAAACCCGAAAGGGCGCAGACTCGTAAAAAAAAGGGTATGTCCACAAGCAAAATGGGCATGGATGAAAACCCAAAAGGGCTCCGTGAGTAAAAACAGCAGGGCTACCGGCGAGTTTGTGAAAACCCAAGAGGGCGCAGGCTCGTAAAAAAATTCGTGCACACTTGCAAGATCCTCTCGACCTTGTATGGAGAAAATACCTGCGTAGGATCCTTACGACTCACAAGGGAGCAACACACTTAGGGATCCCCACGATTTCTAAGGAGAAATTACACTTACAAGATCCTCACGACTCATAAGGAGAAATCTCTTATGAGACCCTCACGGCTCATAAGATTCAAAAGCCTTAAGCCATCACCTTTCCCAGATTGCCCTACAAGCGGCTCAACACTGACCCTTGTAAACAATCCACGGTCACAAATGAACATCTCCCCCACCAAGTCCCACCATCGACGAGGAATGTCCTCATTTGGTGAACAAACACTTTGTCACGACCCGAAAGAGCACGTGACTGGCCCTTGAACCATATGAAGCCTATAGGACTCTATCTGATCCAAGTAAGCCAAAAACCCAGAAATCTAAAACCATTTTGAAGAATAAGTAAAGAAAACTGGTTTAAAGAAGTGAAGAAAACATGTTTGAAATCAAGGTTTTTAAATAACTAAGCCGAATGTGCATTTTAAAAACAGTAAGTCTTTTCTAAAAATTTCGGCAGAGTTTCTTTTGTAAAACTGGCCCCGAATGGGGTACAACAAGGATAGCAATATATAAGCAATGATAAAGGCATCCCCAAGCGGGAGCTAGCTCTCCGTCAATCGACGGTCACAACCACACATGCAACAATAATATACAACGCCAAGTGGCGAGGATCAAATCCAAAAGAAAGCTCAAAAGCAACAAGAAAACCGCAATACTACTAAGCGCGACTCTAAGGTCGAAATAATAAACAAGTTTTGGTTGATGGAAATTCTAGATACAATGAAATAAATAAATACAATGGTGGTTCTTGATACGAAAGAATCCACCTACCCAAGCAAATCACCCGCAAGAAGGAAGTGTGCCAGAAATGCCGCAATAGAACCTGTACGGCAGAACCTGCAAGAACTGTGGCACAACGGGGGTGAGTTGCCAACTCGTGAATAGAAACATCTACAAGCAGAAACCGAATGCAAGACATAATCCTAGGTCAATACGATCAGTATAGAAAATCCTCAATATAAAACATGCAGCCTATAGCAAGGCTAGGGTAAATATCTAACCCGAGTGCAATCTCATGTGTCTGTGTCAGTGCCTCAGATAACAATATAGCATATGAATGAGATATGAATGCGAGAAAACAGAATACATTTACATGAGGCAACTGTTTTCATACTTTAGTGAGATTTCCCTTGTATTTTTAAAATGAGGTACCATAATGAAATCAGCATAAAACTGTGCCTAGCATCGGCACAAACGAAATCCCAATATCTCGATATCTCAAAGTCTCAACCACAATATCTAGGGCGCCGTCAGTCCAGACCGGCCCCTACCATCCATCTCAAGACCACGACGGTATCCTCCGGATATCCGACGCGTCGGGTAAAATCACCGGTAGGTAGTGCTCCCCTGCCAGGCTCACATCGTCATCACCACGCGCTTCTTGCCCCGGGGTACCTTACCGGGTCCACCATGTACCCGAAACGGTTCATCCGTCTCCTCGAATCGGGTTTCCAAATCCATCAGCAAACTCATGGTGGACGACTCATACATCATGGGAAAACCGCACCTTTTTTATTTTAAAAGAGAGAATAAGATTATTTGTGCCTTTGCGGTTTTCCCCCAAATCCAGAAAATCTCATAGAAATCCAAATCCAAACCTCAATAGCACGTAAAATAATGAATATATGCATGAGAATCCATGAATGCGGCATAACAATGAATAACAGTGTGCAGGAAGTAGCAGGTAATAACTACAATGTCCAATCTAGCATATAAGGCGAGTACACTTACAACCTGTCTAAATTATTAGCTAACAACCTATATCAATGCAATAGTATTTCTAAAGTGTACGTGGCATGGCAATTACCGATGAAGATGTGTGTGAGCCGGCAAGTAAGTGTACGTGGTACATACGCATCATCGGTAATGGTGCTGGTGTCCTATCAGCATGATATTAATAATGGAGTATGAAGCATAAAATAAGAATGCGATGCAAACCGAACCACAAAAAGGGAGTGGGAGCTGAAACTAGACGTAACCAAAACTTATCTGCATTAATCTAATATAAGTCCTACGAATGGTGCCTTTTGAAATAACACGAATCATGGGGTTTTGAAAATAGGGGCTACGGTGTTTTTATGAAAAGATACGTCGTTTT
Organism: Agapanthus africanus; assembly: GCA_030015575.1. Lineage (NCBI taxonomy): Eukaryota > Viridiplantae > Streptophyta > Magnoliopsida > Asparagales > Amaryllidaceae > Agapanthus > Agapanthus africanus. Next base: position 400,493,223 of record CM057339.1, read on the forward strand.
TGAAATATCCGTAGATTCCCTTGAGCTGTCTTTAAAAATACCCACGATTCGTCAGTTTTTGAAATAGGTAAGAAGTCTAAGCTACTCTAACAACTACACTAAACTATACGGCTGAACTAGCAAGCTGAACTACAGGTAAGGAAACCGCCTAACATCTGAGTCGATATATATAAATATGTATAAGTCGGTGATCCCGCCTCAATAGTATCGCGTACGATACAGTATATCATCTGACATCCTCGAGTCATGAGCGCGGATCTATCATCAATATAGGCTCGTACGGTAAATCGTCGTACGGCATCCCAATAGCTGGGTACGGGTCAACATCTCATTATCTCGTCACATAACAGGTATCACTATCATCAGATCATATAGTCTGGGGGTACTACTCTATGTCTAGTACAAATCGATACCATCAATGAAGTATGCATGCGGAGGTAAACACATATCCCAAGCCCGCAAGAATCACATTTCGTATTCCAAATACGAATCATATCAAATCACCGATCTCGCGGCACAAAGCCCACATCATCGACTCATCTCCAAAGTCATCCCATATCATCAACCACAGTGCAAGTACAAGAAACACACAAGTGTATACGTGTGGGTGCAAATCTATCCTATGGTTCGCAACTAGGAGCTATGCTAGTTATTTCTACCCCTAACTAACCAAAACACACTAAAGCTATCACACAGATAAATATACTACAAAGTACTAGTTACGGACTGCGGGGGTGCTATACGCCATCCACCCGACTCCCCCCTGTAGATATAATCTACTCACCTGTATCCTGCGTGTCGGTGTCGATGTCACCGTCATCTTCCGCATCGCCTCGGATCGTCGCGGTGTACCTACACATATCACACGTATCGCATCGCATCAAAACCAATTCAACACTTGAAACGACACACTAAATCCAATACGACACGCTAAAACCAACACGATACGCTAAAAGGCTTATAGGTTAGAACCTACGGTTAACCTTCGCAAAACAACCCGGAATCAGTCGATATAGACGTACAAACGTCATACGATCGAGATAACACACAAATACCAAAATCACCAAATCAAAATACGCAAAACCAAAACTGAACTCAAAGCAGCAACTCAAGAAAACGATCCCAGATTTCGTCTCAGGCCAAATCAGCTCAATTAAACAACTCTAGGGTGCTATGCAGGGTGTATATGAGGTATAGAATCAACATGGGCACCTAACTCCACAGTGTGGCCGGCCACACCCCCATAAAAACCGGCCTCGCCGGCCCCCCTATGCCCAATGGGGTCCGTTTGGTCAGGGTGGCCTCCTATGGTCTCAATTTGGTCCCTGGTATTGTTGAATTTGCCTGAAACAGTCCCAGTACATTCCAGATTTTCCTGCACGCTTCAGGTTATCACAAACCGACATGAAAGTCCCGTAATTCCGTATTCTTGGGTTTCAGGTTGTTTCAGGTCAGGGGCTTGGTCAAAATAGGGTCTAAGGTCACCAATTGAGTCCAATTGCAAAGCCATAACTCAAGTTTACCCTAATCCTCTCTAGTTTGGTCCAAAGTGCACAAAATCACACGATATCGATATGAAACTTTACAAGAGGCTAAAACACTTGAAATACTATAATGTTAGTGAAGGAATTACCTCAATAAAGATTCAAGAATCTTCCCACAGCACCAAAACAGCAACTTCCTTGGTCCATTCTATAGATCTTGGGCTTGTGTGCAATTTTAGTGAAATGAGTGTGAGGTTTTGAGATGGTTTTAATGGTGTTTCTTGGCTTGAAGATGGAGGAGGAAGTGAGGGAAGGGGCAGCAGCAGGAGGAGAGTGAAGAGGGAGGGAAATTGAGGAAATAGCTAAGTGTTTGGTCAATGGTTCAACCCATACCTCTTTCTCACCAACCCCATTCTCATTTTCTTTTCTTTTTCTTTTCTTTTCCTTTTCTTTTCTTAAAACCAACCTTCTCACATCAATAGTGATCCCAAAACAAAACCATGACAAGAAAATGTAACACAAGTTCAAAAATGATATGTGCACATTTTGCACAAAAAGCCAAAAAATCCGATTAGCGACTTTTAATCGCGATTAGCGCTAAATTAGCATATAAATGATCACAACACTTTAAAAAAATGGCATAATTCCAATAGATAACCCATTTTAGAATTTTCCATAATTTTCCATAATTTTTCTCCATTTGTTTGCATTAATTATTAATTTAATATTAAAATAATCAATAAAATAATATTAAATCATAAAAATTCCCAAAATTAATATTTTATATTTCTGAAAATGTTACAATCTACCCCCCTTATAGAAATTCGGTCCCCGAATTTAAATTTAAACCCCCACTACTAAAACAATTCCAGTAATAATCCATTTTGTCGGGGCTCCGAAAATAGCAATGCATAAAACAATCGTAGCGCAACGCATGCGCATGAAAAATGAGCATATAACTCAAATCAGAACTCCTTCAAGCATCCCGCAATCATCGGAGTCATGGGGAAGACATCAATACCAAATCCAAAGCAAAACCAATATGATATAACTCGAAACTATACATGTAAAATATATTCAGGTACTGTCCTCTGACTAGTCCTGCTCAGTACGAAAACACATAGCAATATCATAAAAACATACTGCTCTATAAGAAAAATCAATCCCAAACTACATATATAAGAATATCCTATGCGTCTGGTGCGCAAGGAATCAAAATCCATATATGTGTCAAACAGGTGTACAAAACAACATCTAGGTGCAACGGGTGTGCACGAAACATCTGTCGTCAACGTGTATGCCTGACAGAAAAATCAGGTGCATGTGACATGCACGAAGAATCCCGATTTAGTGCATCTGGCGTGCACCAAAATCGTATAACAAAACACTAAAGGTGCATGAAAACTACACTGGAAGTGCAAATCAAATCACTGCATACGGTAGGCATGAAATCTCAATCAATATCTCAAATGTAATAACTCTGCGCAAAATATATATATATCCAGTGGGTGCATGAAGCCAATATCCTGAAACTCAGTCATCAAAACTAAATCATGCAACAGAACGCCCAAAAAAAAAATACCGAAATCCAAAATGACGGATACGTGATGACTGAATCACAAAATCACAAATCATAAATACCGTCGTCGGTAGTTCCTCCTTCGAGGTCGAGAAGGAGTCGGTGCATCCACTGCTAGCAGCGCAGGATATCTACTTGTCTCTTGCTCACGGTCTGGCGTCCTCTGACCCTGGGTCCTTATCTTCTCTGCGGATTACCTATCACGCGGTCAATCGGCTCATCGGCCCTGTCAGGTGTGCTAACGGGGAAGATTCCGTTCTGGCACTTCTCTGGTCACCTCTCGGTCAAACCTCACGACCACTCGTAAGGCAGCATATCACTGGCGTCGGCCTCTGGCTCTCTGAAAGCACGACACACATCTGATCCTGGGTGCAAACATCATTGCAGCAATGTTCTGGAAGGAATCCTGCTCAAGTCTCTGCCGATCTTGCCTATGCCGATCTGTACGGAGGCTGGTACTCTCGCATAGTCTCTTCTCGTCCAATGGGCATCTGTGTCCTCAGCACAGCATTTCCTCGGAAATCGGTCGCATCCCAGCGCCTCTGTAAGCATATCAGGCCTCTGGTCTCGACGGAAGGTAATGACAGCTCATCAGTGTCTCACACGAACCTCTGGTTCCGCTCGTCTGCATCATCGTCCATTTCAACATCGCGTCTCTATCTGCGCACCGCAATGCCTTCGGCTACGGTCCATCCGAAGTCTCCAACACGGACTCGAAATCAAGATCTCGGTATCTTCCTCACTCGGTAGAAGATATCTAGCCGAGCACGTCCTCAGCGTGCGTGTCACATCTCTAATGTCGGCGGAGTAGGACGTCATCTCGTCGAAGTCTCATATGAACTCTTTACCCCACCTTGCTCAAATGTCGACTGATCCGGACTCGTCTCATCATGGCTACACGAACTGCGCTCCGACGGCTATGCTCGCACCTGGAGTCTCCCAAGCAGTGTCCCATCACGATATCCGAAAGATGTCGAATCATCCGATCGACTCGTCAGAACCTCATAATCCCCCAAGAGCTCACATCTCGGGTACAGTTCAATAGTATCGAGTACATGCCACAGCGTCGGTGGTCCAGCCGTAGAAGGGCAAACCCAAGCCTCACTAATGGCGCCGAGGAACCGCCGCAAACCCGAAGGTTCAAAGGCTTTCACACGGTCATTAAGTCGAGTTAGGGTTTCATTCTTCTAGAGGGTCCATAGAATCACCTGCATGTCTTTCCGTATACTTTAAACTTGGAAAATAGGCTCCTGACATTCGATCGTCTCAATCGACTCTCAACGAACCTGCGTGAAGTCGTCTCTAGCAGGAATCAATCCACCTGATGATCTCGCATCGGGGTAAGCGAACTCACCACACGTCCTAGTCATTCATCCTCGGTGACTAGCGACTCGCTATCATCTCTCTAAGTATATGCTCACGCTGCAGTAGCTCCAACCATCTGGGCGATATCTCATCATTTGCAGCAACAACTGGCTCATACGCCTGTACGCCGAACAATGCCTCAATCCTCCAGGAAAGGCAACACATTGGCGGTCATCTCTTAATCGGTCTGCTCTAGATCTGAGTAAGACTCTCCACACTGGAAATCTTCAACTCACTGGGCCCGCTCCGGCGCAAAATCGGACGAATCACCTTCGCCTCTCAAATCAGATAGACTAGCTATCATCTGTCGCGTATCTGTCTGAAAGCTCCGGCAATCTCAGCTCGTAAGTTCCGAAAGCAACATCCTGTCAATCTCAGCCACAGCTGGTCCATCTTTCTGCACGGTAGGCGACATCACAATCTCTGAGGTATGCTGTACATCAACAGTCCTCTCTCAACTGGCAGCTCTAACAATGGCCCTATCATCTGGTGCAAGACCAAGCACTCGCCTCCACTAGAGGTCACAATCCACAATACCAACTCGAGACGTTCTCATGTCACCAGAAAACACAATGGTCGGCCCTCGTACCAAACGAGCTCACACCGGCCGTAACCCTAGCAGCAGCCCAAACTGCGCTCAAACATGGTGACAGGAACCTCAATCGAGTATCAAGAGAGCACACTAGTGGCAAGAAGGGAAACAACAGATCCAGAGTGGATACATGATCATAGGAAGGAACACATCAATGAAGGTATGATCATGAAACTAATAGAATCGGGTATCTCAAATGGATGTATAATCCAGGATATGAAGAGAATCACTGATCTCGAAAGTATGTACATCCTAAGGTTCCTTAAGCGGAGTGGCGTGTCGTAAGTATGCCGCGGAACATACCAACGGTACGTCACTCTACTTTAGTCACCTAATCCATCAACCAAGGGTCATCCTAAAACGACGAAAGTTCGGGTTTACACCCCCTCGACCAAGTCTAAGTTCCGTAAGGTCAAGCCTAAGTTCCGTATATAAACAACTCCCTAGGCTCCACATAGTCAAACTTAAACTCGAACCAAGGTCAACCTAGCGCTTTGATACCAACTTTGTCACGACCCGAAAGAGCACGTGACTGGCCCTTGAACCATATGAAGCCTATAGGACTCTATCTGATCCAAGTAAGCCAAAAACCCAGAAATCTAAAACCATTTTGAAGAATAAGTAAAGAAAACTGGTTTAAAGAAGTGAAGAAAACATGTTTGAAATCAAGGTTTTTAAATAACTAAGCCGAATGTGCATTTTAAAAACAGTAAGTCTTTTCTAAAAATTTCGGCAGAGTTTCTTTTGTAAAACTGGCCCCGAATGGGGTACAACAAGGATAGCAATATATAAGCAATGATAAAGGCATCCCCAAGCGGGAGCTAGCTCTCCGTCAATCGACGGTCACAACCACACATGCAACAATAATATACAACGCCAAGTGGCGAGGATCAAATCCAAAAGAAAGCTCAAAAGCAACAAGAAAACCGCAATACTACTAAGCGCGACTCTAAGGTCGAAATAATAAACAAGTTTTGGTTGATGGAAATTCTAGATACAATGAAATAAATAAATACAATGGTGGTTCTTGATACGAAAGAATCCACCTACCCAAGCAAATCACCCGCAAGAAGGAAGTGTGCCAGAAATGCCGCAATAGAACCTGTACGGCAGAACCTGCAAGAACTGTGGCACAACGGGGGTGAGTTGCCAACTCGTGAATAGAAACATCTACAAGCAGAAACCGAATGCAAGACATAATCCTAGGTCAATACGATCAGTATAGAAAATCCTCAATATAAAACATGCAGCCTATAGCAAGGCTAGGGTAAATATCTAACCCGAGTGCAATCTCATGTGTCTGTGTCAGTGCCTCAGATAACAATATAGCATATGAATGAGATATGAATGCGAGAAAACAGAATACATTTACATGAGGCAACTGTTTTCATACTTTAGTGAGATTTCCCTTGTATTTTTAAAATGAGGTACCATAATGAAATCAGCATAAAACTGTGCCTAGCATCGGCACAAACGAAATCCCAATATCTCGATATCTCAAAGTCTCAACCACAATATCTAGGGCGCCGTCAGTCCAGACCGGCCCCTACCATCCATCTCAAGACCACGACGGTATCCTCCGGATATCCGACGCGTCGGGTAAAATCACCGGTAGGTAGTGCTCCCCTGCCAGGCTCACATCGTCATCACCACGCGCTTCTTGCCCCGGGGTACCTTACCGGGTCCACCATGTACCCGAAACGGTTCATCCGTCTCCTCGAATCGGGTTTCCAAATCCATCAGCAAACTCATGGTGGACGACTCATACATCATGGGAAAACCGCACCTTTTTTATTTTAAAAGAGAGAATAAGATTATTTGTGCCTTTGCGGTTTTCCCCCAAATCCAGAAAATCTCATAGAAATCCAAATCCAAACCTCAATAGCACGTAAAATAATGAATATATGCATGAGAATCCATGAATGCGGCATAACAATGAATAACAGTGTGCAGGAAGTAGCAGGTAATAACTACAATGTCCAATCTAGCATATAAGGCGAGTACACTTACAACCTGTCTAAATTATTAGCTAACAACCTATATCAATGCAATAGTATTTCTAAAGTGTACGTGGCATGGCAATTACCGATGAAGATGTGTGTGAGCCGGCAAGTAAGTGTACGTGGTACATACGCATCATCGGTAATGGTGCTGGTGTCCTATCAGCATGATATTAATAATGGAGTATGAAGCATAAAATAAGAATGCGATGCAAACCGAACCACAAAAAGGGAGTGGGAGCTGAAACTAGACGTAACCAAAACTTATCTGCATTAATCTAATATAAGTCCTACGAATGGTGCCTTTTGAAATAACACGAATCATGGGGTTTTGAAAATAGGGGCTACGGTGTTTTTATGAAAAGATACGTCGTTTTTGAAATATCCGTAGATTCCCTTGAGCTGTCTTTAAAAATACCCACGATTCGTCAGTTTTTGAAATAGGTAAGAAGTCTAAGCTACTCTAACAACTACACTAAACTATACGGCTGAACTAGCAAGCTGAACTACAGGTAAGGAAACCGCCTAACATCTGAGTCGATATATATAAATATGTATAAGTCGGTGATCCCGCCTCAATAGTATCGCGTACGATACAGTATATCATCTGACATCCTCGAGTCATGAGCGCGGATCTATCATCAATATAGGCTCGTACGGTAAATCGTCGTACGGCATCCCAATAGCTGGGTACGGGTCAACATCTCATTATCTCGTCACATAACAGGTATCACTATCATCAGATCATATAGTCTGGGGGTACTACTCTATGTCTAGTACAAATCGATACCATCAATGAAGTATGCATGCGGAGGTAAACACATATCCCAAGCCCGCAAGAATCACATTTCGTATTCCAAATACGAATCATATCAAATCACCGATCTCGCGGCACAAAGCCCACATCATCGACTCATCTCCAAAGTCATCCCATATCATCAACCACAGTGCAAGTACAAGAAACACACAAGTGTATACGTGTGGGTGCAAATCTATCCTATGGTTCGCAACTAGGAGCTATGCTAGTTATTTCTACCCCTAACTAACCAAAACACACTAAAGCTATCACACAGATAAATATACTACAAAGTACTAGTTACGGACTGCGGGGGTGCTATACGCCATCCACCCGACTCCCCCCTGTAGATATAATCTACTCACCTGTATCCTGCGTGTCGGTGTCGATGTCACCGTCATCTTCCGCATCGCCTCGGATCGTCGCGGTGTACCTACACATATCACACGTATCGCATCGCATCAAAACCAATTCAACACTTGAAACGACACACTAAATCCAATACGACACGCTAAAACCAACACGATACGCTAAAAGGCTTATAGGTTAGAACCTACGGTTAACCTTCGCAAAACAACCCGGAATCAGTCGATATAGACGTACAAACGTCATACGATCGAGATAACACACAAATACCAAAATCACCAAATCAAAATACGCAAAACCAAAACTGAACTCAAAGCAGCAACTCAAGAAAACGATCCCAGATTTCGTCTCAGGCCAAATCAGCTCAATTAAACAACTCTAGGGTGCTATGCAGGGTGTATATGAGGTATAGAATCAACATGGGCACCTAACTCCACAGTGTGGCCGGCCACACCCCCATAAAAACCGGCCTCGCCGGCCCCCCTATGCCCAATGGGGTCCGTTTGGTCAGGGTGGCCTCCTATGGTCTCAATTTGGTCCCTGGTATTGTTGAATTTGCCTGAAACAGTCCCAGTACATTCCAGATTTTCCTGCACGCTTCAGGTTATCACAAACCGACATGAAAGTCCCGTAATTCCGTATTCTTGGGTTTCAGGTTGTTTCAGGTCAGGGGCTTGGTCAAAATAGGGTCTAAGGTCACCAATTGAGTCCAATTGCAAAGCCATAACTCAAGTTTACCCTAATCCTCTCTAGTTTGGTCCAAAGTGCACAAAATCACACGATATCGATATGAAACTTTACAAGAGGCTAAAACACTTGAAATACTATAATGTTAGTGAAGGAATTACCTCAATAAAGATTCAAGAATCTTCCCACAGCACCAAAACAGCAACTTCCTTGGTCCATTCTATAGATCTTGGGCTTGTGTGCAATTTTAGTGAAATGAGTGTGAGGTTTTGAGATGGTTTTAATGGTGTTTCTTGGCTTGAAGATGGAGGAGGAAGTGAGGGAAGGGGCAGCAGCAGGAGGAGAGTGAAGAGGGAGGGAAATTGAGGAAATAGCTAAGTGTTTGGTCAATGGTTCAACCCATACCTCTTTCTCACCAACCCCATTCTCATTTTCTTTTCTTTTTCTTTTCTTTTCCTTTTCTTTTCTTAAAACCAACCTTCTCACATCAATAGTGATCCCAAAACAAAACCATGACAAGAAAATGTAACACAAGTTCAAAAATGATATGTGCACATTTTGCACAAAAAGCCAAAAAATCCGATTAGCGACTTTTAATCGCGATTAGCGCTAAATTAGCATATAAATGATCACAACACTTTAAAAAAATGGCATAATTCCAATAGATAACCCATTTTAGAATTTTCCATAATTTTCCATAATTTTTCTCCATTTGTTTGCATTAATTATTAATTTAATATTAAAATAATCAATAAAATAATATTAAATCATAAAAATTCCCAAAATTAATATTTTATATTTCTGAAAATGTTACACACTTGTAGGTCCTCTCAACTTTCAAGGAGAAAATGCTCTTATGAGATCCTTACGACTTATAAGAGAGAACACCACTTAGAATTCCTCACAACTTCTAAGGAGAACATACACCTATGAGATCCTCACGACTTGTAGGGAGAAACACCTTTATGAGATCCTTAGGGCTCATGAAGTCAAAAGCCTTAGTCGGCAGGGTCCTAACCCTGTTTGCTAAGCCACCTTTTTTCAAATCGACAGAGGCAAATGATGATTGGCTCCTGGTAATGTCTCAGTGGTAGCGATATCGATGCCTAAATCGGTAATAAATTCCAAGTTCTTTCATGTAAAATGATGATTCGCTTCTGGAAATATTTCAGTCGCAGCGATGCTGATACTAAGATTGGTATCATATCCCAAGTTCTATACTCGCGGCGAAAAGTCAGCGAACCATAAATGCATATGAAATAGCCGAAATGATGGGGCAACTTGCAACAAAGTCAGCAAGTAAAATATATGCATACAAAAATAGCCGAAATGATTGGGAAACTCACAATAAAAAGCAGCGAGTAAAAAGAAAAAAACAGCCGAAATGATTGGGCACCGCGAAAAATAGCCGAAATGATTAGGCAATCGCGACTTTCGCAATATAAAAAGCTGAAATGATAGAGCATCGCGGAAAGAAATAAAAGAAAAAGAATGAAAGAATGAAACTTTTGCCTTGCAGGTAAGTCCATACTAACCCCTATATACAATCCATGGGCATAAACGAAAAAGGAACCACATGTCCCAACAAACTCTATCAAAGGGAGAGTCAGGTCTCAGCGGCAATATCTGCATCCCAGAAGACCAGCAACGACGTTCCTCCTCATGCCAGCAGGACACGGACGCGACACTACCAATCGGAGCAACGGCAAAGTCTCCAGTTCCAAGACTCTGCGGTTCACAGACAACCTAAAGTCAACCACCGACACCGTAGAAAACGGAGAAAGCCGACCCCGACACCGTAGAAAACGGAGAAAGCCGACCCAGACACCATAGAAAACGGAGAAAGTCGATCCCGACACCATAGAAAACGGAGAAAGTCGACCCCGACACCGTAGAAAACGGAGAAAGTCGACCTTGACACCATAGAAAACGGATAAAGTCGACCCCGACACCGTAGAAAATGGAGAAAGTCGATCCCGACACCGTAGAAAACGGAGAAAGTCGATCGCCGACACCGCAGAAAACGGAGAAAGTCGACCCCGACACCGCAGAAAACGGAGAAAGTCGACCCCGACACCGGAGAAAATGGATAAAGTCGACCCCGACACCGTAAAAAAGGGAGAAAGTCGATCCCGACACCGTAGAAAACGGAGAAAGTCGATCCCGACACCGTAGAAAATGGAGAAAGTCGACCCCGACACCGTAGAAAACGGAGAAAGTCGATTCCGACACCATAGAAAACGGAGAAAATCGACACTGACACCGTAGAAAACGGAGAAAGTCGACCCCGACACCGTAGAAAACGGAGAAAGTCGACCCCGACACCGTAGAAAATGGAGAAAGTCGATCCCTGACACCGTAGAAAACGGAGAAAGTCGATCCCTGACACCGTAGAAAACGGAGAAAGCCAACCCTTGACCTCCCCATCGGAGCAATGCTTCGATTTGGAAACAAGTCAACTCACCAATCACTTACGAGTCCTCTCGACTTGTAAGGAAGAAAAAGCTCTATTGTGAGATCCTTACGACTCTCAAGAGAAGACGCACTTAGGAATCCTCACGACTCTTAAGGAGAAAATACACCTACGAGATCCTCACGACTCGTGGGGAGAAAAATCTTTATGAGGCCCCCACGGCTCATAAAATTGAAAAGTCTTAGGCGGCAGATCCTAACCCTGTTTCCTAAGCCATCGCTGCCTTACAAGGAAGTCAAGATGGACTATCTACGAGCCGCATTTGTCAAAGCCACATTCGCCAATAAAACAAAGAAGCTACTTACGAGTCCTCATGATTCGTAAGGAAAAATACCCAAGTGAGATTCTTACGACTCACGGAGACGATGAACACATAGAAATCCTCACGATTTCTAGGAAGAGTTTGCACCTATGAGATCCTCTCGACTCGTAGGGAGAAATAACCTTCTTGAGACCCTTACGACTCATGAAGATAAAAAAAAAGTCTTAGGCTATAAGGACCCTAAACTTGTCTTCTAAGCCTTCAATTCTATGGCCATGCATAACTCTGCACTACTTCACCCACGTACATACTTACGTGTGCAAAGTAGTGGGGGGCATTTGTTCCCGCCAAAATTTTCTGCGCAAAAGAGCCCAAAGTATCAAATGGCAGCGATACGCTTAAGAAAATGCAAAGCAGTATTTTCCGGCCTGTATTTTGACAAACTCCCGAATGAGAACCAACTAAATTCTGATGGTATCGAAAGTGTATCGAAAAATCCTTCGATTTAATATATTAGGGGCCTCATAATTCATCCGGGATCAAAATTTATAAGCAAATGTGCTATGCACGTGTAATCTAAGTAATGCTCTACTACATAGGGATACATTTTTTTCCAACATCGAGAAAAAGAGAGATCTCTTCTCTACCACTACCATATAAATAAGAGGGGATACCTCTTAGAAAAGAAGAGAATTCAATTCTCAAAGGAGCTTAGTACTCCATAGGAGCTTAGTGCTCCAAGTTAGGGTCATAGCTGTCCCCCCCCCATAATGCGCATATGCGTAAGCGCTATGTGCGCTACGTACAACGCACGTGCACCCGCCACGTGCGCACCACGTGTAACGCACGTGCGCACCACGTGAGAGGATTCAATCCTCAAAAGAGCTTAGTGCTCCAAGTTAGGGTCATAGCTGCCCCCCAACGCATATGCGCAAGTGTCATGTGCGCTACGTGCAACGCACGTGCACCCGCCACATGCGCACCACATGCAACGCACGTGCGCACCACGTGCGAGGATTCAATCCTCAAAGGAGCTTAGTGCTCCAAGTTAGGGCCATAACTTGCCCCCCCCCATAATGCGCATATGCGCAAGCGCCATGTGCGCTACGTGCAACGCACGCGCGTCCGCCATGTGCGCACCACGTGCGAGGATTCAATTCTCAAAGAAGCTTAGTTCTCCAAGTTAGGGCCATAGCTGCCCCCCATAATGTGCATATGCGCAAGCTCTATGTGCGCTACATGCAAACATGTGCGCCCAACACGTGCGACGCACGTGCGCCCAACACCTGCGACGCACGTGCGCGAACTTAAAGAAGACTTTTTCAGCAGCGAGAAGCTTAAGCTCCAGACTGTTCTTCCCCCTGATGAGTGGGACATGGTTCAAAGGGTGCATCCCTCCACACCTTCGATATATGGCGATGTAATCTCTCAGTGTCGTCAGAGAGGTGATGGGTCCCAACGACCAATGATCCTTCTTTCCAAAAAAGAAGAAAGAAGAAAAAGAGAGGAACCCTCCATAAACTTCAAAAAGAAAAAGAGAAGAGCAAGCACTAAGAAAAAGAAATTTTCTTCAAGGTAAATGATAATAAGTGAGATCATAACATCTCCTCGATTTTTGAGAGTTTAACTCTCACATCAAAAGAACTTAGTTCTTTTTCTGGAACACATATCTACAAGACAAAATCTTTAACAAAACAGAAGAGATTATAGCATCTCTTCATAAAAAGAAGAACTTAGTTCTTAGATCGAAAAGACAAAGTCTCTCTTCACAAAAAGAAGAACTTAGAACTTAGATCTGTGAGACAAAGTCTCTTATAAACGATAATTTAATTCTCAGAGCACAGAACTGACCAAAACTGCCAAAGAAGTGCTTCAGTGCTCCAAGTCTGGCGCTCAGCGCCAAGCGCACCACGTGCTCTTCACGTATGCGCTATTTCAAAAGAAGCACCTCAGCGCTCCAAGTCTGGCGCTCAGCGCCAAGCATACCACATGCTCCTCACGTGTGCGCTATTTCATAAGAAGCACCTTAGCGCTCCAGGTCTGGCGCTCAGCACCAAGCACACCACGTTCTCCTCACATGTGCGTTATTTCACAAGAAGCGCCTTAGCGCTTCAGGTCTGGCGCTCAGCGCCAAGCGCACCACGTGTTCCTCACGTGTGCGCTAAGGAAACACAAAGTGTTCTTTAAATAAAGCCCGGTGCCATAAAAAGTGTTCAACACTCAGTAAAAGACAAAAGAAAAAGGGGTGTCAGAACCCAATCTAATGCTCAGCATTATTGAACCAAAAGGGACTGAGCCCAAACAAATGTTCAACATTTTATTCAAATCTGAGTGGACTGAGCCCAAGTTGGCCATAAGTTCTCAATTCAGATTAACTGGTCCCATGTGCTCACAATCTCTTTAATTGGTCTTAGTCCCAAACCTTGACTACAGATCTCTCAACCAACATCGGTTCAAGGGTACATCTCTTCGCACCTTTGATATGTGTCGTTGTAATTCTTCAACGTCTTCAGAGAGGTGGCGGGTCCCGACAACCAGAAATTTTACAGACTATGACGTCTTTAAACCCCACAGACTATGATGTATTTAAACTAGACTATGATGTCTTTAAACACAGATTATGATGTCTTTAAACTCCATGGACTATGATGTCCTTAAACTTATAGACCGCAACGTCCCTAAACTAAAACGATAGAGTCCAAATACTCTTTCGTCGGATCTAAATGATCCCAAAATCCTGTTAAGTAGATCTTAGTCTAAAATTAAACTAACATATCCTCAACAAATGTTTGAGTCGATCTTAGTCTAAAATAAGACTAACGATTCTTAAACCAACCCAAACTCAAATATAAGAAAATGCGGATTTGGACTAATCCACGCCCTACGGGGACAACATAAATTAGTCTCCATATACAATCCACGGGCAACCAAAAATAAAACAAACACACACAACACGAAGTGACCTTCTGAAGCAGGAGAAAGTGGTTATCGCGATACGGTAACGTAATTAACTGCAGGGGCTTGCGCCTGCAGGGAAGAGCGTCCCCACAATCAAAAACCCCTCGTACACGAGGGGGAATCTGACGAAGTCTGCTACAACGGCCGCATCTGTCTAAACCTCCGATATACGGTGCCATAAATAAACTTGGCATCTTCGGAGAGGTGGACGGATAAAACCAAATAGCATCTGCCCCCCAAATTCAAGCAAGATGACCTATACGGTTCCGTCTCTGTTTTCGGCGGCGAACACTGACCTCAGAGCTGTGATGACATTCTCGTCCCGGTGCTCGGGAACTTCAAGAAGAGCGTTGTAGAAGCGAGTGACGTATCCTTTAAAGGATTCCTTGTTCCCCTTCTTTATAGTGAAGAGTTAATCGACGGTTCGCTTCTATCGTCTATTCCCAACGAAATGTCGGAGAAACTGGGCAGCTAGCTCATCAAAGGTAAGATGGAGCATGGCGTGAGTCCTCGGAACCAGTCTCGTCCTGCCCTGATGAGAGTGGCGGGGAATGCTCGGCATTAGGCAGCGTCGGAGTTGTCCTGGAAGCTCATGCCCGCCGTAAACGCGTCCAGATAGTTTTTTGGGTCGGACTTCCCGTCAAAAAGAGCCACTTTAGGAGGCTTGTTTCTGGACGAGACGCGGATAGCGAATAGCTCTTCAGTGAAGGGCTTTGTAAGCGAGTCGGCGGCATACATGGCCATCTCGTTTGATGGGTGACCCTCCCGATGTATACCCTCGATTTTCTTTTCGAGGGCGTCGAGACGGTCGTGGTACCCCGAGGATTTGGCGTAGTCGGAGTTATAGCCCTTCCCGCTGGCGGCCTACGCCTGGCTGCGGCTCCGATTCCGTTCTATAAGATTCCTCAGGTCTCCTGGAGAGGTCATTCTTGAGTCTTCGCGGCGATTGTCGCCCGCGCGACCCCGTCGAGGGAGAGGGTGCCGGCCTTGCCTGGGAGCAGGCGAGCTGACTGACACCTCCTCGGGAGGGACGGGAACGCGATGGGCCTCGGGGAGGTGGGCTCTTTCACGACACCTCAGCGTGGAGCTGTGAGGCGCCCAGCGGGTCATTTAATCGGTTGCCGCGGGGGACCTGTGGCCGCCATAGAGAGCAAGACGTTGTTCAGTGGTGCCAGCATGGGCAGTGTCATCTCCCCCTCTGCGGAGGTCGTGATCCCAGGAAGGGGAACGGCGACCTGGGGGGCTTAGCCTGCCGTTTGGACACGGACAAGGGCATCCATTATGGATGTGAGCCTATCGATCCGTGCAGAGAGGGCGTGGGATGGCGTTAGGGGGAGGAGTGGATCCGTCCGCGCCTCTATTGTGGGGAAAGTGGCGGCTTGTGCTTAGATCGTCGCGGTGTTCACTCGCCATGATTTCGAGATCGGAAGATCAACTTTCGATTCCCACAGACCGGCGCTAACTGATGGAGGTATGGATCTCCTTCAAATGTTGTCCTCCGTCGATCTGTCGCGAGCGTTGATGAACAGCTGAGATTGGGTTTGAGGGTTCCCTCCTTAGGCGTGTGGATCTCAGTGGGCTTGTTTTGAGGCGAAACCGAGCTATCTGCAAAAGAAGTCCCATGGTGGTAGTACCACCGTGGACCCTCCGACGATCAAGTTAGCCGAGATATTTGAGCAGAGTAGCGGCTTATTGGAATGAAATTGCCTTACATGAGCCGTCTAGGAGAGGGGGTTTTATAGCGGTCTCCATGAGCTAGCTGGCGCGAGATCTTCGTCGGCCGTTACGCCCCTGTCGTTACGCCTGCGCGAATGACGGGATCCCCCCATTAATGATGAGATACACTCGTTAATGGGGGATAAGGCGGCGTGGAACGCGGGATCGTAGGGCGGCGGGTATCTCGCGTCTGGCGAGATACGCGGAGCCGTGGCGGAGGCGCCTGTGATCTGCGTTCTAGGTTGCTCGGTAGAGCCGGGGAGGCTTAGCTCGGCGAGAGGCCAAAGAAAGGCGGGAGGCCGAGCATGTTTGGTTCTGTGATAGCTTGGAGATGAGCCGGGAGGGCTGAGGAAGCTCAGCGCGTAGGGGGCTCGGAAACAAGCCCACGGTCATTTGTAAAGCGTGCATAAGAGCGTTCAGAGGCCCATAGAAGGTCAGGACACACCCAGGGACGATAGCCCGGGAAGAGCCTCCAACGCATAGTGTTTGTCCTGTTTGTGTGAGCTCCGGGACACATTATCTGCCACGTGTTATGATCTGAGAAGTTCCCACTTGTGAGCATCATCAGTGTGTTTGTTTTTATCAAGCTCCCTGTCAGAGTCCGTAGAGAAGAAAAATTAAAACAAGACAAAATACTTGACAAATAAATACCCTGTAAACCCAAAAGCCTTGTCCTGTATAATTCGAACTTCAAATTCTTCTTTAACTTGAGTTTTGTGAAATCAAAACTTATTTCTCCAACATTCTTCTGGATTTGAAAGCTTTGCTCTGTCTCCGATCTCCGGCAAATATTCTATGTTATATTAAATCTATAAAAGTGTTGGAACAAATATGGAAAAAATTGTTTGGTAATAATCAAAGCTAAATTGGGATGAGTCCACGTTTTCAGATTATAAAAAAAGTTGATGATTTTATTCACCTAGAGAAGATTAATGGACACTTATTTCTGCAATTGAGCATATATTTTTTGGTGCATATATACGGAGTAAATTATTTTTTAATTGAACCACATTGCTAGGACAAACCCATAAAACAGAAAATAATACGAAAGTGATATATATAGAGAAAAGCAAAATCAAAACAAACGGACAAGAATAATTAACGAGGCTTGATCAATCTAACCACCTCCTCGAACAGAAGAAAAGCAATTTATAATCTCCAAAATTGTGAGGTTGAAATAATGGTGAAAGAACTTTCAAACCATAATCTCAAATACACCCAAAATCTCACAAAAAAGATGGTTATCTTATTTATTAAAGACATATCATAAAATTCCACACCAAAACCTTAAACTATCCATGATATATATAATCTCCAAATACTTGTCATTTAGATCTTGCGTCTCAAACAAAGTTTGAACCGCAGTGTAGGCCTGCAAATGGGTCGGGTTGGATCAGGTCCCAGACTCGTACCTGTTTATTTTTTCTGAGTGTAGACCCACCCATTTACCCTATGAATATCTATGAAATAAATCTAAATTCGGACCCGTCAATAATTTGTTCAAACCTACCTATCTTTTGATTTATTTAAAAATAAATCAACCATTGTTTATTTCACCAAGGTCTACACTGTGATATAAATGCATAATTAGAACTCAGAAACTCATAACCTAATTTTAAGAACTAAATTGTATGATAAAAATCAACACCAGAACTATAGATTGTTTATTTTTCAAATTTACAACTTTTGTAACTTGAAAACTATAATTTATCTAAAATATCGTATATATAAAGTTCACCGCTATTAAAATAAATTGAGAAATAAGAAATATACACAACTAAAAATCTACGGCTGCTGAGACATCATTCAATTTTCTTACAAATAGTATAAAAAAGCTTACAAATTTATTACTTATATCAAGCGCTTAAGGTTTGGATCTAACGGGTCCGAACCAAAGAGGCCCAAATCCGACCCACTTATTACACCAATAAATAGGTCTGGGTCTAGATGGACGACATATACCAGACCCGGATTTTAACAACTGGTTTGAGTCGGGTCGTGGTCTAGATCTGACCCATTGACATGCCTACTACAGTGGCTCCGCTCATGCGCCCTTAGGCCATGGACTTTGGGCATGGCTATCCTATAGGCCAAGCCCTCATTCTACGGCATCGACTCGCCCACCGACTTGACATAAAAGAGGCATCGAAAAACTTCATGGCCTTGACCACAAAAAGAAATGGCCATTCCATTTCGACAAAAGACCATACCTAAGTTCAATAGCATTGTGTCCGCTATCCAGATCATGATTTTCTTATCCCCAAAGGGAAAGGAAAGCTCCTTCTCTTTTGGGCCGGTTGTGGACGAGGATGGATTCGAACCTCCGACACCGTGGTTTATAGCCACGTGCTCTAATCCTCTGAGCTGCAGGCCCGTTCAGTACGAACTCGGCAACTAGATTGATAGGGCTCATCATAAATAACACGGCTACATGTCACATAATTCAAGGTACGCATAACACACATACATCTTCTCTAAGTTATTAACAATTGGTATGTGGTTCTTGTCCTGGATGTGAATCTATCACTTAATGCCTGAATTAGAAAAGAAAAGGGCAAAAGCATGAGAAATTAAAATTTAATAGAAAAAATAAGTTTAGGATAACATAAGTGTCATCGTATGGTTATGGGTCATAATGATACATGTGTGCTTGTCCAATTTCATGCAGAAGCAGTCAAAATGAAAAGTTTTGTAGTATTAATCCTAACGAGAAGACATGTCATCTTTATCTTGGATTATATTAATGTGATGCTACATGATAGATACTTATGCATATAAGTTAATTTCCTCCTAGTTTGTTGATGTCAATTGTTAGGGTTTTCGCTAGGAATGCAGGTAAAAATAAAAGTACATAATACCAATATTTAACATAATTCGCACAGGGCAAACATAAGAGTCTCTTTATTAATAATCAAGAATACATATGTATATTTTACATTCTCACTTGTCTCTTTCTTATCTCGTTCATATCTCAACGCTTATACACACACAAAGACTAATCTTGGTAAATCCCTCCACTTTTATCTATGGATGACTATTCTTTACCTTTACCTTCGTCTCTTCATACAAACACAAAAACGAGTATTCTGGTGAATCCCTCATCCTTTCCTATTTATAACACAAAATAATAAAACTCCTGCTCCAAAATTAGAATCTCATTTAATCTCCAAAACGATCTCTAACAAATTTTCAAACAAATCTTCAAATAATTCTTAAAACAAATTTTCCTAATGATGCTCGTGAAAAATATCTTATAAATCTTCCAATGTCTCTTCAAATAAATCTCCAACAAATTCTCTTAATTAATATTCAAAATGAATATTTCCAAAACAACCCAGAATTAGACCCGAGACAATTTGAGCCGGCTCAAGATTGTCCTGAGCCATCTTTTGTATCCAGAGAACAAATGATAATTCCAAACGACTTATGAGCCAGCTCAACCCTTTTTAAGCCGTCTCATACACATGTGAGTCGAGAATACAAGACAAACGATCAACATCAATTTTGAAAGTGAAGTGAAAGTGATCCATGCATAAGATTTCTAAAAGACCTGAATTTTTTAGTTTCTTGTGCTTAGCTTGTTTGGATAATATTCTGCATCTACTTGTAGCCAATCAAATGCCTAATGGATTTAGGAGTCCGATTTAATTTATATGATGACTGGTTTTTGGCACAATAATTTAAATATTGAGGTTTTAGATTAAGGTTCTGTAAATCTTTAAAAATTAAAAGGGATGGCGTGGTAATGATGTCTATATGTTTTTGTAGAGAGGATGGAGAGAGGGATTTGGAGTTTGAATTTTAAGAAACGCTATAAAGTTTATATGTAGTGTTGATGTGGATATATTAAATGAGAGAATAGATTGATAGATTTTTCTTATTTTCTGAATTCATTTATTATATATATATAATCGAGCAATAACCTATTGACATGAGCTACCACTTTTGAGTCTGCATAATGAAGGGAAAGATGTGTACCCATTGAGATTGAATGAAAAGTTTTTAGATAAATAAAAATAAACTAAATAGAAGAAAATCCCCCTCTTGTTTCTTCTCCTTTTTCTTTTTCTTTTTCTTTTTTTCCCTTGGGAAATAAGCTATTTCATGCTTCGTAACTTTGAATTCTTGCTTGAGAGTAACAACTTGCTCATAAAGCAAGATGCAAAGTGCTAAGCTTTAGAGGAAAAAAGAAAAAGAAAAAAAATTGCCATATCACAAAAATTAGAAGACAATAATGAATAAGCATAAAGCTGAAAAAATATGAACTCTCCCATAACATCGGATTCTTGATGCATTGCCCGCTTGATGATTTGATAGGGAGATCAAGGAGCAAGGTTACTATCTTCTCTACAATAAAATTGAAATTTCGCTTCGTATTTTTATTTGTGGGAACTGGCTCGTAAGCCTCACCTAAGTACACACCACTCCCGCACACACAGCATATACAAGCACACAACCAGGAACCCACAAATTTGCCCCCGAAAGCATTACTTTATTGCCACTTCCCCTCTTGAGGTTCAAATCCCGTGCTTTTTCGAGAAGGGGAAGTTTCATAACAAGTGAGCTATTTGCTCATTGGTTCTCACATATATTTTGTTAGGTTGTGAACACAAACTCTCAGGCAATTCACCAATCCAAATTGTCAAATCAACACAAAACTGGGCAATACATGGCCACATGAAGAAAGGCTTCATATCCAAGTTCATCACATACATTTAGAGCTTATAATAGTTGTAACTCATACACTAGAGAACTTTAAAAGCCTGATACACAAGTCAAACACAACTTACCCAATATCGCAGCATCCCTGAACAAATAGAAAACAATTCCAAAGAGTTAGAAATTTCAACTTCATATATCTCATTTCTTTACAGTACACAAACATAACTTCAGAAGTCCATTTGCACAATCTCTATTACTGAATATATCAAATTCCAAGTTAAAACAACAAACCAACATGTTGAATAACCAAGACAGGCATCAAGTTCATCACAAACATTAAGAGGTTCTAATGAAGAAAACATGAACAATCCAAATATAGCGACCTTCACATGCCTTAACACAAACAAACATACCTTGCACCTCTGAACAATCTGAAACCACTTCAGAGTTAAATTATGAGTTGCATATATCTCTAATATTTTTATCACATAAAGGTAACTTCAGAAGGCTAATACACAATCAAAAACCACTTCAAACAACCAATTAATACAACTGATTTAGAGTCTGAAATACCATACAAACACAACCTAAAGAATGTTACCACTGAAACAACATAGAACCATTCTAACAGAGAACCCAATATGCAGATTCCTCTATTTTTCTACTTAAAAATGCTACAATCTCCATTACGCGACACTATTAGGTTTCCATGACGACAGAGCGTAAAGAGTCCTCCCCTTCCATCCTTGTAGAAGCCATCGACTATGTTCGTCAACATCGAAATCTTTATGATAAAAGGTCTTCACCTTATCCCTTGCTTTCTTCATTATATCTTGATTGACCGGGTGCTGCACAAACCCTGCACGTAGATTTCTCACCGACCACTGCTTATAAGTCTCGGGCCTCTCCTCTCTCTCCAACCCTTCACAAGCGATCACATTTATAGCCTCTCTTCCAAAAATCTCCCTCTCGATCAAAGACCTTTGATCATCTTCTCGTGGCACGATGGTCTCTAACATGTCATACAAAGATGAGAAATGAAACAACGCTTCACGAAAACGGGTCACAAAAAATGGAGCACTGTATGATCCATTAACGATACCGTGAATAAAGACATCGGGGTTCATTTTTCTTATCGTGTTTAGGACCATATTTCTCGGAGAATCGGCCACCACGGTCTCATCTGCCAGATACCGCATCTGGTACAGACAGTTGACAATAAGAACTTCATCTTCGTACTTATCGATTTCGAGGTCCTCGATTTTGACATCTTCCCATTTGGACGGGATCGATTTGTACTCAAATGGTAAATTGAAGGTACGGGCGTAATCAGCAAGCCTACGCCCAGTCTCTTCAATTCGTTCCCCCGGGCGAAACCCAGGCTGGGGGACATCGATTCCAGTGATACGAAGCATCGGGGCCCCACCTGGCCTAGCTGAGATACGTTGAATCAGAGAAGGCCATTGAAACCCGAAATTAATCCCAAAGTCCACAATATGAACTCTAGGCGCCTTCTCCGACACATTCAGAATCGTCTGGTTTGAGAAGAGATGGGAAATTTTCTTAAACGGGCATGCGGCCAGGTACAGCTGGTACGCCTTCAAGAACTCGTTTGCAGTTTTTCGTTTCGCCTTGTAGGAGTTGTATATCTCGCTTCCAGTGCCAGTTAGGCGAGCCTCGAGCCCATTGGTGAAGTAGTGGGCCAGCCTCTGAGACCCGTCCCCTAATGGGGAAGAATGTTGTCTGATTTGTTTCATCATCTCAGCAGTGCTTCTTTGATCGCCCGTTGCCATCATTTGAGCACATTGGATCAGTAGAGTCCTAAGATCCATGACTTCCTTCTTCATATGCTTCTTGCCTCTCCCCTTTCCACCATTTTGCGGGATTTTGATTGTTGTGTGCTGTAATTTTTCACGGATATCGCTCATGGCTTTAGAAAACGTATCCCCATAGCAAAGCAGCACCTCGTCGAATACCGTTGATCGCAACGCATCTTCATTAGAAACCGCCGACTGCTTAACACTCCTCCCTTCTTCCAAATCCGAATCATCACTATGTCGATTCTTTCTCCCCCTCGATTCAGAGTATGAATACTCCGATTTGACCTCGACCAGCTTGTTCTCTCGAATCTCTTCCTTCGGTTCCGACAGAAAAGAGAACTTTGAAAACCCATTCGACTCCAGATTGATAACCAGCTTATCATCGCTTGGAAGAAACTTCCGGGCCTCTTCTACTCCTTTATTAAGAAACAGGTTGAAAATACCACTGAAGCCGTCTCCCGACGACCCTAAGAAACTGTCGAAACCATTTGGGGAGACGAACGACGATTGGCTAGTGAATTCAAGTGGCAATTGGGACTCGGAATAATCATACCAATTGCCATCAACAACTCCACTACTACCGCTATCCGAGCTTAAATTCGGTTCGGGTTGTGTATAAATTGGCGAAGGTGGGTACTTTTTCCCAAGGAGTTCATAAAAGGGCTTTTCTGTGGCTTCAAGGGCAGAAAACTCATGGAAATCATCGATTTTTTCGGTCTCCTCCATGAGCATCTGGTTTATGTAATTCAGGGCGACATCAGAGAAAATTTCAGAGCCCTCATTAGAATCGGGGCTCGTATTCAAAGACTGAACAAGATTTGAACTTGGGGATGGAAAGGGGATTTCCAAGAACTGATCTTGTTGGATGAAAGTTTGGGGTTTGATCAATTTGTTGCTTGAAAACAACTCATTTGGATGGAATTCATTCATCATGCCCATGACCATTGATTTTGATGTACGAAAAAAGAAGTACCCAATTTAGCAACTGACCTAAAAATTACGACTTTGAAGTGAAAAAAAAACCAAGAAGATTGAAGGGATTGAAAGCAACTAGAGCATCTGAAAATGGAAATTCATGGCAACAGAGATAAAACCCTAGGGGAGAAAAGGATCGATTTGAGAACAGGACTATAAAGGGAAAACTAGGGTTTCGTCACATAAAGGGTAAATTATGGCAAAGCTCGAGAATCGTACCTTGAAGCGAGAGAGAGAGAGAGAGAGAGAGGAGACTCTAAGGTGTGAACCCTCTCTGGTGTTGCGGCTCCTTATAAATAAGGAATTTATTAAGAAACGTGACAAAATGTGAGAAATTTGTATATACCTCCTTATACTCTTTCCTAATTGTCTATGGCATTTTGGATGATGTCAGTAAGGATATTGATAAAGGTTGTAATTAGTAAATTAAAATGTCTTCACATGTATTGTAAAATATATGAACGTTGTTAAATCTGTATTTACTAAAATTAAGCAATGCATTTTGAAGCTAACAGACTGTTGACGAACAGGCCTCAAATTCTGCTTGCATTAGGTTATGTCTTATTATTTCAAAATATAATAGCAGCTTGCATTAGGTTATGTCTTATTATTTCAAAATGTAATAGCACGCAGGTGTGTCGGTATGTCAATCTAAGATTCCTAATTCTTACACTAGGGATAAAAAAATATTCTGGCCTTAATCTAATTTTATAAAATAGGATTTAGATAAAGATAAAACAATTGGTTAATCTGTAATCTAAAATCACATAGTAAATTTCACATTCCTGGATCAAGTTAGAAATTTAAACAAACCATATGCAAAACAGATATAGGTGTTGGTATATATATCTTGTATCCAGTAGTTGGCTATCAAAGTATGCGAATATGGTTGTGAATTGTGGTATAAAAAATTTGAAATTTAATATAAAACAAAAAATAACTAGACTTGATATGTAAGTGAACTATTATTTCATGATATTTACTCTCAATTTTTATTTCTCTAAGGGAACCCACCGTCGTCGGTCCCAAGTCTGGATGAGAAATGATGAAAGTTGTGATATGCTTGTGACAGCCAACATAAAATTTCATCGCATTCTAGACTTACAGCGGCCTAACGAGAGATTTTCCGGTTACAATTGGTTTGCGTTAAGTGTCTGCATTAAGTCCATTCGTATTTGACATAGCGATAGATGAGCTTACTAGAACTATCCTGAGATACTTTGGTGTATATTATTCGCTGATCGTATTATTCTGGTATATAAGACGAAAGTATGGATTAATATCAAATTAGAGTTATGGAGGCAAACATTGAAATCTTCGTGACTTTAGATTAAGTATGTCCAAGACAGCATATATGCAATGCAAATTTAGTAAACAGAGAAATCGAGATCACGGTGGTATAACACTAGATGAACAAGAGATATCGCCGAACGATCAATTTAGATATCTAGATTTCATCATCCAAAATGATGGGGATATCGATAGCCATATCAACCAAAGCATTCAAGCCGGTTGGTTAAAATGGAGGAGTGCCAACAGAGATTTTGTACGATCGTAACATTTCATTAACGTTGAAAGAGAAGTTTTATCGAAGCGTTATCCGACTTACCTTATTATATATATGGTATAGAATGTTGGGCTCCTAAGAAACATCATGCACAGAAGATGCATGTAACGGAGTTGCGCATATTTTTTTGGATGTGTGGTAACACTAGAAAAGATAAAATGCAAAATGAGAATATGTGCAAAGATTGGTGTAGCACCCGTGGATGAGAAAATGTGGGAAAACCGTATAAGATAGTTTTATCATATGCGACGCAGACCTACGGAAGGACTAGTCCGACGAATGGATATTCTTGATGTAGGCCGATTCAAAAGAGCAAAAGAGAGACCGAAAAAACATGGATGGAGGTGATATAAAAAGATATGGATGCCAAAGGCTTTAACGAAAGTATATTTTCATTAGAAGTGAGTGGAGGCAAAGGATTCATGTGATCGACCCATCGTGATTCTCATGTTGGTTCATGTAGCCTACCCCATATGCAGAGGACAAAAGGCTCAGTTGTTGTTGTTGTTGTTGTTGTTTAATTTCTCTGAGGGGAACAATTTTCTTACGGAATTTAAATTGGGTATATTGTTTTTATTCTAACTCTTCGATTAATAAAATCTCATGTCAGGTAGCTGTAACGTCTGCATTTTGTCTATACCATAATAAAAATTTTGTATTATTTTCCTTCGTATTTTCGTTCATATTTTAGTATTTCTTTTGATAGAAAAGTTTGGTTTAAGTAATTCTAAATTTAAAAATGAATTTTAGTATTTTTGAAGATTTATTTTAGTAAGTGGATTTTAGAAAAATAATTATTTTTGAGATGAAAATGGTTGAAAAGAAGTAAATATTGATTTAAGAATCTTCCTATAAGATTTTCATATTTTTATGGCAATTAAAAGTATTTAAACAATTTTTAGAAAAGGAAATAGATTTTAAAAAAGTTTTTATAAAAGAAAAAGAAGCAAAATGTTTTTTTAAATAAAAAAACCCAAATCCAAAACCTAAGTTATTTTATAGTATGCTTTTATTCCCTAATTTTCACTAATTATCTTTGGCCAGTTGCTTTTTAATCATGCACTTATTTGCATCATTTATATTTTGTGTTATTAGATAAATTAATTTATTACCAGTTTAATACAATATATTCCCTCATGTTATTAATTGTTTTTAATTAATTTATATTAATTGTATTAATTTGTATTAATGGTTATTAATTCGAATTAATTGATACCAATTTAGATGTTTTTTCTTAAAACCAATTTTAAAAGCTTAAATCCAATTTATCTCTCTTTCTCTCTCCAATCGTAGTTCTCTTTCCCTCTCTCTCACGATCTCTTTCTCTCTCTTCCCTTTTTTAATCCCCCAAATCATCCCCTCATCATCATATCTTTCTCATTTCAAAATACCCGAGGCCCTCACCTCCTTAGCCGCATCCTCTCGGCCGACCTCATCAACTCCTGCAACCCCTTGCCGTCGCCGACTCCGGCCGCATGCCTTGCCACCGGCCTCCTCTTCAAACCTCGACGGAGCTTCCTCCTTCAACCGCCGATTAACCTTTCCACCTTTAAAACCATCTCGCCGGCGAACTTGTCACGACCCACCCCCAAACACAGATAGTATTGTCCGCTCTGGTCGAAACCGCACGGTTTTGTCCCTTTGGATGAACCGGACTCAAGAAGGGGGCTACTTCCCAGTAGGTCACCCATCCTAGAATTTCCCTAGCTTAAGCATGCTTAACTACGGAGTTCTTGAAACTCCGGAGTTCCGATTCATCCAAAAGGTGCATCCGTGTTATAGGAGTGGTATCATTCCATTTATAGTTCTGATCGCGCCCTCTTTTGGAATGGAATTCGATACTCCCCAATGTTCTATAGTGGATCCCCGTGTGTATCCGTATCGGTTACATCCCCACCTCGATACCGGATAACATCGCACTTCTCACGGGGTAGGTGGTATTCATTCCCAACTCCACCTGGGGTATTACATCCCCCCACTTAGAACAATGGTTCATTCTCGAACCACAGACCTACTTTTGAGGGACCAACTTTGATACCATATTTGTCACGACCCACCCTCAAACACATATGGTATTGTCCGCTCTGACCGAAACAGCACAGTTTTGTCCCTTTGGATGAACTGGACTCAAGAAGGGGGATACTTCCCAGTATAGTTCCAATTCATCCAAAAGGTGCATCCGTGTTATAGGAGTGGTATCATTCCATTTATAGTTCTGATCGTGCCCTCTTTCAGAATGGAATTCGATACTCCTTATTGTTTTATAGTGGGTCCCCGTGTGTATCCATATCGGTTACATCCCCACCTTGATACCGGATAACATCGCACTTCTCACGGGGTAGGTGATATTCATCCCCAACTCCACCTGGGGTATTACATCCCCCCACTTAGAACAATGGTTCGTCTTCGAACCACATACCTACTTTTGAGGGACCGGCTTTGATACCATATTTGTCATGACCCACCCCCAAACACAGATGGTATTGTCCATTCTGGCCGAAACCGCACGGTTTTGTCCCTTTGGATGAACCGGACTCAAAAAGGGGGCTCCTTCCCAGTAGGTCACCCATCCCAGAATTTCCCTAGCTCAAGCACTCTTAACTACGGAGTTCTTCAAACTCCGGAGTTCCGATTCATCCAAAAAGCGCCTCCGTATTATAGGAGTGGTATCATTCCATTTATAGTTCTGATCATGCCCTCTTTCGGAACGGAATTCGATACTCCCCATTGTTCTATAGTGGGTCCCCATGTGTATCCGTATCGGTTACATCCCCACCTCGATACCGGATAACATCTCACTTCTTATGGGGTAGGTGGTATTCATCCACAACTCCACCTGGGGTATTACAGAACCTAAACACCCTCCATCATCCTCGCCACCTCCATCAACTCCAAAATCATGCCTTCAACCGCCGACTTCATGGTCGTCGTTGCCTTTGACCCTTCTCATCAGCAACTCTCCCTCGACCACACCCATGCCTCGTCCTCAAAACCGGAGCCGGGCCCCCTTCAACCTCTCACAGTCGACCAAGCCTAACCCCTACACTGTTTCCATAGCGGGCGCACTCATAGCCACTATCACGCCCGGCTTCCCAGTAGATGGAAACGATGACGTGGTAAGCCCGTGGTATATTTATTCAGAGAAGATCATTCTCTAAATAAACATACTAAGCTTATTGAAACAATAATACACGATGTAAGAATAAATGGAGACTGTACAATTTTCAACAAACATCTTTATTTACATTCAAACTTGAAATTTTTACAAATACATGAGTTTAACTGAAAAAGTAAATACAATAAAAGAAAATGCCTAAACAGGTGTGTTGGGGTCAAAAATTAAACTCCGGTTGACGAAGTCAAAGTCAGTCAATCCCCAGCCAAGCGGGCCCAAGCTCAAGCGAAGTGGGCCCAAGCCCAAGTCAAGACCAAAAATGGAAGGGGCCGGCTCCATGCCAAGAATGAAGCAATAAATTAGTTCAATGCAATTTTTTAGAAATAAATGTATGAAAAATAGGTAGAAAGCCAAAATTTTGTAAACCCTATGGCTTATGTGCAAAAAGAAATAAGCACATAAGGCATGGGGTGGCACAAGTGCTATTTGGCAAAGTCCAAAGGGCTATATATAAGGTGTGTAGCCAATAAAGACAAACATGATGAAAAAATCAACAACAACTTTTTCACTCTCTAAAAAATTAGGGTTCTGTGCCTCCTCCTTCCTCAAGGTTCTAAACCTTCTTTCTTTTTTTTGAATTAAATCAAGAGTTTAACTCTTCTTTTTCCAAAAAGAAACAATTTTTCACCATAAAACCCTTGAAGGAGAGCTCGGATCTTCCATCAAATCCCCAAAAGAGGAGATTTTTAAGTCTCGCCCCCTTTTCTCCAAAATCCAGCCAACAGAGAGGAGAAAGAAGGAGACCCAACTCCAGACTAAAAAGAAGATCCAGGGCTAAGGGGAAGAAGAAAGGGGTCCCCTTTGATCATCTCCAAAGATTTCTGGGAGTTCAACTCCATTTGTCAAGATGTTTTGGAGTTTAACTCCACAAATAAAACTCTTTTAGGAGTTTAACTCCATTCAAAATCTTTCGGAGTTTAACTCCATAAATAAAAATTCTTTTTGGGAAAACTCCACTTAAAATCTTTTGGAATTTAACTCCATAGATAAAAATCCTTTTCGGGAGTTCAACTCCTTATTTCGGGGCTAAGCCCCTTCTTTCTGCAAGTGCCCAGCGCCCACGTGTCGGACGCGTGAGGCGCTGGCGCCCAATGCCCACGTGCAGGACTCGTGAGGCACGGGCACCCACGTGCAGAGCGCGTAAGGCGGGACGCAGGCGCCCGGTGCCCACGTGCCGGGTGCGTGAGGCGCTGGCGCCCGGTGCCCACACGTTCTTAGGACGTTGCTCACCGTTTTTTTCTTTTCTTCTTTCTTTTTCTCATACACTCCACACAAAACACATTCCCCGCTAGAAAAAAATTTCTAACGTGGCGCTGCCCTGCATCCCGCAAAGGGGCTGCTAGCCCCCTTGACCCCCAGCCCGCTATCCGGGTATTGGGACCCCCGTAAACTCTGCGAGGCCCCTGATATACCCAAAACCTCTCAAGACACACACATACGTACACGGCATATTGAGTTCGCATGACCAGATTAACTCGTCAATCAGAGGTTCTCTCGCTTCAAAAGCGAGGGGTAATTAACAGCAGCTTAGTCCGCGGCTGCCGGAGATTCGGATCCCCACAATCAAAAAATCCTGGCCTGCTCCAGGCAGGGGGAATCTATACATGCCTGATAAGCG
The DNA here is from genome assembly GCA_030015575.1 of Agapanthus africanus. NCBI lineage: Eukaryota > Viridiplantae > Streptophyta > Magnoliopsida > Asparagales > Amaryllidaceae > Agapanthus > Agapanthus africanus. The sequence continues at coordinate 400,523,318 of CM057339.1, forward strand.
CGTGCATTCCCATCTCAACGGGGTGACGAAAAACACCCTACAGATTCTGGCACGCCCGGTGGGACCTTTTCTCTCCTCCCATATTTCGGGTTAAACGTTCATGCGAACTCAATCAACATATATATCGATTGCCTGTACTGAAGTCGTTTTTTTGTGTGTACAGGTTAACAAGTTTTCAGTCACAATCTCAAACTCAACAATTATGTCTCCTAAGACGAGGTTCGTTTCTGACGCGACTCTGATTCCCTACGTGGTCAAAATCAATGCCCGTGTGGTTCTCCCTGCAAGTCTCAGCCGGCAATGGGAGGAGTCACCCTGCAAATTTGGTTCCGTCATCATCTACCCTGTCGGAAGCGCTCCTCTGGTAGAAATCCCGGCAAACCAGGTGGCCAAACCGGTCTCAAGGGGAAAAAGACTGAACGTTGTGATCGCTAAGGCACCATAATCCAAAATTAAGACGGTGTTCGAACAACTCTCTGGTGCTCTAGCTGGGGGCAAGACTTCCGGTACAAAGGGCATCATCAAACATTGCAGACGAGCTCAGGCGACGACTCCAACAAGTGCACAATCAGGCATATCTCCAAAGCCCTCCATTGCCCGGTCTACGGCGGCTTCCCGAAGAGTCGTAGCCAGCCAAGTGCTCAAAACAGAAAGGTTGAGATAAAAGCGGCTCAGGTATCAAGCTAACAAGAGGGCCAGGATTTCGGCCAAATGGAATCTTGTGAAGTTCCAAGAGCAGGATCACCCCACGACGACGGCTGAGTCGGCCGTAAAAGTCAACAATTCTTTCGAACCTCTGAAGTGGATTCATAAAAACGCCATGACCGTTAGAATCAAGAAGACAGCTGTCTGAATGATGCTACAAAGAGACGTATTCCAGCCCCAACAGAGAAAGTATGACACCGTCTCTTCAAGAGTCTATCAGGCGCTCTGTGCCGCACGAAAACAGTGGGGCAAAGCCAAAAATGAAGCGCCGACACCATTCAAGAACCCGGTCAGGCCAGCCGCCTTCAGTCGATTGCCCGTTACCGAAAAACAAGGGCTACGACATCGGTCCGTAAAATCAGCTGCCAATAATGAAAAGATGGTTGGATACGTTATCCATACGGTCTATATGGCGGGCGCACGTCCCAGCGACAACTTGCGCAGCAAAAGTAAGGATGGGGCCACCACATCCCAAGCCCAATCTGACTTGAATGTGGTTGTCATTTCCTAAGATCACCCGCCTCCGCTGGACGAAGAAAACCCTCTCAATGAGGCCGATAGGAAGAAGGACCCCTCAGTCCATGTGGAGTCAAGCTCGGCCAGCGAGGAAGAGCCGACTTTTCGCCCTAGGACCGTAGAGCAAGAGCTATTTCAAGAGCTTCAAAAACAGCTCAGAAGCAAAGATAAAGAGATGGCCAAGCTCTACTCAAAAATTGATGATCTGACGAATGTTATGATGCAGCTCATGGCTCAAATTGATCGGGCGCCTTCCAACCAGGCACACGTCTCTACTCATGAGCCGGGTGATAACAACGTGAAGCAACTGATGCATGTCCCCTTGGGTCCAAGATTGGGTGAGCCGCACGAAAGCCGGCCACATTCCGCTTCTGGGGACACTTTGGCCCGAGATAGCACTATCCCTCTAACATAAGATCGGATAATGGATTTGGTCACTCGAAAAGTTAAAACATTGGTGGCCGAAGCCGAAGCTCGGAAAGAAATTGGCAGTAGTCGGCGGCCATATCCCGCACAGTACGATCTGATCGAGTTCCCGAGAAGCTACGTCATTCCTAAGTTCGAAAGATTTGACGGAACGGAAAACGCAAATCAGTACGTCACCCACTTTAAAGCGTCGTGCAGAAATACAAGGGGCAATGATGCGCTCATTCTTTGTCAGTTTGTCAACAGCCTTACTGGTGTCACTTTCGACTGGTACGCAAGTATACCAGACGGGTCCGTCACTACTTTCGCCCAAATGGAGTCTCTGTTTCGGCAAAGATTCATGAGTGTTAGTGAAAAAATCTCTATTGCTGACCTCATAAGAACCAAGCCGGAGAAGAACGAAAGCAACACGGACTTTATTGTCCGATGGCGCAACCTCGCTGTCAAGTGCGAACCGTCGCTAGAGCAGGATCAGTCCGTCAGCCTCCTCATTGGGAACCTCGGCAATTGGATGGTCCCATTCTTATGTACGACAGGCCTCAAGATGTTTCAAAAGCTGACCAAGAGAGTACAAATGTTGGAACGCTCGAAGCAAGAGTCTACCCCGGACTCTCACGGTGACAAGGCTTGGAAGAGAAGAAAAGATGGCAACCAAAAAAGTGGGAGCTCCAACAAAACTAACGCCTTCAATGCATCTGATAGTGAAAATAAGAGAAAGGCGGGCGGGTCAAAAATAGATCGGGCCCGAGAGCCAGTGCTAGGAGGAGAAGAGCCTTCCCTAGAGGAGAAAAAGAACAAAGTCTACTCTTTCAGTAGGGACAAGGTCTGCAAGATATTCAAGGATGCCCTGAACAACGGTCTACAGTTGCTGGAGTCGAAGAGATCTCACGAAGCAAAAATGACCGACAATCCCCTGTATTGCCTGTACCATAAAGTAGTGGGCCATGCGATCGAGAATTTCTACATTTTCAAAGATTGGATCAGAAAGCAATACAAGACCGAAGAGATCGAGCTATCCAAGAGTGTGTTGGTGAACAACCAAGCTACAACCACCAACTTTATACAGACAGAAGCTGAAGCCTTTTGGGAGCAGACAGCTGAATCCGCTGTCCAAAGAAATGAATCCGACTCACCGCAACCTCCATGGAGTATGCACATGTCCAAAAAGACGAAGAGGATGCTAAAGCTATTTCAAAAAGAGAACAGAATGGGGGGGCAGAAATAGCCCACCGTTTCAGCTACCACTTCGGCTCAATCAGGCTCAAAATCTAAAAAGCTCAAGAAAAAGAAAAGTGCAGCTCAATGCGAAAAAGAGTCTTCATGGAGATCGACCATTCAAAAATATATTGATTCTCTTGAAGACAATGAACAAAAGGAAAGAACTTTAATTCAATTGAAGGAGTTTTTCCCCATAGAAGCGGCTGAGATTCTAGAGGAGTTAGAAGAAGACTCCAATGATGAGATCCTTATAATGACCTGCTATGTCGTCCCCCTTGGTAGCGACTCTGAGGAAGAACTTTATTTTCCTGAAGAGGACGAGGAGCTCGCCATGAAGGCCAACCAAATCCAACTCAGAAGCGGCAAAGCTCTACCGCCAAATCAAGGCAACACTCCAAAAAGAAAGGAAAAACAAGTCGCTAATGAAGAAGATGGCAGAGAGCTTGCTCATGAAGACTCGAGTCATTCCCCAGTAGACTATAATGTCTTAGCTCATCTCCGGAAGCTTCTGTCTCTCTTAAGCATCTATGATGCTCTGGTCATGTCTAAGGATCTCGGAGATATTCTCATTCATGCTTTACAAAACCCCGAGTGGTACCAGGCTCGCTTTGCGAAATTAATATGAAAGAGGCCCAGTACACTCTGCATATAGCCGCGGTCACATTTAAGGATGAAAACTTGTTACTGGAAATAGCTAAGCACAACCAACCGCTTTACGTGACAGGGTACAGCGACGGAGATCGGATTAATCGCATATTGATTGATCTGGGGTCCTCAGTGAACGTCATGAACTTGTGGACTCTAAAGAGTTTATCAATGGACGTCCAACACCTGTCAAGGGAGAGGATTGTCATCCAGGGCTTCAATCAAAATTGCTTGCAAGTTCTGGGATCTATAGCTTTGCCGATCAGGTTTGGGGACCTACAAACCGAAACTAAAACTAAGATATACGTGATCGACGCCGACACGTCCTATAAGATCCTCCTGGGATGATTGTGGCTCCACGATTACGGTATCGTTCCTTCAACTCTCCATCAATGCATGAAGTATACTAAAAATGGCGATGAAAGACGCATTGACGAAGACATCCAGCCGTTCGGTGTGCATGAAATCCGATATGAAGATTCTCGGTACTTTGTGAACCCCCAAAGTGCTAAGCCACAACTGACCGAGGATAGAGTGGCCCCGAAACTCAAAAGAAAATCTGAGCCAACTGTCACTTTCAAAAGCAAAAACCCCCAAGTGCACCCGCGTTTCGACAGTGACACTGATGAGTCCGACACTGGAAGTCCGTCCTTCTGTAAAACTCACCCTCGTTTCGATAGTGATACGGACGAGTCTGACACTAAAGGCCCATCCGACAGCAAAATTCGCTCTCATTTCGGCAGCGACACTGAAGAGTCGGAGGAAGAGGACCCGCCTTGCAATAACTATGCAGATTGAGCCCTCATGCAAAAAGCGAAGCTAAGAGAAACTTTTGAGATTACAGAAGGGTCCCTAGCTATCACAAGGGTGCCAGAACAGATATGCAAGAAGCTAAATGCTTTGTCAATCTCTACTGTGAACCAACTGCAAACTTTCTACGTTCCCGGAAGGAAAAGTGGACAGAAGGGCATCATGTTTTATGGGTCAAATCATGTCGTGCACCCGGACGATTTGTCTTTCACGTGCCTTCCATATGAAAGAGGCATAAGAGCCGTCCTAAACCCCAAATATTATGCGCTCGTGATGTGGGAATATTTTAAAAAGTGCGGGTGTCGGCTATATCAAACGGACTCCGAAGCGAAGTTTTATGAAGGGCTATGGCATCCGCTTCATGTTCGATCACTCATCGATGGACGAATCCCAGACAGACGGGGTATAGATTTCATTCAACCTGATGTCAGAGTATGTTACATGATCCATGTTGGTGAAGCCGGCGAAAGGTCAAATGATGATGACGAGCTATCCGAGCCAGAAGAATCTCCTCGAGAGCTCGAAGATGGCAGACAAGCAATCTTCGACGAGCTAACCGAGGTTAATTTGGGAACGCTCGATAATTCAAGGCCGACCTACATCAGCTCACTCTTGTTAGAGGAAATGAAAGAGCGGATAATCGCCCTGCTGCATGAGGTTGCCGACTGCTTCGCATGGACATACAAAGAAATGTCTGGTCTCTCCCATGAAGTGGCCGTGCATAAGCTGGCTATTTCTTCTGATGTCAAGCCAGTCAAGCAAGCTCCTCGAAGAATAAGAAGGGAGCTAAAAGAAAAGGTCATCGAGGAAACTAAAAAACTTATCGATGCTGGCTTCTTCAGAGAAGAGAAATATGCGTACCGGATCGCATGAATCATCCCAGTGAAAAAGAAGAATGGGCAGATCCGAGTCTGTGTCGACTTCAGGGACCTGAACAAGGCATGCCCTAAAGATGACTTCCCGTTACCGGTCATGGAAATGATAGTCGACGATACCTCAAATTACGAGCTGTTCACCTTTATGGATGGCTCATATGGATATAATCAAATCAAGATGTCACTCGAGGATGAGAAACACACAGCATTTCGAACCCCGATCGGGATATACTGCTACAAGGTGATGTCGTTTAGTCTGAAGAATGTGGACGCAATATATCAAAGGGCAATGACCAAAATCTTTGATGATTTAATCCATAAAGTCGTCGAATGTAAGTTGATGATTTGGTCATTAAGACTAAAACCAAAGCCGATAACATCCGAGATCTCAGGACCGTTTTCGCCCGACTGAGGGAACATGATCTGAAGATGAATCCTCTGAAGTGTGCTTTTAGCGTGTCGTCGGGAAAATTCTTGGGCTTCATAGTTCGACATTGAGGGATCGAAGTGACCCATCAAAGATAAAGGCCGTCATGGAGATGCCTCCTCCAAAAAATCTGACGCAGCTAAGATACTTTCAAGGCAAACTCGCTTACATACGAAAGTTCATCTCGAACCTATCAGGAAGATGTCGACCTTTCTCAAAGCTCATGAAGAAGGGAGATCCCTTTGTCTGAGATGTCGAATGTCAAGAAACGTTCGAAAGTATCAAACGGTATCTGTTGCACCCTCCAGTGCTTGCTGCTCCTATTCCAAATAAACCGTTGATTCTCTATACTGCCGCGCTAGATAAGTCACTCGGTGCGCTCCTTGCCCAGAATAACGAGGAGGGAAAAGAAAATGCCCTCTACTACCTCAGTCGAACTTTAGTCGAGATGGAACATAACTATTCCCCGATCGAAAAGCAATGCCTGGCTCTGATATTCATTGTGAAGAAGCTGAGGCATTATCTTCTCACCTATCGGGTTATGCTAATCTCCAAGGTCGACCCGCTCAAACACTTAATGACCAAAGCAAGCCTCGCCGGTAGAATAGCAAGATGGGCTGTCATGCTGCTTGAATTCGACATAATTTATACTCCTCAGAAAGAAGTAAAAAGACAAGCCGTTACTGGCTTCCTTGCTACTCATCCCATACCAGAAGGGTTGCCACTCAATTGTGAGTTACCCGACCAACAAGTGCTGCATCTCGAGAATGATGAGCCATGTTGGGAGCTCTATTTCGATGGAGCCTCATCAATAAAGACCTCCAGAAAATCAAACGTCCCGGAGATAAAAGCAAGGATAGGATTGGTGTTCCTCACGCCATCAGGAGGAACCATACGACGTTCCTTTGCTCTTACCGAGACTCGCACAAACAACGAGGTTGATTACGAAGCTCTGATAGCTGGTCTGGAGCTCGCCATAGAAATGAAAATCCTTCGGTTACAGATTTACGGTGACTCCCAGCTTGTCATTAACCAGGTGAGCGGAGACTACAAGATATATAAACTCGAATTAGCTCGATACAGAAGCCAGGTGGTGGAACTCATGAAATAGTTCACTCACGTTGAACTAATGAGAGTCCCTAGGGCGTTGAACGGAAAAGCCGACGTACTTGCTCCCTAGCAAAAGAGCTGGCTAATCCCGACATGGTTGAAATTCTTATCAAAATCAGGAGCCGGCAAATTCTTCCCCCGGTCTCTTTACGAGAAGAGAAAAGCGCAGAACAAAAGAGCAATCATGCTGAAGAAGCTCTGATCATTCAAGACAAGCCCAATTGGAGAGAATCCTTCATAGAGTACCTCCGATACAACAAGCTAGCCGAAGAAAAATCTGCAAGGGTTCAGTTGAAGAAAAGAGCCCTCCAATATGTGTTTGTAAATAATACGTTATACCGCAGATCATATGACCAACTCTGGCTCAGGTGTCTGCCATCGGCCGAAGCCCAAAAAATCATGAAAGAAGTTCACTCAGGCGTCTGCGGAACTCACCAATCTGGCCCCAAAATGTGGCTTCAAATTAACGGCTTTGATATTACTGGCCTACCATGATAAGAGATTGCGAAGAGCATGCGAAAAGGTATCATCTCTGCCAAATTCACGGTGACTTCATTCAAAAGCATCCCAATCCGCTGCATCCTATGGTGGTGTCATGGCCCTTCGAAGTTTGGGGAACTTCGAAGTTTGGGGCACCGACATAATTGGTCCAATTGATCCTCCGTCATCTAAAGGCCACTGGTTCATATTGGTCGTAACTGACTACTTCTTCAGGTGGGCTGAAGCTGTCCTGCTAAAAGAAGTCAATACAGAGGATATTCTGACGTTCTTCCTGTATAATATTTTATACTGCTTCGGTACACGGAGAAGAATCATATTTGACAACGAGCCTTCTTTCAAGAGCTTCAAAGTCTCAAAGTTTGCTACTCAGCACAAGATAGACTGGAGATATTCCTCCATCTATAATCCAAGAGCCAATGGGCTGGCCGAACCTTAAAAAAAGTTCTATGCAAGCTCCTGAGGAAAAATGCTTCAACCAACGAGAGATACTAGAATCTCAAGCTCCACGAGGTGTTGTGGGCGTATCGTACTACGCACCGCACTCCAACTCAGTCCATTCCATACTCACTACTCTTCGGAGTGGAAGCAATCTTTTAGCTCGAAATAGAAATTCCAGGCCTCAGAATGGTTGTCCAGCATGGTTTGACGGAAGAGGAAAATGTCCTCCTTCGGCTCGGGAGCTCGATGTCTCGTAGAAAAGAGGTTCGCAGTACAGCAAAATCTGGAGCTGTACCGAGCCTAAATGTCATGGGCATATGACAAGATGACCCATCTCCGTACTTTCAAGAAAGGCGAATTGGTGTTGGTCCTCAAAAGACCGATCATCCCCAATCGACATGCCAAGGGAAAATTCGAACCAAACAGGAAAGGACCATACATTATCGAGAAAGTGTTCGACGGAGGATCCTACCAACTAATAAGTGCCAAGGGAGAAAGGCCCATGCAACCCATCAATGGCCAATATCTTAAGAAATATTACACTTGAATGTTCTAAGTCCAGACGAATTGAGCACACCGGCCATACGGTCTGGATCATACATCTTGTAAAACCGTATACAATCCACGGGCGTAAATGGTCTCTATCTCTTCCAAGTCCTACCGGCAAGACTGCATTTAAAGTCCCACCGGCGATGAAGTTAAAAAACGGCATGTCCACAAACGAAACGGGCACGGATGAAAACCTGAAAGGGCTCCATGAGTAAAAACAGCAGGACTGTTGGCGAGTTTGTGAAAACCCGAAAGTGCGCAAACTCATGAAAAGAGATGAAATACACTCGCAAAGTTCTCTCAAGCTTGTGAGGAGAAAATCCCCGTGTGAGATCCTTACGAATCATAAAGGAGCGACACACTTAGGAATTCCCACGATTACTAGGGAGAAAATACACCTGCAAGATCCTCTCAACTTGTGCGGAGAAAATGCTTTTATGAGACCCTTATGGCTCATAAAAATTGAAAATTCTTAAATGATAGGGATCTAAACCTGTCTCCTAAGCCATCGTTCCCCAACGGGCATAGCAAATAATGAGTCGCTCCTGGCACCATACTTCAGTGTTAGCAGTGCTGATGCCAACCCAAAACTCAATCCCCAGATTCCCAAACGGCGAATGATGAGTCGCTCCTGGTACCATATTCCTATGCAACGATGCAGACGCCAACCAAAATCCAAATTCCCCAAATTCTCTAAGCCTTATGGCCAGTCCCCAAATTGACTACCGTATACAATCCACGGGCTCAAATAATTCTCATCACACCTATGTCTCACCGCAATCACAAGCCCCGTGGCTGGTCTCTGCCCATGGAATTATGCTCCATTTAGAAAAGACCCACTCATGTGTCCTCACGATACATGAGGAGAACAAAGCTTGCGAGATCCTCCCGACTCGTAAGAAAATACCTTCATGGGATCCTTACGACTCATAAAGGAAAAACACAATTGGGGATCCTCACGACTCCTAAGGAGAAAATGCACCTACGAGGTCCTCTCGACTCGTAGGGAGAAAATGTTTTTATGAGACCCTTACGGCTCATAAAATTGAAAAGCATTATGTGACAGGGGACTAAACCTATCTCCTAAGCCATCGTTACCTAACGGGCATGTCAAATGATGATTCGCTCATGGTACCATATTCCAGTGTAGCGATACTGACGCCAAAAAAAAAACCTAAATCCCAAGTTTTCCCAACAGCAAATGATGAGTTGCTCATGGCACTACGCTTCAGTGTTAGCGGTGCTGATGCCAACACAAAACCAAATCCCAAATCCTCCCAGGGAAAATTATGAGTTGCTCCTGGCATTATTCCAGTGTAGCAACGATGATGCTAAACAAATTCCAAATACCTCTCAAATTCAAAAGTCCCGTCAAATAAGGCAGAAATCAAACAGATCAAATCAACGTCCCACCCGACGGCACTTCTAAACTCAAAAGTCCTGCCGGACGGGTAGGGAACTCTCAAAACAAATCAAATCAAATAAGTCAACCAATCACCTCATCGGTGGAATCAAGCTCCACCTCGGAAACAAATCAATCCTGACTCCGCAAAAAACGGAGCAAGTCAACTTCAATCCCGACACCGCAGAAAGCGGAGCAAGTAAAATCAAATCCTGACACCGCAAGAGGCGGAGCAAGTCAAATTAAACCCGGACATCGTAAGAAGTGGAGCAAATCAAATCAAGCACCGACCGTCCACGTCGCAAAAATGGCAGCACCGACCGTCAAGTCGCTAAAAGGGTAACATCGACCGTCTACGTCGCAAAAAGGGCAGCACCGACCGTCTAAGTCGCAAAAATGGCAGCACCGAATGTCCAAATCGCTAAAATGGCAGCACCGACCGTCCACGTTGTAAAAAGGGCAGTATCGACCGTCCATGTCGCAAAAAGGACAGTATCGATCTCCACATCGTCAAAACGGAAACCAAATCAAGCCAACCTCCATACGAAAGAAGATCCATCAATTTCATGCACACGACCTATATATGTAGTGTGCATTTATTGATGGGGGCACTTTGTTAAGGTCAAAAATTACATCCCGGTTGACCAAGTCAAAGTCAGTCAACCCCCAGCCAAGCGGGTCCATGCTCAAGCGAAGTGGTCCCAAACCCAAGTCAAGACCAAGAATGGAAAAGGCTGGCTCCATGCCAAGAATGAAGTAATAAATTAGTTCAATGCAATTTTTTAGAAATAAATGTATGAAAAATAGGAAGAAAACCAAAATTTTGTAAACCGCATGGGTTATGTGCAAAAAGAAATAAGCACATAAGACATGGGGTGGCACAAGTGCCATTTGGCAAAGCCCAAATGGTTATATGTAATGTGTGTAGCCTATAAAGGCAAACATGATGAAAAAATCAACAAAAACCTTTTCACTCTCTCAAAAATTAGGGTTATATGCCCCATTCTCCTTCCTCAAGGTTCTAAACCTTCTTCTTTTATTTGAATTAAATAAAGAGTTTAACTTTTCTTTTTCCCAAAAGAAACAGTTTTTCACCATAAAACCCTTGAAGGGAAGCTCGGATCTTCCATCAAATCCCCAAAAGGGGAGATTTTTATGTCTCACCCCCTTTTCTCCAAGATCCAGCCAATAGAGAGGAGGAAGAAGGAGACCCAACTCCAAAAACCACACCTCGGGAAGATCCAAGGCTCAAAAGAAGATTCAGGGCTAAAGGGGAGAAAAAAGGGGCCCCTTTGACCATCTCCAAAGATTTCTGGGAGTTCAACTCCATTTGTCAAGATCTTTTGGAGTTTAACTCCACAAATAAAACCCTTTTAGGAGTTTAACTCCATTCAAAATCTTTCGAAGTTTAACTCTATAAATAGAAATCTTTTTTGGGAGTTTAACTCCACTCAAAAAAATTTGGAGTTTAACTCCATAGATAAAAATCCTTTTCGGGAGTTCAACTCCTCATTTCGGGGTTAAGCCCCTTCTTTCTGTAGGTGTCCAGTGCCTATGTGCCGAATGTGTGAGGCGCCCGGCACCCACACGTCCTTAGGACGTTACTCACCGTTTTTTTGTTATTTCTTTTTTCTTTTTTTCATACACTCCATACTCAAAATATGTCTCCCGCCAGAAAAAAAATTTCTAACGGGGCGCTGCCCCACATCTTGTAAGGGGGCCGCTCCCTTGACCCCAATCCACTATCCGGGTAGCGGGACCCCCGTAAACTTTGCGAGGCCTCCGATATACCCAAAACCCCTCAAGACACACACACACGCACACGACATATTGAGCTCGCATGACCAGTTTGACCCGTCAATCGGAGGTTCTCTCACATCAAAAGCGAGAGGTAATTAACGACAGCTTAGTCCGCGGCTGCCGGAGATTCTGATCCACACAATCAATAAACCCCGGCCTATCCCAGGCAGGGGAAATCTGTACATGCCCGATAAGCGCGAGCATCCCATCTCAATGAGGTGACGAAAAACAACCTGCAAGGTGGCATACATAAGCAGAAAGAAAAAGGAAGTTAAGCTAATTCTGAGTAGCTATCTGGTCGTAATTTTCCTCTGTAGCGTTCACTTCCTCCGTCTCGTATCTGACGAACATTTTAAGAAAACAAATGTGGGTGGTGTAACACCTTAGAACATTTATACTATATAATTTGGTATCTTGCGGTAAAATTCTTTTATTATTGTTGCTATTGGGTTGCGAATGATTCAATTAGTGGTGGTGGTCATTATCCGATCCAACCCGCATGATTAAAACTCGACATGATGCAAGGTTGTATCCAATAGTTGCTAGTACAATGTATCCATGTGGATTGAGTACTACATACATACATACATACATACATACATACATACATACATATATATATATATATATATATATATATATATATATATATATATATGTAATATTTTAATCTTCACATATCTCTTTATAATACAAGATATAAACGCATAGCATCCTTTGATATCTAGCCTTGCATGGCAAATTACCCCATATCGGGCTGTTGCGCCTCTATATCATGTTCATATTCTAGACAGCAAAATATTTAGAAATATTTACGTGTATCTACTTAGATTTTATTGTGGGTAAATGTATTTAATGATAGATAATTGTATTATGGTTAAAATTCTTACGTACGTTCTTTATATTTAAAAATTATATTTTTGAATGGATACGGATAATATTTAGGATGATATGATATTATCTCTAAAAAGCCTACAAAATATATATAATATATTACTTAATATTCCTATACTTATAATATTATATAAATGTTTATATATATTATATTATTAATAAATTTTTAAAAAAAACTCTCTCCCTCTCCCCCGTCTCCCTCTCTCTCCTCCTATTCTTTTTCGCTACCAAGCCCTAACCTATGCCTCACCTCCACGTCGCCGTTCACCTCTGTCACGCCCCGCTTCCCAGTGTACGGCGAAGGGGACGCGATGAGGTCCGCTACGTATATACTTAGAAGTACATCGCTAAGCGTATCTAAGCAATATAAAAGTAAGTCACAAGAGACAAGAGATATAGAAATAACAACAACTTTATTAATAACATTCTTTTGTACAATGCATGAAAAGTAAATACAACTGGAATGAAAAGCGATGCCTAAACAATGGCATAACAAGAAATGAAAGTACTGAATAGAACAAGGTACAATGTCTAGAGCTCGGGGTCTTCGTGAAACTGCTCCAAGTCTTCACCGGTGGGCTCGATCTCTGCTGTGTCCAAAGCACCTGAAGACATTCAAAGAAGAAAGAAATACAATGTCGTCAGCGAACAGGTCGCTCGGTAAGTCCCAAAGATAAGGAAGAATTAGAAAAGACAGAATAAGAGGTATCTTCTAAAGTTGTATACTATTTGTTGTAATGTTGTATTAACGCTGTTGTTTGTAGCTTGGTACAAAAAAATGCCAGTGTATACGAGAGGGGTCTCTATATGCTAGAGACCAGGGCAAACGGAATATAGAGTACAAGGCTCCGTTAGAAGGCCCGGAACAACGGCAATTGGATTCATGTTAGGTATCTTAAGTCTGACCGTCTCGTGCCACTTTTAAAATCTTCCGTACCAATCTACCCCTTAAACCCCGTAGTGTTTTGATAGTATTGTTGTATTGCATTGTGTAAGTTGGATGACTGACCAAAACCATGATATCAGTAAACGTATTGTAACTGCATAATCAGGTAAATGGAATAACGGAATAATGGATGTATATCCATGGTTTGATTCAGTCAAGTTGTATAGATTGATAACTGGATTCAGGGATTCATGTGTTCATTTTGAATTGGAATATTAAAGAATATAGATTGACTTGAATCATATTCAAGTCAGAAATAATCAGACTCAAACCCGAGTCAGACTAAATGAAGTGTAAATCAAAGTTCTATATTTGTTAGGGTCATTATTGTAATTTATAAAACTTGAGGGGGTTTTATGTAAAAATACTTTTGTATAGTTTTCAAGATACACCTCAAGTATTTATTATTCGTCTTTATAGTTATAATGGGTGTGATTTTATTTTTTCTTATTTATAGTGAAAATATCCTAATTACATAAATAAAGGTATTAATTTGTAATATTGATTTATTTGAAATTCACGGTATTTTAATGTAACTTTTAATCTTGTAATTTTTAGGAAAAGGTGGAAACTTTACCTTATAATAAAATAGGTGTCTAAATGATAAATATACATATGTTTATACAAGAATAATTTTTAATAAATATTTTATTTTCCAAAAATCTCATTTTTCTTAAATGTCGTATTTTAAACCTTTCGAGACCGAATGCTCCTTGCGGAGGTCTGAATCTCGCACTAATAAGCCCGAGGGTGCACGATAAACCGTACTATCCCTAACGAGTTCCCCAAAGGTGGGTTGTAGTGGCGCTTTGCAAAGATTTAATAAATAATAATCATTTAGAAAACGGTTTTATAAAGATAAGGTATTTATTTGTAAAAGGGTGTAAGTTTCCGTATTTTTGGTTCAAGGGTTTCCTAAGACAACTAACCTATTTCTAAATGGTCTAAACGATAAGTCATTAGAAGCCTCAAATCGCCTCTTCACCGCCAATTGTGGCCAGATAAGTACAAATGAGAAAAGGAGGGATCCGCTCACGAATCGTGAGGCGGGCCTTTTAAAGTTACCTTTTCTCACTTGCCTAGCCTAGATACCACAAAGTCAGATTTAGATAAACGATCGATGTCCACGACATATCGTATTTTCCTATTAAAAGATATTTGTTTTGAAAGTTTAGCAACCTAAAACTTTTTAGAAAAGGTTTTATTAAGAAAAAGGGTATTTAAATGTAAAATCTTGTATTATCGTATTCTAAGTTTTGATGATGTCATTTAGGGTTGTATTTGCGTGTGTGTGGAGGTAGGTCATTACCTCGTGATCTACTTTAAGATATAGCAATGTTAAAGGGTTAAAAGTGATAAACTAAACATGGTGGTATTTAAGTGCAAAAATACGGTATATTGCAAAAGTTATCATTTCATGTGAGAAACTTTATCCAAATTAGTTGTTATGTGATTAGTAGTCAACATGAATATGTTTAAGCATTATGGAATTAGTGATAAGTGAGTTTTGATAGAAAACCGAATCGAAAATCGGTTTGTTCCGATTTCCGTCGGGTTTGAAAAGTCGTATTTTTATGAAAGAATAGAAAGGTAGAAAAGAGGGACTTACGGGTTTGGACAACGCTAGAGAGTGAGAGGGAGGTAGAGGGTTTGCCGGCGCGTCGAAACGTCGTCGATAGCTCCTAGCACGATCACCGGAAAGTCGCCGTCGATTTCGTCAGCGCTTCGCCTTTCGCTCGTTTTCTCACGTACCAAGTTCTCTTGAAATTTTGGGAGAGTGGACTTAGAAAAAGTGATGAGAGGGTCGAGGGTAGGGGTGTTTATATAGGGTTAGGCTAGGGTTAGGGTTTTAATTAAAAAAATATTTTAAAAAATATATAAAAATCATTAAACCTAGGATTAAAAGGGATTTATTGGCCAAATGATAACCGATCCAAGCATTTAGAGTGTGCAGGAGGGTGGACCAGGTCAAGGGCCAACTTTTCTCTGTTGGTAACTCGGCCGTCCGGCCAAGTCCGGCCGGCGGTGCCTGACCGAGTCGGCCGAGTCGCCGGCCGGCGGCGCCGAGTCGGGCCGAGTCAGGCCACCAGAGGCTGGGGAAACTTCGGGGGTACAATTTGGTATATTTACTTTTTCATGTCCGGTACATATTTTGTGAGTTATGGCCTTTTGACCGTTGACTTCAAAAAAAATTAAAACAAAATAAATACAAAAATAATGTGGGGCATGGGATTTGAACTCTGGTGGCTTGGTTCAGCAGTGCAAGGTATTACCAAGGAGCTACAAGCTCTTTCTTGTAATTATTGTGGGAAAATAACTACTTAAAATGGTAACAACAACATTAAATACCCTAAGTACACTTTAATTATAAAACAATTTTATGTACACTAAAAATGGATTTATTTAAAAACAAAATAATTATTTATATATATATTGTGCTCAGGTTAAAATACTCCTTTATGGATTTTTAAAAATTTAAAAAAAAAATTGTGTAGAAAAGTGTATAGGAAAATTAAGGTTGTTACATTCTACCCTCCTTAAAAAAATTTCGTCATCGAAATTTGTAAAAGGAAAGTGTGACAAATCCAAGAAAAGTTTGGTGCTAGTGTACTGACAGGGTTTTAAAAATGTAAAGATTGTGTGAAGGAATGAAAGAATGCGAAGGTTTTGGTAAAATTGTAAAAGAGGTGAGGGAATTTTGTGTTAGGATAGATTCAAAGTACATAAAATGATAAGATTCAAGAAATAGAAATTTGTAAGATTCAAGAAACATGAATTGTAAAGAATTTTTTAGTTGCTGGTTCTTGTGTTATATTGCTTAGGTTGTTCACGCAGACCAGAACTGCATGATAGGGATTCATACAGCTCTGACCTGCATGGGCCACCAACAAAACCTGTCACGCCCCGCTTCCCAGTGTACGGCGAAGGGGACGCGACGAGGTCCGCTACGTATATACTTAGAAGTACATACGCTAAGCGTATCTAAGAAATATAAAAGTAAGTCATAAGAGACAAGAGATATAGAAATAACAGCAACTTTATTAATAACATTCTTTTGTACAATGCATGAAAAGTAAATACAACTGGAATGAAAAGCGATGCCTAAACAGTGGCATAACAGGAAATGAAAGTACTGAATAGAACAAGGTACAATGTCTAGAGCTCGGGGTCTTCGTAAAACTGCTCCAAGTCTTCACCGGTGGGCTCGATCTCTGCTGTGTCCAAAGCACCTGACGACATTCAAAGAAAAAAGAAATAGAATGTCGTCAGCGAACAGGTCGCTCGGTAAGTCCCAAAGATAAGGAAGAATTAGAAAGACAGAATAAGAGGTATCTTCTAAAGTTGTATACTATTTGTTGTAATATTGTATTAACGCTGTTGTTTGTAGCTTGGTACAGAAGAATGCCAGTGTATACGAGAGGGGTCTCTATATGCTAGAGATCAGGGCAAACGGAATATAGAGTACAAGGCTCCGTTAGAAGGCCCAGAACAACGGCAATTAGATTCATGTTAGGTATCTTAAGTCTGACCGTCTCGTGCCACTTTTAACATCTTCCGTACCAATCTACCCCTTAAACCCCGTAGTGTTTTGATAGTATTGTTGTATTGCATTGTGTAAGTTGGATGACTGACCAAAACCATGATATCAGTAAACGTATTGTAACTGCATAATCAGGTAAATGGAATAACGGAATAATGGATGTATATCCATGGTTTGATTCAGTCAAGTTGTATAGATTGATAACTGGATTCAGGGATTCATGTGTTCATTTTGAATTGGAATATTAAAGAATATAGATTGACTTGAATCATATTCAAGTCAGAAATAATCATACTCAAACCCGAGTCAGACTAAATGAAGTGTAAGTCAAAGTTCTATATTTGTTAGGGTCATTATTGTAATTTATAAAACTTGAGGGGGTTTTATGTAAAAATACTTTTGTATAGTTTTCAAGATACACCTCAAGTATTTATTATTCGTCTTTATAGTTATAATGGGTGTGATTTTATTTTTTCTTATTTATAGTGAAAATATCCTAATTACATAAATAAAGGTATTAATTTGTAATATTGATTTATTTGAAATTCACGGTATTTTAATGTAACTTTTAATCTTGTAATTTTTAGGAAAAGGTGGAAACTTTACCTTATAATAAAATAGGTGTCTAAATGATAAATATACATATGTTTATACAAGAATAATTTTTAATAAATATTTTATTTTCCAAAAATCTCATTTTTCTTAAATGTCGTATTTTAAACCTTTCGAGACCGAATGCTCCTTGCGGAGGTCTGAATCTCGCACTAATAAGCCCGAGGGTGCACGATAAACCGTACTATCCCTAACGAGTTCCCCAAAGGTGGGTTGTAGTGGCGCTTTGCAAAGATTTAATAAATAATAATCATTTAGAAAACGGTTTTATAAAGATAAGGTATTTATTTGTAAAAGGGTGTAAGTTTCCGTATTTTTGGTTCAAGGGTTTCCTAAGCCAACTAACCTATTTCTAAATGGTCTAAACGATAAGTCATTAGAAGCCTCAAATCTCCTCTTCACCGCCAATTGTGGCCAGATAAGTACAAATGAGAAAAGGAGGGATCCGCTCACGAATCGTGAGGCGGGCCTTTTAAAGTTACCTTTTCTCACTTGCCTAGCCTAGATACCACAAAGTCAGGTTTAGATAAACGATCGATGTCCACGACATATCGTATTTTTCTATTAAAAGATATTTGTTTTGAAAGTGTAGCAATCTAAAACTTTTTAGAAAATGTTTTATTAAGAAAAAGGGTATTTAAATGTAAAATCTTGTATTATCGTATTCTAAGTTTTGATGATGTCATTTAGGGTTGTATTTGCGTGTGTGTGGAGGTAGGTCATTACCTCGTGATCTACTTTAAGATATAGCAATGTTAAAGGGTTAAAAGTGATAAACTAAACATGGTGGTATTTAAGTGCAAAAATACGGTATATTGCAAAAGTTATCATTTCATGTGAGAAACTTTATCCAAATTAGTTGTTATGTGATTAGTAGTCAACATGAATATGTTTAAGCATTATGGAATTAGTGATAAGTGAGTTTTGATAGAAAACCGAATCGGAAATCGGTTTGTTCCGATTTCCGTCAGGTTTGAAAAGTCGCATTTTTATGAAAGAATAGAAAGGTAGAAAAGAGGGACTTACGGGTTTGGACAACGCTAGAGAGTGAGAGGGACGTAGAGGGTTTGCCGGCGCGTCGAAACGTCGTCGAGAGCTCCTAGCACGATCACCGGAAAGTCGCCGTCGATTTCGTCAGCGCTTCGCCTTTCGCTCGTTTTCTAACGTACCAAGTTCTCTTGGAATTTTGGGAGAGTGGACTTAGAAAAAGTGATGAGAGGGTAGAGGGTAGGGGTGTTTATATAGGGTTAGGCTTTTAATTAAAAAAAATATTTAAAAATATATAAAAATCATTAAAAATCATTAAACTTATGATTAAAAGGGATTTATTGGCCAAATGATAACCGATCCAAGCATTTAGAGTGTGCCGGAGGGTGGACCAGGTCAAGGGCCAACTTTTCTCTGTTGGTGACTCGGCCGTCCGGCCAAGTCCTGCCGGCGGCGCCGGACCGAGTCGGCCGAGTCGCCGGCCGGCGGCGCCGAGTGGGGCCGAGTCAGGCCACCAGAGGCCGGAGAAACTTCGGGGGTACAATTTGGTATATTTACTTTTTCATGTCCAGTATATATTTTGTGAGTTATGGCCTTTTGACCGTTGACTTCAAAAAAAATTAAAACAAAATAAATACAAAAATAATGTGGGGCATGAGATTTGAACTCTGGTGGCTTGGTTGAGCAGTGCAAGGTATTACCAATGAGCTACAAGCTCCTTCTTATAATTATTATGGGAAAATAACTACTTAAACTGGTAACAACAACATTAAATACCCCAAGTACACTTTAATTTTAAAACAATTTTATGTACACTAAAAATGGATTTATTTAAAAACAAAATAATTACTATATATATATTGTGCTCAGGTTAAAATACTCCTTTATGGATTTTTAAAAATTTTTAAAAAAAATGTATAGAAAAGTGTATAGGAAAATTAGGGTTGTTACAACCTCCATCTCCTCGTCATCACCACCCCTTCATCTCCTCCTCCTTCTTGTCGTCGCCATCTCCTCTTCCCAGAAACCTCGTCGGAGCTCCGATCCCTATAACCGAACCCACTTCCTTCATCGTTCCCTTTTGCCGTCGTCTAAACCCGATCACCACCACCATCACCCTCATCACTTCTTCCCTCTCATCGCCGCCAGCACTCCTTTCATCACCTAACCTACTGCCGGCATCACCTTCTCTTCATTTTCTTCTTTTTCCGATCACTTCATCTCCTCGTTTTCCCGACCTCATCATCGTCGACGCCCCATCTCCTCGTCGACGACCCTACCACCTTCTCTCCTCACCCTCGATGAAACCCAGAGCCCTCATCCCTGACTTCTTCTTCTTTCATTCTCTCTTCCTTACCGCCGACCAACCCAACCTCCTCATCCCTTCAACCCTGTCGTCGACCGCTTCGCCCATCTCCTTATCGCCGACCAACTTTCTCCTCTTTCTCATCCACGTTAAAACTCCAGAACCAACAGCCCATCTTCTTCTTATTCTTCTTCTTCCTTCTTCTTCTCCTCTTTTCTTTTCTGGCTTTGCCGGAGTTGGTTACCACCGACGAGCATGACCCAGACGACCCCAGTCACCGTCGTCGCCTACTCCAGTCACTGCTTCACGCAGCTGCTTAGTTCAGGCCAAGTTTTACATACGTTGGGTTTTGCATCGTGGCGTTATTCGGTGTTCGGAACGTGATATCCATACTTTCGTCGTGAGATCTCGATCAGACAAGTTTCTAAAGTTGTAACATGCTACTTTGCTTATATCAATATTTATATAATTATTTATAGTACATGTATTTTAATATTTAGCAAGTATTATTAATCTACAGTTTTATAGCATCAATATGTATCCATACCAATAACAGTTTTATCTAGTTGCATGCCGGTTCATCATAATATTGTTATAATGTTATATCAGTTCTGCATTCTTTATTTAGATTGCAATATACCTTGTAGCAGACGTAAAACGGTTATTACAGATAGATATATATATATACATCCTGGGCATTAGTCATGTTTACCGCATTTAGATTATTGGTTACGGTTTTCCATCTAGTATCTATTTTGTTTAATATACATTTCCTGACATGTTCACAAGACATTACTAGACCTGTTACTTGGATTATTACTAATGCCGACAATCCTGACTTGTTGTCCTGATGGACGTGACTTGTTGTCAAGATAGACAAGACCTGTACCTGCTTGATCCTGTATTGGTATTAGATTGATATCATCAATATCTGACTTGAACACAAAACCTAGGGGTAAGGGGAAATCAATAATGAAACCCGACTTGTAACTCAACAGTCCGAGACTGATTAGTCGATACGGGCTTCGGCCCCAGAATGATGACGCTGACATCATTCGTCTGTACATGATACCCTGTTTTTACTGCTTAGCGGCACGTCTTAGATTCAGTCCCGAATGTCTTGACCGTAGTCCTAGGCACGCATGGGATACTATTGAGTTATATCGACGATTCCATTAATTGATTTCAAAGACTTGTAGAATGGATAACTTAGAAGCACAGATTTTAGGATACACATCAAATCCCTATACCTCACTGTTTTATACCCATATTTATTATTTACACTTATGTTTAATCATACCATCCTATTCTGGTTATTACTATTATTTTGATATTATGACTCACTGACGTCTGGGTTTTGCATGGCCCAATTCCTCTGACCTGTCGCAGGAAGATCAGGAGTATTTTAACAAGCAAGCCGAGCAATGAGGAGCTTGATGTTTAGTTTTAGAGATACTTAGTTTATTTTATTTCCGTAGCTAAAATTTATCGATATGATCCCATAAGGGACGTGATTCAGATATTATTATTTATTGGATCTTTATTCATTTCCGCTATATACATTTCTTGACTTTTATTTACTGTGGCAGACAGACATGTGTTTGTTAGATTTTATTTACTGTTCTTGATATCTGATTGACAGCCGTAATGTAACCGTGGAGGGATTTTTCCTAGCCATAGGTACCATGGTTGGCTCTATCACGTGCTATGTTCATGTATTTTGGGAAGCGGGGCGTAACAGGCGGAATGCTCGTCAGCGAATTAGCACTCGGTAAGTCCCAAAGATAGAGTAAGAGTAAAAAGTAACAAGTATATAAAGAAATAATGTAAATGATCAGTAAAAATGTGTAGCTTTGAATATGGGTATATATATCTATAAGTCCCTATATGGTCATTATGTTAATGTTAAGTTTCACGTGTGAATGTCAACGCAGCCGTAGAAGTATTCACGAGCTCAAGAGTGAAGGCCTGAGAGTAAGGAAATACAGGCTCATTTCATATGTTAGTATCAGGACTCTAAACTGTGGAGGAATCGACCCGACTGAAATTCGACTACATAGAAAAAATAGGTTAATACGGGATTCCTGAACTCCGTTGGATTCACACAAGAAACTATTCGAAACACCCCAAGTATAATTTATTATAACTGTAAAATATCCTTAGTTAATGTGATTGGTTGATTATAACATATTCTGATCGAAACCATAGATTGCAAAAGTTGAAAAATGAAGCCGGGTAAATCGAGTAGAATGCGAGTCATATCAATTACAATTTTGGGTCGACTCAAGTTAGTCGAGTAGATTGAGTTCGAGTTCAAGTTCAAGTTTAGCTTCGAGTTTGGATTCGAGTTGAGTTTAAAGTCCAGTTTAGATTCAAGTTTGTATTCAAATTATAAACATTTCATGTGAATGGATTTAACTGTTGAAATTCTTAAGTTCGGGAGTAATCGGACAACTGCTGCACATGGACGACAAGATTTATATCTTTTTCCAAGACAATTGCCATTTAATAACTCCGTTAATTTGTTGTCTAACCTGAATAGGCAAGCACTAACTTTCTTTGGCTTCCTGGGGCTCAAGAGAAATGATGCCGCTTAAACCTATAGTAATCAAGAATCCTTAAAAATTTATTATTGTTGTTTACATTATATTTATATTATTTGCATTTCTCGATGGGGTTTTATGAAAAATACTTTAATATTGTTTAAAAATAAAGCTCGAGGGTGATTTATATTATTTAGAGTTTTTATGAACATGTATTTTAATTTTAGTGGTATTTTAGCGATGAAACCTAGTTTTTAAAAGTTTGTGGTATTTTTATGAAATCTATCTCTTTTGGAAACTTGATGGTATTTTTATTTAAAAATTTAATCTTTCATTTTAAAATATGATTTTCACAATTTATTTTTATTGAAAATACGGATTCATAATTTTATATAATTTTTCAAAGTTTTAAATTTGATTTAGAAAAAGTCGTATTTTTATTTCCTTTCGAGACCGAATTCTCCGTGAGCAGTTCTGTATCCCACTCTACTATCTCAAAGACGTGCGATAATCCGCACCATCCATAGATGGTTTCTCTTAAAAGGGTTGTAAAGGCGCAATTACAAAGGATCCAAAAATATCGATTAAAAACGTATTTTTATAAAGTAATGGTATTTTATTGAAAATTGTTTCATTTAGATGAAAATTCTAACCAAAATATCGTTTTATGAATCAAAAGTGTGCGTGTGGGGTAGTTCGTTACCCTGTGAATATTCTAGAGGTATGTATGACTAACTATCGAAAAAAATTATATTAGAGTTCATGGTATTTTGATTTAAAATTCGATATACGTTCTATTTAACGAGAAATTCTAAACATGTGCAAAATTAATTATATGAACATTATTTTAAAGTTATGGTTACAAGTTATTTGTGATCAATGGAGCATGATAATGATAGTAAAAATATTGTAAGGAGAGTGTTATTAAGTTAATTCCACTTTTTGTTTTCGATATTATTTTCAAGAACGATTTGAGATGAAACGAAAGAGAGGAAGAAAGGACTTACTTGTTTTGTGCTGGGAGGAGAGAGGAAGAAAGAGAGGGTCTTGTGGTGTCGTGGTATCTTCGGAAGTGGCTCCGGTCTTCAACGAAATGAAATCGATCACTAACTCCACTTGATTAGTCTTAACTCTTCTTTAAACTTAAAGAATTTTTGAGAATTTTGATAAAGATTTTCGGAATGGTGAGAGCTAGGAGATATGATGTATTTATAGTGTAGGGATGACGGTGTGTGAGTTAAAAAATTGGAATTAAAAAGAATTAAAATAGAATTAATGAGGAAATGAAAGGTCTCTGGTTAATTGTAGAGTAATTAAACAATACAGGGGAGTAGAGGGGAGCTGAAAGGGTGCACGTACAAAGAATGGAGTCGTTTGGGCAAGATCGAATTGCTGATAGCTGTTTTTTGAGGGTTTTCGGCGGTCAGATTTGCTCCATCTGCTTTGAGTTCGTGCCACGTTCTTAACTCGTAATTAAAATCTCATTTATCCTATTTGATTATTCTGAAATTTTTCGTTTATCCGTGTATTGCACGTGCAACTCTTGGGTTTACGAAAAGTTAAAAAGAAAAATATTAAAAAATAATTGAGACTGATGGGAATCGAACACACAGGCTATATCACAGCATTGTAGAGCTTTTAAAAGTGAACTACAAGTTTCTTCTTGGTTTTATTGAACAAAAATAATTTATAATTCCTAATCAGGCTGAAATACTCTTTCTATACATTAAACAAGTTAATTTTGTACAGGGATTTCAGAGTCGTTACAGCCACAGCCAAAATATTTCGCCTCCGAATTTTTCTTTCTCGGTTGCGTCAATAGCAACAGCTTCTATTCCAAACAGAGAATCAAGGCTCCAAGTTTGGGCCCGGGTTCGTGGGAGCATGACGATCGTTTCCATGCCTTTGCATCTCCATTCCGATAACATTTTAGTTTTGCGCACATAGGAGTTCGACGAAATGCCTCAAAGGGAATTCTGTCGTTTCTCGCGTTCTTACCACGTACCGCACACTCGTGGATCCACGAGGTAAGTTTTTATCACCTGCTCGTCTAAATCGGATGACTTAGCACTTATTTAATTCAGATTCCTTATAATAATGATTATAATACCTCTTGATCGCTGTTTTCCAAATAAACTTACTAATAAAACAAAAAAAGAAAATATGATGTAATCATTTTACTATATAAGCAACATAGGTATTAGCAAAATGTCATTTAGTGTATATATAGTTAGTATTGTGTTTATTATGTAAATTTGATAGTGCAGGATATATATATATATATAGCAGGTATATCACATTTTTTATAAGCCAACTTATTATTAATAAATTAAATATTAGTTATTTGTTATGATATTTATATAAATATAAGAGTAGTTCGATGAGTATTACTATTTTAATCATTTAATCATGCATATATATATATTAAGTTTCATAGAATTCATATATAAATTATTAGATACGCATGTAGGATCATATATAATCGTATAATTTTTATGTTATTAGCATTGGTTCAATTTATACATGATACCAGTACATAACGAAATATTTTGTATAAAGTGTTCTTCATGAGTTATAGATATAGGTCAAGTTTTACAATATAGTATTTGTTGCAGTTAGTTATTATTACAATATTTTCACATAAATACCCTATAGTTTCCAAATGTCGTATTTTCACATAAATATCCTATAGTTTCGAAAACCCATATTTCACTTTAATACCCTGAAGCTTAGGAAACCCGTTATCTTTTGAATCTCGGAAAGTCGGAGATAAGGCAATGCTAAAATACAATGGGTCTTTCTTAAAATAATATTTGCACCAAAATGCCATGGTTCTTCTCAAATTACATTTACGTTAAAATCCCATAAATTTCCCTAAGTTATATTATCACTAAAACACTATGAATTTTTACGGAAACCAAATTTGCACGAGTATCGACATATACATAATCTTGATATCCTACATGACATGACACCAAGTACGGTTAGGATTAGACACATGAACCTAGGTATGGAATACTTAAAGAAGATCCTGTTATTACGGGTGACTTGTACAACTGTTGAAATTCCATACTTAGATGATATACGCACTAACACTAATTCGTAATTACTGATTACAAATATAAATAAAATAAAATACCATGACCTTTAATAAAAGATATTTAAGTTAAATTATCATGATTTATGATAAAAGTCTAATCACTTGAACGATACCATGCTGACACAGCTTATGATATCATGTACGGATTGGGTTAGACGCGCGAACCTAGGTATGGTATACTTAAAGAAAATCCTGTAATATGGGTGATCTATTTTAGAAGATCCCGATATACGGATGACCTGATTTAGAAGATCCCGTTACTACGGATGACCTGTGCAACTGTTGAAATTCCATGCTCAGATAAACTACGCGCTAACACTAATCCGTAACTATTGAATACAACGGAATGCTCATTCCAACCGGGTACCCGTGTTTAAGCAAATTGTAATAATTACAATACTTAGTAGATACCTATTGATGTTCACCACTACATTTACATGCTATCATGTACCGTACACACATGTTATTTTATCTACTTTTCTTTATGAGACATGGATAGTTAGCATCTTGGATCGGGATATTATACCAGTTTAGACTTGTTGTTTATTAGGTAATTGAAGAATGGAAATACCTATACACTTAGGTGATATCCACGCTAGACAAATTTCCATCGTAGTCATGGAACACCTTTCAGAGATGTCCACGATAATATATTGATTCATAATTATTGTTTCCATCTCAGGCACGAGCGCCCCAACTTATACTGTTTCCAGTTAGTTGTAACACCCTAGCACTGTTATACTATATTTTATTTGGGGTATTTCAAATTTTACGACGGATTTCTTTATTATTATTGATTTTGGGTGCGGATAGTGCATTTGGTAACTGTAGTTAGTATCCGAGCTGATCCACGTGTTTGAAACCCATCATAGTTCAAGATTACGTCAAATATTTGTTAGTACAGAGAATCCATGCACATCTAGATTCTATACACATATATAATATATTTTGTACTCGCATATCTTTTAATAATACAAATAAAAATCAAATAATATATTTTGATACCTAGCATGGCATGTTATCGTTCCCCATATTATGTGGTTGCATCCTTACATCATGTTCATATCCTAATTGTTAAAACAGACTCATTTGGACTGCTACGTATATTTATATAGATCCGTATCTGGGGGTATACATTTTTATTGACCGGACATCGCATTATAGTTTTAACTTGTACGTATATTCTCCATACTTAAAAACTAGAATTTTAGAAAAGACCCGGGTAATATTCATAGTAATTTGATATTAGCTGTATAATCGTATAATAGATATTATAATATTCTTTTTCTCTCTCTCCCTTCATGCGCTCTCTTCTCATGCCTCTCTCTCTATATAGAATAATATATTATATATAACCCTTAACTCTCTCTCTCTCTTCTTCTTCATACATTCTTTCCGTCGCCCGCGAGAACCCAAACCCTAGCTCTCGTCCTCGCCAAACCCTCGTCGTCGATCTCGCCGACCTCACCTCGTGCCCGTCCTCACCTCCTAGCCCTAATCACCACTTTCACCACCTCTCTCTCTCTCTCCACATTCCCGAGCACCCCTGCAACCTCGAGCACCCTACAGCAACCCTAGAAACCCTAATCTCGTCAAAGACCTTGCCTTCGCCAGCATCATCATCCCCGCCTTCACCTCCTCACCTCCCTCTCCCCTCCCGACACCCCCAGACCACCACCACCACGAACTTCCCGACCCAATCACCAACCCAAGAACCCACTGCCACCTTGCCGTCGGCCATCGTCGCCGTCATCTTGCTTCTGTTCTCCCCACCCCAGAACCCAACACAATATCACCCACTCTTCTTCAGTTTTTTCTTGCGTTTCTTGGTTCTCCGATCGGCTCGCCGGAGTTGCGCGCGTCGCCTACGATCCAGTCACCGTCGTTGTCCAGCCTGGTCACCACGTCACGTCACTGATCAGCCAGGTCCAGTCCTGCACGCGTAACTTTGCATCGCGACGTTATTCCGACGTCGGACGTAGCATCCGTATCTTGATGTGAGATCCGATCAGGCAAGTTTTAACTTGCAACATGCTATGTTATTATATCGATATCTATATGAATAAGAATAGTGCATGTGTTTTATTATTCAGCAAATATTACCGATTTACGGTTTTACGGTATTCGTTTGTATCTGTACTGATAATCATTTATTTAGTTGCATGCCGGAACATCATGATATCATTATACCACTATATCAGTACAACATGTTATCTAGTTTGCATCATATATGGTAATTGACGTATAATGGTTATTACAGATAGATAAATATGCATCCTGATATCAGTTGTGTTTACCGTATTTCGATATTGATTACAGTTTCAGCTTAGGTATCTATTTGATTCAAATGCATTACATGACATGTTCACGACACACTACCTGACTTATTACTTGGATCTAGTTACTAATACCAATAATCCGGACATGACGTCTTAACGGGCGTGACTTATTGTTTGCATTGACAAGAACTGTACCTACTTGATCATATGTTGGCATTAGATTCATATCGTTAATACCTGACTTGAACACAAAACCTGGGGGAAAAGGGGGAATCAAGAATGTAACCGAAATGTAATTCAAGAGGATCTTATTATTGTTTGCCGTTTTTCCGGGCGTTACGGAATTAATCATTGTTTGTCGTTTTTACTGTTACCGTGGTCCCGTGGGGAATGAACGTGATATATACTGTTGGGTTATGATGAGAATGACATTAATTGATTTCAAAGACTTTCAGAATAGATAACCTAGAAGCACAGATTTAGGATACACATCACACCCCCATATATACACATAGCTCATTGTTTTATATTTGTGTTAGTTATTTATATTCATATTTAATTATATCATCATATCCTGGTCATCACTGTTATTTGATATTATGACGTACTGACGTCTGGGTTTTGCATGACCCAGTTCCTCTGCTTTTATCGCAGGAAGATCAAGAGTATTTTAGCAATCAAGCCGAGTAATGAGAAGTTGAACGTGTGTTGTTAGAGATATTTAGTTTATTTATTTCCGTAGTTTTGTTTATTGATGCGAGCCTATATTGGGACATGATTCAGATATTGTATTAGATCTTAATTCGTTTCCGCTTTATGTATTTTCTTGACTTTATTTATTGTGCCAAATGGACATGTACTAGATAGATTATATATTTTTCTGTTCTTGATATTCGATAGACAGCCGTAATGTGACTGTGGAGGGATAATTTCTAGCCACAGGCAGTATGGTTGGCTCTGTCACGTGCCATAGTTTACGTATCTTGGGAAGCGGGACATGACACTAGTCATGGGATACCCCAAGAATACGAGTACTTCCATCAGTCAATTCCACCATTACACTCTTTGTTTGACCTGATCTGACCCTTAAACTGATAACCGTTTTGACTTGACCTTTAGATTGACACCGTCCTGACTCTATTATTGATATCCAGCATGACATTAATTAATTGCATTGTTGCTTCCTACACATTTACCTTCTTGTATTTTTTCATTGACAAAACATGTTTACATATTACCATGTACATGATTTCTCGTACTTTTTGGTTTACCCGTTTTCATATGCTACCATAATCTACTGTATTACTTGCATTACACTCTCCCTTCTATTTTTATACTTGTTGGTGCCCTGACACCCTGGGATTTGTGATCCTAGTGTACTTATTTTGTAGGACCAAGCTCATTCGTCAGAATGCACAGCGGAACTGTGATGGACCCAAGACTCGTAAAGTTTCCATTTTCTATTTTTCAGGTTGTATCCATGTTGTACTTTCGTACTGTTCGAATCTATTGTATATATTGTAACTCTTTTGTTACCGCTGTAATAAATGTTGGTTAATGAAATAAAAGTTCTTTATTTTATCTTGTTTTTGTATACTCCTGCAATTTTATACGCTTAACGTAACTGTATCGGTTTGAGTATTTTCTTGGCATTCTCAATATTCATTATAATCTTATATAGACAGGTGTCCTCCAAAAGTCATTTTATTAACGAGAAGATATAAGAGTAGAAAATATGAAGAATTCAGAAGATATATGCAAATATGAAAAGTTCAAGGGTGCGTTAACTGTTTTCACTTCTCCGGAACCTTCCGTGCACCTCCGCTCTTTGACCTGCTATCGCCGGTAGCTATCAGGAGTCGCCGGTCAATATTTTCACTGTGAACTGAGAAGGCACTCGGAACTTGGACAGTTTCATTTAATCCAGTGGGACCCGGCCCATTAAGAAGTTGGGCCCACAATGACCATCACGAATTTCGCAGCGCTTGTAATAATCACTAAATGTAAAATTGCTAATTTTGACGTCAGCGAGACATGTCATGCTGACGTGAGCAACAGTGCCATGTCGGCTGTCTCGTATTTGGGTTGCATGCCTACTGTGAACTTCTTTGTGCATCACAGGAAAAACAACATCTAAGATCGGACGGTTGAAATTAATTCAAAAGTTGCATTCAAGAGGTCAATTATTTTCCATTTTATTTTGTGAATACGTGGGGAGATGATACGGTGTGAGAAGAGTGTGAAATTGGATCGATGGCTTTATTGACCGAAAAGCCATGGCTCGAATGAATAGGGGTGTGGCAACCTGTGTTATTGGTCCATCGATCATGCCATTTTATATTCTTAGCATTTTAGAAATTGACTATTATCTGTCTTTGAAATGTGAAATTAGATTATTAATGGATAGTATAACAGTTCCATTTACTAAGACAAAAATAAATCAACGCCTTTTTTTTTATAAATTTTTTCATAAGGGAATCATACGAGCTTTGCTTGCGAGCAACAGGAAAAATTTCTATAGAATCCCGTTTGAAACAAAATAGAAGAAGCAGTTTATTCACCGTTTACAGTATGTACGGAAGTTTGAAATTGAAAGTAAAAAATGACTATTATTTTTAAGCTATTATTTTCTTATTTTAATAAATGCTATTTCTTATTTTAATAAATGCTAGATATGGATGGAAAAGATATATGATGCGAATAATAAAGGCTCATACGTCTATAGAATCCCGTTTGAAACAAAATAGAAGAAGCAGTTTATTCATCGTTTATAGTATGTACGGAAGTTTGAAATTGAAAGTAAAAAACGACTATTATTTTTAAGCTATTATTTTCTTATTTTAATAAATGCTATTTCTTATTTTAATAAATGCTAGATATGGATGGAAAAGATATATGATGCGAATAATAAAGGCTCATACGTGAACGTTCTAATCGAATGATCGAAATCAGATTCCTTATAAAAGTTACATCCGAGAGTTAGTTAATTGAAGTAAAGAGTTTGAATTGGAATATATTAAGATAATAAATTAGCTAGTCTTAGTAAATTAGAATGGAACTTAAAGTTCAAAATTTGGCATTATTCATGAATAAAACTAGAGCACTGCAACCAAAAGCAAAAATGTTCCTACTACATATTTTTTATACATTAAAAAAAAGCATTCCCTCCTTAAAAATTATCTCATCTATTTGAATGGGAGGAAATTGAAGTAGAACCACAAAGCTCTACCCCATCCGCTGTCGCATCCCGCTTCCCAAAAGAGCGTAAAAACACGCGACGAGATCCGTGATGTATTTATTCCGAGAAGTTCATTTCTCACAAAAAATACGCTAAGCGTCTATAAGTAACATAAAGTAATTAATAAGAATAAACAAAAGAATGAAATCCAATTTTGATTTATTATATTCAAGATTCACAGTTGACAAAATATCTGAATATAAGATACGTTAACATGATAAGCCTTAATAAAGAGTCATACATAAATAAGCGGAAATGAAATTAAAAGCTGAATGCAACTAGACGTCCGGTTGTGATGCGGACTGTTTGTACTTCTCTTCGACCGCTTCTATCTTCTCTGTTTCAATGTCACTTGACGAACATTCTAAAGATAGAAAGCGAATGGAATACTCGTCAGCGAACTAGCGCTCGGTAAATCTCCAAAAAGGATAAGTGTAGAAATGATAATAACAAGTGTATAAATTGAGAACTACTATTATTAAACGGTGAACGAGTAACACTTATAATTAAGCATGACAATTCTATGTAACACGACAGTTCTATATAACATGCAGTGTAACATGAGCTTTGAAAACAAGTATATAAGTATGGCAAGATATATATGCATGACAATTTTATGCATATGGTTATTTTATTCTAACGTGTTGTTTGTAATTTGATAAGGAATGTATGTGTATATACGAGAGTAGTCCTACGTAGCCCGCGGACAAAAAAGTACAGGAATACAAGGACCCGCCAAACCCACAGGATAACAACACGGGATATTCGGGTTAGGTGTCTTTTAGTGAACCCTCGTGCCACATCATACATTCTTTATCAATTTATCCCTTATCCCCGCGTATTTTATTGTATCGATCAAGTTTACAGGTCTTGGCCAAATCCGTGAATATAAAGAATACATGTTCAGGTTTAAGCAGTGTTCAAGTAGTCATGTCAAGTTCTAGTATTCATGTCAAGTTCATATCAAGTTATATTCAAGCTTCGGGTCAAATCAAGTAAATCTTGTAACAGATTTAAATCAAACATATAATATCTAATTATATTTTCAGGTACATACAACAATTCATAGACCAAGAAAAACAAGGTATGCATGTTCGAATAGCATAAAATTAGACAAGTACATTATTCAAGTAATGACCATAAACAATACTGTAAAGAAATATTATGTACGACTATTACTCAAGTCAATCGAATGCAGAATATAAACATAAATATAGCTCTAAGTCTTTTGCACGTGTGAGTTCTAGTCGTGCTTAAATACGACTACCGGTTTGGAAGATATACTCGTTTTCGTTTCGTCGCACAGAACATATCAGAATCTGTCCAGTATCGTCGCATATTTTAAAACATAGTTTGAGTTAATTTCCTTCGGCTTTCAGGTTTTAAAAATTATTATAATCGTGTAGGTATTTCGATATAGTTATCTAAAATATTAAGCTACATATGATTTGGATTGCTGAAGTTCTAGTTATGGTCATTTTAATGTCAGGGTTTAAAACTGAAATTCGGATTTTTGGATAGCAACTATGCATTGTATTGTCGAGAATATATCGGGTCATTTTATAGATTTCTGGATCATCAAGTATATATTAAATTCTGGTCTGTCAGTTGTGTATATATACATCTAAATTTTGCCACAAACGGATATCGGGAGTTCAAGTTATTTCAAATTTAAAAACAGTGTGCGAATCAGATTCTGTCCAGATTCATCACTTAATCTTGTAACGCGGTTTTATATATTTTAAGTCGATTTTCAGGGAATTATTATAACTAAGAAAAGCTAGATATTTCGATGTAGATATCCAAATCATCCGATTTTGCTCAATTTGGATATCGGTAGACTAAATTATGTGTCCTAGAAATTAACCAATAAAAATAGTTATCAGATTTCAGAAAATAGCGACTAAAAATGTCATAAGTCACAAACAGTTGTTCGATTCGATATACAATTTTTATCGTAGACCTGAAATTCTATCTAATATTTATCCTAATTTTTCTAGGATTTCCAGAAGTGAAAATTAATTTCTAAATATTATTTCAACGATAAAAGTATTTAGGATCGTATGTGAAAACGATAAAACCATGATATTAATTTGCAACTTTGTTTTCTTTTATAGTTACAACATAATAATTAAGTATATACATGATAAAATAAACCAATAATTCTATAAAAATTATATTGTGAATTGAAAGATATCATCGATATTTCAAACAAGCAACGAAGTTATAAACAAATATATATACGAATCGATCTTTCATAAAACTACCATAAAATTTTTCACATATATATCATTTCATGAAATTCTTTTAAGTTTCTACCTACAAGGTTAATAACTTGCGATGATTATCAAAAATTATGCACAAATACCACAATCATAAAAAAACCATATAGATTATAAAGATAACCATTCATGTAATATTATGCATGGTTAATTTTTGTTTTAATTAAAAATATTTAAACAGGGGCTAACGGCATCATGCAAGTCCAAACGATAGGAGAGAGAATATAAAGAGAGGAGCAAGTGAAAAAGATGAGACGGAGACTTACATACACAAGCCGGTATTATCACCAGACTTATCTATCCGACGATAGCCTCGTGTTACTGACGAGACTTTTTTTTAGGAGTTTCTTGATATGCTTCTTCGAGAACTCTAGATGAAAAGGAAGAATGAGATGAATGATATATGTGAGAAAGAAAGGAAAGAGAGAAGTTATTCTTCTCTTTCATTTATTTAAAGGAATAAAAAGAAAAGCGTAAGATGAATATATAAAAAGTTATGTCATATTAATTCAAATTAATATGAATTCATAATGGGAGTTAAGGAGAAATTGAAAGAGTCACCATTTATTTGGAAGTTAAAAAAAATGAAAGGTCTTATTTGTAGTTTAAGAGAAAAAAAGGTATAAAAATGATAAAAATAATTACAAATCTCGGGATTCAAACATGAAACCTATGGAACAACAAATCAAAGACTTAATCAATAGGCTAGAAGGTTACTTTTGAATAGAATTAAATAAAAATAAATATATGCAGAGTTTCAAAAGAGAATAATTTAAAAAATAAATGGAAAAAATTATTTTCTTAAATTAAAATTTTTTCCAACAAAACAAATTCTATTTTTCCAAAAATTTTCAAACCAAACTAAAATCGAATAAATTTTTTATATCAAAATAAATCTTTCAAAACTCTTTCTTTTTACAAAACGGATCATTTTGAAACAAATATATATATATATATATATATATATATATATATATATATATATATATATTGTAATACCCAACCCCTTTTTATACCAATATCTGTATTTCTCTTTCACCTATAAAATTTATTTATTTTACTTATAATTATTTATTTATTTTAAATCCCATTAAACCCAAAACCCCTATTTTTCCCTTCAGCCCAACACTTTAATCCCAAATTATTCAAATTCCCGGCCCTTTACCCATCCCTCAGCCCAACACCCATTTTCCTTTTTATTAATAATTCCCCAAAGCTCGGCCCACTCCTTTTCCCCTAATATACTAATTAAACTCCTTCCCCCAGCCCAGCAAACCCCCAGCCCACAAACAAAATAAACATAAAGGAATTTATTAAATTTAAACCCCAGCCCAAGCCCGCCTTCACCGTCACCCGCCCGCTTCAACCCGACCCGGCCCACACCCTAACCCTTCTTCCCCAACGGCTCCTTTCCTTTTTCCCGCTCCCTGTTCCCTCGAACCGCTTCCTCCGCCCGCGCCCACGCCCACGTCGTGCGCCGTTACCCCTCGCGATCCCCTCAACGTCATCGCCTCGTCTCCCTCTCACCCCTCACAGTCTCTCAAACTCCTCTCCTCTCTCTTTCTCTAACCCATCCTCTGCCATCATCCCGAGCTCACTACGCTGGACGACCCACGCCATCAACGCTGCCGAGCCCTCAACTCCACCTCCACCATCACCACAAGCCACCTTCGACGAATCTTGCCGGCACCCCATCACCCACCGAGCTCGCCTCCTCCGGCCATCTCCTTCGACCCAACAACCTCCCTCCAACCTCAACTCCCTCCTCGCCTCCACTTAACCACCCACCGACCATTATCTTCCTCCAGCACCGCCTCCCTCAACCGCCATCTCGACAGACTTCCGGCCACCTCCCTCCATCGACGAGCCCCTCCTTCAACCACAACCCCATTCCCTGCACACCGTCGCCGCCACTAACCATCGCCGGAGACACAATCCGCCGCCGAACTCCTCCGCGTCACCTCGGCCACCACCTGCGCGCACCTCGTCGACGAGCTCCCCTCGCTGCCTCCGTCGACCACCTCTCTGTGTGTGTCTCTCAATCTCTCTCCCTCTCTAACTTTCCCTCCCTCTCTCTCTACAACTCTCTCTCTCTCTGTTTCTCTCTCTCTTTCTCTCTCCCTCTGTTTCCCTCTCTCTCTCTGTTACTCTCTCTCTCTCTTTCTCTCCCCCTCTGTTTCCCTCTCTCTCTGTTACTCCCTCTCTCTACATCTCTCTCTCTCTGTTTCCCCCCCACTCTCTCTACATCTCACTCTCTCACTCTCTCTAACTCTCTCTATTTCTCTAAATCTCTCTCTGTCCTCAATATTTCTCTCTCTCTCTCTCTCTCGCAGATCAAAACCAGAAACAACTCGGGTGGTAATGAAAACGGTTGCACGGAGAGTAACTGGAGTGAATACAATTGTCTGATTCCAAAAGGCCGAACTATGCTGCGCCCGTGACGCGATCATGCTGCTGCCGCTGCCGGACCCTTGTTGACACGTGTCCAGGCAAGTATTTTTACTTGCTACATGCTAATCTATTCGCGTTACAAACTTAAATCGTATAGATTACAAGTTTACAATTTCCAATAGATTATGTGCTATACCTGTTCGATGCATGATCCCAATGAAAATATTCATCTAATCTGACGGAATTGAATTTTCTATGCTGGACCATGTAGTGATGAATACCGTGTATAAATTTCACTGAAAAATACGACTGTTAATGACTAAAACGATTACCCCAAATATATCTGTAAAACTGGAACTTTCCCCGTATCTGAAAACCGTTAAAATCACCATAAATTATGTACATACTGGAATGATGCGTTCGAGGGCTTAAATCGAAGCCGACTCGACGAAATATAACCTTATGCAAGTTTCTAATGGTTTCTGTACTTAAATTGTGACAATATTTGTATCGGGGTTGCGACTCTGGACTGCAGTCCAGAGCGACTCTGGTTACTGTTTACTGTCCCGTAATGCGTGCCACCTTGTTTCCTGAACTCTTATGTTGCGGAACTCCATAGTTTAATAAACTTGAATCTGTTAGCTAGATAACACAAGTAGTTTCATTCCGTTTCATCGTCGTTTTCTATTTAAATTGTAAATTAAAAGGGCAGGACGTATAACAGTCCAGAGCAGATTCAGAAGTGACAAACTAGTGTTAAATAGTGTATAACTCCTGACGTACAGACACGATTGAGAATACGTCTATTGCGTTGAAAACCTTATTGAAAACCCTAGATTTCATTCAACTGTAGCGTCGTTAAATTATGATCCCTACTGGGGTTAAAATGCGTTGCGAAACGGACTTTTGATTCTGAAACCGGATTTCTAGCAGCGAACGCTTAAAATGAAATGTCCGTATCTAGTGATCCTGAAACCCGATTGACGTGAAACCAAATTCGCTAGATAGATAATAAAACATACTATTTATTCCCCATTCATCGTTTGGCTAAACTGTACACGTATGATTTATGATAAATTATGCAAGTGATAGAATACTGATTTATGACATCTTAATCATGCTTTACATACTGTTTCCTCATCATATCATACATATGCCACTGCATTGATAACCTAGTGATCAGGTGCATTACCCAGTGTTAGGTATTAGTGGTGATTGTGGCAAGTACGTTAGTGTTCGTGCATGAGTGGATAAGTGAAAGTGACACGTACTTGTACACAATCAGTGAACCCTATTATTCTATTGCATTGTCGACGTCTGTGGGACGCGTGTAAGTGTGACTATAAGTGGTATGGGACACTTATGGAAGCTCTCGCATGGGTGTCACAGATAAGGCACCAGACACTGCCATTTATCTTGGGTATTAGTCGGGACGTGCTTGATGGAGATCCTGTCTCCAGTTCTCGCGCAGACTTGTCATGGACCGACCGGTATTTGAGGTTATGGTTGGCGTTTGATGTAGACCACGGGGTGTGGGGTAGTTTGAGTGTGAGTTCAACAGAATCTCGGGAGTCCCATGCCGGCTTATATATATGGAGATATATGGAGATTTACAGGATACACGATTATTACTGTGAGTTATATTTTGGGCCCGTGGTCCCTTGCCCTTGGGTCCTACCCTTGGGTGGAGGACACTCACGAGTGGTTGACTCTCACACTTGGACTGACGATATGCTCAGTGACCTGTACAGGGAGACTTAGAGACTGATAGGGATAATGACATTGATATATATTACTTACCGTGTTGACATACCTGGCATACTATATTACTGCTTTACCGTTCACCTGATCTATTGGACACTTCATTGGTTACTGCATGTTCATATCTTTACCGTCTTGATTACTGTTATATATCTATTATCACTGTCCGAGTTGCCACTTGCATCTATATGTTCATATTGCTATTGTGTCGCTCTGACGACCTGAGTATGCATGCTCAGAGTGAGGAGTGGATCTAGCCTGGACCAGGACTAGACGTACATCGCGGACATCTTGACCAGCTATCCAGAGCTATACTCTTTTTACCTCCATCAGGTCAGTTCTTTGTATTTGTTTTGTTTCAGTTACTGCATTTCTCATTACCTGCGCATTGTTTACTGATTACC
Organism: Agapanthus africanus; assembly: GCA_030015575.1. Taxonomy (NCBI): domain Eukaryota; kingdom Viridiplantae; phylum Streptophyta; class Magnoliopsida; order Asparagales; family Amaryllidaceae; genus Agapanthus; species Agapanthus africanus. The sequence goes on from CM057339.1 coordinate 400,561,024, forward strand.
ACGTAAAGCTAGAGCCGAAGTGTGACCACGGCAGGACATTTCCTTGACCGTAGGAGCATGGCTGGCCTTGTCAACCCCTCGTATTCCGTATTTTGGGAAGCGGAGTGTGACATGGTTTTGTTGGTATCAAAGCCAGGTTTTGCTTCGTTTGGGATTGCAGTTCTGTGTAGTGTTTGACAATCTAAGACATCCTTCAGTCTGGATTGTGAAGTTGTTATTCTTCATCTTGATTCACATAGTGTATTCGGCTATGCATTTTGATCTATCCGCTAGGGTTTGAGTGACTTGGAGTTCTACAGTGATTTCCACTTGTAATGAATTTCATCACATCTGATATTCTTGAATCCTTGCCTAATCCATATTATATTTTAATTCTTATAGCTTGTGCCTTATATCGTCCTCAAAATTATTGTTTCAGGATCATATCTTCCAACGACTCTTCCTCTATCTCCACTCTCCAGAATCAGACCGTTGAGATTCTGAGTGTACTGCAAGGTCTGAAGGAAGCCCAGGAGCGAACAAACGACTTGTTAGCTGAAGGACTGAGAAGGCAGGTGAATCAGGCACCAGCGGGAGTCTCCAATCGTAAAGGGATCTCTGTTAGACGAGGAAAAGAGAGGAAGATGAAGCGCCCATTTGTTCCCCCGAGACAGAAGCAGCAGAAGACCCAATGTTGTGGGTACTGCAGGAGGCCAGGACATCTTCAGAGGGATTGTCGCCGCGCCCAAGGGAAATGTCTGATTTGCGGATCTAGCGAACATCTTATCAACGGTTGCCCAAAAAGGAAGGAGCTACAAGAAGGAGACTCGTCCACACTCTCCACTTCTGCCAAGTGATGATTATTGCGTAGTTCGAACTTCGAGGATAAGGCGGACCAAGCGCAGGATTCAACTCGCGTGACGAGAATGCAGCGGCCTAGTAATCGAAGAAGAGTTATCACGTTTTCTGCTTTTAATAAAATGTTGTCATCCTCTTGTAAATATTTCTTTTCGTTTGAAATCTTGTATCCGTCGAACATTTAGTTGAATGCAATAAAAACTTTGAATCGTAATATATGTATCATTCTCTTGCTTTCTCCCTTATTTATACTATTCATTACCACAATATTTTTAATTCTGATTTTTCAGTTCCTGCCCACCGCATATTTTCCTATACTCGTACCCTTAGCTATTTTCTTGATGTGTTCCACTGTCTAATCATGACTCTTTTTTTTCAGACCATGGCCCACCCTGGAGCAGCGCCGTATCTAGATGAGGATGCACAGTCATGCGTTTCCTTAGACCGCACGCTGATGAGTTCTGACGATGAGATCAACGGTCCCCAGGTCATCTTTGGAATCAGCGATTCCGAGGACGAAGGAGTCGCCGCCCCAGAGGTTGACATGATAGGCGATTCCGACGAAGAGAAAGGAGACCCTGAAGAGAACCCGATAGAGGAAGATCCCGAGGAAGACCTGATAGAAGAAAACCCAGTGGAGGAAAATCCCATGGAAGAGAATCCAGAAGAAGAGAATCACATGGAAGCAGACCTCGATGAAGAAGCTCCAGCCGAGGAAGAAGGACCAGAAGAACAAGACCCTGCGGTGGAAGAACTCCCAATGGCGATCCCTGCGAGGCGATATGGGAATGGACGCCCCTACCTGAGCGCGCGAGCCTACCGCAACCTGCTGAACCTCCACAACCGCGACTGACGGAATTTTTAGATGCTGTCTTCTCTGGCCAAATAAATCTATGTATAGTTTAGGGCCATCTGTTACTTTTCGAGGGTGCTTTGTTTCGAATTTTCTAGAATGAAATAAACTTTCTGAGTTCGCAAATCTTTTGTTTACTGGTTCGCTTGATGCTTTGACTTTTCCCCTATACCGTTATTTCCTCCTGAGACCCCTGACTGTCCACCCCTATACCCTGTGCTGTTTCGACCCTCACTTAGATTAACAAGTACCGCACCCTGATCTTTTGAATGGGCCACCCTTCATCCTTCGTCTATGCCTCGTTTGAGATCCTTCTGGGAGGGGAAATTGATAGTAAAATTTCCGAGTTAGCTGACCCTTCGAATTTTTGATTCACCTGATGTATCGACCGTTATCCTCCCCATACATTTTTCCCCTTGTAGTCCTTTTCTGCTCACCCTTACTTCCTGTGCTGACCCGACCCCAATCGCTTCGACCTTCAGTCTAAAGCCGTCATACTCCGACCTTTTGAATGAGCCACACTCCATCGTAATCCCTACCCTAGCTAGCCCTATACATTTTTGTGCTTTTCCCTGTTACCCTAACTATATTTAGGGACATCATTATTCGAAAATTTAGTTTTCATTATTTTGTATTTATCGAAGAGTGCGTGTTATTGACTACTCCGTTTATGTATTTTAAGTACACTACTATTCTTCTCATTCTTGGTAGCGCGACCATATGTTTTACACTTATTATTTTGATGCTATGCTTCTTATTTTCACCATGTGGTTTTCTAAGCTATGTTAAAATGGTTTGATTGATACGTTATTCTAAAAATGTTTTAAACCACCGACAAGTCCTTCACTGTTTCATTATGACTATGCCTTATACTTATTATTATTTCTGCTGTGCGACTTTTGATATACTTATATGTGCATATATTTGGGTTTCGATTTTATCGAGCACGCCTCGAATATTATTGTTCGTTATTGTTGTTTTTTATTCTCGTATACATGTAGTTTGCCAGTGTAGTTATTACTACCTTATACTTATTTAGACCTGTTTTTGTATGTTGTTCTTACATATATATAGACCTTCAAAATTTTATCCACCCGTTTTGACTAAGTCACTAAGCGTTAACATTCGATGTGGTAGCCTTTCGCTTGTTATTTTGTAGCTTATCGTTATTTTAAATTTCGACGACGAAATTTTTGTAAGGGGGGTATGATGTAATACCCAGTCCATTTTTATACCAATATCTGTATTTCTTTTTCACCTGTAAAATTTATTTATTTTACTTATAATTATTTATTTATTTTAAATCCCATTAAACCCAAAACCCCTATTTTTCCCTTCAGCCCAACACTTTAATCCCAAATTATTCAAATTCCCGGCCCTTTTTACCCATCCCTCAGCCCAACACCCATTTTCCTTTTTATTAATAATTCCCCAAAGATCGGCCCACTCCTTTTCCCCTAATATACTAATTAAACTCCTTCCCTCAGCCCAGCAAACCCCCAGCCCACAAAAAAATAAATATAAAGGAATTTATTAAATTTAAACCCCAGCCCAAGCCCGCCTTCACCCTCACCCGCCCGCTTCAACCCGACCCGGCCCACACCCTAACCCTTCTTCCCCAACGGCTCCTTCCCTTTTTCCCGCTCCTTGTTCCCTCGATCCGCTTCCTCCGTCCGCGTCCACGCCCACGTCGTGCGCCGTTACCCCTCGCGATCCCCTCAACGTCATTGCCTCATCTCCCTCTCATCCCTCACAGTCTCTCAAACTCCTCTCCTCTCTCTTTCTCTAACCCATCCTCTGCCATCATCCCGAGCTCACTACGCTGGACGACCCACGCCATCAACGCTGCCGAGACCTCAACTCCACTTCCACCATCACCACAAGCCACCTCCGACGAATCTTGCCGGCACCCCATCACCCACCGAGCTCGCCTCTTCCGGCCATCTCCATCGACCCAACAACCTCCCTCCAACCTCAACTCCCTCCTCGCTTCCACTTAACCACCCACCGGCCATTATCTTCCTCAAGCACCGCCTCCCTCAACCGCCATCTCGACAGACTTCCGGCCACCTCCCTCCATCGACGAGCCCCTCCTTCAACCACAACCCCATTCCCTGCACACCGTCGCCGCCACTAACCATCGCCGGAGACACAATCCGCCGTCGAACTCCTCCGCGTCACCTCGGCCACCACCTGTGCGCATCTCGTCGACGAGCTCCCCTCGCTGCCTCCGTCGACCCCACGTAAATCTCAACCTCTCTCTCTGTGTCTCTCAATCTCTCTCTCTCTCTAACTTTCCCTCCCTCTCTCTCTCTACAACTCTCTCTCTCTCTCTGTTTCTCTCTCTCTTTCTCTCCCCCTCTGTTACCCTCTCTCTGTTAATCCCTCTCTCTACATCTCTCTCTCTCTCTGTTTCCCCCCCTCTCTCTACATCTCACTCTCTCTCTGTTTCTCTAAATCTCTCTCTGTCCTCAAAATTTCTCTCTCTCTCTCTCTCTCAGATCAAAACTAGAAACAACTTGGGTGGTAATGAAAACGGTTGCACGGAGAGTAACTGGAGTGAATACAATTGTCTGATTCCAAAAGGCCGAACTGTGCTGCGCCCGTGACGCGATCGTGCTACTGCCGCTGCCGGACCCTCGTCGACACATGTCCAGGCAAGTATTTTTACTTGCTACATGCTAATCTATTCGTGTTACAAACTTAAATCGTATAGATTACAAGTTTACAATTTCCAATAGATTATGTGCTATACCTGTTTGATGCATGATCCCAATGAAAATATTCATCTAATCTGACGGAATTGAATTGTCTATGCTGGCCCATGTAGTGATGAATACTGTGTATAAATTTCACTGGAAAATACGGCTGTTAATGACTAAAACGATTACCCCAAATATATCTGTAAAACTGGAACTTTCCCCGTATCTGAAAACCGTTAAAATCACCATATATTATGTACATACTGTAATGATGCGTTCGAGGGCTTAAATCGAAGCCGACTCGACGAACTATAACCCTATGCAAGTTTCTAATGGTTTCTGTACTTAAATTGTGACAATATTTGGATCGGGGTGCGACTCTGGACTGCAGTCCAGAGCGACTCTGGTTACTGTTTACTGTCCCGTAATGCATGCCACCTTGTTTCCTGAACTAGTATGTTGAGGAAATATGCATTTTAACAAAGGTGAATCTGTTAGCTAGATAACACAAGTGGTTTCATTCCGTTTCATCATCGTTTGCTATTTAAATTGTAAATTAAAAGGGCAGGACGTATAACAGTCCAGAACAGATTCAGAAGTGACAAACTAGTGTTAAATAGTGTATAACTCCTGACGTACAAACACGATTGAGAATCCGTCTATTGAGTTGAAAACCTTATTGAAAACCCTAGATTTCATTCAACTTCAGCGTCGTTAAATTCTGATCCCTACTGGGGTTAAAATGCGTTGCGAAACGGACTTCTGATTCTGAAACCGGATTTCGAGCAGCTAACGCTTAAAATGAAATGTCCGTATCTAGTGATCCTGAAACCCGATTGACGTGAAACCAAATTCTATGGATAGATAATCAAACATACTATTTATTCCCTGTTCATCATTTCGCTAAACTGTACACGTATGATTTATGATAAATTATGCAAGTGGTAGAATATTGATTTATGACATCTTAATCATGCTTTACATACTGTTTCCTCATCATATCATACATATGCCACTGCATTGATAACCTAGTGATCAGGTGCATTACCCAGTATTAGGTATTAGTGGTGATTGTGGCAAGTACGTTAGTGTTCGTGCATGAGTGGATAAGTGAAAGTGACACGTACTTGTACACAATCAGTGAACCCTATTATTCTATTGCATTGTCGACGTCTGTGGGATGCGTGTAAGTGTGACTATAAGTGGTATGGGACACTTATGGAAGCTCTCGAATGGGTGTCACAGATAAGGCACCAGACACTGCCATTTATCTTGGGTATTAGTCGGGACGTGCTTGATGGAGATCCTGTCTCCAGTTCTCGCGCAGACTTGTCATGGACCGACTGGTATTTGAGGTTATGGTTGGCGTTTGATGTAGACCACGGGGTATGGGGTAGTTTGAGTGTGAGTTCAACAGAATCTCGGGAGTTCCATGCCGGCTTATATATATGGAGATATATGGAGATTTACAGGGTACATGATTATTACCGTGAGTTATATTTTGGGCCCGTGGTCCTTTGCCCTTGGGTCCTACCCTTGGGTGGAGGACACTCGCGAGTGGTTGACTCTCATACTTGGACTGACGATAGGCTCAGTGACCTGTATAGTGAGACTTAGAGACTGATAGGGATAATGGCATTGATATACATTACTTACTGTGTTGACATACCTGGCATACTATATTACTGCTTTACCGTTCACCTGATCTATTGGACACTTCATTGGTTACTGCATGTTCATATCTTTACCGTCTTGATTACTGTTATATATATATTATCACCGTCCGAGTTTCCACTTGCATCTATATGTTCATATTGCTATTGTGTCGCTCTGACGACCTGAGTATGCATGCTCAGAGTGAGGAGTGGATCTAGCCTGGACCAGGACTAGACGTACATCGCGGACATCTTGACCAGCTATCCAGAGTTATACTCTTTTTACCTCCATCAGGTCAGTTCTTTGTATTTGTTTTGTTTCAGTTACTGCATTTCTCATTACCTGCGCATTGTTTACTGATTACCACGTAAAGCTAGAAGCCGAAGTGTGACTACGGCAGGACATTTCCTTGACCGTAGGAGCATGGCTGGCCTTGTCAACCCCTCGTATTCCGTATTTTGGAAAGCGGGGCGTGACATATATTAAAAAGCTTGTGGTAAAAACATGATCGTTACATTCTACCCCCCTAAAAATAATTTCGTTCTCAAAATTACTTAAGAATACATTGCAAGAAAACACGAGGAAAAGATAAGAATAATATAATAGATACAAATAGAATGTGTGAAATTGAAGCTAAGGATTCAAAGGTCGAGAGATGGTTTTTAAGGAAGTCGAAAGTAAAATTTAAGATGGATTCAAGGAATATGGTGAGATTCAAAAGAAAAGTAGAATGTAATAATTGGATTTCATAATTCTTATATTATATTGCTTACGATGTTCATGCAGAAATAACCTGCATGGGCCACCAATAAAACCTGTCACACCTCGCTTCCCAAAAGAGTGGTAACAGTACGTGACGAGGCTCGCGACGTATTTATTCTGAGAAGATCATTTCTCCCAATAAATTCGCTAAACGTCTATAAGAAATATAAAGTAACAAGAATAAAAAAAAGAATGAAATCCAACTTTGATTTATTATATTCAAGATTCACGGTTGACAAAATATCTGAATACAAAATACGTTAATATGATAAGTCTTAACAAAGAGTCATACATGAATAAGCTGAAATGAAAAGCTGAATGGAACTAGATGTCCGATTGTGATGCGAACTGGTTGTACTTCTCTATGACCGCTTCTATCTTCTCTATCTCAATATCACCTGACGAACATTCCAAGGATAGAAAGAAGTGGGTGGAATACTCATCAGCTAACTAGTGCTCGGTAAGTTCTAAAAAAGAATAAGTATAGAAATGATAATGACAAATGTATTGTTGGGATTCAGTGCCCGCGCCACAGAAGCCGCGGTCGAGGCGGAAGCGTGCGAGCACCAAACATAACCCAGGATATGATCTATATACCTAAACTAGCAAACTAAAATATACAAAGGGTATGAAATTACAACCTTCGACGTGTGTCCATCCAATTGTGGAAGACCCTCCAAGATCGTAACCGTCGGGATCGCGCTTGAAAATCGATCACCCTCACCGAAGAAGATCCACCCAAGGGAAACCGGAAAAAACTCCGACCGACGATACAAACTTGCTAATGATGGATGGTTGGTGATGCAGGAATTTTTCACTAGACTTTTCTCTCTAAACCATACTCACTAGAGAGCAAAAAGAAGAAGGAGAAGAGGTGAAGGAAGTTGCTTAGTCTTGCAACACATGAAGCATGAAGCCCAAGAAGCTATAATGAAAAAATCATCAACTGTAGAAAGAATGGATGGCTTTGTATTTATCAACCATGGTTCAATAGTGAACCCAATCAAATCAACATTGAATACCAAAGCCATACCATTCTACATTCATGCAACCATGCTTTATTTAAACCTCATTTTCCACCTCATTTCCCATTTGATTTTCCAAATGAAAATCAAATATGAGGCTTCTTTCTTCTAGAAGTATTCCCGTATAAACACGGAATACTTCACCCGGTTTATATATCGCTACATATATGCATATTCGTATAAAAATATGGATATCAGCAAAAAGAGAAAATGAATAGTGTACAATAATAGTAAAATATATGTATCAAAATACATAAATAAATTATTAAATCAAAATCTGATTTAATAATCCGGCTTAATCCTAAACCGTCTAGTATAATCAACCGCCCGATTAAAGTCCATGTATCTCGTACATGTATTTAATCGGATCCCTGCATGTACCAACATACGACTCCTACATCTATCGCCTGAATCGGGAAAACTCTCTGCGGGGGACTCTAAAGACTCGACAATACGCTGGTAGTAGGTTTAACCACAAGCACGTCAGCTGCACTAGATGTACGTAATGGCTATCCAGATACCTACTGTAACATCCTAGTACATGTATACTATATTTTATTTAGGGTATTTTAAATCCTGCGATAAATTTCCTTATTATTGTTGATTTGGGTTGCAGCTAGTGAAATTAGCAATTATGCTTATTATCCGACCCGAACCGCATGGTTGAACCTAACATGGTTCAAGATTATATCAAATATTTGCTAGTACAGAGGATCCATGCAATCTAGATAACATATTGTACTGATAATAGTATATCTAGTCGCATGCTGGAATATCATGATATCATTATACTACTATAATAGTAAAATATGCATCATACATGGTAATGAACGTATAATGGTTATTACAGATAGATACATATGCATCCTGGCAGTAGTTGTGCTTATCGTGTTTCGATATTGATTACAGTTTCACATTCGGTATCTTTTTTGGGTAATATATATTACATGACATGTTCACGACACATTACCAGACTTGTTACTTGGATATTATTACTAATGCCAATAATCCCGACTTGTTGTCCTGACGAACGTGACTTGTTGTCTACATAGACAAAACCTGTACCTGCTTGATCCTGTGTTGGCATTAGATTCATATCATAAATATGTGACATGAACACATAAACTTGGGGGTAAGGGGAAATCAATAATGAAACCTGACTTGTAGCTCAACAGTTTGATACTTATACTGATCAGTGTTTACGGGTTCGTCCAGCCCCAGAATGATGCTGCTGACATCATTCATCTGTACATATTACCTGTTTACTGCTTAGCGGCACGTCTCGGATTCAGCCCAAGAATCTTGACCGTGGTCCCGGGCACGCACGGGATACTATTGAGTTACATCGACGATTCCATTAAATTGATTTCAAAGACTTGTAGAATAATAACGTAGAAGTACATACTCTAGGATACACATCACATACCTATATCTCACTATTTTATACCTGTGTTATTTATTTATATTCATGTTTAATCATAGCATCACATCTTGGTTATTATTAATCTTTTGATATTATGACGCACTGATGTCTGGGTTTTGCATGGCCTAGTTTCTCTACCTTTATCGCAGACAGATCAAAAGTACTTCGGCAATCAAGCTGAGTAATGAGGAGCTAGCTATTTAGTTTAGAGACTCTTAGTTTATTTATTTCCGCAGTTTTATTTCTATTGATGTGATCTCATATTGGGATGTGATTCAGATACTATTGTTTATTAGATCTTGATTCGTTTCTGCTATATGCATTTCTTGATTTTATTTATTATGGCAGATGGATATGTGTTAGCTAGATTTTATTTTATTATTCTTGATATCCGATTGACAACCGTAATGTGACTGTGGAGAGATGATTCCTAGCCACAGGTAGTATGGTTGGTTCTGTCACGTGCCGTGTTTATGTACTGTTGGGAAGCGGGGCGTGACAGGGTTTGTTTGGTATCAAAGAATAGGATTTAGGGTTAGTCGAGTTTGGTTCTTTTGTAGTTAGGTATTGAACCCAATACACACCAACCAGGAAATCCGGAATTAGGAACATGTCCTGCCACATTATTGTCTTGTCATTCAAATTTTTGAATTTTATCTTTCCCTTAATTCTTGTATCTTGACGATATGGAAATGACTTTGCATCTCAACTTAGAATCCTCCTAATTCATTATTGTTTCTCCCTTCTTATTCCTTCGATTATGATAGTAGGATTTGGGTGATTTGAATGGAGTTATGTGATTGTAACTATGTACCGCGGTATGGTTACAATGCGGTACTCTATTTAGGTAATCTGGAGTCCTATTTTGATTCATTTTCTTGACTTATGGTCGTTGTATTACCTTGTTTTTTCTCGGCGTCATTACTTACGAGTTTATATCTTATCACAAAATTGAAACCAACGACCACAATATATCCTTCATCTTTCCCCTTGTCCCGTAGTGACCAGTCTGTCTGCGTTTCGAAGAACAAGGAGAAACATAGGAGAGCATATGATGATTGCAATAGTGCGAGATTAACCCCAGCAGGAGCTGGAATAGACCGCTTCAAGGCCGATCAGATGGTTGATTGAAGAAGTTTTGACCGACCCGTCTCAGATTATCAAGAATAGCGCAGCAAAAGAGTGGTAGGCTAATAACCCACAAGTCTTAGGACAAACTTGCAAATTCATGATGAAAGGAACCGTTTACTGAAGGGAGAAGTTCATAAACAAGTTGCAGATAAAGCGCTGATAGCAGTTCGGGATTTCATGGATGTGTTCAAGATCATCTCGAGTTTATCGCCAAAACGAGATGTGGAGTTCACGATTTATCTTATTCTAGGAGCAGCGTCGATTTCAAAGGCTTATTATCCCATAGCGCCGGTGGAACTGGAAGAGGTAAAGAAACAAGTTACCGAATTACTAAAAAAGGGTTGGATTCACAGTAGCAATTCATTCCGGGGAGCTCCAGTTCTTCTAGTCAAGAAGAAGGATGTTATGCAGGGGATGTGCATCGACTATCGAGAATTGAATCGGGTGATTATTAAGAACAAGTACCCAATCTCTCGCATCGGTGAATTATTCGATCAACTCAGTGGCGCGAGGGTATTCTCGAAGTTGGATTTGCGATCCAGATATCATCAAGTCGGGTATTGATGATATAAATCTATAATGTAACACCCTAGTGCATGTATACTATATTTTATTTGAGGTATTTCAAATCTTGCGACAAATTTCCTTATTATTGTTGCTTTGGGTTGCAGATAGTGAAATTAGCAGTTGTGGTTATTATCCGACCCGACCCGCATGGTTGAACCCAACATGGTTCAAGATTACATCAAATATTTGCTAGTATAGAGGATCTATGCAATCTAGATAACATATTATACTGATAATAGCATATCTAGTGGCATGCCGGAATATCATGATATCATTATACTACTATAATAGTACAAAATGCATCATACATGGTAATGGATGTATAACGGTTATTACAGATATATACATATGCATCCTGGCAGTAGTTGTGCTTACCGTATTTCGATATTGATTACAGTTTCATATTTGGTATCTATTTTGGGTAATATGCATTACATGACATGTTCACGTCATATTACCAGACTTGTTACTTAGATATTATAACTAATGCTAACAATCCTGACTTGTTGTCCTGACGGACGTGACTTGTTGTTTACATAAACAAAACCCATACCTGTTTGATTCTGTGTTGGTATTAGATTCATATCATAAATACCTGACTTAAACACATTGTTCACCGTCGAAAACAGAGACGGACCGTGATAGATCGTCTTGCCTGAATTTGGGGGCAGATACTATTTGGATTTATCCGTCCACCTCTCCGAAGATGCCAAGTTGATTTATGGCACCGTATATCGGAGGTTTGGACGAATGCGGCCATTATAGCATGACTTCGTTAGATTCCCCCTCATTTGCGAGGGGTTTTTGATTGTGGGGACGTTCTTCCCTGTAGGCGCAAGCCCCTGCAGTTAATTACGTTACCGCATCGCGATAACCACTTTCTCCTGCTCCGGAAGTTCACTTCGTGTCGTGTGTGTTTTTGTTTGTTTTGGTTGCCCGTGGATTGTATATGGATACTAATTTATGTTGTCACCCGTAGGGCGTGGATTAGTCCAAATCCGTATATCTTAGATTTGGGTCTGTTTTATTTAAGGATCATTAATCTGGTTTGAGATTAAGATTGACTTAAATGTATATGAGCAGTTGGGGTTCGGTTGGTTTTTTGTTAAGGATATGTTAGTCCAATTTGAGACTAAGATCTATTTAACAAGGTTTTAGGATCATTTTTGTTTCAGATCCAACAAAAGAGCATTTGGGCTCTATTGTTTTAGTTTAAGGACGTTTCGGTCCGTTATCGCCATTTTGGAGGCGAAGTTTTAGTTTGAGGACATTTCGGTTTGTTGATTACCATTTTGGAGGTGAGATTTTAGTTTAAGGACGTCTCGGTCCGTTGTTACCATTTTGGAGGCAACGGTTAGTTTAAGAACGTTTCGGTCCGTTGATAACCATTTTGGAGGTGAGATTTTAGTTTAAGGACGTCTCGGTCCGTTGTTGCCATTTTGGAGGCAATGGTTAGTTTAAGGATGTTTCGGTCCGTTGATCATCATTTTGCACGCACGTGTATTCGTTACGTGATGAGCTGAACGACGATAATTTAGGATGCATCCATTTTGGGGTGCGGTCTGATTTGAGGTGTGCACGTCAGTTTAGAAGTGCACCAAAGAATTGTTGGTTGTCGGGACCCGCCACCTCTCTGAAGACGTTGAAGAATTACAACGACATATATCACAGGTGTGGAGAGATGTACCCTTAAACCAAATCCCATATTTGAGGGAAAAGATGGTGCTGCTAAGAAATGTTAGTCATGTTTGAGACTAAGATTTCCTCGGGATAATGTTGGATGAGTATCGTTTTGGATATCATCAGTTGGAAGATCAATAGTCATATTTGGGACTAAGATCATTTTAGGAAAACATGAGCACAGAGGCTCGATCGATTTGGAGATCAAAGAAGTCTTGACCTCGGGAAGACTTAGCCAATTTGTGACTAGGTTTGGGTCTCTATATTTACCCCTGTAGCGCTAACCACCGGTAAATGTAGTACTCACATGTATCCCGCGTGAGGTATTGGACTAGTGTTAAACACTGAACTTTGGAGGCGCTCACGTATGAATCACGTGAGGCATCCCAAAGTGGGCGCTGTTCTTTGGGTTTTATTCTCTTTTTTACATATAAGTGCTAAGCACTTAGTTCTTGTAGTGCTCACGTGAGGCGTTCCAAAATTGGGTATTGCCTTTTGGGTTTTATCCCCTCCTTTTTTATATAAGTGCTAAGCACTTGATTGGAGATCGAGTGCAAAACACGTGACTGCCCTAAAAGGCACTTCTTGTTCTTGTCACGACCTGAAAGTACGGAACGTGACCGGCCCTTAGATTACGAAACGTCTAGAGACGCAACGTAACCTAAGTAAACCGAAGCCCAGAAATCTAAACCATAAAAGAAGAAGAAGAAGAAGAAAACATGTAGAATACAAGTTTAAAAGCAACATCAAATTTTTCCAAAAATTTCGGCAGAGTCTCCTCTGTAAAAACTGGCCCCCAAACGGGCTACAACAGGTATAATATGCATAAACAATAAAAAGCATCCCCAAACGGGAGCTAGCTCAACGCCAACAGGAGGAAACAACCACAACAAGCACAATAACATACAACGCCAAAGGGCGTGGCTCAAAACTCAAAAGAAAACAAATCCACCAAATCAGAATAATACATGCGCGACTCTAAGGTCGAAATAAAAGACTGGTCCAATAAACTTATCAATTAATACAAGTATGGTTGATGGAGCTTTCTAGATACAAATGAAATAATACAGATACAATGGTGGTTCAGATACAAGTGAACCAACCTACCGTGCAAATCACCCGGAAGGAAATCATGTGCCAGCAATCTGCCAAGAAAACCTGTACATCGAACCTGTAATAAAATTTGGCACAACGGGGGTGAGTTGCCAACTCGTGAGTAGAAGACATCTACGAAAAGAAATCGAATGCACGACGCTATCCTAGGTCATAGTAATACACCACTAAGTCCCAATCACCTAGTAATAGCAGGGTAATACTACGTGTACAAGCAAATACTCCGTGCTCGTGTCAGTGTCTCATATAGTACTATGTCATATGAATGGATATGCATGCACCATGAATGTAAAATAACCAAATCCTGAAATCCAGATATGTCTGTATAAGAAATCTTTTAGCTGTTATCACAGTAAAATGTGTATAAGAATCTGAAATCTCAACAATGAAATCCATAGAAATCCGTGTAAAGCATCGACACAAACATGTAAATCTCAAGTCTCATAGTCTCAATATCTCGGGCTCCGTCAGTCCGGATCGGCCCATAACATCAAATATCACGACAACGGTCGGTATCCTCCGGATATCCGCCGCGCCAGACATCACCGGTAGGTAGCCTTCCCCTGCCAGGCTCATCGTCTACAACTCGATCTTCTTGCCCCGGGGTACCATACCGGGCCCACCATGTACCCGAGACGGTTCATCCACTCCTCGAATCGGGTCTCGAAATCCATCAGAAAACACGAAATCTCATGGTGGACGACACATACATCACGAGAAAACCGCATCTTATTTTTAAAAAGAGAGGAGGAGAGAGAGAGAAGTTTTTATATATATTCTTGCGGTTTTCCCCAAAAATCCAGAAATCTCACAGAAATCCAAATCTCAAAACCATGAGTAGTATATGATAAATGTCGGCATATGCTCATAATACTGTGCGATAACATGAAAATATGAATGCAGGAATGTCTAAGTAATGAATATCATGTCTATACTAACATCAGAGAGTAATCACAATATTATATCGGTTTAGTTGTTAACTGATTTTATCAATAAAAGATAATATGATCTAAAGTGTACGTGACATAGCAATTACCGATGATGATGTGTGTGAGCCGGCAAATAAGTGTGCGTGGAATATGCGCATCATCGGTAATGGTGCTGGTGTCCTAACAGGTAAGGTTTATACTGTTTATAGCAACATATGTATGAACATGCAACATTATGATACAATGCGAAAGTAAATACGAATGTATATTACCTACTCATTTAATATACTAATACTACTACCACTATATGACTCGAACCTAACCTAGTGTCCATCTAACCTCCTAAGGAAAACTAAACCTAAGAACTAGTCAATAGAAATAAGAGTCTACCTAAGGTCTGAATCAATATCCCTAATAGTCGGCGATCCAGCCTCAATAGCGTCACATACGTAGTACGGCTTCCTCGAATCAAGAGTGCGGATCAATCATCATATCCATGCCTCGTACGGTAAAATCCATCGCACGGCATCCCAATATCGGGGTACGGGTCAAGTATCTCCTAGGTGCCTCATCATTCGTATAATGTCATCATCAACACATCTCATGATCAAGGTGCTAAACTGTAATCCCATACATCAATCATATATCATTGCCATCGTAATATGCATCATTAGTTTATCCTCAGAAATAATATGTCACATGTTTCATATTGTGATTAAGTCATACTGAAATCATGTCGTCATCAAGTCATACCTATATGATATCGGCATCAGGTCACACCTATATAATATCGGCATCAGGTCACACCTATATAATGTCGTAATCAGGTTGTACATATATCATATCGTGATCAGTCACAAGTTGCAGTCCGGGTACTATTTTAGAGTCCCATGGATCTCAATATTATCACTACCCATTATAATTTATATATACCTGTTCATCATCTCATTCTCTAATGATCCGCTAACACTTAATACGACTGCATAGTCAAGAATCACGGCATCAAGCCCAGTTATACTGTTTCATCATACCTCAGATATCATATCGCATCAATGAATCCCATGTATGTGTTGTATATATATATATACCTATACCTAGTTCTATATATATATAGTTCTATATATATATACACATGCACGTAAACACCATGACGTGTTCCAGTGTGTGCGTGTGTGTTTCTATCTGAAACCTACGAACCTCCTCCAAGGTATTCATCCTCTGGTATGCTTTTCCTAAATCGGTCTAGTCCAGCCTAGGGTCATTACTAGGGTCCTACTCATTAAGAATCTAGGGTCACATCTGGTTTTCTAATGTCAATAAGTACTATTCCTATTCTATGTTGCGGGGGTGTTAAACGCCATCCACCCGACTTCCCCCCGTAGATATACATCTACTCACCTGGTCCATGTCTGCCGACGACGGTGTCGCGATCCTCCTCTTCATCGCCCGTAGTCCACTTGAAGGGTACCTAAACGCAACCATATAAATAACATCGTAAACCGAATCACATACAAAAGTCAAACGATACAAGGAACAAGCATAGGTTAAAACCTATGTTCCGTCGACGCAAAAGAACCAAATACCGCTCGATATCGGCGTACAAACTCCGATGGATCGAGATAAACATCAACAAACAACTTGTAGTTTTAAAACACATTACTTATACTATAAAACATGATTAAATCCATCGAAACCCTAAAATCTATCAAACCGTCCAATTTCGTAAAACCCGAAAATGCCAGTTTACCGTTTTACATCAAAACTTGACATTTAAATGAAACCAATGGTCATAAAACTCATTAAATAGCATAACTAGACTATACAAACTATTACTATATTTTTATTACACAAATTTATATAGATTTGAAATTTCTAGTTTGCACCATTTAACAATTTTCAACATTTTTCAAGCAAAACACAACAATTCCACCACAAAACATGATTTTGCATAAATTAGTGACTTAAACCACAATTCATGATGATAATGATATAATGAAACCATAATTATATTTTTAATCTCATTTATTTAGGAATTTCTAAAATCTAGTTTACAAAAATAACAATTTTTATCACAATTTATCAATTATCCATAGAAACTAGCAATCAATTTAAGTTTTCCATTCCACCAACAAGTTAAAACTCTTATTAAGACCAAAATATAGTATTACAAATATTAATTGAGATTTATTTCACCAATAATTAGGTTTTATAGAAACCTAGTTAGCAAAAATTCCTAATTTAAACAATTTTCAATGAAAAATTTACAATTCAACAACCATGCAATATTTTCCAATTCTAAAAGTGTTAAACTAACTATTATAACCCTAAATAATTAACAAAAATCATAACTTGAATTTACAAACCCTAACTTGAATTTTTAAAAAAAAACATAGAATTAATTCATTAAATCTAATTAAGCTTAATTGAACATCTAATAACAATAAATCAAAAGAAAGAAATTATACCTCCAAAAATATGAAATCCAAACAAGAAATGAGCCTCCAAAATGTATGCTATCCCACTCCAAAATCCATGTAAATATGAGCAAGAATAGAAGGGTAGAAAAATATATAGGATTTTGTGGAATTTTAATTGAATTTTTGATGTATTTTTGATGATTTTTGAATAAAAATGAGGTGGAAAATGGGGGGGGGGGGGGCAGCCATGGTGATGGGGAGGCCGGCCACAATAAGGGAAGGGGGAGAAACACATGAGAAATGGTGTAGAAACTTCTCCAAAATGTCATCATCTTAATGTCTTTTCATGCTTTATTCATTTTCTTTTAATTCTTTTCTAAAATAACTCAAGAAAGATCTAGAAACAAGGAAAAATTTGCAAATAAATTTTGCATGATACACACTAAATTCTAATATGCCATGGTTCATTTTTACAAATTAAAACCATTTAAATTTGTAATTTACACTAATTTAGTGTAAAAATAAAGCTTATGTTAATATTTAAAATAATTAATTCAACTAAAAATATTTTATTAAACTAAAAATTTATAAGTGGCTAAATAAACACCATTTACTAGTAATTTCATAATTAAAATAGATATTTTTAAAATTATAATGAAAAACAATCCCGGTTTGGTTTTACGAAAATTACATTTTACTTTACCGAAAATCCTAAAATTCACTTAAACACTTTTATTCATTTAATTATTTATTTAATTACTTTTAAAACGTTACAATCTTCCCCCCTTTAAAAAATTCGGTCCCCGAATTTAAATTAAAACTCCCCCTCCAAACACTAAAACGTTTAGCAAACACTCAAATCGTCGGGGCTCCGAAATTATCAATACATAACAAAAATCAACTCCGTCAAGCATAATGCAATCATCGGAGTTATGGAGAGAATAAAATATCAAAACCCAATATGAAAACCATCTTAATATACCTCAATCTATAACTTATATATAGTGCGCATCATAGTAAAGCCGTTCAAATATCTGAATAAGGAAATATGCAAAAACCCCTTTTTGAAAATCGCCGTGTGATGCACGTGTCACGGCATAAGTAGCGGACGTTTATTTTAAAAAAATAGCTATATATATATCCTTTATTTAACATACACGTCCCGCCTGGTTACTAAATCAAATAGTAATGGTTATGAAAACATACTGCTCAACTGAAATCAATCCTAATCACATCGTAAAAATATCATGTGCGTCCGATGCGCACTGAAATCGAAACCAAATACAAATACCATGAATACTCATAAAACAAAACTAAGTGCAACAGGTGTGCACCAAAAACATCTGTCATGTGCAACGGGCGTGCACGACTCAATATCAGGTGCATCTAATCTGCACAAAACCCCGATTTAGTGCATCTGGTGTGCACAAAATCGTATCAAGTGCGCCAAGTATGCGCAAGAATCCTAATCAGGTGCACATGGTGCACGAAAACATACATCGAACATCAAAATCGAAATCACAGTACAAAAATGCACGAAAACTAGGTCAAAACATATGTCAAAATCATGTGTAACCCCTATACACGAAATCAACTCAAAATCTCAAAATATGTAAAACCAAATCAAGTGTACTGGGTGTGTACTCAACAACATCAATACAACTGATATATGAAACACAAATAGAATGAAGGTACACACATGAAATACCAATCGTAGCACAAAATCCTCAAAATACTAAAATCCAATCAATGAAAATATGAAATTCAAATCACTAAATCACAATCGTAAACACTATCGTCAATGCGCGCCCCTTTCCTCTGATGTCGATTGCTTCGAACTCGTCTCTTCGTAGCTATGCAGACTGCGCTACCAACGACAACACTCATATCTAGAGTCTCCCATGTAATCGATCCCTTCACCTGATATCCGGACTACATTAAACTTTTCGATCGATCCATCAAAATCCCATAATTCCCCGAGAGCTTAACGCTCAAGTACAGCTTAAAAATATCCGGTACAAACTCCAGCATCGATGATCCAGCCGTAGAAGGGCAAACCCAAGTCTCACTAATGGCACCGCGGAACTGCCGTAAACCCTAAGGTTCAAGGGCGTTCTCGTGGTCATTATGTCGAGTTAGGGTTTCATTCTTCTAGAGGGTCCATCGAAATACCTGCATGTTCTTCCGAATACTTTAAACTTGGGAAAATGGTTTCCTGATAATCGTTCGAACCTTTTAACTTCATCCGGACGGCATGTGAATACCCTTCGTCCGCACGCTAAACAATGCTTCAATACTCAAGGATAACCAATACCCTAATGGTTATCACATTCGAGCCGTAGCTCCCTCTGCCAGTGCGCCCGTGGTAACAAAAAAACCACCCTCCGACATCGACGAAGATAGATCAACGGAACGAATGAAATACGGTGCAAACAAATGTACATCCTAAGGCTCCTTAAGCAGAGTAGTGTATCGTAAGTATGCCGCGGACCATACCCACGGTACGTTACTCTACCTAAATCGCCTACTCCATCAACCAAGGGTCACCTAGACTTATACAAGGTTAAACCTAGCGCTCTGATACCAACTTTGTCACGACCCGAAAGTACGGAACGTGACCGGCCCTTAGATTACGAAACGTCTAGAGGCGCAACGTAACCTAAGTAAACCGAAGCCCAGAAATCTAAACCATAAAATAAGAAGAAGAAGAAGAAGAAGAAGAAGAAAACATGTAGAATACAAGTTTAAAAGCAACATCAAATTTTTCCAAAAATTTCGGCAGAGTGTCCTCTGTAAAAACTGGCCCCCAAACGGGCTACAACAGGTATAATATGCATAAACAATAAAAAGCATCCCCAAACGGGAGCTAGCTCAACGCCAACAGGCGGAAACAACCACAACAAGCACAATAACATACAACGCCAAAGGGCGTGGCTCAAAACTCAAAAGAAAACAAATCCACCAAATCAGAATAATACATGCGCGACTCTAAGGTCGAAATAAAAGACTGGTCCAATAAACTTATCAATTAATACAAGTATGGTTGATGGAGCTTTCTAGATACAAATGAAATAATACAGATACAATGGTGGTTCAGATACAAGTGAACCAACCTACCGTGCAAATCACCCGGAAGGAAATCATGTGCCAGCAATCTACCAAGAAAACCTGTACATCGAACCTGTAATAAAATTTGGCACAACGGGGGTGAGTTGCCAACTCGTGAGTAGAAGACATCTACGAAAAGAAATCGAATGCACGACGCTATCCTAGGTCATAGTAATACACCACTAAGTCCCAATCACCTAGTAATAGCAGGGTAATACTACGTGTACAAGCAAATACTCCGTGCTCGTGTCAGTGTCTCATATAGTACTATGTCATATGAATGGATATGCATGTACCATGAATGTAAAATAACAAAATCCTGAAATCCAGATATGTCTGTATAAGAAATCTTTTAGCTGTTATCACAGTAAAATGTGTATAAGAATCTGAAATCTCAATAATGAAATCCATAGAAATCCGTGTCAAGCATCGACACAAACATGTAAATCTCAAGTCTCATAGTCTCAATATCTCGGGCTCCGTCAGTCCGGATCGGCCCATAACATCAAATATCACGACAACGGTCGGTATCCTCCGGATATCCGCCGCGCCAGACATCACCGGTAGGTAGCCTTCCCCTGCCAGGCTCATCGTCTACAACTCGATCTTCTTGCCCCGGGGTACCATACCGGGCCCACCATGTACCCGAGACGGTTCATCCACTCCTTGAATCGGGTCTCGAAATCCATCAGAAAACACGAAATCTCATGGTGGACGACACATACATCACGAGAAAACCGCATCTTATTTTTAAAAAGAGAGGAGGAGAGAGAGAGAAGTTTTTATATATATTCTTGCGGTTTTCCCCAAAAATCCAGAAATCTCACAGAAATCCAAATCTCAAAACCATGAGTAGTATATGATAAATGTCGGCATATGCTCATAATACTGTGCGATAACATGAAAATATGAATGCAGGAATGTCTAAGTAATGAATATTATGTCTATACTAACATCAGAGAGTAATCACAATATTATATCGGTTTAGTTGTTAACTGATTTTATCAATAAAAGATAATATGATCTAAAGTGTACGTGACATAGCAATTACCGATGATGATGTGTGTGAGCCGGCAAATAAGTGTGCGTGGAATATGCGCATCATCGGTAATGGTGCTGGTGTCCTAACAGGTAAGGTTTATACTGTTTATAGCAACATATGTATGAATATGCAACATTATGATACAATGCGAAAGTAAATACGAATGTATATTACCTACTCATTTAATATACTAATACTACTACCACTATATGACTCGAACCTAACCTAGTGTCCATCTAACCTCCTAAGGAAAACTAAACCTAAGAACTAGTCAATAGAAATAAGAGTCTACCTAAGGTCTGAATCAATATCCCTAATAGTCGGCGATCCAGCCTCAATAGCGTCACATACGTAGTACGGCTTCCTCGAATCAAGAGTGCGGATCAATCATCATATCCATGCCTACGGTAAAATCCATCGCACGACATCCCAATATCGGGGTACGGGTCAAGTATCTCCTAGGTGCCTCATCATTCGTATAATGTCATCATCAACACATCTCATGATCAAGGTGCTAAACTGTAATCCCATACATCAATCATATATCATTGCCATCGTAATATGCATCATTAGTTTATCCTCAGAAATATTATGTCACATGTTTCATATTGTGATTAAGTCATACTGAAATCATGTCGTCATCAAGTCACACCTATATGATATCGGCATCAGGTCACACCTATATAATATCGGCATCAGGTCACACCTATATAATGTCGTAATCAGGTTGTACATATATCATATCGTGATCAGTCACAAGTTGCAGTCCGGGTACTATTTTAGAGTCCCATGTATCTCAATATTATCACTACCCATTATAATTTATATATACCTGTTCATCATCTCATTCTCTAATGATCCGCTAACACTTAATACGACTGCATAGTCAAGAATCACGGCATCAAGCCTAGTTATACTGTTTCATCATACCTCAGATATCATATCGCATCAATGAATCCCATGTATGTGTTGTATATATATATATATACCTATACCTAGTTCTATATATATATAGTTCTATATATATATACACATGCACGTATACACCATGACGTGTTCCAGTGTGTGCGTGTGTGTTTCTATCTGAAACCTACGAACCTCCTCCAAGGTATTCATCCTCTGGTATGCTTTTCCTAAATCGGTCTAGTCCAGCCTAGGGTCATTACTAGGGTCCTACTCATTAAGAATCTAGGGTCACATCTGGTTTCCTAATGTCAATAAGTACTATTCCTATTCTATGTTGCGGGGGTGTTAAACGCCATCCACCCGACTTCCCCCCGTAGATATACATCTACTCACCTGGTCCATGTCTGCCGACGACGGTGTCGCGATCCTCCTCTTGATCGCCCGTAGTCCACTTGAAGGGTACCTAAATGCAAACATATAAATAACATCGTAAACCGAATCACATACAAAAGTCAAACGATACAAGCAACAAGCATAGGTTAAAACCTATGTCCCGTCCATGCAAAAGAACCAAATACCGCTCGATATCGGCGTACAAACTCCGATGGATCGAGATAAACATCAACAAACAACTTGTAGTTTTAAAACACATTACTTATACTATAAAACATGATTAAATCCATCGAAACCCTAAAATCTATCAAACCGTCCAATTTCGTAAAACCCGAAAATGCCAGTTTACCGTTTTTCATCAAAACTTGACATTTAAATGAAACCAATGGTCATAAAACTCATTAAATAGCATAACTAGACTATACAAACTATTACTATATTTTTATTACACAAATTTATATAGATTTGAAATTTCTAGTTTGCACCATTTAACAATTTTCAACATTTTTCAAGCAAAACACAACAATTCCACCACAAAACATGATTTTGCATAAATTAGTGACTTAAACCACAATTCATGATGATAATGATATAATGAAACCATAATTATATTTTTAATCTCATTTATTTAGGAATTTCTAAAATCTAGTTTACAAAAATAACAATTTTTATCACAATTTATCAATTATCCATAGAAACTAGCAATCAATTTAAGTTTTCCATTCCACCAACAAGTTAAAACTCTTATTAAGACCAAAATATAGTATTACAAATATTAATTGAGATTTATTTCACCAATAATTAGGTTTTATAGAAACCTAGTTAGCAAAAATTCCTAATTTAAACAATTTTCAATGAAAAATTTACAATTCAACAACCATGCAATATTTTCCAATTCTAAAAGTGTTAAACTAACTATTATAACCCTAAATAATTAACAAAAATCATAACTTGAATTTACAAACCCTAACTTGAATTTTTAAAAAAAACATAGAATTAATTCATTAAATCTAATTAAGCTTAATTGAATATCTAATAACAATAAATCAAAAGAAAGAAATTATACCTCCAAAAATATGAAATCCAAACAAGAAATGAGCCTCCAAAATGTATGCTATCCCACTCCAAAATCCATGTAAATATGAGCAAGAATAGAAGGGTAGAAAAATATATAGGATTTTGTGGAATTTTAATTGAATTTTTGATGTATTTTTGAATAAAAATGAGGTGGAAAATAGGGGGGGGGGGCAGCCATGGTGATGGGGAGGCCGGCCACAATAAGGGAAGAGGGAGAAACACATGAGAAATGGTGTAGAAACTTCTCCAAAATGTCATCATCTTAATGTCTTTTCATGCTTTATTCATTTTCTTTTAATTCTTTTCTAAAATAACTCAAGAAAGATCTAGAAACAAGGAAAAATTTGCAAATAAATTTTGCATGATACACACTAAATTCTAATATGCCATGGTTCATTTTTACAAATTAAAACCATTTAAATTTGTAATTTACACTAATTTAGTGTAAAAATAAAGCTTATGTTAATATTTAAAATAATTAATTCAACTAAAAATATTTTATTAAACTAAAAATTTATAAGTGGCTAAATAAACACCATTTACTAGTAATTTCATAATTAAAATAGATATTTTTAAAATTATAATGAAAAACAATCCCGGTTTGGTTTTACGAAAATTACATTTTACTTTACCGAAAATCCTAAAATTCACTTAAACACTTTTATTCATTTAATTATTTATTTAATTACTTTTAAAACGTTACAGTTCTTCTTTTAAGCGCTTGCTTGGGAAATACGTGCGGTCCTCGTTATAGCGTTTAAACATTAAGGAATCATCAGTCTTTCCTTCTGGGTGTTTGGAGACTTTGATCTAATGTTAATGACCCTAGGATTTGGAGGATCTCAAGTCTCTTGTTTTGTAAGAATTAAATTCTTTTTATAGAGTTAAACCCACGTTTTCATAGGAATTAAATTTCCATGTGTTTTGTAAGAATCAAATTCTTTGAACTCAATTCTTTCCCCTAAGTTTTGAATCTGTATGACAGAATCTCCCCGATGAGAATTAAATTCTCAACTTGTGGGGAGATCTGCTTCTGCAGATCTCAACCAGAGGAAGAGCTAAGTTCTTGCATGAAGGGTAAAACCCTTAGAGAGGCAAAAAAGAGACAATATGATCTCTGAGTTTTGTTTTCTTTTTACCTAGGGTCTCAATGAAACAAGTCTTCTTCTGTGAGAATTAAATTCTCTGTTTCTTTTTGAAGCTTTTCTTTCTTCTTCTCTCTTTTTTTTTAAAAGCTTCTTAGGGGGTTCTTTTTTTCACTCTCTCCTCCCCTTGAGACTTGAAGTCTTTGGTTCTTTATATAGCGGAGAGAAGTTTGTTTAATTCTTAGAAAATCTCTCATTGAAAGATCCTAATTGATTTAATTGGTTTCAAAATTGATTTGGGGAATTTTTCTCATCATTGGATCTTTCATCCAAGGGATTTTGTTTTACAGAACATATTTTTCTTGTTTTTAACAAGATTGGGGAAATATTTTTCCATATGCAGAATCTTATTCTGTAAAAATAGTGAATTTTAATCATCATTGGAATTTTAATCCAAGGGTGCTCGGTTTAACAGAGTACAATCTTTCTTTGTTTAGAAAGATATGGAAAATATTTTCCATCTCATAGGATCTTTGATCCACCAACTTTCTGTTTAACAAAGAATATCCCTCCTCATTTGAAAGCTCTATGTTTAATCACCATTGGATTTTTGATCTAACGATCCCTTGTTGAGTAGAATTTAACTCTTCGTAGGGAGGTGCCCTCACATTTTTAACACGTGAGGTTTATTTAGTTTGTCAGCTGTTTGATTGCAGCGTCCATATGCTTTGCATATAGGTGTTCCCCACCGAATACAGAGACGCGACCGCGTAGGTTCGTCTTGCCTGATTCTCAAGGCAAATGCTAATTGGTGCTATCCGTCCACCTCTCCGAAGATGCCAAGTTGATTTATGGCACCATGTATCGAAGGTTTAAACGGATGCGGCCGATATAGCAGACTTCGTCAGATTCCCCCTCGTTTGAGGGGTTTTTGATTGTGGGGACGCTCTTCCCTGCAGGCGCAAGCCCCTGCAGTTAATTACGCTACCGCATCGTTGTAACCACTTTCTCCTTCTCCAGATGGTCACTTCATGTCGTGGGTGTTTGTTTTGTTTGTGGTTGCCCGTGGATTGTATACGGAGACTAATTTATGTTGTCGTCCGTAGGACGTGGATTAGTCCAAATCCGTATTTTCTTAGATTTGGGTTTGGGGGTTGGTTTAAGGATACGTTAGTCTCATTTGAGACTAAGATCAACTTAAACGTTAGTTAATAATACGTTAGTCTAATTCTACATGAAGATCAACTTAACGGGATCGTTTAGATCCGACAAGAGAGCAATTGGGCTCTATTGTTTAGTTTAGTGACATTGCGGTCGATTACCAGTTTAAGGATATGGTGTTCCATTATTAGTTTAAGGACATCTCGGTCCATTGTTAGTTTAAAGACATCGCGGTCGAGGTTAAGGACATCATATTCCATGGATTTAAGGACTCCACAGTCCGTTGTTAGTTTTAAGACATCACGGTCGAGGTTAACGACATCATAGTCCATGAGTTTAAGGACCTCACAGTCCAATGTTAGTTTTAAGACATCACGGTCGAGGTTAAGGACATCACCGTCCGTGAGTTTGAAGACTTCACAGTCTGATATTAGTTTAAAGATATCACGGTCGAGGTTAAGGACATCATAGTCCATGGGTTTAAGGACCCCACAGTCCAATGTTAGTTTTAAGACATCACGGTCGAGGTTAAGGACATCATAGTCCATGAGTTTAAGGACCCCACAGTCCATGAAATGTATGGTTGTCGGGACCCGTCACCTCTTTGAAGACGTTGAGGAATTACAACGATAAATATCAAAGGAGTGAAGAGATGTACCCTTGAACCAAGGTGGATTAAATGATCTATAGCCCGGTTTGGAACTAAGACCAATTAATTATATTATGAGCACATTGGCTCAGTTAAGTCTGAATTGAGGACTTATGACCTACTTGGGCTAAGTCCAATTAAGTTTGGAATATTGGCCCTCTGTTGGTCCATTAGACATTTGTCTGGGTTTAAGCCCATATTATTCAGCAATGCTAAACATTTTCATCTTTGATTTCCTCAATTTTGAGATTCATTTGGAGGAGGGACTTTTGCCTCTGGAAAATTAGCCAATTTAGCTAAAAGTAGTGTTAAACACTAAAGAACAACAATGTTAAACATTGGAGACAGAACTCTCAAATTAATGTTAAACACTAAAAGACCAGCAGTGTTAAACACTGGAAATAAAGAATCCCAAATTAGTGTTAAACACTAGAAAATAACAGTGTTAAACACTGGAAATTAGTGTTAAACACTAAAACATAATCAGTGTTAAACACTGGGAATAAAGCTCTCGAATTAGTGTTAAACACTAAAGGAAAAGGGGTCACGTGTGGACACGTGAGGGCGCCCAGAGGTGGGACCAGATTCCTTTTCTTCGTTCTGCAATTAAGTGTTAAACACTTTTTGTTTTATGTTATCACGTGTTGACACGTGATGGAGATTTATGCACTGATTATTAAAGCACTTGCTAAGGGGTCACGTGGGACACGTGAGAGCGCCCAAAGCTTAGGTTTCCTTTGCTTATATTCTCTGTGTTTTGGAGGTCACGTGGGAACACGTGAGGCATTGCCTCAAAGCTTTTTCCTTCTCATTTTTGGGGATCTTTTCAGGGGTCACGTGGGGACACGTGACCTTAGTTCTTTGCATGCATGGAGATCTTTTAAGTCTTCTTATTTTATTTTGAGAATTAAATTCTCTTATAGGGTTAAACCCTAGTCATGATTTTGGAGGAATTAAATTCCTATTGTGAAGAATTAAATTCTTGTGCAGGGTTAAACCCTAATTTCATTTAGGAGGAATTAAATTCCTGTAAATTTGAGAGAATTAAATTCTCAATTAGGGTTAAACCCTAGTTCTGTCCATCTTGAAGGAATTAAATTCCTATAATTTTAGGAGAATTAAATTCTCAGATAGGGTTTAAACCCTAATTTCATCAAGAAAGAATTAAATTCTTGTGAGTTTGGGAGAGTTAAATTCTCATATAGGGTTAAACCCTAATTTTATCTTGAAGGAATTAAATCCTGTGAGTTTGGGAGAATTAAATTCTCATATAGGGTTAAACCTTAATTTTGTTTTGGGAGAATTAAATTCTCTAAACTCAATTCCCCCTCTAAGTTTTGGATCTGCATGGCAGGATCTCAACCCGTTGAGAATTAAATTCTCAACTTATGGGGAGATGTGCTCCTGCAGATCTTCAACCAGAGGAAGAACTAAGTTCTTTTGTGCATAAGAGTTAAACTCTTAGATTTGAGAATTAAATTCTCTGTTTGAAGTTTTGATCCCCTTTCTTTTCTCACCTAGGGTTTTCTTTGTTGAGAATTAAACTCTCCTTTCTTTTCCCTCTGAAATTTCAAGATTCCAAAACTCTATCTCTCTCAAAATTCTACTCTTGGCTCCTATTTATAGGAGAAGAAAAAAAATCAATTTGTTTAGTAAATGTTTCATTGAAAGATTTTGTTTGTTTTTTATAATTAATATGATCCTTCATTCAGTGAATTTTATTCACCGTTGGATTTTAAATCCAAAGATATTCTGTTTGTTATTTTCGGTGAGATTTAGGGGAAATCTTTCCTTGTCTAAGACCTTTTTTCCATAAATTGGTGATTTTTAATCACCTTTGGATCTTTAATCCAACGGTCCTCATAATCCTTTTCCATTTGGAAAGATTTTAGAGAATTTTAGAATTTAATTCTATTAATTTATAAAGCTTTCAAAGCCTATCACGTGTTGGCACGTGATCGCTCCTTCTTCAGAGTTTTAATTCTGTACTTTGATTGGGCTGAAGGATCATCACGTGTCAACGCGTGACCTCTGGTCACGTGTGAGCACGTGGCCTCTGGTCACGTGTGAGCACGTGACCCCCCTTTGGGGTCTTTCTTCAGCTACTTGATTTACTTCTGATTGCTTAGGATTTTTAATTCTATAAATAGATCACGTGTCAACACGTGACCCTTGGTCACGTGTGAACACGTGATGCCTCATTGAGGCCTTTATAACTTGATAGAATTAAACTCTGTATTTCTACTGGGCTAAAGACCATCACGTGTCAGCACGCGACCCTTGGTCACGTGCGAGCACGTGACGCCCCTTTGTGGACTTTCCTCAGCCGCTTACTTCTGCTTGCTTAAAACTTTAACTCTGTAAATAGATCGCGTGTCAACACGTGACCCTTGGTCACGTGTGAACACGTGATGCCTCATTGAGGAAATTCCTGATTTTTTAATCAGGGAACAAATGCCCCCATAGCGTTGCTCTCACGTGTCTGCACGTGAGTGCAACGCTGTCACTTTTGTGACCGTTGGATCTGTCTAGGGAATCGGGGAGATGAAGCGTTTCCATCACATCCTATAAATGCAGGGGTTCAGAAGCGCCTCCACTCTTGCTTACGTTCTTCCTTGTAACTTTTTTCCTTTCTGAGAATTTAATTCTCCTTTCCAGAGCTTAGTTCTCTGTTTCAAGAATTTTCCAGAATTTAACTCTGTTGACAGATTCCTTTTCCTCAGGTAATAATCTTGAACGAACGAAGAACTTTCACAGAAATCACCACTGGATTTTAAATCCACACCAAGGGTTTTCCCTTTTAACAAGAACCCATTTTTAAGTTCTTTAAAATAAAGAGAAAACCATTCAATCTTTAATCAACAGACCCTTTAGGGTTTCTCTGATCTTCAGGGGGCTAATGGTGGCGGTTGTCTTTTCTATGGAATTTAATTCCATCCCAAAAGCTTTGGCTCTGAAAAATGTCTCTAGGAATTTAATTCCCCTTTTTTAACAAGGAATTTAATTTTTATGAAGAACTCAGTTCTTCCCATAGAACTCCTTGGGTTTTCTTACCCTGAGTTGTCTTCTTCACAACCAAGAAGAAGAAGTTTGCAATGTCGCTTTCTAAGAATTTAATTCCCTTGATTCTTTTTGATTTGTCACAGAGTCCAAAATGGATTTCTTTTTGGGGAATGTGTAGGGTCATTTGAAATCCACTGCTTATTTAATGAGAATCTTCCTTTTGTCTCATTATAATTGCTTTGCCTCATCATTAGCCAGCCGTCATCTTGATTTTGTGGGACCCATGTGTTTTGTAACCAATGGTCCCATAAAATGAGTCCTTTGTCATTGTCTTTATATATATATATATATAATCACTGTTGGCTTCGCTTTAACAGTTTCCTCTTATTTTATTTCAGGTACAATGACGTCTGTTCCGTATTTCCCTTTCACTCGCTCGGAAGCCGCTTTTCCCCAATCGCCATCTGACTTTCAGGTACAATGATCAGGGCTCACGACCCTAATCGCACCAATCTACTTCTGTGGGGGACCTGGTACAGTCACATCATCTGGGGTCGCCGGAGTTTTCTTTGCGAAGTGCCGACGGAGCCTACCTTTCCGTTCCTGCCGATGGATCGTCCAGGGACAGTCTTTGCTGTAGAGATGCCTAATTGGACTCCGATGGGACGACTTGAGCCTTCGACGACGGGCATCCCGAATCATCCTATCCCAGCCATAGATATTCTGGGACGCCGTATTTGCCAGGGCGAGGCCCAACCATGGGGGCAGATCTACAAAATAGGGCTCACCCCTCGACACCCCACGGGCTACCTTCTTTGGGCTCGCTACATCCTATCCGCCTACCGCGCGCGACTGCAGGAGGTTGGGCTTTATCAGGAGATCTATGCGTCGCTATTCCACTACCCGTATCCTCACGTCTGGTGGGTTAAAGCCTTCTTGAACCAGTGGAATCTCCCCACCAACACTTTCCTCCTAGGGGACCGCGAAGTTTCGATTTCTTTGGAAGAATTTCGCGAGATCTCGGGGCTGCCGATCAGAGGGACACTTTATGAGGAATTGCTGCCTTCTGACGAGTACGTCTTTGAGACTGAGCCCGCAATGCTCGACGGCTTGTCCACTGAGAATGCCGTCCGCCACAAGCGCCCGAGTTTGATCAAGGCCCTGGGCATCTTTGACAAACTGTTCACAGAGTCGGAGGAACAGGGCGTTACCTTTAAGAGCTTCATCGCTTGCTTCCTTCGCGAGGGCGTCCTATCGAAGACGGCTCTGAAGTTTGCAAACATCAATGACCCCTTTGGGTTTGGTTTGAACAGGCGGCCGACTAAGGAATCGGATTTACCGCAGTACTATATTCCTATTATGTCGCCGGTATCTTTCGAATCGATTGCAGCTCCCGGCATGGACGAGGAGACATTCTTTGTGGGTTTTATCAGTGTCTGGCTTAGCTGGTTCGTCATCCCCATGCATCGCCGCTTCATGAGAGTCTCGGTTATCTATCCGGCTCATCGTATCGCTGAGGGGACACGGCTGGCCGTAGGCATCCCGGCGCTAGCGCATCTCTATCATGGATTAGGCGCCGCGGCCAATACCTCAACTCCCGGTGTGGATGTAGTAAATTTCTCCCTTCATTACTTCAACTCTTGGATTGAGATGCACGTGTTGGGGGTTTTTGCCGCGCATCAGAGACCCGCATTTTATGACGCCTACACTTTTCCGCGACTCATGCGGCTAGTGGACGCTGCTGCTCCCGACCCGACTCAGTTCGGGGCTATTCGCGTGTTGATTTCTCCCTATGCTAGCGCAGGCGGACTGGTATTTGTTGATCGGGTTCTATCTGCTCCTTTAGGTTCGATTCAACAACTATACGACCAGTCGAAAGGTGAGGTGCCTTCTCTGAAACCCCGGGAGGCCACGCACTTGTATACGATCAGACCAGGTTATCTGGTATTCCGTCAGAACTGTGCGGCTCTTTTTATGAGGTACAATCCGCATCGCTTCGCCCGGCAGCTTGGATATGATCAGGGCGTTCCTTTCGAGGCTTTTACAGTTGCGCCGGTTCCTTCACCCGAAGCTGTTCGCGATGCTGCTCATCACTTCGTGAGGCTGAACACTGGTTCTTATTTCATGATCCCTGAAGCCGATCATATTCCCCGATGCGTGGGGTCCTTTACGGGCCGGTATCTTCATCGGGTCAGCCCAATTATTGATGAGGAGAAGAGGTTGCTTCTTGGCTATGGCGCTCCTGCTCCGGTTCAGGCCACGGGTGTTCCGCCGCGGCCGCGCGCACCGGTCCGCTTCCCCTTGAGGGACACCAGTGTTGCGCTCATTCCGGGGGAGTCATAGGTGGACCTTACTCCCACAGTTGGTATGCCATTGGATACCCGGGCTCAGTCAAGGGGTAAAAGGGCGCCGGTAGCAGTACCACCGCCGGCGGCATCGATAATGGCCGTGTCGTCCTCGGCAGCACCGCCAAGCGAGGGTGCCGGTAACGAAAGTGTTGAAGGTGATGTCGGTCGGCGTCGTGCCAAGGCTCCACGGGGGAGGAAACGGTCATCCTCGGCGGTCGGTTCTGGATCCAAACGGCGGAGGAAGGTGGCTACCAACCTGCTCGACTCTTTAGTAGAGTCTGAGCCCATTCTTCAGGCCGAACCGTTGGCCATGCAAGAGTCGGACGCTGGCTTACTTTTTCCGAGTTCAACTGCCGAGGAAGCCGCTCAATTGGCTGAGGCTATAAGACGTTCTAAAGACGAGTCTCAGAACGTGAGGGTTCCGAAGAAGCCCTATCCCGCCGTAATCTTTTATGAAGACCCTTTGTGTCACGACCCGAAAGAGCCCGTGACTGGCCCTTGAATCCTATGAAGTCTATAGGACTCCATCTGATCCAAGTAAGCCAAAAGCCCAGAAATCTAAAACCATTTAAGGAGTAAATAAAGGAACTGGTTTTTAATAAGTAAAGAAAGCATGTTTGAAATCAAAGTTTTTCAAATAACTAAGCCGAAAATGCATTTTTAAAAAATGTGTAGTCTTTTCTGAAAATTTCGGCAGAGTTTCCTATGTAAAAACTGGCCCCGAAGGAGGTATAACAAGAATAATATATATGAAATGATAAAAGGCATCCCCAAGCGGGAGCTAGCTTTTCTTCAATCGACGGTCACAACCACGCAAGCAATAATAATATACAACGCCAAATGGCGAGGATCAAAACCCAAAAAGAAACTCAAAACAGCCAGAAAACCATAATACTACAAGCGCGACTCTAAGGTCGAAATAATACATCACTGTTTTCTAAGTCTGAAACAATATACAAGTTTTTGGTTGATGGAATTTCTAGATACAATGAATAATAAATGTACAATGGTGGTTCTGATACAAAAGAACCCACCTACCAAAGCAAGTCACCCGTATGGAAGCAGTGTGCCAGAAAAGCCGCTACGGAATCTGTACGGCAAAAACCTGCAAGAACTGTGGCATAACGGGGGTGAGTTGCCAACTCGTGAATAGAAAATATCTACAAGCAGAGATCGAATGTATGACCCATCCTAGGTCAATACGATCAGATATATATAACCTCAATATGAATAAGTCTGAAGCATGCTAAAGTGGCAATGTAACCTCAATACATAAGTGTAGTGCCAAGTGCTCATGCCAGTGCCTGAGGTAATAGCATATCATGAATATGAGGTAAGATCAATGTAATCAAATCTGCATGACCGTGGATCCCGTCCACTCGTCACCCAATGACAATAACCCTCATGCATGTAAATATCATCAGCATATGCATGGAAATATGAGGATATAAACCACCTGTGTCCCTTGCGACACGTCAAAAATCATGGAACCGGAGTGTCCAGCATCGACACTCGAAAACATCATGAAAACTGTGCCCAGCATCGGCACGTAAATCCTCATATATCGGGCTCCGTCAGTCCGAACCAGCCCATGGGCTCCGTCTGCGGAATCGGCCCTCGGCCCCAGCAGTACGCCCATCTCCATCTATCGACTCTGGTCGGTATCCTCCGGATGACCGCCAGGTCCAACCAATCACCGGTAGGTACTCGCCCACCTCCAGGCTCAATCGGCAAGGTCCATCGATCATCTTGCCGAGGGGAACCATACCGGGCCCACCATGTACCCGCAATCGGCCTCGTCCACTCCTCGAATCGGGTTTCACATGTCGCTCTCAGCACCGAGAAAACACATGGTGGACGCACTGAAATATCATATCAAGGGTAACCAGGTTTTTAAAGCAATTACATATTCTCTTTGGAAATACCGACGGTTCCCAAATCCAGAAATATCATGGAAACAACAACTCTCAATGCGTATAATCAGAAAGCATGATGTATGCGACATGTAAAAGAAATGTAAGCATATCATTATGTCATGCATGAATCATATACTGAATGCAACAGTACTACAGTGTAGTGACATGGCAATTATCGATGATGAAGTGTGTGAGCCGGCAAACAAGTGTACGTGGAACATACGCATCATCGATAATAGTGCTGGTGTCCTAGCAGAATGACTGAAATATATCAACAATATAAGCGATGCAATGCAAATAGCATGAATATGCGGAATCGAATAATCAACGCAACAGTAAAGAACCTGCCTCAATAAATATATCATGCAGCCTTGCCTTTTGAAATATGACGAATCAGGGTTTTTGGTAAAATAAGGGCTACGGTGTTTTAAGAAAAGATGCGTCGTTTTGAAAATATCCGTAGAATCCCTTTTTCCTATCTTTAAAATATCCCCGATTCGTTAGTTTTGAAATAGGTATGACTCGGGTCTAGTCTAACGCCTACTATGCGAACTACGGACCCAACTATCAAGTCAATCGGGAGGGGTATGGAAATCACCTAAATCTGAGTCGATATACACATATATATACAATAGTCGGTGATCCCGCCTCAATAGTATCACGTACGATACAGTATACCATATAGCATCCTCGAGTCATGAGTGCGGATCTAACATCAATATAAAGCTCGTATGGTAAATCATCGTACGGCATCCCAATAGCTGGGTACGGGTCAATATCACATTATCTCATCACATATCAGGTATCACTACCATCATATCACACAATCTAGGGTACAACTCTAAGTCTAGTACCATCGATACCATCTATATAAATATGAATGCGGGGTAAAACACATGCCCAAAGGCCCGCTAAAACCATCATGTCGCATCTCAAATACGAACTCTGTCATATCGTCGAATCTCACGGCCTCAATCAAACCTCATCGACCCATCTCAATCCCACGTATCATCCTCAATCCCGTATATGAACACATAGTCCCATACCCATGTGTAGATATACGCACCTCCAGATGCGCACAGATAAAAGAAAGAATGTATGCAAGTATATGTGTACGTGTATGTGTGGGTGTGCAACTCCTACTCTAGGGTTTCGCACTATACTAAACCAATACATCCTTATCATCAATAATCCATTATTACCATCAATAATATTAAACAACACATAATAAATATATGTGTGTATACGTATTCGTATACATCTCCACGGACTGCGGGGGTGCTATACGCCATCCACCCGACTTCCCCCGTAGATATAATCTACTCACCTTGCTTCTCATGTGCCGATGCCGATGTCGCCATCTTCATCTTCTTAGCCTCAACATCACGTAGGGTACCTACAAGTATATCACAAACGCTAAAGCACATGAAAATCACATCGGAAAGCCAAAACAGCACACGCTACTCGCATAGGTAAAAACCTATCGTCTCGCATGCAAACACGATCAATATCAACTTGTCATTGACGTCCAAACGCCACCCGATAGAAACGAATCACCAAATACCAAAATCCATGCTAAAACAAGTCGTAAATCATGCGCCAACATAGGAAAATCAACCCAGATTTTACCCTAGATGGAATCAGACAAAATTGCACATGCCATGGGTCAAGACTGTTAGATATATGTATGCCCTAGAGGCCATTACTGTACATAGGATGTATATTGTAGTGGATGCTGGGACATATATAGGGAGGACTTTCTTGCTCGATATGATAGTATGCTATCTGGTTACTCTTTACCTTAACGTGTATACTGATTGTCTCTCTGTTACATGTTGGTAAAGCCCTTAGGATGTGTACTTGACTACCTGGACTATGATGCGTATCATACTAGTGGGGACATGGTAGTCTATAAGTACATCCTTCAAGGTCCCTAGTCGTGGGTGTATCGAGACGGGGCATCGATATACCAGAGTAGACTAGCGTATACCTTCTCGACCCATACAGATGGGCGATGGATGATCCCATATCCATTGGTGTTTGACATCAGAGATCATATACGGGTGCTCAGTGGAGACTGAGTACACTGGACGGACTCGCCGAGAACTCCCAGATGGTATTATAGCTTACGTCAGATGGCAGTTCTTTGGTGACACTGGTATAGGTTAGTCTGTAGACCCGAGATCGCCATAGAGTCTTGTGTGATTCCCACTGTGCTTTGATTTCCACCTTACCACGTCCAAGAGGGCATGCAAAACGGTGGCTTTTGGGTACAGTCCCGAATCACATGGAGGCAATGAGCGATAGGAGGGGATTCGTCTCTCCCGGTATAGGGAGTTGATGTTGCGCTGTGTTCGATTGGCTGCAACCGGAAATCCCTGGCCAGGATTGCTGAGATTTACTGGTAAGTGTTATCAGTAGTATCTCGAACTGTTATAGACCTCATATCGACACGACTTATCAAGCTACTGGGGTCTGACGTTTACCACCCCTAGGCGAGATATGCGACATATCAGACGAACAGACCGGACTGTACGGTAAGTGTTACTGGTTGGATTCACAGGAGTGTGATCGGGCTTGCTCGTTGATCTTCTGATCGCTTAATACCCGGGTGGCCGTTACGTTTAGCAGACCGCTTGCGGCTTGTGGGTGTTTGATATGATCATCACCTGCTGCCGGCGTATTGACGAGTCTTTAGAGTCCTACACAGAGGTTTCCTGGCTCAAGCGAAACGAAATAGGAGCGCATATGAGATATGTGCGGGACCGAGAATAATGCGTGTATGTGATACCGTATTCTATTCTCGCGATGAATGTATCGATTGGTTGTATGCGATATGACCTAGTGATTGAATGATTTGAGTGATTTAGCGTGCTTGCGCTTTCTAAAAGATAGATCAAAAATATTTGTAACCGCAATCAAGAACGGCGTCGGTTTGCAGCTAGCCGGTGAGTACGGGTCGGTCCACAGGGATGTTGTGAATTTCCTAATCGCGCTAACGAGTTAATTCCGAAGGGTGTTCGGAGATGTTATTAAATCTAAAAACCTAATTAACCAAGGGCAATAATTGAAATCTACTCTTGCTAGGGCTAGGTTTAGGGATGGTTTTGAAATGTAATTAAATTTCAACGCTTTCTATACCCAGATTAGGATCTAAGAGGAGTTATGGTAATTATTAATAAAGGGGATTAGATCCATTCGGGAAGGTGTTCCTTCCTCTAGGTTCTTGTCCTTCCTTTATCAATCCTTACCCTAACCTCCATGGAAAACATCACAACCGGGCCTTTAGACTACGGTATCACCGCTACCTCGAGGGATAGAGTGCCGTAGGGAGCGGTATGTGCATGTATGCATGGAGTCCTATTGTAAATATTTGGTGGGTAAGAAAGGGATGAGAGATCTCATCTCTCAAAATCCTTCCCCAAAGCTAACTCTAAACAAGTTCCTAGGGCATGAAATTAAATCTACCTGGGGCAAGGAATTAAAATCTACACTAGGGCAAGAAATTAAATTACTTACAGATGGCTCTCTCCAAACATCAAAGCAGGGTTGTCAGATCTGAATTTCTGAATTAAAGAGAGGCACCGATGCTCTCCAAAAGATTTCTGAAATTTTATTAATGAAGGGAGGCATAAGAAATTACAATGATTTGAGTTCCTATTTATAGAGAATAGGAAACCCTAGGTTACATTTTGATCCGCATGTCTAAAATTACAAATATACCCTCAGGAAATCTTTTCAGCGCAGCAAAAGAGTTTTGGTAAAATTTGTATTTCCTAATCCCCTTAGCCCACCGCGGAACCGCGGCCCAAGGCCTGGTTTGGCCACGGTTCTGCGGCCAAAAAGGAGGATTGGGCTCTGAAAATTCTGCTGCAGGCTCTGGGCTTCATGGGCTTTCTTATTGTTCAATATTTTTATCAATTGGGCTTCTACATTGGTTCCAGATCCTCAGTGAATATTTGTAGTGGATTTTTAACCGTTGCTTTGTGTTGACGTCTTGAACCTTGCTTTGTGAACTGTTTCTTATGTAGGCTTGATCAAGATCTTCTGTTCATTGGTTAAAATTCACTTTTTCATCGTCTTTACCTTGTTTTCACTGTTTTCTGTCCAAGAACCTGTAACCTGTAACATATAGCAGACATGCGTCAAAAGCACCTGTTTTCATTGTAAAATGCATAAGAATGGGGAATATAAAATACAATATTATGGTGTGAACAAATACCCCCAAACTTATCTTTTGCTCGTTCTCGAGCAAACTTATTGTTTTATTCTCTACAAAAAACCTAACCGCACTTTCGCAGGGAAATGCGATTGCACTGAGCTCGTGCAACAAGCCGTTAAACCTCTAGGTGTCCCTAGTAGGAGGAGTGTTGTCTCCTGAGGGTTTTCAGCGGATTACACCCACAAAATCCTATCAATTTGGCTTTTCGACTTTTGTTCTCCAATTAGGTTTTCTAACAAGGAATTCTATTATCGTCTACCCGCAAATTATCCACCCATATTCTTCACACTTCCTCATTATGTAACTTAAGATTATATATATCCTGTAGAATTACCTAGCTTTCGGCATTTCTTAAGTTTTCCTTCTAGAGTTCCATCTCCACTTAGGAATTTCTATCAACTCTATTAAAGACACAAGTTCTATTCTTCATTCCCTTCTCTTATCTAAACTCTAATCACATATCCCCACGTGTGTGTAAATATCACCCCTACACTTGGAAATTCAAATCATGCAATCGTACTCCCGTCCATTGTCCAAAGCACTTGTGAATTTTCACTTTCACATCCTTCATGCGACTGTTAATACTTTTTGAGGTACCAACAACCGATTACAAGATGCGCTAGCGTTTTAAAGCGTACTTCCTAGTTTTGCAACACCCAAGACTTTTAGCAGTGGCTCCCAAACCAGTTGGTCTAAGGCACTAGGTGATGAAGCACCCTCGCTAAATATTTTTCTATTTTTACAGCCTTAAAAAACCAGTGTCCATTTTTTTCTTTATCCACTTTTTTTTTTCATTGTGCTAAGGACTTTAGACAAGAGTATTTCAAGGTCTCTTCTACTAATCCAAGTTTCAAAGTGCGTGTTTGTGCAATTTTGTTGGGTATACATTTTCAGAATCTAGATTTAAGCTAGGAACTATTTTTCAAACTTATACTCTAATAAAAGTTTTAATACTTTTCCTTCGTTTCGACTTAGCCCAAGAACTGAACCCAAAATTTGCCTATTTCTAAATAACCTACAAGGCATATACTTTCTACCGTTAAACTTTAAGGAAGGTTATCTTTAGGGTTTTTAATTTACTAAGTCTAAGATCTAGTTGTTCCTAGCCAGTTGACCTATTTGTCAAACCAAAGTCAATTAGCCAAAATTGAATACAATAATTTTTATAATTTTTGAAATTTTTCAAATTTTTATGGGTTTTCAAATAAGTATGCAAATGCAAAAATATGTACAAATGAATGCAAAAGGAAGAAGACGTACCGAGCATAACCCCAAACTTGAACTTGACAGTGTCCTCACTGTCATGCTAAACCAAGAGGGTCAAAATACCGGCACTCCCCTGTTTATTTATTTATAATTTTTTTTTATATTTTTAATGTTTTGAAATTTTTATTTTATTTTTTATAGAAAAAGAAAACCAAAAATATATACATATATACAAAGGTTCCCCCCAAACTAAAGCTTGGCCTTACACAAGCCAAAGGTTAACACCAACCATTCAAAAATCTTATCGTGGTAATGGTATAGTTGGTGCAAGAATGGGATGTGGAGGAAAGAAATGAGAAACACGCGAGACCGTGTGGACAGAAGAATGGTAGAATATGGTCTCGGTGGGGGAGAAGAATGGCGAAAAGAAGAAGGAAGTGGAGTACGATCTTGAGGGTGTAAATCGAGTGAATAAATTAGCGCAATATGGGATGACCGAGATGTTAAAAGCGATTGCGCTAACCTATCAACTCGTCGAGAAATGGGATCAAATCTCTCAAGATTCGCAAGAAAACATGGGTACGCCGAACTTGGTATAGGAGATGAAAGCGTAACAGTCATTTGTTCGGTCGGAACAATGGGAAATACGAAAGGGAGTGAATTAGGGATAGTATCTTTCTCACCGTAGTAAACTGTTTCAAACTTGAAAGATTCCATTAATGGTTCAAAACTACTATAATCAACCGAGTCTGATGGCTCATCTGAAAATGTAAAGGACTCAAACTCGGGCGGTGAGTCATCAACATCGTCCGAAAAAGTGAAACACTCGTAAGTGTTATCATTTGTGAGATCTGTGTCAGATTCAAAGGAAAAGGTTTCAAGCTCACATTCTTCAAGCAGGGTCGGAACGATGGGAAGGAGGGAGGGTGATTTAGGTAACGGTTCAAGAGGATGAATTGGAAAATCCGACACATCAAAGAAAAATGGTTCAACCTCAATATGATCCTCACCACTCTCCTCAATATTATCCTCATAATTCTCCTCAATATTCAACTCAGCCATGTCATTATCATCAAAATCAAGACGCATATGAGATTCGGGAGAAACATTTAATAACTCGGGATGATGATTTGAACATAAAATTTCAATTAAATCGACAGGTTCATCATCCGAAATATTCCCGGCGTCTATATCCTCAATCAAGTGAAAGTCAATTTCTTTAGACACCTCCTCAAAAGCATGGATGTTTATCAATGTAGGTTCTAGAGTGGAAGTGTAAAGATCGAAAGGATTAGGTGCGGTTTCACTCGAAAGGGGTTCCTCACAATCTGGCAAATCAAACACTACAAATTCGCTCAACTCATCTTTATTTTAAACAGGTGAACTATTTAGGGCAATCGATGGAAAACAGGAGTTGTGGGCTTCAATTGGGTAAGGGTAGGTTTGATTTGAAAATCCTCTCTCATTCTCACTCTGTCCAACTGCCGCCTCATACATTGAAAAATTTGGAGCTAGCGGGACACTAGCTACCGGTTCACTAGGTTGCATAAGAGCGGCCATGGACGCTTCCATATTCCTAACCATTTTGTTTGTTGCTGCGATATACGCCTCCAACGCCTCTTCCAAACTAGACTTAGGTGGTGAGGGGGTTTCAGTAAAAGATTCAAAATTGGTTGGATATGTGAAACTCCCTAATGGCTGTGTCGAAACAGTGTCTAGTGAAGGTGGGAAGGTTGGGTATGACTGGTAGGAAGTGGGTGGTTGGGTAGGGGTAGGGTCAACATATGGATAAAAAGGTGAATAATCGTGCGGATCCCTAGAACTAGATGAGTGGAGAGGGGTGAAAGATCGACTGCGAGATTGAGCAATATGCTCAGCAATGGACATCGGCCTAGGAGTTACAGCAGGACTTGGAAAAGTGGTGTCAACATATGTAGGTGGTAAAGGTTGACTAGGTTGACACAAAGTGGGTTGAAAAGTCAAACTGTTTCTCCTAGACTCCTCTATGTGATCTTTCAGAGATTTTTTAGGCATGGAGGGATC
Source organism: Agapanthus africanus (assembly GCA_030015575.1). Lineage (NCBI taxonomy): Eukaryota > Viridiplantae > Streptophyta > Magnoliopsida > Asparagales > Amaryllidaceae > Agapanthus > Agapanthus africanus. The sequence goes on from CM057339.1 coordinate 400,602,278, forward strand.
GTCTTTAAATTGACCGAACACATTGACATATGACGCAAAATTAGGTTCGGGATACCAAAGTTCGGCTAATGATTTTTTATGTGGGGTACCCATGTTAGAAGAAGAAAGGTGACAAGAAGGAAGGTTGGATGGTGCAAGGATTTATTTGGGGCTAAAAAATTTTGCAAGTTCTATAAAATATTTGTCCTTTTTATTTTCATTTTTTTTTATTTGGAAAAAATTTTGTTGCAAAAAGATTTTAGCAAAAAGATATGCAACAGCAAAATACTTTATAGAAAAGATATGCAACAACAAAATATTACTTGCAATTGGTTATTATTTGAAGCATATCACAAGAATCTTTATTTGGAAAGAATTAACAGCAAAATATTTCTTGCAATCAATGTAGTTCAAGCTGGGCCCAAAAATCCTGCACAAGATCGTTATTTGGAAGGGAATATATTTGTAAGGCGCACAAAATCCTGCAGGAGTATTTCAGAAAAGATATATCTAGATCTCCATAGAAAGACCAGAGAAGCTTACAGAGGAATTTTCACCTGATGACGTCACCCGAGAGCAGCTGAACCGCGGCCAAAAGGGGTCTCCCGCCGCGGTTCCGCGGTGAAGGAGCGGGCGCGGGTCCCCGGAAAATTTTTGACGTTCTGAAACTCCAAGACCGCGGCGGATCCGCGGTCTAAAGTGGGTTAGCGCGGCGGAAGGGCGGCACAATGGAGGGCTCGGGTCTCGGGAAAAATTCTGCTGCTCTGATTTTGAATTCCCCTTCTGTTTTGATATTTGGTTTTCTGTTTCTCTTTCTGTGGATTTCCAGATCCGAGTTTGTTCCTGCAAGATCTCACACAACAAAGTACCCTTTCCAAAAAATAACAATTGATATATTTTTATAATTTTTTGGATTTTTTTAGATTTTTATGATTTTTTAAATTTTATGATTAACCCGAAATTGCGAAAAGAAAATTCTACGCCATCCCCGGCAACGGCGCCATTTGATTGAATGATTTGAGTGATTTAGCGTGCTTGCGCTTTCTAAAAGATAGATCAAAAATATTTGTAACCGCAATCAAGAACGGCGTCGCTTTGCAGCTAGCCGGTGAGTACGGGTCGGTCCACAGGGATGTTGTGAATTTCCTAATCGCGCTAACGAGTTAATTCCGAAGGGTGTTCGGAGGTGTTATTAAATCTAAAAACCTAATTAACCTAGGGCAATAATTGAAATCTACTCTTGCTAGGGCTAGGTTTAGGGATGGTTTGGAAATGTAATTAAATCTCAATGCTTTTTATACCCAGATTAGGATCTAAGAGGAGTTATGGTAATTATTAATAAAGGGGATTAGATCCATTCGGGAAGGTATTCCTTCCTCTAGGTTCTTGTCCTTCCTTTATCAATCCTTACCCTAGCCTCCATGGAAACCATCACAATCGGGCCTTTAGACTACGGTATCACCGCTACATCGAGGGATAGAGTGCCGTAGGGAGCGGTATGTGCATGTATGCATGGAGTCCTATTGTAAATATTTGGTGGGTAAGAAAGGGATGAGAGATCTCATCTCTCAAAATCCTTCCCCAAAGCTAACTCTAAACAAGTTCCTAGGGCATGAAATTAAATCTACCTAGGGCAAGGAATTAAAATCTACACTAGGACAAGAAATTAAATTACTTACAGATGGCTCTCTCCAAACATCAAAGCAGGGTTGTCAGATCTGAATTTCTGAATTAAAGAGAGGCACCGATGCTCTCCAAAAGATTTCTGAAATTTTATTAATGAAGGGAGGCATAAGAAATTACAATGATTTGAGTTCCTATTTATAGAGAATAGGAAACCCTACGTTACATTTTGATCCGCATGTCTAAAATTACAAATATACCCTCAGGAAATCTTTTCAGCGCAGCAAAAGAGTTTTGGTAAAATTTGTATTTCCTAATCCCCTTAGCCCACCGCGGAACCGCGGCCCAAGGCCTGGTTTGGCCGCTGTTCCGCGGCCAAAAAGGAGGATTGGGCTCTGAAAATTCTGCTGCAGGCTCTGGGCTTCATGGGCTTTCTTATTCTTTAATATTTTTATCAATTGGGCTTCTACATTGGTTCCAGATCCTCAGTGAATATTTGTAGTGGATTTTTAACCGTTGCTTTGTGTTGACGTCTTGAACCTTGCTTTGTGAACTGTTTCTTATGTAGGCTTGATCAAGATCTTCTGTTCATTGGTTAAAATTCACTTTTTCATCGTCTTTACCTTGTTTTCACTGTTTTCTGTCCAAGAACCTGTAACCTGTAACATATAGCAGACATGCGTCAAAAGCACCTGTTTTCATTGTAAAATGCATAAGAATGGGGAATATAAAATACAATATTATGGTGTGAACACCTAGTTATCGAATCAAGGATTGATTCGATAAATCGATACATTGGATATTAGTCGGTCATATGCGATATGACCGGATCGTTAAATCAAGTGTTGATTTAATGATTTAATGTATAATTATATATTTGATATATTAATTTACATTAACTAGTATTGGTTCACTTAAAATGGATTTTCTCACTTGATGTGCACATTGTATATATGATATAGTTTTGTGCACTAATTTGTATCATGTTTGATGATACATGCAAACTTGGGTATGTGTATGCTTTAAACCAATATTAGTTTAATGGTTAGGGTTTGAATTATTTATTTATTTATTCATTTTGGAAAGAATAAAATGGTGGTTTTCTTTTCTTTCTTTGCTTGAAGCTTCAAAGCATCTTTGAAAGTCTACCATTTTGTTTTTATCCTAAACCTAACCATTTTAACTAAACTCTAGTTTATTCTCTACACTTAACCATGGTTGCAAAATGATAACCATCACTTCATTTTCTTTTTGAAAGATAACTCATTATTATTTCTTTATTTTCTTCTTCTTCTTCTTCTTCTTCAAGATGAAGAAAGAAAAGCTTTCTACAAAAATGTCAAGTGATGATTCCAAGTGAGAAATCCAAATCCAAAGTGAACCCACTTCCTATTTCTTCATCCTCTACCACTTGCCAAGTAGTATAGGGTGTTTTCTTCACAAGTTTCATGACTTGGTGAAGTTGGAGCTTGATCTTGAGTTGCCTCGACGTAGATCATTTTCGGCCTCGAAGTCGACGACCTAGCCCGATCATTTCTTCGACGAAACCATCGCTAGAGTCCGGGATCCGATGATCGCAGTGGAGGGACATCATCATGGAGCTAATGAAGTGGAGGACCGGATCTACAAAGGTTGTATTTCCTTTCACCTTTTAGTTAAGTTGTTAACTAGTTTGTAGTTTCGCCTTTGCCTCTAGTCAACGATCGCATTAGGGTTTCTCGGCACCGGAAATTTTTGAATTTGGCATGGTTGATGCCTTGTGGAACTTCTTGAGTGTGCATAGGAACCCTACAGTGGTATCAGAGCCTAGCTAGAGCCTTAGGCGATGCGTAGACGAAGTTAGAAACCCGATCGAACCCGAAACCCTAACTCAAAATCACTCTCTGGAAATTTTCTGGAATTTTGGATTTTTGTGAATTAAAAATTACCAAAAAATACAGCAGGGTTTTCTAGGAGTTACTGTAAAGCACGTGTACCTAACTCGACTAAAGCGCCGCGGAACCGCAGCCCCACCCTAGCATGTGCGGCGGTTCCGCGGCCAAAAGGTTGCTTCTTGGCACGTGCTTTGCACAGTAATGTCCTATATTGATTGCTGTATTTTCTGGGAATTTTTAAAGTTTACTCAACAGTTGAGTTTTCTGGGTTGTATTGGGGAATCGGTGTTTCGATCGGGATGTTTAACTTCATCTATTGGTTTTTCCAGGTAATTTTAGAATATGTTGAAAAGTTCGACCGGATAAAAATACCCACTTTTTCCCCTGCCGGGAAATTTCCAATTGTTGGATTTTTCCGTAGTTTAATGACGTTCTAAGTAGTGCAAGTAAAGCGATGGTCCCTCTAGAAGACAACAAACCTTAACTCGATTATGTGACCGTCTTGAACCACCCTTTGAACCTTAGGGTTTGGGGCAGTACGGCGTGCCACATGTGAGGCGTTGGCTTGACCCTTCTACGGCTGGACCGTTAGTACTGTGGCATGAAGTGAACGTTTTTAAAACTTATTTCATGTGTTGAGCTGTTTCGGGAAAAACTTGGGTGTTTGACTGTTCGTTAGGAAAGTTTAACATTTTCTGTTTATCTGGAATGTGATACAATATTTGGAATCCATAAGTAGTTATGAGATAACTGATATGAATGTTATAAACATAGCACTTTAGTCTCACTTGATCGGTTGCCACGGAATTTTGATGCGATCAAAAGTCCGTCGCAATCACGTAGCGTACGCGGATATTCGCCGATAAACTTAATAGACAGCTACACCCCTTAGCCCCGACCGAGTGACTGTAGGAGAACCCCGTCGCCGAAAGAATCCGTTCGGGTGCTCGCGGTAGCGGTGTTCCGCCTTGGTGCACTTCGTCGACGGCATCGGGGGTGCGGCCGTCTACTAAAGTTTGCGACGAGCATTCGATCAGGATGCCGGGAATCTTGTTGAATTGCCCGACTTGATATTGAAAAGTGTTTTCGATAATGAGACTAAAATGCGGGGTTTATAATTGTTAGGCATGTGACGTCTAAGGAATTCAGATGGTTAGGCATGCGATGTCTAAAGAGGTTGCGGATTCCAACTGTTGTAGTTTTACACTTTCTTTTCTGTGACCGTAAGTGTAATATGTGATATCGCCGGTTTCGTTGCTATATGTCAACGACAATTGGGATACGCATGTTTACTTACGTTGATGACATGTGATGTTATGCGTTGCTGGATATGTTATATTGGATCGTCGTGTTTGAATAGCCGGGGTTTTTTATGTGAGATGAGTGTTTTTCATTTTCATTCATGTAAAAACTTGTATGTAATATTCTTTTATTGGGGCACTTCCAAGTAGCGGAAGATGTCACCATTTGTATATTATTTACTTTTCCGCACTAGGATAGACCCAAGGAGGAGGGCACATGTAACCGGGTTCTGGAGTCCAGTGGGAGACCAACTCGAGAAGTCGAGTCCGGGTCTCCTAACTCTAGAATTGGTAGGGTTTCTTGCCGCTCTCTTAGGGGTCTTGGGGGTGGGTTTGGCTATTCATCGCGACCGTGGAATCCGTATTTTATACAGGCTCGTATTGAAAACACGGACGTCCTAGTATATCCAATATTTCATATGATTCTTCTGCTGCGATATCTGTGATGTGATCATTTGATGTTCTGTGATAAATACTGTATATAGTATATATGATATATTATATAGACGTTACTCATGATTTACACCCGCGCTAGCCCTGCCCCGCTCTGTTGTTAGTTACCTAACCTAACGGTGCACGAGGGGACATCGAGGCGAACACGGATGGCATAAGTGTACGTCGTATTTATCTGTGATGTTTAGGTAACTTAAATGATGGGACTTCATTAATATGATTAATGAAAGAAAAGAAACCTAAAGATGTTGTGGAATCGAATTTTCAAAAACAGGTAGCTACAGTTCTTGCTTTGCATCGCGGTGTTCCTTGTAGAACATCCTGCACCTTATTCGATAAGGAAAGGACCGAGATCCCTTCACCGGGAGTGACTCCTTTAGCAATGACTGGCAGATGCTACAACCCTCGGTTTGTCTTTTGATTGCTTCTATAGTTTCTGCTTTGCACAGTGATATATGTGATATATCCCGCACCTCATTCGACGAGGAAAGGGCCGACGATCCCTTCACCGGGAGTGACCCCTTTAGCAAAACTAGAAAAGCCTAAAAAACACTCCATTTAAAAATCATTTGATTCGACAACGATATCAAGTTCATTACGCAATAGGTTTTCAGAAAAACCTGTTGTAGCCCTCCGTCATTTCAGATAAGTACTACTTAGTATTCGTGCTGCGGTTGTTTGGCATGCGTCAAGGCGTAGTGTACGGTAGCTAACTAGTACTTATCTGCTAGCATACGATGCGATTGGATTAGGGTATTCGTACGGCGTTGTTTGGCATGCGTCAAGGGTCGTGCGGATGGGTTTAATTCAATCAAGAAATGTACGGGTTGAACTTAACTAGCGGACTATAGGTTGCTTGGCATGCGTCAAGGTCATAGCACGCTAGGGGTAAAATATTATCGGGAGTTTCAAGTGTTGAAATTTGCAATAAGATTGCATACCTTCTATGAGATAGTTGGATCCCGATACCCACTGCGAGTAATTGTTACTCCTGGGAGAGTTTTACACATTACAATTAGCCGATCAAGTAGGTGTCTAGAAATGTGTCAACGGGGTCACGTCTCTGGGAAAGCGAGGTTTACTATAATTAGGTCCGTGCGAAAGCACGGGGAACCTCCTTCAAAGTACCGACACTGTCCTGGCTGAAAGATTGGCGAACTTGTAGCGTGTAATTAATCCCGGCTAGTCTTTCCTTTTAGGGTTTGAAGGAAGATTTGATAAAAACAGTGGGAGCTATCCTGATTAGATAAAATAATAACCAATCTGATCTTGCAAGAGCGCACGCAGAGTGTTTTCTTCTCTCTCTCTCCTGGTAGCGACCATGTCACGCCTTAATCAAGATAATAATACGGATGTATTGACCGAAACCGCTTGTTATACTGAGATGGGGAACGTTGGTCCCGCTCCAACTTATAATTGTTATAAGAAAGAGCAGGAAATTGGGGAATACCAGATTTCCCGTGCCACCCAAACGAAGAAAGTGCATGTTGATGCATCATCTTCAGGTGTGTTCGTTATAAAGAACTGTTTCTCAGTATCCTCTACGTCCTGGGTATTTGATATCGGATCAGGATCCCGCATATGTAATTTGTTACATAGGGCTACAGAAAGGTAGAGAACTGAGAACGGGTGATAAGTTTCATGAGGCAGAAAACGGTGCAAGTGTTGCAGCCAGGTCTGTTGGTCACTGTCACCCTGTATTACCAGTACATTGATTCTGAACGAATGTTATTAGATACCGAACCTGATGTACAAAATCATATCAGTCTCTTTGTTAGTAAAGAAATGATAAAATTTTGTATTGTTGGATAATGTTTTGAACATTTCCTATATCAAAAGTTGATCGGTTCAGGCACGTTATCTAAAAGCATTGATGTTCTAAACCGAACTACAGTTCCTAGTATATAGAACACACACAAGAGGAAGAGTTCAGAAATGAACGGATCCTTCTTGAGGCATTGTAGACTAGGTCATATCAATGCGACCCGACTAGCTGAAGTTACATTAAGATGCATATTTAAATTAGTTTGAATTTACATCTTGTGAAACTTGCCTGTCATGTCACAAAGATTAGATGACCGTAGTTCTGTTTATTGAGAACAGAGAAAGAGTTAGTGAACTCTTAGGATTGATACATGTTGATGTATGTAAGGTCCCCTGTCTACACATGCCAAGACCGGTTCTTTGTACTTCATTACATTCTCTGATGATCTCTCAAGATTCAGTCATATGTTCCTGTTGAAACATAAGTCCGAACCCTTTGAGATATTCACAGAATATAAGTTAGAAGTAGAGAACCAAAATACGGGTATACGTATTATGTCCTTTGATGAGATCAAGGAGGAGAATACTTGAGCACGGAATTCCTGGATTATTCTAAAGGAGAATGAGATTCTTTCTCAGCATTACTCCTCCGTATACACCATAGCACGATGGTATATCGGGGCGGAGCAGATACACCCTATTTGATATGGTGTGCTCTATGATGAGTACTACTGAGTTACCTATTTCCTTTTGGGAGTTATGCACTTGAGAAGCTGCAAACCTATTGAATTGGGTTCGAATCAAATCAGTGCCTACCACTCCATATGAGATATGGTATGGGAAGAACCTATCTCTTAAGTAAGTTAAGATTTAGGATTGTCCGACCTATGTCTAAAAGCAAAATCCGGACAAGCTCGAGCCAAGATCTGTTATGTAGAAGTGGAAATGTTCCAGCTATACAAACTGCAGCTGATGATTTGATAAAACCAAAGGATTCAGTAGATTCCAACGAACCTCAGCCTCTCCGCCGATCTAGTAGGGTTCCTCACCCACCTGAGAGTTACTTCGGTTTTTCTATGACAGTGGGAGCGAGGATTGCATCATGAGATGATGACCCAACTAGTTTCGAGCTGGCCATCAAGAGTAGGGACTCTGTAAGAATGGCTGGATGCTTAGCGATATGAGATGTAATCCATGTACACCAACAAAGTATGGACTTTGGTTGCTAAATCTGAAGGGTTAAATCCCCATCAGGAGCAAGTATATCTTGAGAAGATTACTTGGTGCACATGGAAAAGTTGAGACTTTCAAAGCTAGACTTGTTAAAGGTTTGCATCATTGACCAGGTATGGATTATGATGAAACTCTTTCTAAGGAGCTATGCTTAAGTCCATCCAGATCCTACTTGCTACGGCTACATACCATGACTACGATATCTGGCGGTTGGGTGCCGTGACTGCTTTTCTAAATATTGATTTAGAAGAGAACGTCTAGAAGTACACAGCCAGAGGGCTTCGTAAACAGTGGGAGCAGCGAAAACGTGTGCAAGTTGCTTTACAGATTAAAGCAGGCATCGCGGAGTTGGAACATCTGTTTTGATGAGTTAGTCAAAGAGTTTGACATCATCAAAATGGTAGATGAACCTTGTATATACAAAAAGGTAGTAGGGAGTATGGTGGTGATCCTCGTAGAGTACGTAGATGACATACTCTTGATAGGGAAGGAGTTTCCTATACTACGCTCGATCAATCTCCGCTTATCACAATGATTCTCCATATAGGATCAAAGTGATACCTCCTAAATCCTGGGTTTTAGATCTATGAGATAGATCTAATTGGATGTTAGGATACTCACTAGCTGTAGTGAGATGGTATCAATTGATCCTGGGGAGAATCACAGGAAATGTTCCAGAGTGATAAGGATGACTGAATGACAGTCACAGGCATTGTCTTTACCCTCAGTAAAGGGACGGTATGTTGGAAGAGTTCCAAGCTAGATACCATGGCATACTAGACGATAAAGGCTGGATACATCGCTACTTAAGATACTACCAAATAGGCAGTCTGGGTGTATAATGGTTCATGAGATGAACTTAGTTCCTCCTATTGTGTGACAATGGAGTTGTGGCTTATGCCAAAGAACGCCGGTCCCATCAGTGACCCAGACGTATTCTGAGGCAGCATCACCTGATCATGGAGATAGTTGATCTCCAGGATGATCGAGGTTAGGAGAGTAGACTCAGAGGACGACACGACGGATCCACTCACAAAGGCCTTTTCCCAAAGGGAGACTTTTAAGGGATGGTTGAGTATGAGATACTACAACCACTGCTACAGATGGCCCTAGTGCAAGTGGGAGATTGTTAGATATATGTATGCCCTAGAGGCCATTACTGTACATAGGATGTATATTGTAGTGGATGCTGGGACATATATAGGGAGGACTTTCTTGCTCGACATGATAGTATGCTATCTGGTTACTCTTTACCTTAACGTGTATACTGATTGTCTCTCTGTTACATGTTGGTAAAGCCCTTAGGATGTGTACTTGACTACCTGGACTATGATGCGGATCATACTAGTGGGGACATGGTGGTCTATAAGTACATCCTTCAAGGTCCCTAGTCGTGGGTGTATCGAGACGGGGCATCGATATACCAGAGTAGACTAGCATATACCTTCTCGACCCATACAGATGGGCGATGGATGATCCCATATCCATTAGTGTTTGACATCAGAGATCATATACGGGTGCTCAGTGGAGACTGGGTACACTGGACGGACTCGCCGAGAACTCCCAGATGGTATTATACCTTACGTCAGATGGTAGTTCTCTGGTGACACTGGTACAGGTTAGTCTGTAGACCCGAGATCGCCATAGAGTCTTGTGTGATTCCCACGGTGCTTTGATTTCCACCTTACCACATCCAAGAGGGTGTGCAAAACGGTGGCTTTTGGGTACAGTCCCGAATCACATGGAGGCAATGAGCGATAGGAGGGGATTCGTCTCTCCCGGTATAGGGAGTTGATGTTGCGCTGTGTTCGATTGGCTGTAACCGGAAATCCCTGGCCAGGGTTGCTGAGATTTACTGGTAAGTGTTATCAGTAGTATCTCGAACTGTTATAGACCTCATATCGACACGACTTATCAAGCTACTAGGGTCTGACGTTTACCACCCCTAGGCGAGATATGCGACATATCAGACGAACATACCGGACTGTACGGTAAGTGTTACTGGTTGGATTCACAGGAGTGTGATCGGGCTTGCTCGTTGATCTTCTGATCGCTCTATACCCGGGTGGCCGTTACGTTTAGCAGATCGCTTGCGGCTTGTGGGTGTTTGATATGATCATCACCTGCTGCCGGCGTATTGACGAGTCTTTAGAGTCCTACACAGAGGTTTCCTGGCTCAAGCGAAACGAAATAGGAGCGCATATGAGATATGTGCGGGACCGAGAATAATGCGTGTATGTGATACCGTATTCTATTCTCGCGATGAATGTATCGATTGGTTGTATGCGATATGACCTAGTTATCGAATCGAGGATTGATTCGATAAGTCGATACATTGGATATTAGTCGGTCATATGCGATATATTACTTTACATTAACTATTATTGGTTCACTTAAAATGGATTTTCTCACTTGATGTGCACATTGTATATATGATATAGTTTCGTGCACTAATTTGTATCATGTTTGATGATACATGCAAACTTGGGTATGTGTATGCTTTAAACCAAGATTAGTTTAATGGTTAGGGTTTGAATTATTTATTTATTTATTTTGGAAAGAATAAAATGGTGGTTTTCTTTTCTTTCTTTGCTTGAAGCTTCTTGAAGCTTCAAAACATCTTTGAAAGTCTACCATTTTGTTTTTATCCTAAACCTAACCATTTTAACTAAACTCTAGTTTATTCTCTACACTTAACCATGGTTGCAAAATGATAACCATCACTTCATTTTCTTTTTGAAAGATAACTCATTATTATTTCTTTATTTTCTTCTTCTTCTTCTTCTTCAAGATGAAGAAAGAAAAGCTTTCTATAAAAATGTCAAGTGATGATTTCAAGTGAGAAATCCAAATCCAAAGTGAACCCACTTCCTATTTCTTCATCCTCTACCACTTGCCAAGTAGTATAGGGTGTTTTCTTCACAAGTTTCATGACTTGGTAAAGTTGGAGCTTGATCTTGAGTTGCCTCGACGTAGATCATCTTCGGCCTCGAAGTCGACGACCTAGCCCAATCATTTCTTCGACGAAACCATCGCTAGAGTCCGGGATCCGATGATCGCAGCGGAGGGACATCATCATGGAGCTAATGAAGTGGAGGACCGGATCTACAAAGGTTGTATTTCCTTTCACCTTTTAGTTAAGTTGTTAACTAGTTTGTAGTTTCGCCTTTGCCTCTAGTCAACGATCGCATTAGGGTTTCTCGGCACCGGAAATTTTTGAATTTGGCATGGTTGATGCCTTGTGGAACTTCTTGAGTGTGCATAGGAACCCTACAAAGAATACTGGAAATAGGGCCATGCACCAAAAACGAGATGGTTTCCCCCTACTCTGGCCGCAAATTGTGGCCAGAAGGAATTTATCTGCGACCGGAAATTGGAGTTGGGGGCTAGGGTTTGGTGTGGTGGTTCCAGGGTGCCTGCACATCTCACTGTCAACTCAGTTTTATTTTAAGGGTCTCGGGGTGATAGCAGATTCCTAAATACGATCACAGATTCACAGTTTTCCCCCAACATCGTCTCTTAAATCCGTATTCTGTGCTTTAGCTTCAGGTTTGGTCCAATCTATCATCACACCAGGGGTTCTAAGGTCACCACAAGCCTCAATTTCACTTTTGATTTCAGGTCTAACCCTAAACCCTAACTAGAATTCTCCAAAGTCCACAAAACGACACCATATCGATATGAAACTAGAATTGATGCACAAGAAATGAAATACTACTCTAATAGGTGCAGAATTTACCTCCTTTGGCAACTCAAGAAAATTCTTGAGTTGCTCAAGGTCCTCCAAATCCATTCTTGCTAGGTTCAATGTGTAGCTAGTGAGCTCGGGAACATTTTTTGTGAAATGGGAATAGGATTTTGGGGTTGTATTCATGGTGGATCTAGGTTGAAGAGGGAGGAGGAAGAAGAGGGAGCAGGAGCAGCAACAGCTTATGTTGAAGAGGGGAGAGAAAATGAGAAGGGAAATGATGGGGGGGCATGGGTCAAAAGAGGTTTGACCTTGTCTTTCTCTCTCATCATCATACTTACTTTTTCTTTTCTTCTCCCACCATGGTGAACCCTAAGCAACCATGCACCCAAAACATGTAACAAGTGTAACAAGTGTGGAAAATGATATGTGCACATTTTTGCACAAAAATGCTAAAAATCCGATTAGCGATTTTTAATCGCGATTAGCACTAAATTAGAATATAACTAATCATAAAAACTTAAAAATGGCATAATTCCATAAAATACCCTATTTTATAATTTTCCATAATTTTTCCCCATTTATTTGTATTTAACTATACCGGAATATTAAAATATTCATTAAAATAATATTAAATTGTAAAAATTCCCAAAAATAATATTTTATTATTTTGAAACGTTACAATCTACCCCCCTTAAAGAAATTCAGTCACCGAATTTAGATTTAAACCCCCAAATACTAAAATATTTCGATACAAATTCCAAGTCGTCGGGGCTCCGAATCATCAATACATAAAACATCATAGCGCAATGCATGCGCATGAGTACTGAGCAGATAACTCAAAAGCAAAACTCCATCAAGCATCCCGCAATCATCGGAGTCATGGTAAAGACATAAATGTCAAATCCAATACAAAACCAATATGATATAAATCAGAACTATACATGTAGACATCCAATCTATACATGTGAATAGCTGATATAAATGCATGCCAAATCTTTTTAAATCGCTGTGCGATGCGCATAACACTGCACAGTGGCGGACGTCTTCCATAAGAAAATAACTATATACGTATATATCTTTTGTTTAATATGTACGCTCTTCCGTTTCGAAAACAATTTAGAAGGGTTTCCTTGTTTTTAAAACGTTTCGTGTGATATCGGACACGTAGGTATAAATGCTGAGACTATAGCTCGCTCTTTGGAAATCCCTTCGATAACTATCAATGCATGCAAAATATATCCAGGTACTGTCCTATGACTCGTCCTGCTCAGTACGAAACGAATATCAAATATCATAAAAATGTACCGCTCCAAAAGGAATAAATCCCAAAAATGCACATAGCACCACCCTGTGCGTCTGGTGCGCACGGAAATCAAAATCCATATATGTGCCATATAGGTGCACAAAACAACATCTAGGTGCAACGGGTGTGCACGAAGCATCTGTCATAGGCAACGTGTGTGCCTGACGGCCAAATCAGGTGCATCTGACATGCACGACGAATCTCGATTTAGTGCATCTGGTGTGCACCAAAATCGTATCTCAAAACATGCGCCCAACATGCGCGAAAATCCAATTCGGTGCATCCATCGTGCATGAATAAAAATCTAAACCCTGCGCACTCAACATGCACGGAACCACGACATCCAATAGCAACGCCGAACATGCGTAAGTCCAGTCAAAAGCACGGAGTGCAGCATCATAAATATCAGGGTCAAAGTCGACAATATACAATGCGGCTCAATCAAAATCAAGTGTACCGTGATGGAAAATCTCACAACCGTGTGCATCAACGTGCACAAAACAGATCGAAACACTAAAAGTGCCTGAAAACGAGGCTGGAAGCGTAAATCAAATCACCGGCATAAAATAGGCAGGAAATCACAATCAATACCTCAAGCGTAATAACTCTGCACAAAATATGAATACCCAGTAAGTGCAACCATGGTGCACAAAATCAAATATCATGGAACTCAGTCATCAAGACTAAATCATGCGAATAGATCGCCCAAAATACCGAAATCCAAAGTGACGGATACGTGATAATCGAATCACAAAATCACAATCAAAAATACCATCGTTGGTATATCCTCCTTCGAAGTCGAGAAGGTGCTGGTACATCCAATGCTAGTGGCGCAAGATATCTACTTGCCTCATGCTCGCGGCTGGCGTCCTCTGCCTCTGGTTCCTTATCTTCCCTGTGGATTACCAATCTCGCAATCCATCGGCTCATCGGCTCTGTCAGGTGTGCTAACGGAAACGATTCCGTTCTGGCACCTCTTTGGTCATCTCTCGGTCAATCCTCACGACTAATCGTAAGGCAGTACATCTCTGGCGCTGACCTCTGGTCCTCTGAATGCACATCACACATCTGCTCCTGGTGCAAATCTTATTGCAGCAGTGTACTGGAAGGAATCCTGCTCAAGATCTCTTTTGATCTCGCCTAAGCCAAACTGTACGGAGGATGGTACTCTGGCATAATCTTTTCTCGCTCTCTGGACATCCGCGTCCTTAGTACAACATCTACTCAGAAGCTGGTCGCATCCCATCGCCTTTGTATGCATATCCGACCTTTAATCTTAACGGGGAGTAGTAACAGCTCGTCTGCATCTCGCACGAACTTCTTATCCCGCTTGTTTGTATCATTGTCCATTTCAACGTCGCGTCTCTATCTGCGCACTGCAATGTCCTCGGCTACGGTCCATCCGAAGTCTCTCACACGGACTCGAAATCACGAACTCGGTATCTTCATCACTCAGTAGAAGATATCTAGCCGATCACGTCCTCAGCGTGCATATCGCATCTCTGATGTCAGCGGAGTAGAACGTCATCTCGTCGAAATCTCGTGCGAACTATTTACTGCACTTGCTCCAATGTCGACTGATTCGGACTCGTCTACTCGTGGCTGCATGGACTACGCTCCAATGGCTATACTTGTATCTGGAGTCTCCCAAGCGGTGTGTCCCATCACAATATCCGAAAGATGTCGAACCATCCGATCGACTCGTCAGAACCCCATAATCTCCCAAGAGCTCAACACCTTGGGTACAGTTTAATAGTATCAAGTACATACCACAGCATCGGTGGTCCAGCCGTAGAAGGGCAAACCCAAGCCTCACTAATGGCGCCGCGGAACTGCCGCAAACCCTAAGGTTCAAAGGCTTTCACACGGTCATTATGTCGAGTTAGGGTTTCATTCTTCTAGAGGGTCCATAGAATCGCTTGCATGTCTTTCCGAATACTTTAAACTTGGAAAATGGGTTCCTGACATTCGATCGTCTCAATCGACTCTCAACGAATCTGCGTGAAGTCGTCTCTAGCTGGCATCAATCTACCTGATGACCTCGCATCGGGGTAAGCAAACGAACCACATGTGCTAGTCATTCATCCTCGGTGGCTAGCGACTCACCATCATATCTCTAAGTATATGCTCAAGCTGCAGTAGCTCCAACATCTAGGGCGATATCTCGTCATTTGCAGCAACAATTGGCTCATTCGTCGGTACGCTGAACAACGCCTCAATCATCATGAATAAGCGATATATCAATGGTCATCACATCCTGGCTGGCCTCTATCAGTGGCTCAATCTTCTGGTACCGATCGGTACGCCCGAAAAATCTCGTAAAAACGATCAGTCAAACGCTCATGGCGCGAAAACACTATAAGACGACGCCTCTATATGCAATCGTATGTCTCTGGAATCATTCCCTGGTCAGTTCTCGTCCACGACGAGCTCATGCTGACGCAACTCGAGCCGTAGCTCACTCTGCCCGTGCAATCGTGGCAACAAAATCACAACCAATATCGATGCGGATAGATCATAGGAAGGAATATAATACCGTGCAAGGAAATGTACATCCTAAGGTTTCTTAAGCGGAGTGGCGTGTCGTAAGTATGCCGCGGAACATACGTACGGTATGTCCCTCTACTCAAGCTACCTACTCCATCAACCAAGGGTCATCCTATGCGACGAAAGTTCGGGTATAATACCCCCTCGACTAAGTCTAAGTTCCGTAAGGTCAAGCCTAAGTTCCGTATATATATAAACGCCCTAGGCTCCACATAGTCAAACTTAGACTCGAACCAAGGTTAACCTAGCGCTCTGATACCAACTTTGTCACGACCCAAAAGAGCCCGTGACTGGCCCTTGAATCCTATGAAGTCTATAGGACTCCATTTGATCCAAGTAAGCTAAAAGCCCAGAAATCTAAAACCATTTAAGGAGTAAATAAAGGAACTGGTTTTTAATAAGTAAAGAAAGCATGTTTGAAATCAAAGTTTTCAAATAACTAAGCCGAAAATGCATTTTATAAAAATGTGTAGTCTTTTCTGAAAATTTTGGCAGAGTTTCCTTTGTAAAAACTGGCCCCGAACGGGGTACAATAAGAATAATATATATGAAATAATAAAAGCCATCCCCAAACGGGAGCTAGCTCTTCGTCAATCGACGGTCACAACCACGCAAGCAATAATAATATACAACGCCAAAGGGCGATGATCAAAACCCAAAAAGAAACTCAAAACAGCCAGAAAACTATAATACTACAAGCGCGACTCTAAGGTCGAAATAATACATCACTGTTTTCTAAGTATGAAACAATATACAAGTTTTTGGTTGATGGAATTTCTAGATACAATGAATAATAAATGTACAATGGCGGTTCTAATACAAAAGAACCCACCTACCAAAGCAGGTCACCCGTATGGAAGCAGTGTGCTAGAAAAGCCGCTATGGAATCTGTACGGCAAAAACCTGCAAGAACTGTGGCACAACGGGGGTGAGTTGCCAACTCGTGAATAGAAAATATCTACAAGCAGAGATCGAATGTATGACCCATCCTAGGTCAATACGATCAGATATATATAACCTCAATATGAATAAGTCTGAAGCATGCTAAAGTGGCAATGTAACCTCAATACATAAGTGTAGTGCCAAGTGCTCATGCCAGTGCCTCAGGTAATAGCATATCATGAATATGAGGTAAGATCAATGTAATCAAATCTGCATGCCCGTGGATCCCGTCCACTCGTCACCCAATGACAATAACCCTCATGCATGTAAATATCATCAGTATATGCATGGAAATATGAGGATATAAACCACCTGTGTCCCTCGCGACACGTCAAAAATCATGGAACCAGAGTGTCCAGCATCGACACTTGAAAACATCATGAAAACTGTGCCCAGCATCGGTACGTAAATCCTCATATATCGGGCTCCGTCAGTCCGAACCAGCCCACGGGCTCCGTCTGCGGAATCGGCCCTCGGCCCCAGCAGTACGCCCATATCCATCTATCGACTCTGGTCGGTATCCTCCGGATGACCGCCAGGTCCAACCAATCACCGGTAGGTACTCGCCCACCTCCAGGCTTAATCGGCATGGTCCATCGATCATCTTGCCGAGGGGAACCATACCGTGCCCACCATGTACCCACAATCGGCCTCGTCCACTCCTCGAATCGGGTTTCACATGTCGCTCTCAGCACCGAGAAAACACATGGTGGACGCACTGAAATATCATATCAAGGGTAACCGGGTTTTTAAAGCAATTACATATTCTCTTAGGAAATACCCACGGTTCCCAAATCCAGAAATATCATGGAAACAGCAACTCTCAATGCGTATAATCAGAAAGCATGATGTATGCGACATGTAAAAGAAATGTAAGCATATCATTATGTCATGTATGAATCATATACTGAATGCAACAGTACTACAGTGTAGTGATATGGAAATTATCGATGATGAAGTGTGTGAGCCGGCAAACAAGTGTACGTGGAACATACGCATCATCGATAATGGTGCTGGTGTCCTAATAGCATGACTGAAATATATCAACAATACAAGCGATGCAATGAAAATAGCATGAATATGCGGAATCGAATAATCAACGCAATAGTAAAGAACCTGTCTCAATAAATATATCATGCAGCCTTGCCTTTTGAAATATGACGAATCAGGGTTTTTGGTAAAATAAGGGCTACGGTGTTTTAAGAAAAGATGCGTCGTTTTGAAAATATCCGTAGAATCCCTTTTGCCTATCTTTAAAATATCCCCGATTCGTTAGTTTTGAAATAGGTATGACTCGGGTCTAGTCTAATGCCTACTATGCGAACTACGGACCCAAACATCAAGTCAATCGGGAGGGGTATGGAAATCACCTAAATCTGAGTCGATATACACACATATATACAATAGTCGGTGATACGGCCTCAATAGTAACATGTACGATACAGTATATCATATAACATCCTCGAGTCATGACTGCGGATCTAACATCAATATAAAGCTCGTACGGTAAATCGTCGTACGGCATCCCAATAGCTGGGTACGGGTCAATATCACATTATCTCATCACATATCAGGTATCACTACCATCATATCACATAATCTAGGGTACAACTCTAAGTCTAGTACCATCGATACCATCTATATAAATATGAATGCGGGGTAAAACACATGCCCAAAGGCCCGCTAAAACCATCATGTCGCATCTCAAATACGAACTCTGTCATATCGCCGAATCTCACTGCCTCAATCAAACCTCATCGACCCATCTCAATCCCATGTATCATCCTCAATCCCGTATATGAACACATAGTCCCATACCCATGTGTAGATATACACACCTCCAGATGCGCACAGATAAAAGAAAGAATGTATGCAAGTATATGTGTACGTGTATGTGTGGGTGTGCAACCCCTACTCTAGGGTTTCACACTATACTAAACCAATACATCCTTATCATCAATAATCCATTATTACCATCAATAATCTTAAACAACACATAATAAATATATGTGTATATACGTATTCGTATATATCACCACGGATTGCGGGGGTGCTATACGCCATCCACCCGACTTTCCCCGTAGATATAATCTACTCACCTTGCTTCTCATGCGCCGATGCCGATGTCGCCATCTTCATCTTCTTCGCCTCAACATCACGTAGGGTACCTACAAGTATATCACAAACGCTAAAGCACATGAAAATCACATCGGAAAGCCAAAACAGCACACGCTACTCGCATAGGTAAAAACCTATCGTCCCGCATGCAAACACGATCAATATCCACTTGTCGTTGACGTCCAAACGCCACCCGACAGAAACGAATCACCAAATACCAAAATCCATGCTAAAACAAGTCGTAAATCATGCGCCAACATAGGAAAATCAACCCAGATTTTACCCTAGATGGAATCAGACAAAATTGCACATGCCATGGGTCAAGACTACTGGAAATAGGGCCATGCACCAAAAACGAGATGGTTTCCCCCTGCTCTGGCCGCAAATGCGGCCAGAAGGAATTTATCTGCGGCCGAAAATTGGAGTTGGGGGTTAGGGTTTGGTGTGGTGGTTCCAGGGTGCCTGCACATCTCACTGTCAACTTAGTTTTATTTTAGGGGTCTCGGGGTGATAGTAGATTCCTAAATACGATCACAGATTCACAGTTTTCCACCGACATCGTCTCATAAATCCGTATTCTGTGTTTTAGCTTCAGGTTTGGTCCAATCTATCATCACACCAGGGGTTCTAGGGTCACCACAAGCCTCAATTTCACTTTTGATTTCAGGTCTAACCCTAACTAGAATTCTCCAAAGTCCACAAAACGACACCATATCGACATGAAACTAGAATTGATGCACAAGAAATGAAATACTACTCTAATAGGTGCAGAATTTACCTCCTTTGGCAACTCAAGAAAATTCTTGAGTTGCTCAAGGTCCTCCAAATCCATTCTTGCTAGGTTCAATGTGTAGCTAGTGAGCTCGGGAACATTTTTTGTGAAATGGGAATAGGATTTTGGGGTTGTATTCATGGTGGATCTAGGTTGAAGAGGGAGGAGGAAGAAGAGGGACCAGGAGCAGCAGCAGCTTATGTTGAAGAGGGGAGAGAAAATGAGAAGGGAAATGATGGGGGGCATGGGTCAAAAGAGGTTTGACCTTGTCTTTCTCTCTCATCATCATACTTACTTTTTCTTTTCTTCTCCCACCATGGTGAACCCTAAGCAACCATGCACCCAAAACATGTAACAAGTGTGGAAAATGATATGTGCATATTTTTGCACAAAAATGCGAAAAATCCGATTAGCGATTTTTAATCGCGATTAGCACTAAATTAGCATATAACTAATCATAAAAACTTTAAAATGGCATAATTCCATAAAATACCCTATTTTATAATTTTCCATAATTTTTCCCCATTTATTTGTATTTAACTATACCGGAATATTAAAATATTCATTAAAATAATATTAAATTGTAAAAATTCCCAAAAATAATATTTTATTATTTTGAAACGTTACAGTTCGTGGATCCGGCGGCGATTCATCGGCCCTTTGGAGGAATGGGGCGAAAGGGCCCTTAAACAGGCTGCTTCGGAGGACGCTGCGGATGCGCTTTCATTGTGGACTGGCGGCTACGAGTCCACCCTTGAACCTCGGCGAGCACACCTCCTCGAGAAGGAGCATCGGCTTGAACAAGCCATATTGAAAGCTTCCTTACGCATCGGTATGTTCCTGTATTTCTTTGTAATACTTCATATTGTCTGCATTTGTACATATGTATTCTTATCCTTGTGTGAACTGTGCAGAGACTTCGGCGATGGGGATGGTTCCCACGTGTTTACTGACTGTAGAGCCTGCTGACACTCCTAGTGAAATACTGCTCAATGTGGAGGGGTTGATGAAACTGTCCATCTCGCGATAGAGCCTCCTGCGGTGGTTCCTACTCCCGAAGCACTTGCTCTCGCGGGAGAGGCACCTTTGGTGGTTGCCGTTCCAATGGATCTCCCTGAGGGCAGCCCAGAGGCTGGGATGGAGGTAGTTGAGGCCACCCTCCCTTCGTTGGAGCCCGCAGTGGCAGCCGCTGCTCCTTCCTCAGAGGTCGTTACACCAGCCCGCGTCCATGATATTGTGCCCGAGGTCGCGGCGGAGGCCGTTGAAGCTGCTGTTCCTCCAGCTAAGAATGGGAGGAGCGTCGAAGGTAACCTTCTACATTTTAAACTAATAATCTTTCCGTTATCTAAACTCTTTTGTCTTTTCAGAATTGCGCGGACTGGCGGCCTCTATTGCCGATCTGTCTCCCCGGCAATCCTTTCAGCGTCTGCTGGAGATGGCCGCTCCGCCAGCGATATCTCCTCAACGCATCGTCCTTTCGTCTGGGCAAGGTTAGTGTTGTTCACCATCTTTTCATAGCATTTTTGTTATTTCGCAAAATGACATTGACGTCCTTTACAGTTCTGGAGGCCGACGACGAGGTTGAGGTTCTCGATGGGCCGGGGGAGCCTTCAGCTCCTTCTTGCATGACTGTAGGTAAGTGAAGTCTCAACGTCGTTTCATTTGTTCTTTGCTTAGAAGTTTTACTGACCGTTTATAAATCTGAACAGCCCTGCCAGTTCTCACAGCGCTGGAGTCGCGCATCGACATGCCGCCAGGCCCTTATACCCTGCGTGCCTCGGACCGGATGGCCAAGCTAAGCCTTGCCTCTCTATCATCTTTGATCGAGGAACTTCGTGCCGGCAGCATGATTACGGCTGAAGCGTTTGCTGCCGAAGCTAACGGCTCTCTCCCCTTTCTTGCCACCTATCATAGCGAAGTAGTGGTGCAAGTCTGGGTTGAGTTTTGCCGGCAGGTGGAGGCTTGCTTGCAAGTGCTCGAGTATACCCGCCTTTCTTCGGAGGCTGTGGCTGCGAAGGCGTGCTTGAGGGGTCTGATTGAGCGGTGCGCGGCGAACATGGTGTCGTGCGAGAAGAGGCTCGGCCGCAAATTCTCGGAGAGGGAGCTGGCTTCGAAAGCGCTGAATGGGCTCCAAGCCAACCTTACAGCCAAGGCCAACAAAGCATATGAACTCTGGCGAGTGCTTCAAGAGGCCATCAAGAAGGTGGTGGCCATCGACAAAGCCGCCGTGTTCACTTGTGAAAGGGTTGAGGCTCACAAAGCTACCCGAGAAAGAGCTCGAAGGCCGGCTTGCCTCATATCAGGCCCAGCAGGCTCAGGCGGAGGCCCGTCTTCCGACGATATTGAATCACGAAGGCGTGGCCCAGCGAAAGAGGGATGAGCTGACCAATCTGCTAAATCGCCCGCCGACCTGAAGACTTGTATATCTTTTTTTTATTTTTCCCTTGTACATACTCCTGAATAAGAGTATATTTTTGTTCTTTCACGAATTGTATTTTGTATCCATTCTGGTTCATGAATAAAAGACATATTTTTCTTCACAATGGTGTGCCCCTTTTTATTGAAATGTATTCTGTGGATAGTTTATCTCGATCTCTTTGCAGGACAACGATGGCTCAGGATTCAGGGTTAAGATCTGCCTCCTAAGACTTTTCAACTTTATGAGTCGTGAGGGTCTCATAAAGAGTTTTTCTCCCTACAAGTTGAGAGGATCCCGTAGGTGTAATTTCTCCTTAAGAATCGTGAGGATTCATAAGTGTGTTTTCTCTTGAAAGTCGTAAGGATCTCACAAGAGAATTTTCTCCCTTACGAGTCGTGAGGACCCGCAAGTGATGGGTGAAGTTGTCCTTATCCGCATTTCACGGAGTTAAGGGTTGCTCTGGATGCTTCCCACGGGTTCACTGTCGTGATTGGCGAGGACCAGGCTCTGCTCTGGATGTTCTCCGGGGTACCGTAGTTTAAAGACATCGCGGTCGAGGTTAAGGACATCATAGTCCATGGATTTAAGGACTCCACAGTCCGTTGTTAGTTTTAGGACATTACGGTTGAGGTTAAGGACATCATAGTCCATGGATTTAAGGACTCCATAGTCCGCTGTTAGTTTTAAGACATCACGGTCGAGGTTAAGGACATCATAGTCCGTGAGTTTATGGACCCCACAGTCTAATTTTTGCTCTGGATGCTTCCCATGGGTTCACTGCCGTGTTCGGCGAGGACTAGGCTCCGCTCTGGATGCTTCACACGGGTTCATTGCTGTGCTCTGCGAGGACCAGGATCCGCTCTGGACGTTTCCCACGGGGTCATTGCCGCGTTCCACGTAGCCAGGAATTTTGCTCTAGATGCTTCCCACGGGTTCACTGCCGTGTTCGGCGAGGACTAGGCTCCGCTCTGGATGCTTCACACGGGTTCACTGCCGTGCTCTGCGAGGACCAGGATCTACTCTAGATGCTTCACACGGGTTCACTGCCGTGCTCTGCGAGGACCAGGATCCACTCTGGACGTTTCCCACGGGGTCATTGCCGCGTTCCACGTAGCCGGGAATTTTGCTCTAGATGCTTCCCACGGGTTCACTGCCGTGTTCGGCGAGGACTAGGCTCCGCTCTGGATGCTTCACACGGGTTCACTGCCGTGCTCTGCGAGGACCGGGCTCCGCTCTGGATTCTTCACACGGGTTCACTGCCGTGCTCTGCGAGGACCAGGATCCGCTCTGGACGTTTCCCACGGGGTCATTGCCGCGTTCCACGTAACCAGGAATTTTGCTCTAGATTCCTCCTACGGGTTCACTGCCGTGTTCGGCGAGGACTAGGCTCCGCTCTGGATGCTTCACACGGGTTCACTGCCGTGCTCTGCGAGGACCAGGATCCGCTCTGGACGTTTCCCACGGGGTCATTGCCGCGTTCCACGTAACCAGGAATTTTGCTCTGGATGCTTCCCACGGGTTCACTGCCATGTTCGGCGAGGACCAGGCTCCGCTCTGGATGCTTCACACAGGTCCACTGCCGTGCTCTGCGAGGACCAGGATCCACTCTGGATGTTTCCCACGGGGTCATTGCCGCGTTCCATGTAACCAGGAATTTTGCTCTGGATGCTTCCTACGGGTTCACTGCCTTGTTCGGCGAGGACCAGGCTCCACTCTGGATGCTTCACACGGGTTCACTGCCGTGTTCTGCGAGGACCAGGATCCGCTCTGGACATTTCCCACGGGGTCATTGCCGCGTTCCACGTAACTAGGAATTTTGTTGATCATATCCGCATTTCACAGAGTTGGGGTTTGAGTTTCGGTCGTTTGTGCACCGCCGAGTCATGGAACTGGGAGTTGCTGCTGTTCCGCTTTGCTTTATACTGTGTCCGTTGTGATGAGATGAATGTCGAGATGATCTCGAGAGTATTTGTGAACCGTTGAGATTTGGCTTCCTCTTCTGATGAGACCTGGGGAGGAAAGGTGTGGTTCCTTCTTTGTTTGCGCCCCTGGATTGTATATAGGGATTGCTGTGATATCACCTGTAGGGCATAAATTTCATTTTCATTTTCCTTTTATTTCTTTCCGCGATGCTCTATCATTTCAGCTTTTTATATCGCGAAGGTCGCGATTGCCCAATCATTTCGGCTATTTATTTTATTTTTACTCGCTGCTTTTTATTGCGAGTTGCTCAATCATTTCGGCTATTTTGAATGCATACATTTTTACTTGCTGATTTTGTTGCAAGTTGCCCCATCATTTCGGCTATTTCGTATGCATGTGTGGCTCGCTAACTTTTTGCCGCCAGCTTGGGATTAGACGCCTATTTCGGCATCAACACCGCTACAACTGGGATATTGCCAGGAGCGAATCATCATTTGCCTCTGTCGATGTCAGACAAAGGTGGCTTAGTAAACAGGGTTAAGATCCTGTCGACTAAGGCTTTTGACTTAATGAGCCGTAAGGGTCTCATAAAAGTATTTCTCCCTACAAGTCGTGAGGATCTCATAGGTGCGTTTTCTCCTTAGGAATCGTGAGGACTCTTAAGTGTATGTTTTCTTATAAGTCGTAAGGATCTTACAAGAGTGTTTTCTCCTTATAAGTCGAGATGACTTACAAGGGCTGTTCACCGTGTAGACATATTCCTAGTCATGGATGGGACTTTGTTAGGGAAATGTTTATTCGTGCCCGTGGATTGTATACAAGGGTCAGCATTGAGCCGCTTGTAGGGCAGTAGTGGAGGTTGTGGGGACTGCTTAAGAACAGGTTCGGATCCCTGTAGCTTAAGACTTTCAAATCTTATGAGCCGTGAGGGTCTCATAAGAAGGTTCTCCTTACGAGTCGTGAGGATCTCGTAAGTGTAATTTCTCCTTAGGAATCGTGGGGATCCCTAAGTGTGTTGCTCCCTTGTGAGTTGTAAGGATCTCACGCGGGTGGTTTCTCTTCACAAGGTCGAGAGGACCCTGCAAGTGTCTTTTAACGAGGTTGCGCCCTTTCGGGTTTTCACAAACATTCGCCGGTAGCCCTGCTGTTATTACTCACGGAGCCCTTTCGGGTTTTCATCCGTGCCCATTTTGCTTATGGACATACCGTTTTTTCCTTTTTTTTGTTATTCGAACGAGGTTGTGCCCTTTCGAGTTTTCACAAGACTCGCCGGTAGCCTTGCTGTTTTTACTCATGGAGCCCTTTCGGGTTTTCATCCGTGCCCATTTTGCTTATGGACATACCGTTTTCTTTTTTTTTGCTATTCTTTTTCTTTTTTGTATCAGCTTTAGGATGCTGCAATCCACCGTAGTTTATCGACATCTCGGTTAGCAGCTAGTTTTAAGACATAGTGGTCCGTTGTTAGTTTAAGGACGTTTCGGTCCGTCGTTAGTTTAAGGACATTTCGGTCCGCTGTTAGTTTAAGGACATTTCGGTCCGCTGTTAGTTTAAGGACATTTTGGTCCGTAGTAAAGAACGCCGGTTACTACTTACAGAGTTTAGGCTTAGGAAGATAGCGAGCGGACATAGTCATCGTCATCTATCATTGACCTAGGCCACGACTCGTCAGGCATAGTACTTTTTTAAGAAGCGACCATTTATTGGTCTGAAGGGCCTTTCGCCATGCATGTCCATGAGTAGATAGGCTCCACCCTGGTAGACCTTGTCTATGATGTACGAGCCTTCATAGTTCGGCTCGAACTTCCCTCGTTTAGCACGATTGGGGATCATAGGTCTTTTGACTACTAGCACGAGTTCGCCTTGGCGGAATGTCCTCGGCCTGGTCAATCTCTCATATGAGTGCGCCATTTTTGCTTTATAAGCTTCCAGATTTTGTTGCACCAGGAGCCGGGTTTCATCAAGGGCATCGAGCTCCTCAAGCCGAAGGTGAGCATTCTCTTCGTTCGTTAGCTCATAATGAACTGCCACTCGTAAAGAAGGTAGCTCTATCTCGAGGGGGAGTACCGCTTCTGTACCGAATACCAATGCGTATGGAGTTGTGTTCGTGGCCGTCTTGAACGTAGTTCGATATGCCCAGAGAGCTTCATGTAGTCTCTCGTGCCAATCCTTCTTATTTCGGGACACCGTCTTTTTCATGATCTTCGTCAAGGTCTTGTTGAAAGATTCAGCTAGACCGTAAGCTCGGGGATTATAGACTGATGAATATCTCCAGTCTATGTTATGTTGTTGTGCGAAGCGGCTGATCTTGTGGCTTCTGTAGGCTGGCCCGTTATCGGAGATGATCCGTCTCGGAGTTCCAAACCGATAAAAGACGTGCGTCTTGAAGAAATGGAGGATATTCTCTGTCTTCACTTCCCTTAGCGGTACTGCTTCTGCCCATTTGGAGAAGTAATCAGTTGTCGCCAAAATGAACCGATGTCCTCTGGACGATGCTGGTTCGATGGGACCGATTATGTCGGTCCCCCATATTTCGAACGGCCAGCTAGCTACCGTTGGATGTAGTGGGTTTGGATGATGATGGATAAAGTCCCCATGGATCTGGCACGAGTGACATTGCTTCGCATACTCAAGGAAGTCTCGGATCATCGTGGGCCAATAATAACCCATCCGTTTGATCTTCAACTTCATCTTCGGCCCAGCTTGGTGAGAACCGCAGAGTCCATCATGAGTTTCTTGGACGACTCTTTTTGCCTCTTCAGGTCCTAGGCATCTCAACCACAGAGAATCAAATGACCTCTTGTATAGAGTATCGTTGATGAAGGCAAAAGATAGGGCTCGCTTCATGAGCTGATGTTTTGAGGATGCGTCTTCAGGTGTTCGACGGGATTTGAAGTGGTCTATAAAGACTTCTCTCAATCCTCAACCATTTCTTGGTCTTTTATTTGCAGGGCCGTCTGCTCGGTCGCTTCCTTTTCCTCGGATGATTCCGGAGATATTTCTGCCGGTGCGAGGACCCGACGGCTTTGTACCATGATTCTTACGTCATCGAGGTTCTCATCGGCCAATTCTTTAGCAAGCTTGGCTAATGCATCCGCTTTGCTATTTTCCGCACGCGGTATGCTTTCCAAGGTGTAGGAAGGTATTTGGGTCAGTAGTTGCTGTACCCTCTCGCCGTACTTCACCAATTCTGGTTTGCACGTTTGATAGTCGACGTTTACTTGACTAACGACCAGTTGGGAGTCTCCGTATATAAGGAGGTTCTCAATCCCTATGTCGATGGCGATCTCGAGACCAGCTATCAAAGCTTCATACTCGGCTTCATTGTTTGTCCTCGGCTTTGTTAAGGAGAAAGCAAAGCGCATTATCCCTCCTTGTGGAGTTACGAAGATGAGGCCCACCCCTGATTTGATTACGGGCGTATTCTGTTTGCGCTTCTTCATGGAGGATGCTCCATCGAAATAAAGTTCCCACCGGGTACCACTTCCGTCGATCGTGTCAAACGCATCTTCGTCTGGCAGTTCGCAATTCAAGGGAGAATCGGCCGGTATCGGATGTTCGGCGAGGAAGTCGGCGATGGCCTGACCTTTCAATGACTTAAGAGGCTGATAGGTTATTGAGAACTCCATCAAGAGCAGGGCCCATTTAGCGAGTTGCCCCGTCAGTATGGCCTTTGACATCAAATATTTGAGGGGATCCACCTTCGATATGAGACGGACTTCATGCGCCAACGCATAGTGCCTGAGCTTCGTTATCGTGAAGATCAATGCCAGGCAGTGTTTTTCGATGGGAGAGTAATTGCTTTCTGCCCCCAGTAGAACTCGACTCAAATAGTAGAGGGCTCCCTCCCTCCCTTGGTCATTCTCTTATGCCCATAATGCGCCTAAGGAACCTTCAAGGGCGGTTGTATACAGAATGAGAGGCTTTCCCTTGACCGGAGCAGCCAGCACTAGCGGATTCTGTAGGTATTGCTTGATTTCGTCCAGCGCGCTTTGGCATTTGTGATCCTAGATGAACGGGGTTCCCTTCTTCATCAGGTGACTGTAAGGACGGCACTTGCCTGAGAGATTGGCTATAAATCGCCGGATATACGCAAGCTTCACTTGGAGAGACCGCAATTGCTTGAGAGTCCTTGGTGGGGGCATCTCCATAATTGCCTTAATCTTTGACGGATCTATCTCGATACCTCGGTGCCGGACAATGAATCCTAGGAATTTGCCTGAGGACACTCCGAACGCATATTTGAGAGGGTTCATCTTCAGGTTGTATTGCCGAAGGCGTTGAAATATGATCTTCAGATGCTCTAGATGTTCCTCGTATGATTTGCTTTTCACCACAAGGTCGTCAATATAGAATTCGACGATTTCATGTATGAGGTCGTCGAAAATTTTCGTCATGGCCCTATGATAGGTGGCACCGGCATTCTTTTGACCGAAAGGCATCACCTTGTAGCAGAATATGCCCAAAGGGGTTCGGAAAGCGGTATGCTTCTGGTCTTCGGGATGCATCTTTATTTGATTATATCCTGACGATCCGTCGATGAAGGAGAAGACTTCGTGAGTGGACGTGTTATCTATCATCAGCTCAGTGACTGGTACTGGGAAGTCGTCTTTCGGGCAGGCTTTATTGAGATCCCGAAAGTCCACACATATGCACACTATCCCATTTTTCTTCATCACCGGGACGATGTTGGCGATCCAGTCAGGGTACTGAACCTCTTGGATGAAGCCAGAGTCGATCAGCTTCTTGACCTCGACGTTGATACTCATCTCAAGCTCGAGCCACATTCTTCTCGGTGCTTGTTTGATTGGCTTGACGTCTAGAGATATTGCCAATTTGTAGACAACAATCTCTGGATCTAGTCCTGGCATTTCGGAATAATTCCATGCGAAGCAATCATTATGCTGCATAAGCACGTCTTTTAGCGCAGTTACCCTTTCTTCAGATAGCAGCTCACTGACGAATGTCGGTCGCGGGTCATTTTCCGTCCCCAAATCAATTTTCTTGAGGTTATCTGCAGTGGTGTGTATTCCATCTTCCAGCTCTTTTGGCGCCGGTGGAAACTCTGAGATCACTTCGTCATCATTGCTTTCGAAGCACCAGGGGAGGTCACCCCTATCCTCAGGCTCTTCTTTTGATAGTGTTATCATATGACACGTACGAGCTCGCTTCCAAGACCGATGTTGATCTGGTTCTATTCTCGCTGTATGCGCGGCTTTTGGTTCGTGCTTCTGTGGCGGATTTATCCTCCAACTACTGGATAGAGCGAACCTGCCTTGCTGATATTGATCTTCGACCCATTTCTTGAAGGTGAAGTAGTCTTCAATAGGATGTCCTATTGCCCTATGATAGGAGCAATAGTCCGGTGAGAGACTTCACCTGCTTGCTCGGGGTGTTTGGACTCCGGAAGTGTAATCAGCTGATGTTTTATGACGAGATCAAGTATCTTCCGTGTTTTATTCCGAGGAAAAGAGTATGCTCGACCCATCTTCTTTATAAGAGACGAGTCCGGATTGCTTGATTCACGATCGCGTGGCTTCTTGGTCCCGCTTTGTTGCTGTCGAACGCCTTCCCCGCTCTTTGATTTATTTCTGCCTCTGCGTCGGGCCTTTTGTATGACGTGTTGATAAGGAAGAGCATTGTCATTCTCCATGACCTGCTGAAGGAGGCGCTGCGTCCTGGCTTTCTCGTAAATGGCCATTTCACGGTTATGGTCATCCCGGATCTTTTGGCTCGCTTCCCTGATAAGCTTGTCCATTCGTTCTTCAAATGACGAACTCGGCATTTTGATTGCAGGATCACGTTTTGGTTCAAGGTCAGCGTTTTCTGACAAGGCGTCCTCTTCATCGAAGTCATATATGACGCAGCTACCATGGACTCGTTCCCGTTTCCCGGATTTCACATATCCAAGACCGAGCGTTTCCATTCTCCCGTTGGGCAACTTGCGCTGAGTTCCAGGGACATCCCAAATCCTGTTGTAGAACCGAGCTTGTCGAATGGTCTGTTTGAAAGGTACCCCTTGGCGCTTCAAGAGCCTTCTCAAGCCTTCCGAGTAATATCTAGGCAGACGGATGGGCTGGAGTCTGTCGAGCGTAGAATCAGCGCCATGCCAGATTTCTTTCTCCACTTTGTTTTCCCCAGATCGGTAGAATAGGATCGCCTTTTCACCCTTTCGCCTGGGAGGGTCGTAAAATGTCTGCAGTTCTTGCACATTATAAGCTTTAAGTGCATCGAGCTCTTTGTAATGCTCCCGCGGAACCATGATAATTTGCAAACTCTGATTATCACCAGCGAATGCTTGTATTGGTGGCCAAGCGGAGAATACAGCATTGACCTCGTCTTCCGAGTCGCTGCCGAAGATCAACATGGGCGCGGACGGTCCCGGGCTGTTGCGTTGAGGCGGCCGCGAATAAACTATCTCTTCCTCCTCCTCGGTATCACTCCCGAATACTGGAATAGTGGTGATAGCTTTGTTCTTCGGATGGTGAAATCTTTCCGTATCCTCAAAATCTGGTAAGAAGTATTTTACATTTTCGTATTTTCGGACTTCGTTCACGGAGAAAGGGTTCAACTCCCCTGTCACAGTATACTCAAGACCATCCTTGAAATACTTCATACACCGGTGTTGTGTAGAAGGGATGATGTTGTACTCGTGTAACCAAGGTCGGCCGAGCAAAGCATTGTAGCAAGTCTTGGCATCAATGACGTGAAATTTAATATCCGTGACGAGTAGCCCGAAGCGCAGCGTCAGTATTACAAACCCGAGAGTCCGTGACGACTGGGAGTCAAAACCAGAGATGGTAATTTTATCACGAGCGAGGTGCTGAACGCTCATGCAGATTTTCTTCAATACTCTCACGTTGAGGAGATTGAAGGAAGACCCATTGTCAACCAGAATTTTGCCTATCTTTATATCGTGACAGTATCCGGAGACATAAAGGGGACGGTTGTGCTCACACGTCCCAAGGAGGAGATCATCATCGCCGAAGGTGACATCGGCTGTGTGCACTTCTTCTAGATCGTCCTTCATCTTTTCTTCGGCGAGAAAAGCTTAGAATTGTCCTGGCTCTTGTAGCGCCTTGATCAATGAATCTCTTGCTTCTTTTGATAGTAAAAGGGCGTCGAGAATGCTGAGCTGTGAGGGTAACTTCCTCAAGTGCGCCAAAACGTTGTAATCCACCTTACTTTCCTTTGGCGGGTCCTTGGCAGTCAGCTCTTTCATGACTTGGTCATCTAAGGCGATATCCTCAGAGACCTTTTCTTGTCCCTTATCTTTTCTATTCGTGGGTCCGAGATTATTTTCTGGAAGCGTACGGTTACGCAGCTGAATATTTTCATAGGCCTTCGGTTCTTCCTCTTTCTCCAAGGCGGATTCTTTAAAGAGAGGGCCAAGAGCCATCTCCTCGTCAGAGTCACTCCCGAAGGTAAGAACTTGCGATCCCCCGGCGTTGACCATGCGATAGTTGCTGGTAATTCTTTTATGCTCCTCAGTCGTACTTCTCTGCTCCTGACGAGTTTTGCGTTTCATCTGCTTAAAATGTTGCCGGTAAGCAACATATCCCTGCCACCATATTTTAAAAGTATTGCATTCCTCAGTGGGGTGCGCAATCTTTTGATGATATAAACAGTAGCTCGGATGCATTTCGTCTTGGCTAAGAGTACTTCCTTCGGAGGGTGGTAGCTTCATTCCCACTGATATGGCTTTCGCAAACTTTTTCCTCATCTTCAACTTGTTTTTATCTGCGACATATGTCCTTTGATTTGGCAGGAGTATCTCGACTCTTTCTTCCAGTCCCCGGCATTTGGCTTTTTCAAATATGGCCATCTCACGCTCCCGATCGGCTTTACTTTTCAGATGAATTTCATTCAGGAAGGCGTCGATCATTTCGTTTGACGGCCATAGAAGTTCCGGCTCGGGACCTGCCCCCAGTTTCTTAGTGCAAGGAGCCTCTTCATCGTCTATCAATGAGTGAGAGATCACATGAAAACTTGCTACATAGTCCTCAGATCCATCTGATGAGTCTTCTCCATCATTTCCGTCCTCAAGGAAGTGGCTGAAGAACTCTTGGAGAGTGATTGGAGTCCGCGCCTTCTGGTTATACTCTTCCAGCGCATCAATCTGCTTTTGTAGGTCCGTGCGTTTGTCGTCAGGCTTCACGGACTTCTTGAATTTCTTCTTCTTTTTCGAAGATTTTGACGGCTGGATGTGAACACTTTGGCTATCACCACCAATCTTTGGAGTTGGGCGCGGCTTCAGCATTCCTTCGATGATCTGGGGTTCTAGCGGATTTTTCCACCTGATCGCCGGGCATGTCTGGAGATCGTTTAGCATTCTTTTAGTTTTGGCTGAAAGAGCGACCTCCCATGGAGCTTCTTCGACAAAAGAGCACGTTGCCCCCGGTGTGTCCATCTTCTTAGGAGTGTGCGGTTGTGGTGGGCTTATTTTCCACTTCTCAGACAGCACAAACTTACCTTGTAGGTACTGATCCTCGATCCATCCCTTAAAGACGAAGCAATCTTCGATTGGATGGCTTACCGTTTGGTGGTAAGGACAATAATTGGGATTATTCGCTTCGCCGGGTAGCAATGGTCGCTTTGGATTCGACAGATTGATAAGCCTGTTGCGCATTGCTAGTTCGAATAATCTCTTCGTTTTGTCCCGTGGGAATGAGTAAGGGCGTTTCATTTTCTCATTATAATAGCGTCGTCTCTCTTCGAATTGATCCGTTAGTCTTGGAGCACTGGGCTGCTGTTGGGTGTTCGCAACGAAGGCCGCCTTCCCTTTACCCTTTTCGTTCCGCGATTCCGGCTTCGGAGGAGACGGTCTATGACCCATCTGATCCATCTGGGCTAGTTTGTCGATTAAAGCCTGGAACGTGGTTGGTTTGAAGAACATCATGAACTGTGAAATAATTGCATGAGGGTCTAGAGTGCCCACGAACATGCCTACTGTTGGTGCTTCTTCGATGTGTTGTTCGCACTTCGACCACAGATTCCGCCATTGGATTGCGTACTGAACCTATGTCTCGCCCAACTTCACCCTAGCATTGATCAATGCCGTTATTGGGGTGCGTTCACTAGCACTTGCGAATCGCTGGGTGAACAACAACTCCATTTCTGCGAAAGTCTTGACGGAGTCGTTTGGAAGTTCGGAGTACCACTCAAATGCCGTCTCCGACAAGCTGCCAACGAATTGACGGAGCAAAAGCTTATCATCGCCACCGGTGTTGCCACAAAGAGCCCTGAACTGAGCGACATGTTGATGGGGATTGCCTGTCCCCTTGTATACGTGCAATTTGGGGATTGTGTATCCCGGCGGGTACTTTATCTGATCATACCAGCCTGGATACGGTCGCCCAGTTTTGACAACTTGGCCGGCTTCTTCATTTGCCTGGTGAACTCTTATTTGCTGAGCAATATAGTCAACCAAAGCAGCTTTAGAGATTGTCTCCTCCTTGGATGTTGACAGAGCTGGCAAAGGATTCGATGTTTCTCTTCTATCATCTTCAATTATCACTGGAGGATCTTCGGCTGGGGGATCCGGTTGGATCATCATGCCTACCATATCTTGGAATAGAAGTGCCATTCGCTTTATATTAGCTGCTTGCTCTACGGCTTCTTTGTCCTTCTTTTCGAGGAATCTGCGAAGGAAGTCAGCATCAGTTTCTTGTTCGTGGCGCTGCTCCGTGGATGTTTCCGGGCTTTCTTTTGGCCCGGTGAGTGCGGCCATCGCAGTCAGCATCTCCTGAAGCTTCTGCTGCTGTTGTTCTTGAGCTCTTGTGATGGATCGGGTGAGTGGTCGGTGGCCCGTAGAAGCACGGCTATCCTCTTTCCCGGATGCCATATAAACGGTATGCACCACCATGCCTCAAGACTTAGGGCGTTTGGGCTCAGTGCCTTTGACATTTGTCGCAGGCATGGGATTTTCTCCGGCCTTCTCCTCTTATGAGCGATCGAAGTTGAGGGGGCCGTTGCAGTGGGCACCCGGGTAGCCGTCGCCTTTTGTGGCTTAACAGGACGGTTTTCCTCCTGTCGGACCTTCAGCTTCTTCTGCCGGCGGGGATAGTCTTGATCCACCATCGACTCTCGGACTTGTCGCCAGATTTTGTAAACTTTGGAGGATAGCCGTTGAGGGGACTGCTCCGGCTTTATTTCTGTGACAGTCTCCACCGGTGGCGGGGATCTTTTCAGTACAGCAGTAGGCGAGTTCCTGCGTACCTTGTTCAGCAGCTCAAAACTGTTCCCGGATGGAACAACAGCATTAACTTCCACTGTTGGAGCTGGTGGAGTTAGCCCAGAGGGGGAGTTGCCCCCGGCCTTCCTTACCTGGTGCCAGTGGCGACGTCGAGCGTGTCGAGCTGATGGAGTTGGTTCGGTGATGGGGATAGCTTTGTCTCGCCCGCTGTTCAGGTAAGGGGCTTTTGCTAGCGTCAACCTGTTGAAGACTGATGTCCGTCGAGGTGCAGTATTCAATCGGTCGAAAACATACGTCTGAGCAGGGACAGGAACCGTGGTGGGAACCGGAATAGCCAGTCTTGTAAAAACTGACTCTTTGGTAGGAGAAGCCGCCTTGACGACTTCAGGAGCAGGGATGGCTATCCTCTTCGGAACAACCTTCTCTTGAGGTGCAGGCTTCATCCTGGGCCCACCTGAACTTTAGTCCAATCTGGAGAAGACCGAGGTGTTGGAGCTGGACGACCCGTTGAGAGGGGTCGCAGTAGTTGTAAGCCGATCAAAGACCGACTTCTTGGGGGCTTCCGGTGTTGGAATAGGAGCGGTGAAGCTCGTTGGCGGGAGCATGGTTCCGAAAAATAACCCTGTGGTGGCTTGAGTGACCTGTTCCACCGGCATTATGAACAGGGAGGCTGCTTGAGGCCCGTAAGATATGCCCCCAGTTGAGGCAGGACGTGGGTTGCAGTTGCATGTGGAACACTTTGAGCAGGAAAACGTCATTGATCCTTTACTTTCTGCACCAAGAAAAATGCCAAATCTTAGTACTTCGAAACACAAGGGCAACCATTAGCAAACAACGATTCGTTCGCGAACACGACACATGAAGTGTGGATTGGAAAGAGGAAAAGGTCCCACCGGGCATGCCAGAATCTGTTCCCCGCCAAATACAGAGACGCGACCGCATAGGTTCGTCTTTCCTGATATTCGGGGCAAATGCTAATTGGTGCTATCCGTCCACCTCTCCGAAGATGCCAAGTTGATTTATGGCACCATGTATCGAAGGTTTAAACGGATACGTCCGATGTAGCAGACTTCATCAGATTCCCCCTCGTTTGAGGGGTTTTTGATTGTAGGGACGCTCTTCCCTGCAGGCGCAAGCCCCTGCAGTTAATTACGCTACCGCATCGCGGTAACCACTTTCTCCTTCTCTAGATGGCCACATCATGTCGTGGGTGTTTGTTTTGTTTGTGGTTTCCCGTGGATTGTATACGGAGACTAATTTATGTTGTCGCCCGTAGGACGTGGATTAGTCCAAATCCGTATTTTCTTAGATTTGGGTTTGGGGGTTGGTTTAAGGATACGTTAGTCTCATTTGGGACTAAGATCAACTTAAACGTTAGTTAAGAATACGTTAGTCTAATTCTAAACTAAGATCAACTTAACGGGATCGTTTAGATCCGACAAGAGAGCAATTGGGCTCTATTGTTTAGTTTAGTGACATTGCGGTCGATTACCAGTTTAAGGACATGGTGGTCCATTGTTAGTTTAAGGACATCTCGGTCCATTGTTAATTTAAAGACATCGCGGTCGAGGTTAAGGACATCATAGTCCATGGATTTAAGGACTCCACAGTCCGTTGTTAGTTTTAAGACATCACGGTCGAGGTTAAGGACATCATAGTCCATGAGTTTGAAGACTTCATAGTCTGATGTTAGCTTAAAGACATCATGGTCGAGGTTAAGGACATCATAGTCCATCGGTTTAAGGACCCCACAGTCCAATGTTAGTTTTAAAACATCACGGTCGAGGTTAAGGACATCATAGTCCATGAGTTTAAGGACCCCACATCCAATGTTAGTTTTAAGACATCACGGTCGAGGTTAAGGACATCATAGTCCATGAGTTTAAGGACCCCACAGTCCATGAAATGTATGGTTGTCGGGACCCGTCACCTTTTTGAAGACGTTGATGAATTACAACGACAAATATCAAAGGAGTGAAGAGATGTACCCTTGAACCAAGGAGGATTAAATGATCTATAGCCCAGTTTGGAACTAAGACTAATTAATTATATTATGAGCACATTGGCTCAGTTAAGTCTGAATTGAGGACTTATGGCCTACTTGGGCTAAGTCCAATTAAGTTTGGAATATTGGCCCTCTGTTGGTCCATTAAACATTTGTCTGGGTTTAAGCCCACATTATTCAGCAATGCTAAACATTTTCATCTTTGATTTCCTCAATTTTGAGATTCATTTGGAGGAGGGACTTTTGCCTCTGGAAAATTAGCCAATTTAGCTAAAAGTAGTGTTAAACACTAAAGAACAACAATGTTAAACATCGGAGACAGAACTCTCAAATTAGTGTTAACCACTAAAAGACCAGCAGTGTTAAACACTGGAAATAAAGAATCCCAAATTAGTGTTAAACACTAGAAAATAACAGTGTTAAACACTAGAAATTAGTGTTAAACACTAAAAGATAATCAGTGTTAAACACTGGGAATAAAGCTCTCGAATTAGTGTTAAACACTAAAGGAAAAGGGGTCACGTGTGGACACGTGAGGGCGCCCAGAGGTGGGACCAGATTCCTTTTCTTCGTTTTGCAATTAAGTGTTAAACACTTTTTGTTTTATGTTATCACGTGTTGACACGTGATGGAGATTTATGCACTGATTATTAAAGCACTTGCTAAGGGGTCACGTGGGGACACGTGAGAGCGCCCAAAGCTTAGGTTTCCTTTGCTTATATTCTCTGCATTTTGGAGGTCACGTGGGAACATGTGAGGCATTGCCTCAAAACTTTTTCCTTCTCATTTTTGGGGATCTTTTCAGGGGTCACTTGGGGATACGTGACCTTATTTCTTTGCATGCATGGAGATCTTTTAAGTCTTCTTATATTATTTTGAGAATTAAATTCTCTTATAGGGTTAAACCCTAGTCAGGATTTTGGAGGAATTAAATTCCTATTGTGAAGAATTAAATTCTTGTGCAGGGTTAAACCCTAATTTCATTTAGGAGGAATTAAATTCCTATAAATTTGAGAGAATTAAATTCTCAATTAGGGTTAAACCCTAGTTCTGTCCATCTTGAAGGAATTAAATTTCTATAATTTTAGGAGAATTAAATTCTCAGATAGGGTTTGAACCCTAATTTCATCATGAAGGAATTAAATTCCTATGAGTTTGGGAGAGTTAAATTCTCATATAGGGTTAAACCCTAGTTTTATCTTGAAGGAATTAAATTCCTGTGAGTTTGGGAGAATTAAATTCTTATATAGGGTTAAACCCTAATTTTGTTTTTGGAGAATTAAATTCTCTAAACTCAATTCCCCCTCTAAGTTTTGGATCTGCATGGCAGGATCTCAACCCGATGAGAATTAAATTCTCAACTTATGGGGATATGTGCTCCTGCAGATCTTCAACCAGAGGAAGAACTAAGTTCTTTTGTGCAGAAGAGTTAAACTCTTAGATTTGAGAATTAAATTCTCTGTTTGAAGTTTTGATCCCCTTTCTTTTCTCACCTAGGGTTTTCTTTGTTAAGGATTAAACTCTCCTTCTTTTCTCTCTGCAATTTCAAGATTCCAAAACTCTATCTCTCCCAAAATTCTACTCTTGGCTCCTATTTATAGGAGAAGAAAAAGAATCAATTTCTTTAGTAAATCTTTCATTGAAAGATTTTGTTTGTTTTTCATAATTAATATGATCCTTTAGATCATTCAGTGAATTTTATTCACCGTTGGATTTTAAATCCAAAGATATTCTGTTTGTTATTTTCGGTGAGATTTAGGGGAAATCTTTCCTTGTCCAAGACTTTTTTCCATAAATTGGTGATTTTTAATCACCCTTGGATCTTTAATCCAACGATCCTCATAATCCTTTTCCATTTGGAAAGATTTTAGAGAATTTTAGAATTTAATTCTATTAATTTATAAAGCTTTCAAAGCCTATCACGTGTTGGCACGTGACCGCTCCTCCTTCAGAGTTTTAATTCTGTACTTTGATTGGGCTGAAGGATCATCACGTATCAACACGTGACCTCTGATCACGTGTGAGCATGTGGCCTCTGGTCACATGTGAGCACGTGACCCCCCTTTGGGGTCTTTCTTCAGCCACTTGTTTTACTTCTGATTGCTTAGGATTTTTAATTCTGTAAATAGATCACGTGTCAACACGTGACCCTTGGTCACGTGTGAACACGTGATGCCACATTGAGGCCCTTATAACTTGATAGAATTAAACTCTGTATTTCTACTGGGCTAAAGACCATCACGTGTCAGCATGTGACCCTTGGTCACGTGTGAGCACGTGACGCCCTTTTGGGGACTTCCTCAGCCTCTTACTTCTGCTTGCTTAAAACTTTAACTCTGTAAATAGATCGCGTGTCAACACGTGACCCTTGGTCATGTGTGAACACGTAATGCCTCATTGAGGAAATTCCTGATTTTTTAAACAGGGAACAATAGGCGCTCACATGTTTAACACGTGAGGCTTATTTAGCCTATAGTTGTTTGATTTGTAGAGCCTATATGCATTGCATATAGGTGCTCACGTGTTTAACACGTGAGGCTTATTTAGCCTATAGTTTGATTGCAGCACCTAGGCGCTCACGAGTTTAACACGTGAGGCTTATTAAGCCTGTCAGTTTTTGATTTGCAGCGTCTATATGCATTGCTTATAGGCGCTCACGTGTTTAACACGTGAGACTTATTTAGCCTATAGTTGTTCGATTTGCAGCG
Organism: Agapanthus africanus; assembly: GCA_030015575.1. Taxonomy (NCBI): domain Eukaryota; kingdom Viridiplantae; phylum Streptophyta; class Magnoliopsida; order Asparagales; family Amaryllidaceae; genus Agapanthus; species Agapanthus africanus. The sequence continues at coordinate 400,641,125 of CM057339.1, forward strand.
CCTATATGCATTGCATATAGGTGCCCACGTGTTTAACACGTAAGACTTGAACAGAAAGGAATTTTCCATCTTCCCTTTTTTATAAGGGAACACACATAACCTTAGGGGTAAGGGGAAATCAATAATGAAACCTGACTTGTAACTCCACAGTTCGATACTTATATTGATCAGTCTGTACATGTTACCTGCTTACTACTTAGCGGTACGTCTCGGATTCAGCCCGAGAATCTTGACCGTGGTCCCGGGAACGCACGGGATACTATTGAGTTACATTGACGATTACATTAAATTGATTTCAAAGACTTGTAGAATAGATAACCTAGAAGCACAGACTCTAGAATATACATCACTTACTTATATCTCACTGTTTTATACCAATGTTATTTATTTATATTCATGTTTAATGATAGCATCACATCTTGGTTATTATTAATCTTTTGATATTATGACGCACTGATATTTAGGTTTTGCATAACCCGGTTCCTCTACCTTTATCGCAAGCAGATCAAGAGTACTTCAGCAATCAATCCGAGCAATGAGGAGCTAGCTATTTAGTTTAGAGACTCTTAGTTTATTTATTTCCGCAGTTTTATTTCTATTGATGTGAGCCCGTATTGGGACGTGATTCAGATACTATTGTTTATTGGATCTTGATTCGTTTCCGCTATATGCATTTCTTGATTTTATTTATTATGGCAGATGGACATGTGTTAGCTAGATTTATTTTATTGTTCTTGATATTCGATTGACAGCCGTAATGTGACTGTGGAGGGATGATTCCTAGCCACAGGTAGCATGGTTGGCTCTGTCACGTGTTGTGTTTACGTATTTTTAGGAAGCGGGACGTGACAGGGTTTGTTTGGTATCAGAGCATAGGATTTAGGGTTAGTCGGGTTTGATTCTTTTGTAGTTGGGTATTGAACCCAGTACACCAACCAGGAAACCCAGAATTAGGAACATGTCCTGCCACATTATTGTCTTGTCATTCAAATTCTTGAATCTTATCTTTCTCTTAACTCTTGTATCTTGACGATATGAAAATGACATTGCATCTCAACTTGGAATTCTCCTGATTTCTTATTGTTTCTCCCTTCTCAATCCTTTGATTTTGATATTAGGATTTGGACGACTTGAATGGAGTTATGTGATTGTAACTATGTACCGCGGTATGGTTACAATGCGGTACTCTATTTAGATAACCTGGAGTCCTATTTTGATTCATTTTCTTGACTTATGGTAATTGTATTACCTTGTTTCTTCACGGCGTCATTACTTACGAGTTTATATCTTATCATGAACTTGAAACAACGACCACGATATATCTTTCATCTTTCCTCTTATCCCATAGTGACCAGTCCGTCTGTGTTTCGAAGAACAAGGAGAAACACAGGAGAGCATATGATGATTGCAGTAGTTCGAGATTAACCCTAGCGGGAGCTGGAATAGACCGCTTCAAGACCGATCAGATGGTTGATTGAAGAAGTTCTGACCGACCCGCCTCAGATTATCAAGAATAGCGCAGTGGAAGAGTGGTGGGCTAATAACCTACAAGTCTTAGGACAAACTTGCAAATTCATGATGAAAGGAACCGTTTACTGAAAGGAGAAGTTCATAAACAAGTTGCAGATAAAGCGCTGATAGCAGTTCAGGATTTCATGAATGTGTTCAAGAACATCTCGAGTTTATCGCCAAAACGAGATGTGGAGTTCGCGATTGATCTTATTCTAGGAGCAGCGCCGATTTCAAAGGCTTATTATCCCATAGCGCTGGTGGAACTAGAAGAGGTAAAGAAACAATTTACCGAATTACTAAAGAAGGGTTGGATTCACAGTAGGAATTCACTCTGGGGAGCTTCAGTTCTTCTAGTCAAGAAGAAGGATGACACATGGAGGATGTGTATCGACTATCGAGAATTGAATCGGGTGACTATTAATAACAAGTACCCAATCCCTCGCATCGGCGAATTATTCGATCAACTCAGTGGCGCGAGGGTATTCTCGAAGTTGGATTTGCGATCCGGATATCATCGACACTTACCGAAAGGGGGGTCGACAATCAAGTACGTCCTTACCCTACTGAGCCTGAATGTGACAATCTCCGTACAGTTCGGTCTCTTCGTTCAAAGAGTATCGCATATCGGGTCTAAGGGGTGGATAACGTCAGACTCTTACTAACCCGATGAGTCGTGTCAGAGTCAAGCTCGTCACCAACAGAGATATTACTGATCAACTATCAGTAAATCTCATTCACCGTGGCCATGGCTTTCTAGTGATAGCCAACTGAACACAGTGCGGCATCAACTCCTAATACCAGGAGAGACGAATCCCTGACAATCGACCACTGCCTCCATGTGGCTCGGGACTGTACCCAACTAAAACCTGTTTGCACGTCTCCTTTGAGCCGTGGTAAGGTAGTAATCAACGTACAGTGGGAACTCACATGAAACAAATGATGATTTCAGGTCAAAGGATTAACCTGTACTCATGCCACCTGAGAACTTTCATCTGACGATAAATATAATACCATCTAGAAGTTCTCAGCGAGTCCGTCCGGTGTACTCACCTCCAGTGAGCACCTGTATACTATCTTAGGTGACACAACACCAATAGCTTATGAGACCGGCCACCGCCCCTCGTCGGGGTCTAGAAACATATACACTAGTCTACTCCGGAATATCGATGCCCAGTCTCGATATTCTCACCACTAGGGACATTTAAGGATGTGCTTATAGACAACCCATCTTCCACATATATAATCGCCATCACAATGCTGGTTGTCAAGCAACAATCCTACGGGCTTCATTAATGATGAAGACAAACCAGATAGCATACTATTATCTCGAGTAAGACTATTATACTTGTATAGGTCCTTCTTCAATTACCATAATCGCCTACTTACCATTAAAATAATTGCCTTGAGGGCACTATATCCAACAATCTCCCACTTGAACTTAAGGCCAATTATTACGGTATCGCGTACCCACAGCTCATGTGCTACTGAATACCTAATTTCTCTACTAATCAGTTTCGCAAACTATATTTATGAAACTTAATGTGTTCGAGAAATAACCTCAGTGAGTGGATCCGCTACAGTGTTCCAACTTCATCTCTCTATATCTCAACTTTGCGAAAATCAACAATCTCCCAAACTGAGCGATACTCTGCCTCAAGAATTTGTCTGGATACTTGATGGGACCAAGTTCATAAATGAACAACTCCATCCAACAAATTTCTTGGGCTGTATCCTATGTTGAGTTATAACCAGTATCTTGCACTATGATTACCTCAGTATCCTATTGGAACACTATCCAATATACTGATCCTCAGAAGAGGATAAACTCAAAACTTTGAAAGCATCTCTGTCATCTAGGTCACCTTAGAAGTATGAACGGATAACCGCCTCCCAAAGGAGACTATCGTTACCCTATACTAAGAATATCCTCTTATGTTAATAACAGCTTACCTTTGTTTCTTCAAGATTGGATTAATATATGCTTATTGCAACTAGTGCAAAAGTAATATCTGGTGTTGTACAAGACATTGCATGATTGACTCAATTGACTAAGCAAATGATATGTCATTCATGCCAGCCTCTCTCCTCATTAGTCTAGAAGACATCTCTTTAGAGAGGATGACTCCATCACCTGTGGGTACACCACCACGCCAGGAGTCATCCATTCTAAAATACTTTTAGAATGCTGTCCAAGTACCCGATTGGGAAACTTTCCGAATCGGGATCTAAAACAAGAATCCCTGATATATTATCTATCCGGTTTTGTACAAGATATTGCATGATTGAATCAATTGCTTAAGCAAATGATATGTCATTCATGCCAGTTCCTCTCTTCATCAGTTTAGAAGACATCTCTTTAGAGAGGGTGTCTCCATCACCTGCGGGTACTCTACCACGATAGGAGTCATACATTCTAAAAAACTTTTAGAATGTTGCCTAAGTACCCGATTTAGGAAACTTCCCAAATCTAGATCTAGTCACCAGAATTTTTGATATATTACCCATATCCAACGTGAAGAAAACACCGTGTGACAACCAAAATTTGACCGATTATAGTATAGGGACATCACTTCCTATTTGGAGTATGTCATCCAAATCCTAAGACAGTACTCCCTACATCCTTCTTACTTGGTTCATCTATTGTTTTGATAAAATCAATCATCTTGATTGTCATATCAGAACAAATGATCCGCCTCCGCTATCTTTGCTTTTGTCTACGAATAGACACAAGACAAATGCACACCTTCCGCTACTCCCACTGACTATGATAACCCTTTGGTAGAGTCATATATACGTGCACTTCCAAATTCTCATTTGGAAAGACGTTATAGTCATCCATTTTTCAGATATCATAACTAAGAATAGCATCAGCGCCAAGTCATATCCATATGGATTTCAGCATAGACACTGAAGTAAAAGTCACATCACAGTCCACAACGGGTATTTGATGAAAACTCTTTACAACAAGTCTAACCTTATTAGGTTAGTTCCTTTCCACCTGCATAGATCTCGAAAGATCTTCTTGCTCCTAATGGGTTTTACCCCTCTTGGAGCACCCAATAAAGTCCAAAATCCATAATTTGCTGAAGCGCGTGGAGTCCATCTTGGGTATGAAATATCTGGTCATCTGGAAATTACCACTTCCTATGACCTGCTGATAACAAGTAGGGGGAACAACAGTGTCAAGCCATATCCGTATAGTCTTCAGAATAGACACTGAAGTAAAAGTCTCATCATAATTCACAACAGGTATTTGATGAAAACACTTTACAACAAGTCTAGCCTTATTAGGTTAGTACCTTTCTACTTGCATAGATTTCAAAAGATCTACTTGTTCCCAATGGGTTTTACCCCTTCAGGAGCACCCAACAAAGTCTAAAATCCATGATTTGCTGAAGTGCGTGGAGTTCATCTTGGATATGAAGCATCTGGTCACCTGGAAGTTACAACTTTCTATGACCTGCTGACAACTAGTATGACCATCATCATCATGATGCTGACCTCCCTGTCACCGTCTATGAGAAAAACCGAAGTATCTCTCGGGTGTCTGAGGTCACCTACTAAAATCTGCGGAGTGGCTAATGGTTTGCCAAGTCCAATTGAATTCTTAGGTTTTACTAATTTTTTTGTAATCGTTTGTGGTTCTAGAATAACTTCCAATTCTACCATACTCCCATTAGTTTCTTTTGCAAAAAGATTCCTTTTATAAAAAGGTGGCGAGTCAAGAACAATGTAACTATTGATCTTGAAAATGGTAGAAACCAAAATCCTAGCGAATGCTTGGGATAATCCACAAACTGATTACCGAAGCATGCCTTGAGTTTGTCCGGATTCTTCTTTTAAACAGAAACCAGATAACTCTATATCTCAACAACCTCAAGATATGTAACCAATCTATGTCCATATAGAATCAAGGTACTAATTTAGATGGAACCAGATTCAAAAGTGATGCAACTGTTTCCAGTTCATACCCCAAATGGAAAAAGGCCAATACAGCATCACTCATCAAGGAGTATACTCACGGATGAGCAACCTGTGAGAGAATCAAGTTCTCAATACTTTGATGGAATACCTAGCATAAGTATCTACATCTTCGATCACCTCGAAGAATCCTGATACTTCCAACGTATGGCTCTCTACGTTATTCTTATACCTATAAACTTCTCAAAATCTTTGGACTTTGCATTATAACGAATGCGTGTCTAAAACCAGAGAACTTATAGGTAAACTTGAATGAAGTAAGAGTACCAACCCTTGTCCCGAAGGATACTGGGCAACATACATTTTCACGTATAAGTCCCAAGAGTATACTAACTTAAATTCTGTGTTTTGTAGATTGAAAACTGTATTTCGATCGAGAATGTCTTACACCGTTATTCAATGCATCTTATCTTATTCTCAACTGATAAAGATAAATGTTTATAACATAATTTTCAAAATGTATATGTCACTTTATAAAATAAAGGTACAGATATTTCATTTTAAAATTTGGTGCATAACAACGGTTATTCGAGACCAAAAATTTGCCGCCAGGAAAAGCCAGGCTATTTAATCCAATATCACCAATTGCAACGAATTCCGATAATGAGGATCATATCGCCCATTTCCCAATATTCTACTCCCACTCATCATCTGTAACACCGTACAGATGTGAGATCCAAATCCGGTAAATACATACCCTGGAGTCAGAATTAATTGGGAAAACTGTTCTCATTTACAAATGCACAGAAAATCTGAAACATGAAAATGTTTCATAGGGGGTGGCCAGGTATTCCTAGTAATGCCTTTTTCATTATCCAGATTCATGACAGTAGTCGCAATTTTCTTTGTCCTCACTTCAATTCCTTTATATATCTCTATATCTTACCTTCTGCAACACTTAGGCTGATTGATTTTCTTCCTTCCCTACCTTTCAGCACCAACCTAAGGTTTGGAAGAAAACTATCCAATAAGCGTAATAGGTATACTCTCCTAATACAAAGAGCTCTCGCAATCTGAGAGAAGGTAAAGGAAAGAGATAACTGAATAATCCTATTCAATTTCTCTAGAACTTGCGACCATCCTTGACTGAAGTAACTTCTTCGAGTTCGTATGTAACTATACGATGGCCGTTCCAAGCGATATGGATCATCGTAGTAATACGAAGTGTTCTGAAGAAATGCAAAGGGTAAACTAGGAGTAGCAGGGATATGTGCGACTTTGTCGTGAATCATGACAATCCGATGCCCAAGGGTGCAAGAAGGTCCGGTTAACTTGGTTCATGAGTCTTTAAGGTAAGTCACGGGTCGCTGTACCAAAAAGAGAGAAAATAAATACTCAGCGTGCACTCAATTAAGATTAGATTGGCTATCACTTTATCTAAACATGATGGGTCCCACTGTTTTCTCGAATTCTCCTTCAAACCCTAAAAGGAGAACTAGTCGGGATCATGTATACTTTACAAGTTCGCTAACCGTTCAGCCAAGCTAATGTTGGTACTCCGAGGAAAGTCCCCCATGCTTTCGCACAGACCCAATTAATAACCTCTTTTCCGCAGAGGTGTAACCTTGTTAACACTTTCTGGACATCTAATAGGTTAGCTAATTGTGAAGTGAAAAATCTCCTGAAGAGTAATACATACTCATCAGTGGTTATCGGGACCTAACTATCATTGTGTGATAACTTTGACGGAAGCCGACCAAAATTACCACAATCCAGAAGGTATGCGCAAACTAGGCAAGTTTCCCGTATATTTGAAACTCCTGATATGGTTTTTCCCCAAGCGTCTTATGACCTTGACGAAGGCCAACAAATCATAAGTCGCAGGTCAAGTTTTACTCGTCATTGTCCTGATTAATTTAGACCCACCTGTACTCGCTCTTAACGAAGGCTAACAAGGATATACTACTGTCCTAAATTAATGCATCTCTATGCTGCAAGAAAGTAACACATAGCTACCATACACTATATCTTGACGAAGGCCAACAAACATAGCATGAATACTAGACGCTACCCGTCTGAAATGACGGAGGGCTACGGCTGGTTTTTAGAGAAAAACCTTTAACGTAATAAATTTGATATCGTTGAAAGAACTCGAGTGGCTTTGAAATGGAGCGGTTTAAGATTCGCCTTTTAAAACTAGTAACATAAACCTTTACTTAAGAGCGAACTCCCAGTGAAGGGATCAAGGCTTTTCCCTCATAAAATGAGGTGCGGGATATTCCTGACCGAATACCTCTATGCAAAGCAAAAGAATACGATTATAAGTTTTGAATAAAACCGAATAGTTTTAAAATTGGTTCCAACAACATCATTTAGGTTTATTTTTCTTGCATTATTTAGATAATGCGTTCCCATCATTTTAAGTTTCCAAGCCATAAAAGAAACAACCAAAATAGTATGCTTTTATATATCATCCGCATTCGCCACGGGCCCTGTCATGCCCCGTTAGGTTAACTAACGGCAAAGCGGGGGCAAGACTAACATGGATGCAAAACTTATAAAAGAATATATATATATATATATATATATATATATATATATATATATATATATATATATATATATCGTAGGCAGATCATAGTCATCACAAGCAGATAAAAATCATCACAAGCATGCGGAAAACAATATGGAATAGCGGAAAATCTAGGAGGCTCGCGTTTCATTTGAACCATAAATGAGACGTGACGTTCCTCGGTCGTGTGGATAGCTTGTGCAATGAAGAAACTAGACCCTTACGAGTGCGGCAAGTTACCGGCCAATCCCTGAAGTGAGGCAACCCTGATCAACAAAGTGAATGGGTTACCTAGTGAAAGTCGAGCTTAGCACCACCATGAGCGTCTAGAGGCATCAAGCATGCCAAATTTTCATTTTATTAGGTGCTAAGTTAGACTAACAAGATCTTTATTAGAATATTTTGGGTTTGCCTTTGTGATGTGATGAACTTAAGAGAAGAAAATAGTATACAACCTTTGTAGTTCGAGTCCTTCTCTTCAATAGCTCCGGGTTGAAGTCCACGCGACTCTACTAAACTCCTTTTCGAGTTGAACGAACCTCCTTCGTGATCTTCGCGCCAAAGACGATCCAACCGAAGTCCACAAACTCAAGCTAACCCTTTACTAATCTAATTAGTGAAGGCATCACTCCACATCAAATTGCTAATCTAATGTATGATGGTGAAGTAGGGGTTTAATTTGCTCACTAGTTTGTGTTCAAGCTTCATGGTTCACATCACATGTGAGGGTTTAAGCTTGAACCATGGGATTGAGGAAGAAGAAGAAGCTAGAGAGCAACCATGGGAGCTAAGCAGGCAAAATGCCTAAGTGTTGAGAATGAGACTAGAATGAATGGCTACTCTTGACCCCCACTCATTCAAGCATGGAATTTTGCAATATAAAATTGCAACCATGCTTGAATAGTGAGTCAAGATGAATAAACTGTTAGTTATATGTATGCCTAGAGGCCATTACTGTACATGCGATGTATATTGTAGTGGTTGCTTGGACATATATAGGGAGGACTTTCTTGCTCGACATGATAGTATGCTATCTGGTTGCACTTTATCTTAACATGTTAACAAATACTGTTTTGTGATCACATGTTGATAAAACCCTTAGGATGATTACTTGACTACCAGGATTATGATGCAGATCATACTAGTGGGGACATGGTAGTCGATAAGTACATCCTTCAAAAGTTCCTAGTCGTGGGAGCATCGAGACAGGGCATCGGTACTCCAGAGTAGACTAGCGTATGCGCTTCTTGACCCATATGATGGGCGATGGATGATCCCATATCCATTTGTGTTTGACATCAGAGAAGGCATACAGGTGCTCAGTCAAGACTGGGGTACACTGGACGGACTCGCCGAGAACTCCTAGATGGTATTATACCTATCGTCGGATAGCAGTTCTCTGGTGACACTGGTACATGTTAGTCTGTAGACCCGAGATCGTCATAGAGTATTGTGTGATTCCCACTGTGCTTTGATTTCCACCATACCACGGTCAAGAGATCGTGCAAAACGGTGGCTTTTGGGTACAGTCCGGAATCACATGGAGGCAATGAGCGATAAGAAGGGTTTCGTCTCTCCCGGTATTGGGGGTTGATGTTGCACCGTGCTCGATTGGCCATAACAGGAAATCCCTGGCCAGGGTTGCTGAGATTTACTGGTAAGTGTTATCAGTAGTTTCTCGAAACGTTATGGACCTCACATCGGCATGACTTATCGGTTACCGGGGTCTGACGTTTACCATCCCTAGACCAGATATGCGACATATCAGACGAAGAGACCGGGCTGTATGGTAGTGTTACTGATTGGATTCACAGAAGTTATAGCAGGCTTGCTTGTTGATCTAGGCTTGCTTGTTGATCTTCTGATCGCTCAATATCCGGGCGGACGTTATGTTTAGCAGACCCCTAATGGCTTGTGGGTGTTTGATATGATCATCACCTACTGCCGGCATATTGACGAGTCTTTAGAGTCCTACATAGAGGTTTCCTGGTTCATGCGAAACGGAGTAGATGCACATATGTGATATGTGCGGGACCGAGATTAATGTGAGTATGTGATACCGCATTCTATTCTCGCGACATGTGATATCAGTCAGGTATATGAGATATATCCGGGTTATCGGATCAAGTGTTGATTCGATAAGTTGATTCATTTGATATTAGTCGGTTATATGTATTATAGCCGGATTATTAAATCAAGAGTTGATTTAATAATTTAATATATAATTATATATTTGATATATTAAATTACATTGACTAATATTAGCTCACTTAAGATTTCTTTTCTCACTTTATGATACATTGATATATTTATGCGATATATGTTAAATGTATTGTTTTCTTTTTGCATAAAATATATATGTGATATATATTGTTGTGTCATGCTAGGTTACACATGCAACATGTATGTATGAGACTCACACCATGCTAGGGTTAAGTTAGGGTTTTATTTGTTTTAAGTAATTTAAACATTTAGATAATGAGTCATGGTTGAAGCTTGGAGAAGCTTGTGAAAAATATTGACTTAGTCCACTTGTTTGTCTAGCTTAAAATATTTTCTACCCAACCCTTAACTCATAGCTATGGTTAAGTCTCTACAATGGTTAGGGGATGACATACACAAACCATGGTTTCATTTCTAATCTCATGAGTTCATTGATCTCTTCATCACTTCTTCTTCCTCACTTGAAAAAGCTTGCTAGTTTTTTCTAAGTAATGATAACTTGTGAGAAAAATATAACTAAAGTGAGCCCACTTCCTACTTCATCATCCTATACTATTAGCCATTTAGTTTAGGGTGTTTGCTTCACCAATCTACACAATTAGTGAAGAGATAGCATGATATAATGTTTCCTGGATGTAGATCATCTTCGGTCTCGAAGATTTCGAAGCAAGCTTGTTCGTTTCTTCATGGGAGCCTTTCTAGAGTCCGGAGGATCGTGATCGCAGTGAAGGGACTACTACATGGAGCTATTGAAGTGAAGCACCGGTCTACAAAGGTTGTATTCGTTGTTCACTTAGATATAAAGAGTTTACATATCATGTTTAACCCTGAGTCTCTAGTTAAGATCTTGGTTATGGTTTGTTTAGCACCCCAAAATTTTAAAGTAACATGATTGATGCTTGCTAAAACCTTGATAAGGTGCTAAGCTAACCCTACAGTGGTATCAGAGACAAGCTAGAGCATTAGGCGTTGTCTAGACGAAGTTTAAAGTCCGATCGAACTCCGAAAGTTTGAAATGACCCCCCTTCTGGAAATTTTTCGAAAAGTTGGATTTTTCCATATTAAAAATACTCAGAAAATCATGCAGGGAATTCTATGGACACACCTGAAGAATGAAACCCTAACTCTTCCAAGTGACCGCGGATCCGCGGCGCCACTTGAGAGGCTTGGGTCGGGCCCTTCAGCTGTTGGTCTGTAGGTACTGTGGCATGTCTCTGGTTAACTTTAACTGTGCCCAAATGTTGAGCACTCTGGGAATTTTTGGGAATTCGTTGCATCGATCGAATTATCTAAGTTCGCCTAGCTATCTGTGATTATGATACAATATTTTGAATCCACATAATTGGTTATGTGATGACTAGTTTGAATTTTATAAATCTAGCACTTTAGTCTCATTTGATCGGTTGCCATGAGGTTTTGATGTTGATCAAAAGTCTACAGCAATTACGTAGTGTACGCGGATACTCGCCGGGTAACCTTACTAGAGAGCCACACCCTATAGCCCCGACCAAGTGACTGTAGGAGAACCCCATAGCCAAAAGCATCCGTTCGGTGCTCGCGGCCGTGGTGTTCCTCCTTGGTGCACTTCGTTGACGGTATCGAGGGGTGCGGCCGTCTATTAAAGTTTCCGACGAGCATTCGATCAAGTTATCGGGAATCTTGTTGAATTACCCGACAGGTTATTGGAAAGTGTTTTCAATATCGAGACTAAAATGCGGGGTTTATAATTGTTAGGCATGCGATGTCTAAGGAATTCATTTGGTTAGGCATGAAATCCAATGTATGTGATATATTGGGTTTATGATGTCTAAGGTGGTTGCAAATTCCAACTGTTGTAGTTTTTCACTTTCTTTTCTGCGACCGTAAGTGTAATATGTAGTGTATCGCCGGTTTCGGTGCTATATGTTAACGGCAATTGGGATACGCATATTTACTTACGTTGATGACATGTGATGTTATGTGTTGTTGTGATATGTTATATTGGATCGTCGCGTTTTGAATAGCCGAGTTTTTTTATGTGAGATGAGAGTTTTTCATTTTCATTCATGTAAAATATTGTATGTAATATTCTTTTATTGGGCCACTTCCGGGTTGAGGATGATGTCACCATTGTATATTATTTACTTTTTCGCATTAGGATAGACCCAAGGCGGGGAGCACAAATAACCGGGTTCTAAGGTCTAGTGGGAGACCAACTCGAGAAGTCGAGTCCGGATCTCCTAATTCTAGAATTGGTAGGGTTGCTTGTCGCTCTCGTAGAGGTCTAAGGACGTGGGTTTGGCTATTTATCATGACCATAGAATCCGCGTTTTTACTGGCTTAAATAAAACACGGAAATCCTAGTATATCCAATATTTCATATATAATTCTTCTGCTGCTGATATTCTGTGATGTGATCATTTGATATGTTCTGAGACGAATGCCTATATTATATATATGAGATATAATAAATATTGCTGCTTTCGTTTCTTAAGTGATGCTTGGGAAGCATAAATAAATGGGACTTCATTAATGAGATTAATGAAATAAAAGAAACCTAAAGATGTTGTAGAAACTTGTCTCGGAAAAATGGTAGCTCTAGTTCTTGTTTTGCATAGCGGCATTCCTTGTAGAATATCCAGCACCTTATTCGATAAGGAAAGAGCCGAGATCCCTTCACCGGGAGTGACCTCTTTAGCGAAACTAGCAGATGCTATAAACTTGGGTTTTCTATAGTTTTTTCTTTGCATAGTGGTATTTGTGAAATATCCTGCACCTTATTCGATAAGGAAAGAGCCGAGATCCCTTCGGAGTGACCTCTGTAGTAAAACTAGTGAAATCCTAAAAAACACTCCTTTTCAAAATTCACTCGATTCTACAACGATATCAAGTTCATTACGCTCATGGTTTTCTTAAAAACCTGCGTAGCCCTCCGTCATTTCATATAAGTATTATTTAGTATTCGTGCTATGGTAGTTTGGCTTTCGTCAAGGCGTAGTGTGCGGTAGCTATTTACTGCTTATATGCTGCATATGATGCGATTGGATTAGGGTATTCGTACGACGTTGTTTGGCTTTCGTCAAGGGTCGTGCGGGTGGGTTTAATTCAATCAAGAAATGTACGGGTTGAACTTGACTAGAGGACTATGGGTTGTTTGGCATTCGTCAAGGTCATGGGACGCTAGGGGTAAAAAGATTATCGGGAATTTCAAGTGTTGAAATTTGCAATGAGATTGCATACCTTCTATGAGATAGTTGGATCCCGATACCCACTGCGAGTAAGAGTTACTCCTGGGAGAGTTTTACACATTACAATTAGCCGATTAAGTAGGTATCTAGAAAGGTGTTAACGGGGTTACGCCCTTGGGAAAACGAGGTTTATTTTAATTAGGTCCATGCGAAATCACGGGGAACCTCCCTCAAAGTACCAACACTGGCCTGGCCGAAAGATTGGCGAACTTTGTAGGGTGTAATTAATCCCGGCTAGTTTTACCTTTTAGGGTTTTGAAGGAAGATTTGACTAAAACAGTGGGAGCCATCCTGATTAGATATTCTTATAACCAATCTAATCTTGCAAGAGCGCACGCAGAGTGTTTTTCTTCTCTCTCTCTCTCCTGGTAGCGACCATGTCACGCCTTAATCAAGATAATAATATGGATGCATTGACCGAACCTGCTCATTATACTGTGCAGGGGAACGTTGGTTCCGTTCTTTCTTATAATTGTTATAAGACTGAACAGGAAATAAGGGAATATCCGGATTCCCATGCCACCCAATCGAAGAAAGTGCATATTGATGCATATTCTTCAGGTGTCCTAATTACTGAGAACTGTTTCTCAGTATCCTCTATGTCCTGGGTATGTGATACCGGATCAGGATCCTGCGTATGTAATCTGTTACATGGGCTACTGAAAGGTAGAGAACTGAAAATGAGTGATATATCTCTAAAAGTTAGAGAATGGTGCAATTGTTGCAGCCAAGTCTGTTGGCAGATATCACCTTGTATTACCAATTGGTAAATACATTGATTCTGAACAAATGTTATTACATACCGAACCTGATATAAACATTACATCATTTTCTTTACTGAGTTAAAGAAGGATATAATTCTGTATTGGAGGATAATGTTGTGAACATTTTCCTTAATCAAGAGTTGATTCGATCAGGCACGTTATATAATAGCATGTACGTTCTAAATCAAACCACAGTTCAAAGTATGCAGAACACACACAAGAGGAGTAGTTCAGAAATGAACGAATCCTTCTTGTGGCATTGTAGACTAGGTCATATCAATGCGACATGACCAGCTAAGTTACATGAGGATGAATATAAGAATCTGTTCGAATTTTCATCTTATGCCACTTTCCAGTCTTGTCTCAAAGGTAATATGACCAATACTCCGTTTACTGGAAACAGAGAAAGAGTCATTGAACTCTTGGGACAGATACATGATGATGTATACGGTCCTATGTCTACAAATGCCAAGGTTGGTTCTTCGTACTTCGTTATATTCACTAATCATCTCTCAGGATTTGGACATATGTTCCTGTTGAAACACAAGTCTGAAACTTTTGAGAAATTCAAAGAATATAAGCTTGAAGTTTAAGAACTAGATAGGTAGAAGTATTAAAGTCCTTCGATGTGATCGAGGAGGAGAATATTTGAGCATGGAGTTCCTAGACTTTCTAAAAGGAGAATGAGATTCTCTCCCAGCTTACTCCTTCGTATACACCACAGCACAACGGTGTATCGGGACGGAGGTATCGCACCCTATAAGATATGGCACGCTCTATGATGAGTGAGTTACCTGTTTTCTTTTGGGAGTTATGAACTTGAGAAGCTGCATACCTATTGAATGGGGTTCCATCCAAATCAGGGCCTACCACTGCATATGAGATATGGAATGGGAAGAGACCATGTCTTAAACGAGTTAAGATATGGGGTTGTCCAGCCTATGTTGAAAGGCAGAATCCGGACAAGCTCGGGGCAAGGTCAGTTCTGTAAGTTTGTTAGGATATCCCAAACATTTGCGAGGGAATATCTTCTACCACTTTGAGGAGCAAAAGGTGTTTTGTTTCCTCAGCATGCCACCTTTTTTAGAAAAGGAATTTCTTATAAAGAGATTTGTGGTCATGAGGTAGGACAGGAAGCTATTCCAGCTTAACAAACTAATAGCTGATGATTTGGTGAAACCAAAGGATTCAATAGTCTCCAATGAATCTCAGCCTCTCTACGAATCTGGTAGAGTTCCTCATCCACTTGAGAGATACTACGGTCTTCTTTATGACAGTGGGAGCGGGGATTGCATCATGAGATGATGGCCCAACCAGGTTCAGGCAAGCCATCACGAGTGGCGACTCTGTGAAATGGTTGGATGCTATGCGATCAAAGATGGAAACCATGTACACCAAAAAAGTATGACTTTGAATGTTACACCTGAAGGGGTAAAACCCATTGGGAGAAAATAGATCTTGAGAAGATTCTTGGTGTGTAACGCTTTAGAAATCGTTACGCGAATTTTTCCGTTTTAAGGTAAAATTGTCGGTGTTTTCCGTTTTAACCCGGTTGTGATCAAACTTCTGTATAAACTTCACGACACCTAGTTTAGCTAGAATAAAGCTAGTGCATGAACTTTGGGGGTCAATGTGAAATTTTGGTTCACATAGATTTTTTCCATAATAAAATATTATTTTAATGCTTTATTTGTGCACTTTATTAATGGTGATTACTTTTTTCGTGGGTTAATTACTACTAATGTGGTTTTATGCTAAACTAATCACTAGAATTATGTTTAGAACCTTCTCTCCAAAATATCTAGATTTTTAGGATTTATTTTGTGTTTTAAAGAAAAAGAAAATGGTGACAAAATGGTATTTTGTTTTATTATGCAATTATTGTAAATTCCTTCTAGAATTTTCTCCAAAATTCCACAAAACCCTTGCCTTCATCACATGGCCGGCCACTTAAAATGCTTGCTGCCCTTGTTCTTCTTTGCTCCATTTTCATCTCATTTTGCTTCAAAAATTCATGAAAAATCCAAATAAATTCATACAAAATCAAATATAAATCAAACCCATCATTCTTCTTCTTCAAACATGCTTGGATCTTCAATCAAGACATCATTTTGGAGGCTAATTTTAGAGATTTTTGCTAGTTTTTGAAATCAAGTTTGAGGTATAAATCCTAACTCTAAGCTTAAGTTCTTGTTTTAATACCATAATCTAGCTTATTTAGATGTTTAATTTAAGCTTTTAAATTCATGTTTTGAAATTCAAGATATCATTTTGATAATCAAATTAGGGTTTTGATTAGTGGAATGGTTAAGTGATAAGTTAAGACAAATGAAAACTTAATCAAGTTGCTAATTTGTTAAATGATATTTTCCTAATCGGATAATTAAGCTAATTAACAAACTAAACTTTTGCTAATCCTAATTAGTGAAATCTAAAATTTTAGTAAAGCTTTAAATGGTTTAACCTTGCTATTTTGTGATGTTTGCAAACTCTAGTTTTTGGTAAAACTTATAGTTTTGTGTTAAAATGTTATATGCTGTTTATTAGATTCCCGGATATTTTAGGCGTGGGTTTCTTTTGACGTTGCGACGTTAATTATATTGATTCTACGTTTATTATTGTGTTTTGATTGCGTGATCGGTACGATCAGGGTCTAGGCTTGGTAGTTGTGTCGCTTTGCGTTTCTAGTTAGGGTCGTGTCGATGTCGTTCGTGTCTTTGTGTAGCTTTTGCGCTTGAGTTGGTTTTGTAGTGTCGCTACGCGCGTTAGCCACAATACGAACACTTGAGAGTAAGTTTTGTATTGGTGCGTCGGTTACACGTAGTTGTACGTATTTTTGGTCGATTGCTTATATACGCTTGCTTTATTGTTATATGTGTTCAGGATCGCAGACGAGGACTTCGGGCGCTGCGAACAGGGGAAGGCGAGTGGTAGGCTTTACTTAGCCAGGAGCGTTGGTGAGTAGATTTAACATCTACAGGGGAATCGCCCGCATGGCGTTATGCGTCTGGGCTAGAGATGTTATGAATTGTCGCATATTCTATTTCATATATAGAGTTGCGCATACACCTTATTACTTAGTTATTTGTTGTACTTGGACTTGTACCTTTAGGACACTGCACTATTATTGATGGCTCATGTTGCATGAGCACTGATTGTATGCCATACACACTGTCAATAATTGCCATGACACGCATAACACACATAGCTATATGATATTTTTTGGTTAGGAACATCTAGACATTGATTCATATTTCTTTATGCATATGACATATAGCATACCTGTATACCTACATGCTTACACATATGCCTTGACATGCTTACATACTAGTTACCTGTATACCTATAGGGTATTGTACCATTAGCGATAAGTACATACACACATAATGACATAGCTACATGTATACCTTGCATACATACTTCACTTATACCTGGAGGGTATATTACATCATTATTGATAGGTAGATACATATACCTTGCTATACCTTCTTGTTTACACACATATCTGGTTATAGCTACATGTTTACCTTTTTTGATGTTATATAGATTTGGAGAAATTAGGAACCACATATACATATTTTAACTTGTTGCAGTTAAATAGCGGCTTTTCCTTTATATGCTCACATTACAGTTTTATGTTGCATATATTATATTCATGGATTTTCGCATTGAGATATGGATTTTTCATGATATTTTCTGGATTTGAGGACCGTGGTAGTTTCATGAAATTATGCATTATTTGAGATTCACTTGATATTGGATACATGATATATATGAGATTTACTTGATGTTGGATTCAGGATATGTGAGGTTTACTTGATTTTGTACATTCGGGATATATGAGATTTACTTGATATTGTACATTCAGGATTTGTGAGACTTATATGATATGAGGGCCAATTTGGGGGCTGATTTGAGGAATTGGGATTTGGATTGTCTTGATGGACTTCGGTCCTACCATGATGTCAGGATTCCGTGAAAATGACATATTTCACCCCATACTCCACATTTATTGTTTATGCATCGTTTCATGTATTAGTAGTACCTGATAGAGTACCTTTCATGACTGTTGCATTTACATGCTTATTTTATTTGCATTGCTTCATGTATTAGTTGTACCTGCTAGCGTACCTTTCATGACTGTTGTATATATACATTGCCATATCATCGCTTCATGTATTAGTTGGACCTGATAGAGTACCTTGCATGACTGTTGTATACAGATTGTCATATTATTGCTTCATGTATTAGATGTACCTGCTAGAGTATCTTTCATGACTGTTGCATTCATATGACCATTTATTGCTTAGCTTACATATGTTAGATTCGCGCTGTACGTGCATACTTGCGATTACCTGCATATTTTATTTACTATTCACGAGTTGGCAACTCATCCCCGTTGTGCCACAGTGTTTTGCAGGTCGTTCCTCACAGTAGTCAGAGGCAGGGCTATTATCATCTATCATATCATCTTTTGCTGCGGATACTGCTTCGGCTCACAGTGTGCACTTTTGCTTTAGGTGGGTTTTGTGGTTATCCGTTCATGTTTATTGTATATTCGTTATATCCTGTACTCTCCATCTACCATTATATTGTATGACTTAGAGACTTGATGTGAGGACGATATTGTATATTATTTTGTGACTTCGAGGTCTTTTATGCAGTTTTACTTCTATTGTCTTTTATTTTTCGCTACCGCGTCGTATATCTGTTGTGGTGGTTGTTTTCCGCCGTTGGGCGTGGATTTGCTCCCGTTGGTGATGCTTTACTTATATTTATGTTATACCCATTTTTGGGGTTAGTTTTTACAAAGGAGGTGCTGCCAAAATTTTCAAGAAAATAAAGTTGGACTTTTAAAGAATTTGGGTTGAGATTTCAAATATTTTAAAACTTCTATTATCACTTATTACTTTTGATGGTTTAGATTGCTGGGTTTTCGTCTTACTTAAATTGCGTTACGCCTGTAGACGTTGCGTAGTTGAAGGGCCGTCACGTGCCAATTTCGGGTCAAGGGTCTTGCCATCTGTGAGGGTTCTTTGGCATTGCCGTTTAGTGAGGTGATCACTTGGGAGGCTGCCAGCGAGATTTGGGAGTTTTGTACTCATCTCTTTGGAGGTACGTTTAGTGAGAATTTTAAATTCGGGGACCAAATTTCTTGAAAGGGGGAAGACTGTAACGCTTTAGAAATCGTTACGCGAATTTTTCCGTTTTAGGGTAAAATTGTCGGTGTTTTCCGTTTTAACCCGATTGTGATCAAACTTCTGTATAGACTTCACAACACCTAGTTTAGCTATAATAAAGCTATTGCGCGAACTTTGGGAGTTAATGGGAAGTTTTGGTTCACATAGAATTTTTGCCTAATAAAATATTATTTTAATGCTTTATTTGTGCAATTTATTAGTGGTAATTACTTTTTTTTGTGGGTTAATTACTACTAATGTGGTTTTATGCTAAACTAATCACTAGAATTATGTTTAGAACCTTCTCTCCAAAATATCTAGATTTTTAGGATTTATTTTGTGTTTTAAAGAAAAAAATAATGGTGACAAAATGGTATTTTGTTTTATTATGCAATTATTGTAAATTCCTTCTAGAATTTTCTCCAAAATTCCACAAAACCCTTGCCTTCATCACATGGCCGGCCACTTGAAATGCTTTCTGCCCTTGTTCTTCTTTGCTCCATTTTCATCTCATTTTGCTTCAAAAATTCATGAAAAATCCAAATAAATTCATACAAAATCAAATATAAATCAAACCCATCATTCTTCTTCTTCAAACATGCTTGGATCTTCAATCAAGACATCATTTTAGAGGCTAATTTTAGAGATTTTTGCTATTTTTGAAATCAAGTTTGAGGTATAAATCCTAACTCTAAGCTTAAGTTCTTATTTTAATACCTTAATCTAGCTTATTTAGATGTTTAATTTAAGCATTTAAATTCATGTTTTGAAATTCAAGATATCATTTTGATAATCAAATTAGGGTTTTGATTAGTGGAATGGTTAAGTGATAAGTTAAGACAAATGAAAACTTAATCAAGTTGTTAATTTGTTAAATGATATTTTCGTAATCGGATAATTAAGCTAATTAACAAACTAAAATTTTGCTAATCCTAATTAATGAAATCTAAAATTTTAGTAAAGCTTTAAATGGTTTAACCTTGCTATTTTGTGATGTTTGCAAACTCTAGTTTTTGGTAAAACTTGTAGTTTTGTGTTAAAATGTTATATGCTGTTTACTAGATTTCCGGATATTTTAGGCGTGGGTTTCTTTTGACGTTGCGACGTTAATTATATTGATTCCACGTTTATTATTGTGTTTTGAATGCGTGATCGGTACGATCAGGGTCTAGGCTTGGTAGTTATGTCGCTTTGCGTTCCTAATTAGGGTCGTGCCGATATCGTTCGTGTCTTTGTGTAGCTTTTGCTCTTGAGTTGGTTTCGTCGTGTCGCTACGCGCGTTAGCCACAATACGAACACTTGAGAGTAAGTTTTGTGTTGGTGCGTCGGTTACACGTAGTTGTACGAATTTTTGGTCGATTGCTTATATACGCTTGCTTTATTGTTATATGTGTTCAGGATCGCAGTCGGGGATTTCGGGCGCTGCGAACAGGGGAAGGCGAGTGGTAGGATTTACTTAACCAGAAGCGTTGGTGAGTAGATTTAACATCTACAGGGGAATCGCCCGCATGGCGTTATGCATCTGGGCTAGAGATGTTATGAATTGTCGCATATTCTATTTCATATATAGAGTTGCGCATACACCTTATTGCTTAGTTATTTGTTGTGCTTGGACTTATACCTTTAGGATATTGTATTATTATTGACGGCTCATGTTGCACGAGCACTAATTTATGCCATACACACCGTCAATAATTGCCATGACACGCATAACACACATAGCTATATGATATTGTTTGGTTAGGGACATTGAGACATTGATTCATATTTCTTTATGCATATGACATATAGCATACCTGTATACCTACATGCTTACACATATGCCTTGATATGCTTACATGCTAGTTACCTGTATACCTATAGGGTATTGTACCATTAGCGATAGGTACATACACACATAATGGCATAGCTACATGTATACCTTGCATACATATTTCACTTATACCTGGAGGGTATATTATATCATTATTGATAGATAGATACATATACCTTCCTATACCTTCATGTTTACACACATATCTGGTTATAGCTACATGTTTACTTTTATTTGATGTTATATAGACTTGGAGAAATTAGGAACCGCATATATATATATATATATAAATATATATATATATATATTAACTTGTTGCAGTTAAATAGCGGCTTTGCCTTTATATGCTCACATTACAGTTTTATGTTGCATGTATTATATTCATGGATTTTCGCATTGAGATATGGATTTTTCATGATATTTTCTGGATTTGAGGACCGTGGTAGTTTCATGAAATTATGCATTATTTGAAAAACCCGGTTTCTCTTGATATGATATTTCAGCAGCCACCATGAGCTTTATCGGTTCTGATGTATATACCCCATGCGAGGAGGTGTAGTGGGCCGTATGAGGGTACATGGTGGGGCCCGGAGGTACCCCGGGGCAAGACGATTGAACGACCTTACCAATTGAGCCTGACAGGAGAACCATACCTACCGGTGACAGTACCTATGACTCGGCGGTTATCGTGGGGATACCGACGGGAGTCATGTGCGTATGGATACGTCGAAAGGCGAGGGTCAGAGCTGGCACTCGAGCTTTCGGTATAGCGTATGATACGTACCTATCAGGGTGCCAGTCGTGGTGACAGCACCTAATAGATCAGCCTTTATGTGTCGATGCTTGGCACAGGTTTTCATGATATTTTTACTCCTAAGTATATATAACAGTGGAATGGGACGCTGTTATATATATATATATATTAGTGGAATGGGATGCTAATATATATGTATACATATAAATTCATATACTTCATCATAATTATTCATGCAAATATACTTAGGTTATTTGAGATTCACTTGATATTGGATACATGATATATATGAGATTCACTTGATGTTGGATTCAGGATATGTGAGATTTACTTGATTTTGTACATTCGGGATATATGAGATTTACTTGATATTGTACATTCAGGATTTGTGAGACTTATATGATATGAGAGCCAATTTGGGGGCTGATTTGAGGAATTGGGATTTAGATTGTCTTGATGGACTTCGGTCCTACCACGATGTCAGGATTCCGTGAAAATGACATGTTTCACCCCATACTCCACATTTATTGTTTATGCATCGCTTCATGTATTAGTAGTACCTGATAGAGTACCTTTCATGACTGTTGCATTTACATGCTTATTTTATATGCATTGCTTAATGTATTAGTTGTACCTGCTAGCGTACCTTTCATGACTGTTGCATATATACATTGTCATATCATCGCTTCATGTATTAGTTGTACCTGATAGAGTAACTTGCATGACTGTTGCATACAGATAGTCATATTATTGCTTCATGTATTAGATGTACCTGCAAGAGTATCTTTCATGACTATTGCATTCATATGACCATTTATTGCTTAGCTTACATATGTTAGATTCGCGCTGTACGTGCATACTTGCGATTACCTGCAAATGTTATTTACTATTCACGAGTTGGCAACTCACCCCCGTTGTGCCAAAGTGTTTTGCAGGTCGTTCCTCACAGTAGTCAGAGGCAGGGCTATTATCATCTATCATATCATCTTTTGCTGCGGATACCGCTTCGGCTCACAGTGTGCACTTTTGCTTTAGGTGGGTTTTGTGGTTATCCGTTCATGTTTATTGTATATTCGATGTATCATGTACTCTCCATCTACCATTATATTGTATGACTTAGAGACTTGATGTGAGGATGGTATTGTATATTATTTTGTGACTTGGAGGTCTTTTATGCAGTTTTACTTCTATCGTCTTTTATTTCTTCGCTACGGCGTCGTATATCTCTTGTGGTGATTGTTTTCCGCCGTTGGGCGTGGATTTGCTCCCGTTGGGGATGCTTTACTTATATTTATGTTGTACCCATTTTTTGGGTTAGTTTTTACAAAGGAGGTGCTGCCAAAATTTTCAAGAAAATAAAGTTGGACTTTTAAAGAATTTGGGTTGAGATTTCAAATGTTTTAAAGCTTCAATTATCACTTACTACTTTTGATGGTTTAGATTGCTGGGTTTTCGGTTTACTTAAATTACGTTACGCCTGTAGACGTTGCATAGTTTAAGGGCCGTCACGTGCCAATTTCGGGTCGTGACATGGTGTAAATGGAAAAGTTGAGACTTTCAAAGCTATGCTTAAGTCCATCAGGATCAATGCAAATATCACGGAGTTGGAACATCTGTTTTGATGTGATAGTCAAAGAGTTTGACTTCATAAAAAATGTAGATGAACCTAGTATATACAAGAAGGTTGTAGAGAGTAAGGTTGTCTTCCACGTATTGTACGTAGATGACATACTCTTGATAGGAAATGGTTTCCTATGCTAGACTCTGTCAAGCTCCTCTTATCACAAGGATTCTCAATATAAGATCTGGATGATACCTACTACGTCTTATGGATTATAATCTATGGTGATTGATCTAAGTGGATGTTGGGAGTGTCCCAAATCCATGTACATTAACACCATACTAAAGGGGTTTAGTATGGAATATTCTAAGCGTGGTGGTTCGCCCACTTACTCATGGATCACTCTTTCCAAAAAGGTGTCTGCTCAGACTGATTTGAAGAGAGATCGCGTGCAAGGGATAACCTATGCTTCGGCAGTTAGCTCTATCAGAGTGTGCGATGTTATGTACCAGACTAGATGCAGATGATTCACTAGGTGTAGTGATCAGGAATCAATCGGATCTTGGGAGAATCACTGGACAGCTGTGGAGGACATTCTTATGTACTTGAGAAGCACTAAAAGAAAGTTCTTAGTTCCAGCTTCCAGAGTGATAAGTTCGACTGAGAGTCAGTGACAGGCATTGTCTTTACCCTCACTGCAGGGACGGTATGTTGGAAGGGTTCCAACATATATACCGAGGCATACTAGACGATAAAGGCTGAATACATTGCTACCAATGATACTACCAAGGTGGCTGTCTGGACATGTCTTGTTCATAAGATGAACAAGGTTCCTACCATTGAGCGTCCAATAACTGTTATTGTGACAACAATGGAGTTGTGGCTTTGGCCTAGGAACACCAGTCCCATCAGCGTTCCAGACATATTCTGAGGCAAGTATCACCTGATCAGGGAGATGGTTGATCTCTAAGGGATCGAGGTTAGGAGAGTAGACCTGAAGGATAACACGGCGGATCCACTCACAAAGGTCTTACCCCCAGAGAGACTTCTCTACAATGGTTGAGTATGGAATACTACAACCACTGCTATATTGTTGGGTATTGGATACTACAACAGATGACCTTAGTGCAAGTGGGAGATTGTTTGTTATATGTATGCCCTAGAGGCCATTACTGTACATGCGATGTATATTGTAGTGGTTTCTTGGACATATATAGGGAGGACTTTCTTGCTCAACATGATAGTATGCTATCTGGTTGCACTTTATCTTAACATGTTAACAAATACTGTTTTGTGATCACATATTGATAAAGCCGTTAGGATGATTACTTGACTACAAGGATTATGATGCAGATCATACTAGTGGGGATAGGGTAGTCGATAAGTACATCCTTCAAAAGTTCCTAGTCATGGGAGTATCGAGAAAGGGCATCGGTACTCCAGAGTAGACTAGCGTATGCACTTCTTGACCCATATGATGGGCGATGGATGATCCCATATCCATTTGTGTTTGACATCAGAGAAAGCATGCGGGTGCTCAGTCAAGACTGGGTACACTGGACGGACTCGCCGAGAACTCCTAGATGGTATTATACCTGTCGTCGGATAGCAGTTCTCTGGTGACACTGGTACATGTTAGTATGTAGACCTGAGATCGTCATAGAGTCTTGTGTGATTCCCATTGTGCTTTGATTTCCACCATACCACGGTCAAGAGATCGTGCAAAACGGTGGCTTTTGGGTACAGTCCCGAATCAAATGGAGGCAATGAGCGATAGAAGGGGTTTCGTCTCTCCCGGTATTGGGGGTTGATGTTGCGCTGTGCTCGATTGGCCATAATAGGAAATCCCTGGCCAGGGTTGCTGAGATTTACTGGTAAGTGTTATCAGTAGTTTCTCGAAACGTTATGGACCTCACATCGGCACGACTTATCGGTTACTGGGGTCTGACGTTTACCACCCATAGACTAGATATACGACATATCAGACGAAGAGACCGGACTGTACGGTAGTGTTACTGATTGGATTCACAGGAGTTATAGCAGGCTTGCTTGTTGATCTTCTGATTGCTCAATACCTGGGTGGCCGTTACGTTTAGCAGACCACTTTCGGCTTGTGGGTGTTTGATATGATCATCACCTACTGCCGGCATATTGACGAGTCTTTAGAGTCTTACATAGAGGTTTCCTGGTTCATGCAAAACGGAGTAGGTGCATATATGTGATATGTGCGAGGCCGATATTAATGCGAGTATGTGATACCTTATTCTATTCTCGCGATATGTGATATCGGTCGGGTATATGAGATATAACCGGGTTATCGGATCAAGTGTTGATTCGATAAGTTGATTCATTTGATATTAGTCGGTTATATGTATTATAGCCGGATTATTAAATCAAAAGTTGATTTAATAATTGAATGTATAATTATATATTTGATATATTAAATTACATTGACTAATATTAGCTCACTTAAGATTTCTTTTCTCACTTTATGATACATTGATATATATGCGATATATGTTAAATGTATTGTTTTCTTTTTGCACAAAATATATATATGATATATATTATTGTGTCATGCTAGGTTACACATGCAACATGTATGTATGAGACTCACACCATGCTAGGGTTAAGTTCGAGTTTTATTTGTTTTAACTAATTCAAACATTTGGATAATGAGTCATGGTTGAAGCTTGGAGAACCTTGTGGAAAACATTGACTTAGTCCACTTGTTTGCTAGCTTAAGATATTTTCTACCCAACCCTTAACTCATAGCTATGGTTAAGTCTCTACAATGGTTAGTGGATGACATACATAAACCATGGTTGCATTTCTAACCTCATGAGTTCATTGATCTCTTCATCACTTCTTCTTCTTCCTCACTTGAAAAAGCTTGCTAGTTTTTTCTAAGTGATGATAACTTGTGAGAAAAATATATCTAAAGTGAGCCCACTTCCTACTTCATCATCCTATACTATTATCCATTTAGTTTAGGGTGTTTGCTTCACTAATCTACACAATTAGTGAAGAGATAGCATGAGCTAATGTCTCCTCGACGTAGATCATTTTCGGCCTCAAAGACTTCGAAGCAAGCTTGTTCGTTTCTTCATGGGAGCCTTTCTAGAGTCCGGGGGATCGTAATCGCAGCGAAGGGACTACTACACGGAGCTATTGAAGTGAAGGACCCGTTTACAAAGGTTGTATTCCTTGTTCACTTAGATGTAAAGAATTTACATATCATGTTTAACCCTAAGTCTCTAGTTAAGATCTTGGTTAGGGTTTGTTTAGCACCCCAAAATTTTAAAGTAGCATGATTGATACTTGCCAAAACCTTGCTAAGGTGCTAAGCTAACCCTACATAAACTATGAATAAAGCTCATGCTTGCAACCATTCTCTCATTTTCCACCTCTTTTTCCATTTTTCTCAAAAATAGAAATCATGCCATACTTCATTATATATATATATCATATATATTAATATATATATTATGAAGAATAATTAGTGTGCTAATGATATTAGTTAAGATATAATCATATCACGTATAATGTATATCATATTATTAAATCAACACTTGATTTAATAATCCGGTTATATCACATATGACCGACTAATATCATATATATGTATATCACATTATCAAATCAACACTTGATTCGACAATCTGGTTATATCACATATAACCGAAGCGATAACAGATAATTGCCAGATTACAATACGGTATCACATACACGTATTTAATCAGGCCCACATACATATCACATATGTGTCCTACTTCGTTTCGCTTGAACCAGGAAACTTCTGTGTGGGACTCTAAAGACTCGTCAATACGCTAGCAGTAGGTGATGATCATATCAATCACCTACAAGTCGTCAATGGTACTAGCTGAACGTAACGGCTACCTGGGTAATGAGCGATATGAAGATCAACAAGCAAGCTCATCCATACTCTCCATGAAGCCTATCAGTAACACTACCGCATAGTTCGGTCTCTTCATCTGATATGTTGCATATCATGTCTAGGGGTGGAAAACATTAGTCCTCCAGTAACGTGATAAGTCATGCCGATGTCTGGCCTATAAGGGTTCGAGAAACTACTGATAACACTTATCAGTAAATCTCGGTAGCAGCCCTGGCCAGGGACTTCCAGTTATAGCCAATTGAGCATAGTGCAACATCAACCCCAATACCGGGAGAGACGAAACCCCTCCTATCGCTCATTGCCACCATGTGACCCGGGACTGTACCCAAAATCCACCTGTTTGCACGACTCCTTAGAGCCGTGGTAGGGAGGAAATCAAAGCACAGTGGAAGCCACATAAGACTCTATGACGATATTGGGTCTACAGACTAACCTGTACCAGTGTCACCAGAGGACTGCTATCTGACGATAGGTATACTACTACATACGAGTTCTAGGCGAGTCCTGTTCGGTGTACCCATTTTCCAATGAGCACCTGTGTACAATATTTGAAGTCACACACCAATGGTTGTGGGATCAACCATCGCTCTCTAAGGGACAAGAAACGTACATACTAGTCTACACTGGAATATCGATGCCCTGGTCTCGATATTCCTACGACTAGAAACCGATTAAAGGATGTACTTGTGGACCACCCTGGCCCCACTAGTATGATCTCATCATAGTCCTGGTAGTCAAGTACATATCCTAAGGGCTTTATCAACATGTAAGAGACAGACGGTATAAATACCAGTCTACATGTTAAGATAAAGGTAACCTGATAGCATACTATCATGTCGAGCAAGAAAGTCCTCTATATATATGTCCAAGCATCCACTATAATATACATCACATGTACAATAATGGCCTCTAGGGCATACATATAACTAACAATCTCCCACTTGCACTAAGGCCAGTTGTTGAAGTATCTCATACCCAATGTCCCAAAAGTCTCTCGAATAGCATCTGGGGATGGCCTCGGTGAGTGGATCTGCTATGTTATCCTCTGTGTCAACTCTCCTGACATCGATCTCCCGGAGATACAACTATCTCCCTGATCAGGCGATACTGTCTAAGAATATGCCTGGATCGCTGACGAGACCGGTGTTCCTACGCCAAAGCCACAACTCCATTGTCATCACAATACACAGGTATTAGAAGCCTAATGGTAGGAACCTAGTTCATCTCATGAACTCTATTCATCCAGACAACCTCTTTCAGCATCGTTGGTAGCGATGTAATTAGCCTCTATCAACGAGTCTGCTATGGTATATAGCTTAGAACCCTTCCAACATACCGTCCCTCTATTGAGGGTGAAGACAAAACCTGAGACTGACTTTCAGTCATCCTTATCACTCTGGAAGCTCGAATCGGTAAAGGACTCCATCTGGAGTTCACCGTTACTATACACCAAGAACATCTCTTTAGTCCTTCTCAAGCACTTAAGAATGTTCTTCAGCTGTCCAGTGGTTTTCCCAAAGATCTTTTCGATACTTATTCACTACACCTAGTGAGTAAGCTACATCTGGTTTGGTACATAACATCGCGTACATGATTGACCCGTCTTCCAAAGCATAGGGTATCCCTTGTATGCGAGCCCTCTCCAAATCAGTCTTGAGAGAAATCTCTTTGGAAAGAGTGATTCCTGAACAAGCAGGTACATTACCACACTTAAAATCATCCATACTAAAACCCTTTTTAGCATGTTGTCTATGTACCTGGATTGGGACAATCCTAAATCCATTTAGATCTATCTCTATAGATCTATAACCCCAGGATGTAGGAGGCATCAGTTAGATCTTTCATGGAGAACACGTGTGATAAGAGGTGCTTGACCGAGTGTAGCATAGGAACACCTTTTCCTATCGTAGTCATAGAAAAGCGGTTTTGACGTGCAGTCTGCCAGATATCGTAGTCATGGTATGCAATAATGACAAGTAGGATCTTGATGGACTTAAGCTTAGCGACAAGTCTAGCTTTGAAAGTCTTAACTTTTCCATCTACACCAAATTAGAAACATGCAAAGTCAACACGTTGCTGGTGTACATGGATTCCATCTTAGATCGCATAACATCCAGCCATTTCTCATAGTCTCCACCTGTGATGGCCTGCTCGAAATTAGTTGGGTCATCATCTCCATGATGCAATCCTCGCTTCCACTGTCTATGAGAAAACCATAGTATCTCTCAGGTGGATGAGGAACCCTACTAGATCCGCGGAGTGACTTCGTTTCGTCAGGGACTATTGAATCCTCCAGTTCTAACAAATCGTCAGTTATAGTTTGGGTTGCTGGAACTTCTTCCAGTTCTACCTCTTTTCCACTAATTTCTTTCACAAGAAATTCCTTTTCTAAAAAGATGGCATGACGAAAAACAAAACACCTTTTGTTTCTTGGTGTGGTAGAAGATATCCTCTCACGAGTGTTTGGGATATCCTACAAACTTGCACAGAACTGACCTTGCCTCGAGCTTGTCCGGATTTCGCTTTCAACATAGGCCGGACAACCCCATATCTTAACTCGTTTAAGAGATGGTCTCTTCCCATTCCATATCTCATATGGAGTGGTAGGAAACAGATTTGATCGAAACTCTATTCAATAAGTATATATCTTCTCAAGTGCATGTCCCTGAAAGGAAATAGGCAACTCAGCAGTACTCATCATAGAGTGCAACATATATCATAGGGTGCGATTCCTCCATCCTGATATACCGTTGTGTTGTGGTGTATACGGAGGAGTAAGCTGAGAGAGAATCTCATTCTCTTTTAAATAGTTTCGGAATTCCGTACTCCAGTATTCTTCTCCCCGATCATATTGAAGAATTTGAATACCTTTACCCATATGGTTCTCATTTTCGTACTTATATTCCTTGAAATTCTCAAAAGATTTAGATTTGTATTTCAACAAGAACACATGTCCATATCTTGAGAGAACATCGGTGAATGTAATAAAGTATGCGGAACCATCCCTGGCATGTGTAGACATAGGACTGCATACATTACTATGTATCTGTCCAAGAGTTAAGTAGCTCTTTCTCCGTTTCCAGTAAACGGAGATTTGGTCACCTAGATTTTGAGACATGACTGGCAAGTTTCATAAGATGTAAATTCGAACAGATTCAAATATGCATCCTTATAGAACTTTAGCTAGTCTTGTTTCATCGATATGACCCACTCTACAATACCACAAGAAGACTTCGTTCATTTTTGAACTGTTCCTCTTGTGTGTGTACGTTTATAACTGTAGTTTGATTCAGAACGTGTATACTGTTATACAACATACCTTACCCAATCAACAATTGATTTAGGAAAATGTTCACAATATTTATTGGTACGAAATAACAGTCGTTAAGAATCAATGTATTACCAGTTGGTAACACCAGGTGATATCAGCCAACTGCTTTGGCTGCAACAATTGCACCATTCTCTACTACTAGAAACATATCACCCTTTCCCAATTCTCCACCTATCTATAGCTCATGTAACAAATTACATGTGTGGGTTCCTGATCCGGTATCCCATACCCAGGACGTAGAGTAAACTGAGAAACAGTTCTTGGTTACGAACACACCCGAAGACAATGTATCAACATGCTTTTTCTTCGTTTGGGTGGCATAGGAATCCGAATATCCCCCTATTCCTTGCTTAAACTTATAACAATCATAAGATAGAGCGGAACCTAGCCCATTATAATAAGTAGCTTCGGTCAATATATCCATATTATTATCTTGATTAAGGCATGTCATTGGTCTCTACCAGGAGAGAGAAGGATAATTACTTTGCGTGCACTATTTGCAAGATTAGATCGGTTATTTTGGCTAATCAGGATGGCTCCCACTGTTTTTATTAAATCTTCCTTCAAACCCTAATAGGTAAGATTAGCCGGGATTAATTACACCCTACATGTTCGCCAATCGTTCGGCCAGGCAGGTATCGGTACTCCGAGGGAGGTTCCCCGTGCTTTCTCACAGACCTAATTAAAATAAACCTCGTTTCACTAGAGGCATAATCCCGTTGACACCTTTCTAGACATCTACTGGATTAGCTAATTGTAAAGTGAAAAATTCTCCCAGGAGTAACTCTTACTCGCAGTGGGTATCAGGATCCAACTATCATATAGAAGGTATGCAATTTCATTGCAAATTTCAACACTTGAAATTCCTGATAATGTTTTTACCCCTAACGTCCTATGACCTTGACGGAGGCCAAACTACCTATAGGCCGCTAGTCAAGTTCAATCCGTTCATTTCTTGATTGAATTAGACCCACCCGCATGACCCTTTACGGAGGCCAAACAATACCATACGACTACCCTAATCCAATCGCATCATATGCTGGCAGATGAGCACTAATCAGATACCGCACACTACGCCTTGACGAAGGCCAACAAACGTAGCACGAATACTAAATAGTACTTATCTGAAATGACGAAGGGTTACGCAGATTTTTAAGAAAACCATGAGCGTAATGAACTTGATATCGTTGTAGAATCTAGTGATTTTATAAAGGAGTGTTTTGAGGCTTTTCTAGCTTTGCTAAAGAGGTCACTCCCGGTGAAGGGATCCCGGCTCTTTCCTCATCGAATGAGGTGCTGGATATTCATGAATACCACTATGCAAAGCAAGAACTAAAGAAGCAGTCAAAAGACAAAACCAAGTGGGCTGTAGCATTTGCTAGTTTCGCTAAAGAGGTCACTCCCGGTGAAGGGATCTCGGCTCTTTCCTCATCGAATGAGGTGTTGGATATTCATCAAGGAATACCACTATGCAAAGCAAGAACTAGAGCTACCCTTTTTGAAAATTTGATTCTACATTATCTTTTGGGTTCTTTCTTTTCATTAATCTCATTAATGAAGTCCCATCAATTAATGTTTCCTAAACATTACAGAAAAATGAAACGAAAATAGAACGTACGCTTATGCCATCTGCATTCGCCACTGGGCCCCGTCATGCACCGTTAGGTTACTTAACTACCAGCAGAGCGGGGGCTGGACTAGCGCTGGTGCAAAACATAAGCAACGTTTATTATATATCATATATATAATATTATATTCGTCTTACGCAGTTATATGATCAACATCACAGAATCAAACAGCAGAAGCAACATATGAAATATTGGATATACTAGGATGTCCGTGTTTTAAATTTAGCCAATAATATAAAACACGAATTCCACAGTCGTGATGAATAGCCAAACCCACATCCCTAGATCCCTACGAGAGCAGCAAGTAACCCTGCCAATTCTAGAGTTAGGAGACCCGGTCTTAACTCCTTGAGATGGTCTCCCACTGGAATCTAGAACCCGGTTACTTGTGCTCCCCGCCTTGGGTCTATCCTAATGCGGAAAAGTAAATAATATACAACAGTGGTGACATCATACTCAACCCGGAAGTGCCCCAATAAAAGAATATTACATACAGATTTTACATGAATGAAAATAAAAACTCTCATCTCACATAAAAAAACCCGGCTATTCTTTCACAACGATCCAATAAATCGTATCAACAGTAACACATGATATCACATATTATCAACGTAAGCAAATATGCGTATCTCTAAAACTAGTTGACATATAGCAATGAGATTGGGATACCCCACATATTACACTTACGGTTGCACAAAAAGAAACAGAAAACTACAATAATTAGAATCCGCAATTTCCTTAGACATCATAAACCCGGAATATCTTATATTCCGGATTTCATGCCTAACTTATAAAACTTGCATTTTAGTCACAAATTGAAATTTTTTTTCAAATGGTTGTCGGATAATTCAACAAGATTCCCGACTTAGTGATCGCGTACAATACGCAATTGCGACAGAGTTTTGATCTGAATCAAAACTTCATGGCGATCGACCAATTGAGACTAAATGGCTAGCTTTACAATATACTAACTAGTTTTCATAAAACTAATTAATCTGGATTCTAATAATTGTATCACACACATCACAAAGCTTGTAAAGTAACCGCGACATTATAATTCCGCACGCAATTAGCAAACTTAACCAATTTTTCCAAGACATGAAAAATCCAGTGAGCTAAAGTTCCAAAACCGATTGTTTTAAACCAATCCGGGAGTCGAAACGAACTCGAAACCCACCTGAATCTTCACGGGGGCGAAGATTCTAAAGTTAACAATCGAATGAGGGGCCTAGTGGGGGTACCCCACCCCCGAGGCCACCACGAGGTGGCCAAGGAGTGAGGCAGACCCGAAACTGCCTACGGTGGGGCAGTTTCGGGTCCCCACCGTCAAGACCACCTTGTGGTGGTCTTGGGGAGTGGGCCCAACTGTTCGGTCCCCCCGGGGTATCCCCGAGGTGCACACGCTCTACCCTGCGGCTTCTCGGTTCAAACCGTGAGCCCGCGGGGTGTTCAAACAACTCAAAATATCATTTGGAAAACTGTTTTTATCGACAGTTTTTGCGCGACAAAAGCGACGGATCTCTATCATCGCTACAGGTTACCCTAATGTTCTAGCTTGGCTCTGATATCATGAAAGTCGACCTTAGTACCACCATGAGGTTCTAGAGGCATCAACCATGCCAAATTTTAATTTTATTAGGTGCTAAGTTAGACTAACAAGATCTTTACTAGAATATTTTGGGTTTGCCTTTGTGAAGTGATGAACTTAAGAGAAGAAAAGAGCATACAACCTTTGTAGTTCGAGTTCTTCTCTTCAATAGCTCCGGGTTGAAGTCCACGCGACTCTATTAGGCTCCTCTTCGAGTTGAACGAACCTCCTTCATGATCTTCGCGCCAAAGACGATCCATCCAAAGTCCACAAGCTCAAGCTAACCCTTCACTAATCTCATTAGTGAAGGCAACACTCCAAATCAAATTGCTAATCTAATGTATGATGGTGAAGTAAGGGTTTAATTTGCTCACTAGTTTGTGTTCAAGCTTCATGGTTCATATCATATGTGAGGCTTGAAGCTTGAACCATGGGATTGAGGAAGAAGAAGAAGCTAGAGAGAAACCATGGGAGTAAAGCAAGAAAAAATGGCTAAGTTTTGAGAATGGGACTAGAATGAATGGCAACTCTTGACCCCTACTCATTCAAGCATGGAATTTTGCAATATAAAATTGCAACCATGCTTGAATAGTGAATCAAGATGAATAAACTATGAACAAAGCCCATGCTTGCAACCATGCTCTCATTTTCCACCTCTTTTTCCATATTTCTCAAAAATAGAAATCATGCCACGCTTCATTATATATATATATATCATATATATTAATATATATATATATATTATGAAGAATAATTAGTGAGCTAATGATATTAGTTAAGATATAATCATATCACATATAATGTATATCACATTATTAAATCAACACTTGATTTAATAATCCGGTTATATCACATATGACCGACTAATATCATATATCTGTATATCACATTATCAAATCAACACTTGATTTGACAATCTGGTTATATCACATATAATCGAAGCGATAACAGATAACTGCCAGATTACAATACGGTATCACATACACGTATTTAATCAGGCTCACACACATATCACATATGTGTCCTACTTCGTTTCGCTTGAACCAGGAAACTTCGGTGTGAGACTCTCAAGACTCGTCAATACGCCAGCAGTAGGTGATGATCACATCAATCACCTACAAGCCGTCAGCGGTACTAGCTGGACGTAACGGCTACCCGGGTATTGAGCGATATGAAGATTAACAAGCAAGCTCATCCATACTCTCTATGAAGCCTATCAGTAACACTACCATACAGTCCAGTCTCTTTGTCTGATATGTCGCATATCATGTCTAGGGATGGTAAATTTCAGTCCCCAGTAACGTGATAAGTTATGCCGATATCTTGCCTATAACGGTACAAGAAAATACTGATAACACTTATCAGTAAATCTCGGCAGCAGCCCTGGATAGGGGCTTCCAGTTATAGCCAATCGAACATAGTGCAACATCAACCCCTAATACCGGGAGAGACGAAACCCCTCCTATCGCTCATTGCCTCCATGTGACTCAGGACTGTACCCAAAATCCACCTGTTTGCATGACTCCTTTGAGCCGTGGTAGGGAGGAAATCAAAGAACAGTGGGAGCCACACAAGGCTTTATGACGATCTCGGGTCTATAGACTAACCTGTACCAGTGTCACCAGAGGACTGCTATCTGACGATAGGTATACTACCATATAGGAGTCCTCGGCGAGTTCTGTTCGGTGTACCCATTCTCCAATGTGCACCTGTGTACAATCTTTGATGGCACACACCAATGGTTGCGGGATCAACCATCGCCCTCTAAGGGACAAGAAACGTACACACTAGTCTATACTGGAATATCGATGCCCTGGTCTCAATATTCCCACGACTAGGAACCGACTAAAGGATGTACTTGTGGACCACCCTGGCCCCACTAGTATGATATCATCATAGTCCTGGTAGTCAAGTACATATCCTAAGGGCTTTATCAATATGTAAGAGACACACGGTATAAATACCAGTCTACATGTTAAGATAATGGTAACATGATAGCATACTATCATGTCGAGCAAGAAAGTCCTCTATATATATGTCCAAACATCCATTATAATATACATCACATATACAATAATGACCACTAGGGCATACATATAACTAACACCTAGCACTTCACGATTTCCAGTAACTTGACCACCCCTCCGTAGGTCAACCTATACCCCCTACGAGTGCGGCGAATAGCTCGTCAATTCTAGAATAAGGCCTCCCGGTCTCAACGCCATGAGATGCGGGCCCGTTGCCCTCTAGAACCCGGCTATTCGAGCACTTCTCTGCAGGGTAATTCTAGTACATAAAAATATATATATATATATATACGAAAGGTGACATCGACCTAAACTCGGTTGTGCCTCAATAAATGAATATACAAACGCGCAGAAACGACAGTCCATATGTCGGACGCTCGCCCCGTAATAATGAATATACAAATGAATCTGAACTGTACATTTAACATCGCAGACAAGGCTATCCATCACGATAATCCATCCATAACATCAGTGCAACACAGAACATCAACGCGAATATCATGTTTGTAAACCCGTCTGATTGTACATATAGCAACCAGTCGAATTATACCGCGCTATGATATTCACAGTCGTAGAAACTAACAAATGCACTGAAAACTACGTATTCAAAATTTCAATCGATTAAAACTTTTCGCATTGGCCCTAAGTACAGACCAGTACTCAAACAAATCTGGGCCAATTTTTTTTTTCCAAAAATCACATTTTCATGAATTAGAGCACCAGAAAAATTTGGGGCACTGTAGCTAAAATTGGAACGTGGAACCGCGATCAAATGGCTTATTTGGCGGTGGTTTAGTGGCCATATTTTGGACTTAGGTGCCCAAATTTCTTTCTGGTCTCTAGTTTTGCCTGCACATAATTTTAATGCAACCTGAACAACTTTTTTGAACAACTTTAAAATTCGAACAACAAGCGATAAAATAGAAATGTGAATCAGAAAATTCCGTCGATCGAAACTCTAAATTAATGCTAACAAGCTAGTTAGGTTTATGGATTGGCTCTGATACCATGTTAGGATTTGGTGCTTGCGCCGCGGAAGCCGTGGCCGAGGCGGAAGTGAAAACAAAAACTTTTTGTGAGCACCAAACACCCGTAACCCAGGATACGATCCATATACATAACTAGCAAACTAAAATATGCAAAGGGTATGAAATTACAACCTTCGACGCGTGTCCACCCAATTATGGAAGACCCCTCCAAGCTCATAGCCGCCGGGATCGTGCTTGAAAGTCGACCACCCTCGCCGAAGAAGATCCACCTAAGGAAAACCGGAAAAAGCTCCGACCGACGATCCAAACTTGCTAAGGATGGATGGTGAGCGATGTATATCGCAACATATACGCGTATCCGTATAAAAATACGGATAGCACAAAAAAGAGAATGAATAGTGAACAATAATACTAAAATATATGTATCAAAATACATATATAAATTATTGAATCAAAACTCGATTTAATAATCCAGCTTAATTCTAAGCCGGCTAGTATTATCAACTGCCCGATTAAAGTCCGTATATCCCGTACAGGATTTAATCGGACCCCTGCACGTACCAACGTACGGCTCCTACATCTATCGCCTGAACCGGGAAAACCCTCTGTGTGGGATTCTAAAGATTCGACAATACGCTAGTAGTGGGTTTAACCACAAACACGTCAGCGGCGCTAGCTGTACGTAACGGCTACCCATGTACTTGCCGAAAGGGGGCCAATAATCAAGTACATCCTTACCCTACTGAGCCTGAATGTGACAATCTCCGTACAGTCTGGTCAGTTCGTTCAAAGAGTATCGCATATCGGGTCTAGAGGGTGGATAACGTCAGACCCCTACTAACCCGATAAGTCATGTCTGAGCCAAGTTCATCACCAACAGAGAAACTACTGATCAACTATCAGTAAATCTCATCCACTGTGGCCACAGATTTCTAGTGATAGCCAACTGAACACAGCGCGACATCGACTCCTAGTACCAGGAGAGACGAATCGCTGACAATCGACCACTGCCTCCATGTGGCTCGGGACTGTACCCAACTAAAACCTGTTTGCATGACTCCTTTGAGCCGTGGTAGGGTATTAATCAAAGTACAGTGGGAACTCACATGAGACAAATGATGATTTCAGGTCAAAAGATTAACCTGTACTCACGCCACCTGAGAACTTCCATCTGACGATAGATATAATACCATTTAGAAGTTCTCGGCGGGACTGTCTGGTGTACTCACCTCCAGTGTGCTGTATACCATCATAAGTGACACATCACCAATGGCTTGTAAGACCGGCCACCGCCCTTCGTCGGGGTCTAGAAACGTATACACTAGTCTACTCCGGAATATCGATGCCCAGTCTAGATACTTCTACGACTAGGAACATTTAAGGATGTGCTTCTGGACACCCAACACCCACATATATGATCGCCATCACAATGCTGGTTGTCAAGCAACAATTCTACGGGCTTCATCAATGATGAATACAAACCAGATATCATACTATCATCTCGAATAAGACTGTTATACCTATAATTGCTCCTTCAATTATCATAATCGCCTAGTTGCAATTACAATAATTGCCTTGAGGGCACTATATCCAACATGTATAAGTTGGAAAATACTATCATTAAACTGTGAACGAGTAGCACTAATAATTAAGCGTCACAATTCTATGTAATATGGCAGTTTTATATAACATGCAATGTAACATTAGCTTGGAAAACAAGTATATAAGCATGCCAAGATATATAAGCATGGTAATTCTATGGATATGGTTATTTTATTCTAACGTGGTTGATTTTAGTTTGATAAGGAAGCTATGTGTGTATACGAGAGTAGTCCGACGTACCCCACGGACCAAAGGTACAGGAATACAAGGTATCGTCAAACCCATAGGACAACAACACAGGATATTCAGGTCAGGTGTCTTTTAGTAGACTCTCGTGCCACGTATTACATTCATTATCGATCTACCCCTTATCCTCGCGTATTTTATTATATAGATTAAGTTTACAGGTCTTGGCCAAATCCATAAATATTAAGAGTATAAGTTCAGATTCAAGTGGTGAGTTCAAGTATTCATGTCAAGTCATATTCAAGGTTCGATTCAAGTCAAGTCAATCATAAAATAGGTTTAAATCAAACATATAATATCTAATTATGTATTCATGTACATGCAACAACACATAAATCAAGAAAAAAGGTATACATGTTCGAATAGCATGAAATGAGGCAAGTATATTATTCAAGTAACGACCATAAACAATGCTTTAAAGAAATATAATGTACGACTAATTACACAAGTCAATCAAATTCAGAATATAAACATAAATATAGCTCTAATTCTTGTGTATGCGTGAGTTCTAGTCATGACTAAATACGACTACCGATTTGGGAGATATACCCATTTTCGTTTCGTCGCGCAAAACAGATCAGAATCTGTCCAGCACCGTCGCATATTTTTAAAATACAGTTTGAGTTAATTTTCTTCGGGTTTCAGGTTTCGAAGATTATTATAAACTTATAGGTATTTCAATTTATTTATCCAAAATACTAAGCTACGTATGATTTGGATTCCTGAAGATCTAGTTATGGTCATTTTAATGTCTGAGTTTAAAACTGAAATTCGGATTTATGGACAGCAACTATGTGTTGTATTGTCGGACATATATCGGGACATTCTACGGATTTCTGCATCACCAACTATATATTAGATTTTAGTTCTATTGGTTGTGAATCTATACATCTAAAGTTTGCCACGAACGGAAATCGAGAGTTCAAGTTATGTCCAATTTAAAAACAATGTGCGAATCAGGACAGATTCTGTCCAGACGCGTCACTTAATTTTGTAACGCAGTTTTATATATTTTAAGTCAATTTTCAGGGAATTTTTATAAATAAGAAAAGCTATATATTTCGATGTAAATATCCAAAATACTCAAGTTTGCTCAATTTGGATATCGATGGACTAAGTTATGTATCCTAGAATTTAACCGATAAAAGCAGTTTTCAGATTTTAGAAAAACAGTGACTAAAACTGTCATAAGTCCCAAACCGCTGTTCGGTTCAATATAACATTTTTACTGTAGACCTAAAATTCTATCTAATATTTATTCTAATTTTTATAGGATTTCTAAAAGAGAATTAATTTCTAAAAATTATTTCAACGATAATGGTATTTAGGATCGTATGTGAAAGCGATAAAACCATGGTATTAAATTGAAACTTTGTTTTCTTTTATAGTTACAACATAATAATTAAGAATATACATGACAAAATAAACCAATAATTCTATAAGAATCATTTTGTGAATTGAAGAATGGCATCGATATTTCAACAAAGCAATCGAGTTATAAACAGATATACGTATGAACTAACCTTTCATAAAACTACCATAACACTTTTCACATATATATCATTTCATGAAATTCTTATGAATTTCTACCTACAACGTTAATAACATGCGATGATTATTATATGTTAGTTATGTATATGCCCTAGAGGCCATTATTGTACATATGGTGTATATTATAGTGGATGGTTGGATATATATAGAGATGACTTTCTTGCTCTGGTTGCTCTTTGTCTTAACATGTAGACTTGTATTGTGATACTGTCTTGCTCTCACATGTTGATAAAACCCTTAGGATGTGTACTTTACTACTAGGACTATGATAGAGATCATACTAGTGGGTCCAGGGTAGTCCACGAGTACATCCTTTAATTGTTTCTAGTCGAGGGTGTATCGAGACAGGGCATCGATATTCCAGAGTAGACTAGTGTATACGCTTCTTGACCCATATGATGGGCGATGGATGATCCCACATCCATTGGTGTTTGAAATTAAAGATGGTATATGGGTGCTCAGTGGAGACTGGGTACACTGAACGGACTTGCCGAGAACTCCTAGTTGGTATTATACCTATCGTCAGATAGAAGTTCTTTGTTGACACTGGTACAAGTTAGTCTGTAAACCCGAGACTGTCATAGAGTCTTGTGTGATTCCTACTGTGCTTTGATTTCCACCTTACCACGTTCAAGAGAACGTGCAAAACGGTGGCTTTTAGGTACAGTCCCGAATCACATGGAGGCAATGAGCGATAGGAGGGGTTTCGTCTCTCCCGGTATTGGGGGTTGATGTTGCGCTGTGCTCGATTGGCTATAATAGGAAGTCCCAGGCCAGGGCTGAAATAGAGATCTACTGCTAAGTGTTATCAATAGTTTCTCAACCTGTTATGAGCCTCACATCGGCACGATTTATCGGTTACTGGGGTCTGACGATAACCACCCCTAGACTGGATATACGACATATTAGACAAAGAGACCGGACTGTACGGTAGTGTTACTGATTGGATTCACAGGAGTATGAGCAGGCGTGCTTGTTGATCTTCTGATCGCTAAATACCCGGGTGGCCGTTACGTTTAGCTGACCGCTGACGGCTTATGGGTGACTGATATGATTA
Organism: Agapanthus africanus; assembly: GCA_030015575.1. Classification (NCBI taxonomy): domain Eukaryota; kingdom Viridiplantae; phylum Streptophyta; class Magnoliopsida; order Asparagales; family Amaryllidaceae; genus Agapanthus; species Agapanthus africanus. The sequence continues at coordinate 400,682,590 of CM057339.1, forward strand.
TCACCTACTGCCGGCGTATTGACAAGTCTTTAGAGTCCTACACAGAGGTTTCCCGGCTCAGGAGAAACGGAGTAGGAGCACATATGTGATATGTACGGGACCAAGATTGATACGCGTATGTGATACCATATTCTATTCTCGCGATATGTGATATCGGCCGGTTATATGTGATATAACTGGGTTATCGGATCAAGTGTTGATTCGATGAAATGATACATATTATATTAGTCGGTTATATGTGATATAGCCGGATTATTAAATCAAGTGTTGATTTAATAATTTAATGAATAATTATATATTTGATATATTAAATTACATTAACTAATATATGCTCACTTAAGTATTTCTTTTTCTCACTTTTGATACATTTAACATATATGTGATATATGTTTATTGTATTATTTTCTTTTATTCATAAATTATATATATGTGATATATATTCATGCTAGGTTATACATGCAACATGGGTGTATAAGGCTTACACCATGCTATTAATAATGTTTGGGTTTTTATTTATATTAAGTAATTCAAAATTGCTTGGATATTTGTCATGGTTGAGCTTGGATGAAGCTTGTAGAACCATTGACTTAGTCCACCAATTTTGTTTTACCTAAGATATTTATTAACCTAACCCTTATCACTTAGCCATGGTCAATTCTCTACAAGGGTTAGTGCGTGACATAAACTCACCCATGGTTGCATTCCTAACCTCACTCTCATTCTCTTTTCATTCATCATCTTCTTCAAGCTCTTACTAGGTTTTGAGGAGATAAAGAAAAATAGTGAGAAATTAAATTCTAAAGTGAGCAAAATTTCTACTTCATCATCCTCTACTAAACTAGCCATTTAGTTTAGGGTGTTAGCTTCACTAATTCCATATTAGTGAAGTGATAGCCTGGGTCCATGTTTTCTCGACGTAGTTCATCTTCGACTTTGAAGACTTCAAGCAAGTATCCATCATTCACCTTGTAGAGCCTCTCAGGCGTCCGAGAGTTCATCGATCGCAGCGAAGGGACCACTACAAGGAGCTATAGAAGTGAAGGACCGGACTACAAAGATTGTAATCCCTACTCACTTAGATGTAAAGTTCTTTACATTATGTTTTCGTATGATTCTCTAGTTAAAGATTCTAGGTTAGGGTTCTTTTAGCATGGAAATTTTTTAAATTGGCATAGATGATGCCACCCGAAACCTTGCTGTCGTATTTAGGAACCCTATAGTGATATCAGAGCCAGACTAGAGAATTAGACGATGTTGTAGGATTACGAAACCGAAACAACTCCGAAACACCCGAATAAAAACCCTAGTTTTTGTCGAAATTTTCAGAGAGTCAATTTTTTTTTAGCGGCTGCAGAATGTTGTATGTGATGCAACATGAACACTGTAGAAAATTCAACCCCCCTCACATGTTTTTGGCCGGCCACATCAGTATAAAATCCGGCCAGCTCGGCCACATTGGGGAATTCTGGGTTCAATTTTTTACAGTGTTCCAGTCTTTGGGTTTTGGTATTTAAGGTGTTTCTTGTTTTTGCTGAATTTGCATGTGATTTTATCTTTATATAAAGGCAATTCGGAGTGTTTCGTATTCGTAATTCTAGCTTTGTTTCGGGGTTTTTAGACAGTGTTAAAAAGTTCGAATGGATATCAAATATCCACTTTAACCCTCGCTGGAAATTTTCCAAGAGTTGGATTTTTTTCAAGTTAAAGAACATTTAAAAATCATGCAAGTAATGCGATGGACCCTTTAGAAGAACGAAACCCTAACTCGATTCTATGACCGTAAGAACCGCCGCCAAACCCTAGGGTTTGTGGTAGTTCCGCGGCTCCATAGGTGAGACAAAGATTGACCCTTCTACGGTTGGTCCATAGGTACTGTGGTATGTTCTGAGTATTTTTAAACTACGCTCAAGAGTTGAGCTTTTCGGGAAATTTTTGGTGTTTGTTGATTCGATCAGAATGTTTAACATCGTCTAGCTTTTTCTGGAATGTGATACAATATTTGGAATTCATATTGTTAGGCATGAAATCCGAGGTATGTGATATTTCGGGTTTATGATGTCTAAGGTAATTGTGGATTCCAAATGTTGTAGTTTGACATTTTCTTTTCTGCGGCCGTAAGTGTAATATGTGGTGTATCGCCGGTTTCATTGCTATATGTCAACGACAATTGGGATACGTATATTTACTTACGTTGATGACATGTGATGTTATGTGTTGCTGTGTTATGTTATATTGGATCATCGTGTTTTGAATAGCCGTGGTTTTTATGTGAGATGAGAGTTTTTATTTTCATTCATGTAAAATTCATTGTATGTAATATTCTTTTATTGGGGCACTTCCGGATTGAGGACGATGTCACCATTGTTGTATATTATTTACTTTTCCGCATTAGGATAGACCCAAGATGGGGAACACAAGTAACCGAGTTCTAGAGTCCAGTGGGAGACCAACTCGAGGAGTCGAGTCCGGGTTTCCTAAATCTAGAATTGGTAGGGTTGCTTGCCGCTCTCGTAGGGGTCTAGGGATGTGGGTTTGGCTATTCATCACAACCATGGAATCCGTGTTTTATACAAGCTTAAAATAAAACACGAACCTCCTAGTATATCTAATATTTCATATGTTATCTTTTGCTGCTGATATTTTGTGATGTGATCACTTTATATGTTCGACACGAATGCTTTATTATTATATATATGATATATAATAAACGTTGCTTATGTTTTGCACCAGCGCTAGTCCCGCCCCGCTATGTCGTTAGTTAAGTAACCTAACGGTGTATAACGGGACACTGAGGCGAATGCAGATGGCATAAGCGTACGTTGTATTTTCGTTTCTTCTGTGATGCTTAGGAAGCATAATCGATGGGACTTCATTAATGAGATTAATGAAAGAAAAGAAACCTAAAATATGTTGTATAATCAAATTTTCAAAAAGGGTAGCTCTAGTTTTTGCTTTGCATAGCGGTATTCCTTGTAGAATATCCAGCACCTTATTCGATAAGGAAAGAGCTGAGATCCCTTCATCGGGAGTGACCACTTTAGCGAAACTAGCAGATGCTACAACTCACTCGGTTTTGTTTTTGATTGCTTCTATAGTTCTTTCTTTGCATAGTGATATTTGTGAAATATTCTGTACCTTATTCGATAAAGAAAGAGCCAAGATCCCCTCACCGGGAGTGACCTCTTTAGCGAAACTAGTAAAATCCTCAAAAACACTCCTTTTCAAAATCACTTGTTTCTACAACGATATCAAGTTCATTACGCAAAAAGGTTTTCTTAAAAACCATATTCGATAAGATAAAGACTATTTAGTACTCGTGCTGCGTTTGTTGGCCTTTGTCAAGACGTAGTGTGCGGTAGCTGACCAGTACTTATCTGCTTATGCATATGATACGATTGGATTAGGGTAGTCGTACGACCTTGTTGACCTTTGTCAAGGGTCATATGGGTGGTTTTAATTCAATCAGGAAATGACGGGTTGAACTTTACTAGCATCCTATGGTTTGTTGGCTTTCGTCAAGGTCATAAGAGGTTAAGGGCAAAATTATTATCGGGAATTTCAAGTGTTAAAATTTGCAATGAGATTGCATACTTTCTATGAGATAGTTGGATCCCGATACCCACTGCGAGTAAGAGTTACTCCTGGGAGAGTTTTACACATCACAATTAGCCGATCAAGTAGGTATATGAAAGGTGTTAACAGGGTTATGCCTCTGGGAAAACGAGGTTTATTTTAATTAGGTCCGTGCGAAAGCACGGGGAACCTCCCTCAAAGTACCAACACTGGTCTGGCTGAAAGATTGGTGAACTTATAAGGTGTAATTAATCCCGGCTAGTCTTACCTTTTAGGGTTTGAAGGAAGATTTGATAAAACCAGTAGGAGCCATCCTGATTAGATAAGATAATAACCAATCTAATCTGGCAAGAGCATACGCTAAAGTGTTTTCTTCTTTCTCTCTCCAGGTAGCGACCATGTCAGGCCTTAATCAAGATAATTATATGGATGTATTGACCGAACCCGCTTGTTATACTGAGCAGGGGAACGTTGGTTCCGTTCTTTCTTATAATTGTTATAAGACTGAGTAGGGAATAGGGACATATCCAGATTCACACACCGCCCAAACGAAGAATAAGCATGTTGATGCATCTTCTTTGGGTGTGTTAGTTATCGAGAACTGTTTCTCGGTTCATTCTACGTCCTGGGTATTAGATACCGGATCGGGATCCCACATATGTAATATGTTACATGGGCTAAAGAAAGGTAAAGAACCGGGAATGGGTGATCATTCCGTAAGAGTAGAGAATCGTGCAAATGTTGCCGCCAAAGCAGTTGGCGAATATCACCTTGTATTACCAAATGGTAATACATTGATTCTGAACGAATACTATTACATACTGACCCTGATATGCAATCTTATATCAGTTTCTTTATTAAGTAAAGGGGGATATAATTTTGTAGTACAGGATAATGTTATGAACATCTTCCTGAATCAAAAGTTGATTGGATCAGGCTCGTTAAATAATGGTATATACGTTCTAAATCAAACTACGGTTCTTAATGTACAAAACACACACAAGAGAAATAGTTCAGAAATGAACGAATCCTTCTTGTGGTATTGCAGACTAGGTCATATCAATGCGACACGACTAGCTAAGTTACATAAAGATGGATGTTTGAATCCGTTCGAATTATCATCTTATGAAACTTTCCATTCATGCCTCAAAGGAAAGATGACCAAAACTCCATTTAGTGGACACGGAGAAAGAGTTACGGAACCCTTGGGACTGATACATAGTGATGTATGCGGTCCTATGTCTACACATGCCAGGAATGGTTCCTTATACTTCATTACATTCACTGACGATCTCTCAAGATACGGACATGTGTTCCTGTTGAAATATAAGTCTGAAGCTTTTTAGAAATTCAAAGAAAATAAGCATGAAGTCGAGAACCAAACGGGTAAAAGTATTAAAATCCTTTGATCTGGCTGAGGAGGAGAATACTTGAGCAATGAGTTCCTGGACTATCTAAAAGAAAATGGGATTCTCTCTCACCTTACTCCTCCATATACACCACAGCACAACGGTGTATCGGAGCGGAGAAATCACACCCTATTAGATATGGTGCGCTCTATGATGAGCACCGCTGAGTTGCCTATTTCCTTTTGGGGTTATGCGCTTGAGACAACAGCATACCTTTTGAATCAAGTTCCATCTAAATCTGTACCTACCACACCATATGAGATATGGAGTGGGAAGAGACCGTGTCTTAAACGAGTTAAGATATAGGGTTGTCCGGCCTATGTCAAAAGGAAAAATCCAGACAAACTCGAGGCACGGTCAGTTCTTTGCAAATTTGTGGGATATCCCAAACATTCACATGGATATCTTTTCTACCATGGCGAGGAACAAAAGGCGTTTGTTTATCGACATGCCACCTTTTTAGAAAAGGAATTTCTTGCAAAGGAAATTAGTGGAAGAAATTCCGGTTACACAAACTGCAACTGAAGATTTAGTGGAACCAGAGGATTCGATAGCTCCCAATGAACCTCAGCCTCTCCGCCGATCTAGTAGGGTTCCTCGTCCACCTGAGAGATACTACGGTTTTCTCATTGATGGTGTGAGCGAGAATTGCATCATGGAAGATGATGATCTAACTAGCTTCAAGCAGGCCATCACGAGTGGGGACTCTGTGAAGTGGCTGGATGCAATGCGATCTGAGATGGAATCCATGTACACCAACAAAGTATGGACTTTGGAAGTTGCCCCTGAAGGGGTAAAACCCATTAGGAGCAAATGGATCTTTAAGAAGAAACTTAGTATATATGGAAAAGTTGAGACCTTCAAATCTAGACTTGTTGCAAAAGGTTTTCGTCAATGACCAGGTGTGGATTATGATAAAACCTTTTCTCCAGCGGCTATGCTTAAGTCCATCCGGATTCTACTTGACATTGCTGCATACCATGACTACGAAATCTAGCAAATGGATGTTAAGACCGCCTTTCTAATTGGAGATTTAGAAGAGTGCGTGTACATGACTCAGCTAGAGGGCTTCGTAGACAGTGGAAGCAGCAGAAAGGTGTGCAAGCTGCTTAAATCCATCTACGGGTTGAAGCAGGCATCATGGAGTTGGAACATCTGTTTTGATGTCGTAGTCAAAGAGTTTGACTTCGTCAAAAATATAAATGAACCTTGTATATACAAGAAGGTGGCTGAGAGTAAGGTTGTCTTTCTCGTATTGTACGTGGATGACATACTCTTGATAGGAAATGATATTCCTATGCTGCACACGGTCAAGCTCTTCTTATCACATAGATTCTCAATAAAAGATCTAGGTGATGCCTCTTACATCTTGGGGATTAAGATCTATAGAGATAGATCTAAACGGATACTGGGATTGTCTCAATCCAGGTATATTGACACCATACTAAAGCATGGAAATTTACCCACGATCTCAGGACTCACTCTCTTCAAAGAGATGTCTCCCAAGACTGATTTGGAAAGAGCTCGCATGCAAGGGAAACCCTATGCTTCGGCAGTAGGCTCTATCATGTACGCGATACTATGTACCAGACCCGATGTAGCATACTCACTAAGTGTAGTGAGTAGGTATCAAGCAGATCCAGGAGAGAGTCACTGGACAGCTGTGAAGAACATTCTCAAGTACTTGAGAAGGACTAAGGAGGTGTTCTTGATGTATGGTAACGGAGAACTCCAAGTGGAGTCCTTTACCGATTTGAGCTTCCAGAGTGATAAAGACGACTCTAAGTCGGTCTCGGGATTTGTCTTTACCCTCAATGGAGGGGCGGTTTGTTGGAAGAGTTCCAAACAGGAAACCGTAGCAGACTCGACGATGGAGGCTGAATACATCGCTGCCAACGATGCTGCCAAAGAGGCTGTCTGGATGAAGAAGTTCATAACTGAACTTGGTGTGGTTCCGTCCATCGATCATTCAATACCTTTGTATTGTGATAACAATAGAGCGGTGGCTTTGGCCAAGGAACCCAGGTCCCATCAGCGATCAGGCATATTCTGAGGCGATATCACCAGATCCGGGAGATAGTTAATCGCCGGGAGATCGAGGTCAGGAGAGTTGACACGAAGAACAACACAGCGGATCCACTCATGAAGGCCATACCCCAGATACAATTTGAGAGACTCTTCGGAATGTTAGGTATGAGATACTATAACAACTGGCCTTAGTGCAAGTGGGAGATTGTTAGTTATGTATATGCCCTAGAGGCCATTATTGTACATATGATGTATATTATAGTGGATGCTTGGATATATATAGAGAGGACTTTCTTGCTCGACATGATAATATGCTATCTGGTTGCTCTTTGTCTTAATATGTAGACTTGTATTGTGATACTGTCTTGCTCTCACATGTTGATAAAGCCCTTAGGATGTGTACTTGACTACTAGGACTATGATGGAGATCATACTAGTGGGGCCGGGGTAGCCCACGAGTACATCTTTGAATTGTTCCTATTCGATGGTGTATCGAGACAGGGCATCGATATTCCAGAGTAGACTAGCGTATACGCTTCTTGACCCATATGATGGGCGATGGATGATCCCACATCCATTGGTGTTTGATATCAAAGATTGTATACGGGTGCTCAGTGGAGACTGGGTACACTGAACGGACTCCCCGAGAACTCCTAGTTGGTATTATACCTATCGTCAGATAACAGTTCTCTGCTGACACTGGTACAGGTTAGTCTGTAGACCCGAGACCGTCATAGAGTCTTGTGTGATCCCCACTGTGCTTTGATTTCCACTTTACCATTTTCAATAGAACGTGCAAAACGGTGGCTTTTGGGTACAGTCCCGAATCACATGGAGGCAATGAGCGATAGGTGGGATTTCGTCTTTCCCGGTATTGGGGGTTGATGTTGCGCTGTGCTCGATTAGCTATAACAGAAAGTCCCTGGTCAGGGCTGAAATGGAGATCTACTGGTAAGTGTTATCAGTAGTTTATCGACCTGTTATGAGCCTCACATCGGCAAGACTTATCGGTTACTGAGGTCTGACGATAACCACCCCTAAACTGGATATGCGACATATCAAACAAAGAGACCGGACTGTACGGTAGTGTTACTGATTAGATTCGCAGAAGTATGAACATGCGTGCTTGTTGATCTTCTAATCGCTAAATACCCGGGTGGCCGTTACATTTAGCTGACCGCTGACGGCTTATGAGGGACTGATATGATCATCACCTACTGCCGGCATATTGACGAGTCTTTAGAGTCCTACACAGAGGTTTCCTGGCTCAGGCGAAATGGAGTAGGAGCACATATGTGATATGTGCAGGACTGAGATTGATACGCGTATGTGATACCGTATTCTATTCTCGCGATATGTGATATCGGCCGGTTATATGTGATATAGCCGGGTTATCAGATCAAGTGTTGATTCGATGAAATGATACATATTATATTAGTCGGTTAAATGTGATATAGCCGGATTATTAAATCAAGTATTGATTTAATAATTTAATTTATAATTATATATTTGATATATTAAATTACATTAACTAATATATGCTCACTTAAGTATTTCTTTTTCTCACTTTTGATACATTTAACATATATGTGATATATGTTTATTGTATTATTTTCTTTTGTTCACAAATTATATATATGTGATATATATTATTGTGACATGCTAGGTTATACATGCAACATGGGTGTATGAGACTTACACCATGCTTTTAATAATGTTTGGGTTTTTATTTATATTAAGTAATTCAAAATTGCTTGGATATTTGTCATGGTTGAGCTTGGATGAAGCTTGTAGAACCATTGACTTAGTCCACCAATTTTGTTTTACCTAAGATATTTATTAACCTAACCCTTATCACTTAGCCATGGTCAATTCTCTACAAGGGTTAGTGCATGACATAAACCCATCCATGGTTGCATTTCTAACATCACTCTCATTCTCTTTTCCTTCATCATCTCCTTCAAGCTCTTTCTAGGTTTTTAGGAGATAAAGAAAAATAGTGAGAAATTAAATTCTAAAGTGAGCAAAATTTCTACTTCATCATCCTCTTCTAAACTAGTCATTTAGTTTAGGGTGTTAGCTTCACTAATTCTATATTAGTGAAGAGATAGTTTGAGTCCGTGTTTTCTCGACGTAGATCATATTCGACTTTGAAGACTTCAAGCAAGTATACATCATTCACCTTGTGGAGCCTCTCAAGAGTCCGGGAGTTCATTGATCGCAGCGAAGGACCACTACAAGGAGCTATAGAAGTGAAGGACCGGACTACAAAGGTTGTAATCCCTACTCACTTAGATGTAAAGTTGTTTACATAATGTTTTCGTATGATTCTCTAGTTAAAATTTCTAGGTTAGGGTTCTTTTAGCATGACAAAATTTTAAATTGGCATAGATGATGTCAATCAAAACCTTACTGTCGTGCTTAGGAACCCTACACTATAGATCATGCATAAATGCTATAATCATAAAAAAATATATAGATTATAAAGACAACAATTCATGTAACATTATGCATAGTTAATTTTTGTTTTAATTAAAAATATTTAAAGAAGGGCTAACGACATCATGTAAGTCCAAACGAAAGGAGAGGGAAGATAAATAGAGGAACAAGGGAAAAAGATGAGAGTGAGACTTACATACAGAAGCTGATATTGTCACTTGACTTGTCTATCCGATGACAGCCTCGCGTTACCAGCAAGACTTTTTTTAAGAGCTTCTTGGTGTTCTTCTTCGATGACTCTAGATGAAGAGGGAGAAGGACAAGAATAATATTTGTGAGGAAAAAAGGAAGGAGAGATGTTGTTCTTCTGTCTTATTTTTTTTAAAGGAATAAGAAGAAAAGAGTAAGATGAATATATAAAAAGTTATGCCATATTAATTCAAATTAATATGAATTCATAATGGGAGAAAATATAAAAAGTAATGCCATATTAATTCAAATTATTATGAATTTATAATGGGAGTTAAGGAGAAATTGAAAGGGTCACCATTCATTTGGGAGTTAAAGAAAATGAAAGGTCTCATTTGTAGTTTAAGAAAAAGATATAAAATTGATTAAAATAATTGCAAGTCTCGGAATTCAAACATACAGCCTATGGAACAACAAATTAAGGACTTAACCAATAGGCTACAAGGTTACTTTTGCATAAAGTAAAATAAAAAATATATGTAGAGTTTCGAAAGAAAATAATTTAAAAGATAAAAGGAATAAATCATTTTCTTAAATTAATTTTTTCTTCAATAAAACAAATTCACTTTTTCCAAAAATTTTCCTTCCAAACTAAAATCGAATAAAATTTTTATATCAAAATAAATCTTTTTTTTTAAATCTTTCAAAACCTTTTCTTTTTACAAAACGGATCATTTTTAAACAAATATATCTTTTTTTATTAAAAAACTTTGTGGTAAGAACATGATCATTACACTCGCCCTTCCTATTTTTTTCTGCAAGCACTCAAATATCGTTTTTCCATCTCTTCCATATACTAAATCCAATTGATTCAACATAAAGTTTCTTGATCTTCATTAAATCCAACTAAATAATAATAAAGACAGCCTAATTTAATCAGAAAATATTTAAACATTTAGTTAAAACCTAATTTTATTATGAAACAAAAATAAAGATGGATTTAATTATGTTTTATTAGTATCATAGAAATCTCATTTGCCATAATTAAACCAGTAAAATGGATTTTAATCTTGCAAGCCAATTAATGTTTTCTAGTTGATCGGTCCAAATTTTTCATATATATTTTAAACATATCATTACAACTATTATTTTTATTTGATATACTAATTATGATTTTCATTACATGCACGTATAATCATCTCTATTATTTTAATGCAAAAGATGAACGTCTTTATATCGAAAATGTCAATTAATTTGATTCTCACAATCACAAGTGGCATAAAAATCTCATAATTTGAAAAAATAACAATAATAAAAATTCATATTTCTCAATTTTTTAAAACTCTCTTCCAAAAACATCTCTGTCCTATGATATCAGCACATTCATAAGTGCATGTAAGTCCGATACACTAGTTAGTGGTTATTCATTGACATCGGTTTTTTTAAAATAAACTAATATCTAGTGTATCAATTGAGCTTAAATGTCTAATTTGGACTTGAATTTTTATAAATTAAAATTTTCAATTCTAGAATCCTACCAAAAAAGTCCTGGTTCTACAAAAGTTTGATGAAAATGTTCTATTTTAAAAGCTATATTTTATCTAAAATTCTCAATTGACTAAGAGAAGACTAAAGGAAACGTATGCATACCTATGGCGGAAACACATGCATCAATAAAATTAAATGTGAACTTTTGCTGTAATTCGATCATATAGATGAAGAACTTTTAAGATAGCCTCCAGAAATGCAAAGGCCTCCAATTGAAGTCTACCAAGCCTTGTGGATGATGAACATGCACATGGATTGATAGGCATTCAAATATCAAGAAGAAATTTTCATAATTAAAATTCTTAATTTCATGGCAAACCATTATCTCTTTTATATAGAGTTATGGTACGATACCTCAATCCCAAATATCCGATGTAAGACTAAAAACCCACATATTAATAATATAACAATTATATTATTAATAATACTCCTCTTCAATTTGGTCGTCTCTAAGTCTTCCTCTGAAAGGCTTATAGGTAGGACCAATTGGGTCTCATTTCAAGAGCCAAATATTAAATAAATAATTCATAATTAATCAATAGTTTTAATTTAACAGTTAAACATCTATCTTTCCAACTGTTCATAAATGTTCTATCATAATGTGAGATTAAAATAGTTATCAACTTACATGTAATCCTTTCCAACATTAAATTACTTATCCTTAAGCCATTAAATGAGCAGGACATGCTCACCTAATTGCTCAAGCCTAAAATTTCATTCCTCATGAACATAAATTCATTTTGAAAATAAATATTACTATAATAATATAATTTTGAAAAATATTTCTCAAAACACTTGTCGACAAGATTTTTACGCCTTTATGGGAAGGAACAGTAAACTTATTCTTGTAAGTCGATGTTGCGCACCCCACGCACTTGTGGGGATGCGGAATTTACAAAAAACGATTTTCGTACTTCGCAGCACCGACTTTAACTCCAGGATCTTAACATAAATCTTAACTAGCTATACTACTTGGAGGTTCTAACTACTATGTTAGGGTTTATACCTCCTTGTTTACAAGTCCTTCGGGTCTTCTTCTTCTCCTCCTCTTGACTGCAGCGACCAAAATGACTGGGCTTAAGTTACTGCTAGATAAAAATAAATTGACGGGGCCAAACTATAAAGATTGGCTAAAGAATGTCTATATGGCCATTACCTATGACAAGCTAGGCTAGCTCCTTACTACTAAAGCCCCCGCCGTCTCAGGTCCAGATTCCACCATCACGGATATTGAAATCCGTAAGACATTAGAAATAGACAGTGCGAGAGCCAAGTGGCTCGTGTTGGCCTCAATGGATAATGAACATCAGAGGCGGCATGAGAAGATGGACTTAGCTTCCATCTTCCTCCATACTAAAGATTTATATGGAGAGCAATCTCGTATCGCAAGATATGAGACCTCAAAGAAATTGTTTCAGGCGAGGTTGGCTGTCGGGTCATCTGTAGGGGACCACGTCCTTAAGATGATTAACTACATTGAAGAGCTCGCAGAGCTTGGGACCACGTTGGAGAACGAGTTATATACAAACTTGATTCTACAGTCTCTCCCCTCTACCTATGCCCAGTTTATCTTGAATTTCAATATTCAAAGTAAGGAAGTTTCACTTCCAGAACTCCTTAATATGTGGAGGAGTGCAGAGGGCACCCTACAGAAAACTAGGGAGACACCCTATCTGCTTATTGGGGAATCTTCCTCTTGTAGATCCAAGGCGAAAGCCAAGGGGAAGAAGAAGAAGGCCCCCACCAAGCCGAAAGGCGGTGTCAGTAAGGTAGAGGGAAAGGGCAAGACAAAAGTTTCTGGGCCAACAATAGGGAAGGATGAATGTTTCTATTGTCACAGGAAAGGCCGTTAAAAGAAGGACTGCAAGGCTTGGAATGCCAGAAACCAGGATTCGAAGTACGTTGTGGCTTCGGTTTCAGGTGTGTTTATGATTGAAAATAGTCTGTCAATTAAATCTACTTCCTAGGTACTAGATACCGGATCAGGATCTCATATCTATAATTCATTGCAGACGCTGAGAAACCGTAGAGTTATCAAGACAGGTAATATGACTCTTAGGTAACCGTAATGAAACATATACATATATTGAGATAGAATCAAACCGGGTAGCATACTACCATTTTGAGCAAGACTGTTATTATATCCGTGCATATCCCAAGCTTCTAAAATGTAATATGCAATCCAGTACTATACAATAATGGCCTCTAGGGCATATATCACTAACAATCTCCCACTTTCACTAAGGCCATATACTGGCATATCACAGACCTATCATATCGAATAGCCTCTCGAACTGTCTCTGAAAGATGGCCTTTGTGAGTGGATCTGCAGTGTTGTTCTTCGTGTCTACTCTCCACACCTCGATCTTCCGGTGATCAAAGATCTCTCTAATCAGGTGGTACCGCCTTAAGATGTGTCTGGACTTCTGATGGGACATTCGTTCCTTCGCTAAAGCTATAGCCACATTGATGTCACAATACAAAGGTATTGGATCAACAAAGGACGGAACCACCTGAAGTTCTGTTATGAACTTCCTCATCCAGACTGCTTCTTTTGAGGTGTCACATGCAGCGATATACTCTGCTTCCATCGTCGAGTCAGCAACGGTATCCTGTTTGGAACTCTTCCAACAAACCGCCCCTCCATTGAGGGTAAATAGATAACCCGACATGGACTTGGAGTCATCCTTGTGACTCTGGAAGTTTGAGTCGACGAAAGCCTCGATCTAGAGGTCTTTACTGCCGTACACCAAGAACATCTCCTTAGGACTTCCCAGGTACTTGAGAATGTTCTTAACTGCTGTCTAGTGCTTCTTCCTAGGGTTTGACTGATACCTGCTTACCACGCTCAGTGCCTAAGCTACATTTGATCTGGTACACAACATCGCATACATTATAGAGCGTACCGCAGAAGCATAGGGTATAATAGTCATGCGACCCCTTTTCAAATCAGTCTTAGGAGACATCTATTTCGAGAGGGTGATTCCGTGACAAGCCGGTAGACTACCGCGCTTTGAATTTTCTGTACTAAATCTTTTCATTATGATGTCGATGCATCTGTACTGTGAAAGTCCCAACATCCTCTTAGATCTATCACGATAGATCTGGATCCCCAAAATGTAGGAGGCATCACTCAAGTCTTTCATGGAGAACCTTTGTGACAAGAATCCTTTGACTGATTGTAGCATAGGAATGTCATTTCCTATATGGAGAATGTCATCCACGTACAAGATGAGAAATACCACAGTTCTCGCTACAATCTGACTATAAATACATAGTTCATCTGGATTTTTGATAAAGTCAAATTCCTTGACCTTCTCATCAAAACAGATGTTCCAACTCCGTAATGCCTGTTTTAATCCATAAATGGATTTAAGCAACTTGCACACCTTTCCACAGCTCTCACTCTTTATGAAACCCTCCGGCTAATCCATATAAACACACTCTTCCAAGTTTCCATTCAGAAAAGCGGTCTTTACGTCCATCTGCCAAATTTCATAATCGTGGAAGGCAGCAATGGCAAGTAGGATCCGAATGGATTTGAGCATAGCCACTGGAGAAAAGGTTTCATCATAGTCCAAACCAGGTCTTTAACAAAAACCTTTTGCAACAAGTATAGCCTTATAGGTTTCAACCTGTTTATCTACACCAATCTTCTTTCTGAAAATCCATTTGCCGCCTACGGGTTTTACCCCTTCTGGAGCAATGTCCAAAGTCCATACTTTGTTGGTGTACATGGACTCCATTTCGGTACGTATTGCATCCAACCATTTTATCGAGTCTCTGCTACTAATGGCTTGCTGGAAACTATTTGGCTCATCATCGTTGATGATGCAATCCTCTCTATCCCTTTCTATGAGAAAACCGTAGTATCTCTCGGGCGGATGAGACAGCCTAGTAGTCCTGCAGAGTGGTGTGGGGATGTCCGGTTCTTTCGAAACTACTGGTTCCTCCATGCTTTCAGTAATAGTTTGTGGTACTGGAATTTCTTCCAGTTCTATTGCGCTCCCATTTATTTCTTTTTCAAGAAATTGAGTTTCCAAAAAGTGGGCATGCCGAGAAACAAAGACCTTTTGTTCCTCCGCGTAATAGAAAAGATACCCCTGGTGTTCTTTGGATATCCTACAAACATACACAGTACTGAGCGTGCCTCGAGCTTGTCCGCATGCTGCTTTTTTATAAAAGCTGGATATCCCCATATCTTTAAATACTTAAAATAGAGTTTCTTCCCACTCCACATTTCATATGTTGTGGTAGGCACAGACTTAATAGGAACCCTGTTCAAAAGATATACAGCTGATTCTAGTGCATAACCCCAAAAGGATCGCGGTAACTTAGCGTTACTCATCATGGAACGTACCATATCCAATAAGGTGCAACTCCGCCTTTCCAATACACCGTTGTGTTGAGGTGTGTATAGAGGAGTAAGCTGAGAGAGAATTCCATTCTCTTTTAAGTAATCCAGGAACTCGGCACTTAAATATTCACCACCTCATCAGATCTAAATGTCTTGATACTTTTGCATGTTTGTTTTTCCACTTCATTCTTATATTCCTGGAATTTTTCAAAGGCCTCGGATTTATATTTCATCAAGAATATAAGTTCATACTTTGAGAAATCATCCGTAAAAGTAATGAAGTAGGAGTAACCACTTCTTGCATGTGTAGACACTAGACCACACACGTCGCTGTGTATGAGTCCCAAGAGCTCGCTGGCTCTTACCCTATGTCCAGTGAACAGAGTCTTTGTCATCTTTCCTTTGAGACATGCTTGACAAGTTGCATAAGAAAGATATTCAAATAGATCCAAATATCCCTCTTTATGTAATTTCATCAACTGTGTTTCATTGATGTGACCTGGTCTACAATTCCATAAGAAAGCTTGATATAATTTTGGAGACTTTCTTTTATGTGTGTTCTGGATGTTGAAAACCTGAGCTTGATTTAATACGTATATACCGTTATCTAGTGTACCTGGCCCAATCAAAACATGATTAAAGTGGATGTGGACGACATCTCTTACAAATGTAAAATCACAACCTTCTTTAGATAGCAAAGATACAGAGATGATATTACATGTCAAACTAGGTACACAAAAACAGTTACGCAAAACCAAAATCTGCCCACTTGTCAATCCTAGGTGATATTCCATACGAATACAACATCCATGCTCATTCCGTTAGCAACCCTGAAAGTCATATCACCTACCTTGATAACTCTATGGTTTCTCAATGCCTGCAATGAACTACAGATATGAGATCCTGATCCGATATCTAATACCCAGAAAGTAGAGTTAATTGACAGACAATTTTCAATCATAAACACACTTGTAGCCGAAGCCACAACATGCTTCGAATCCCGGTTTCTGGCTTTCCAAGCCCTGCAGTCCTTCTTCCAATGGCCTTTCCTGTAATAATAGAAACATTCCTCCTTCCCTAATGTCGGCCCCGAAACTTTTGTTTTGCCCTTTCCCTCTACCTTACTGACAATGCCTTTCATCTTGGTGGGGTCCTTCTTCTTCTTCCCCTTAGCTTTCGCCTTGGATCTAGAAAAGGAAGATTCCCCAATAAGTAGAGCAGGAGTCTCCCTGTTTTTCTGTAGGGTGCCTTCTGCACTCCTCAACATGTTAAGGAGTTCTGGAAGTGAAACTTCCTTACCCTGAATATTGAAATTCAAGATAAACTGGGCATAGATAGAGGGGATGGACTGTAGAATCAAGTCTGTATATAACTCGTTCTCCAACGGGGTCCCAAGGTCTGTGAGCTCTTCAATGTAGCTAATCATCTTAAGAACGTGGTCCCCTACAAATGTCCCGACAGCCAACCTTGCCTGAAACAATTTCTTCGAGGTCTCATATCTTGCGATACGAGATTGCTCTCTATATAAATCTTTGGTATGGAGGAGGATGAAAGCTATGTCCATATTCTCGTACCGCCTCTGGTGTTCATTATCCATTGAGGCCAAAACGAGACACTTGGCTCTCGCATTGTCTGTTTCCCATAACCTATTTTCCCTAGGGGCTTTGGTAGTAAGGAGGTAGCCCGGCTTGTTATAAGTAATGGCCATCTGGACATTTCTTAAACAATCTTTATAGTTTGGCCCCGTCAATTATTTTTATCTAGCAGTAACTTAAGCTCAATCATTTTGGTCGCTGCAGTCAAGAAAGAGAGAGAGAGAGAGAGAGAGAGAGAAGAAAGCACTCAGCATGATGCTCTTGCAAGTTTAAATTGATTATTAGTTTATCTAAACAGGATGGCTCCCACTGTTTCTTGAATCCTCCTTCAAACCATAAAAGAAGAATTAGTCAGGATTAATCTCACCGTACAATTCTTGCTTAATATTTCGGCCAGGCTAGTGTCGGTACTTCGAGGGAGGTTTTCCAACGCTTTCGTGAAGTTCCTTAATTACATAACTTCTTTTCCCTGGAGGCGTATGTAAGTGCACGGCGGCGCCCCGGCCGTCAATCCGACGGCCAAATGCGGAAGCGGTGATAAACTTTAATTTTGCGAACTTAGCAAACCGGCACCACCGCGCACTAAACACCCGGATCGAACCATTAAACTTATTCTAGCTAACTACAAGACGGGTTAGAGATGTACCGAATGATCCGAGTCCTCCGGTCTTCTCGTCGTCGTCCCGATCTCCTGCGGAAACTCCGGTCGTCGCCTCCTCGCCGGAAGGGCACCACATCGCCTGTATCTTTTACGGGCTCCCACCTCAATACCGAGGCAACTCGGGCGCGAAGTAGGCTAGCCGACGCGTCCAAGATTTGCTGTAGGAAGTGTAGTGTAGAGGCTATGTCTCATTTGGGTTTGTTGCCATTTGAAGATGATGGAGGAAACAAGATAAGAAAAATGGTGCTTGCATTTTTCTAGCATGAAAAGAGATCAAAATGTTACACTCTCAAAATGAAGCTCTCATCTTCTTTTCTCTCAAAAATGTTCAACCATCTCCAAATGAGAATGGTGGAGGAATGAATACCAAATGCAAGAGGGAGTTGAGTGTAGTAAAAGGTAAGAGGTGGCCATATCCTAAACATCATCATAACACTCTCACATCAACTCCAAATCACTTCTAATCAACAAAAAGCAAGTGATAATGATGGATAAGAATGGTATCAAAAGATGCTTTCATAATTAATACATTTGCAAGAAAATCCTCCACAATGTGTTATTTGCAAACTTGCAAATAACACCCTCCATCGGAAAAGTCCGGCCGGGAAAAGAACAAAGGAAAACCGGCCGGAACGGAATGCAAACTGGCAACTCCAGAAAACTGGTCCCATAATATATTACAGGAAAACCCCGATACTATGCATACACACCCGCATCTGTATTCCGTCCGGATACAAATGCAATGAGACAAAATCTACATTGTACTATACTAGGATCCGGCTTAAACCAAAGCCGGCTAGTAATGCCCGTTCGATCATGATCCGTGCAATACCGCACTATCTGATCGAACCCTGCCATATATCCATACGGCCGCTAGTACAAACCGTCCGATCCTGATCTGTGCAATACCGCACGTATCTGATCGGACCCTGCCATATCTCCATACGGCCTCTACAGCGTTTCGCCCGAAAGCTTGAGTAACTGAAAGTGTGGTGGACTCTAAAGACTCGTCAATACTATGGCTGTGGATTTAACCACTAGCACGTCAGAGGTATAAGCCAATACGTGACGGGCCACCAGCTATTGACCAAAAGGGACGTCGATGAGCGAACTCATCCTGACACCCTACTGAGCCTGTCAGTGACAATATCCGTACAGTCCGGTCCGTTCGTCTATGATCATCGCATGGCGGGCCTAGGGGGTTGGTAAAGTCAGACCCCCAAAAGCGGTACAAGTCGTGTCGGAGTGTAGCCCAGAACACCCTGAGATACTACTGGAATACCTACCAGTAAATCTCCTGCCTTGGCCAAGGACTTCGTGTAATGGCTCTCCTAGACACAGCGCGACCTCACCCCCAATACCGGGAGAGACGAACCCCTGAAGATCCGCTCACTGCCTCCATGTGGCTCGGGACTGTACCCAACTAAAACCTGTTTGCACGACTCCTTTGAGCCGTGGTAGGGTAGTAATCAAAGTACAGTGGGAACTCACACGAGACAAATGACGATCCCCAGGTCGATGAACTAACCTGTACACATGTCATCAGGGAACTGCTATCTGACGTCAGGTATAAGATCAACTAGCATGTTCCCGGCGAGTCTTGTCCGGTGTACTCATAACCCAATGAGCACCTGTATACATCTTAGGTGAACCAACTGACACCAGTGGCTTGTGAGACCGGCCACCGCCCCTCGTCGGGGTCTCGATTGTATACACTAGTCTACTCTGGAGTATCGATGCCCTGTCTCGAAACTCCCATGACTAGGGACCTTTTAAGGATGTGCTTATAGACTACCAGCTCCCACGTATATGATCGCCCTCATACTGCCGGTAGTCAAGCAAGAATCCTAGGGGCTTTATCAACGTGCAATAGCGACCAGTCAGGTCACCTAAAGCAGTACACGATGATAAAGGTAAACCAGATAGCATACTATCATCTCGAGTAAGACTGTCCTACCGGGATAGGTCCTCGCTCAATCATTGCAATCACGTGCCTGTGATCCAATAATTGACTCTGAGAGCACTATCTCCAACAGCGTAGCCCCGCTAACACCGTTCTAGGCACCTACTTAGTTTATAGAATTGATTATTTAATGAAAAATTCTCCCAAGGAGTAGCGGATACTCACAGTAGGATCGGGATCCAAATATCATCGTGTGACAACTTTGAAGGAATCCTACCAAAATCATCACATTCAAAATGGTATGCAAAACTAGCAAGTTTCCTTTTCCTTTGAAACTCCCGATGTGGATTTTTGCCCCAAGCTCTTATGATCTTGACGAAGGCCAACATATCATAAGACACAAGTCAAGTTCTACCCGTCATTGTCCAGGTTAATTTGAACCCATCCGTACAAACCCTTGACGAAGGACAAAATAGCTGTACGATTGTCCCAAATTAACGCATCTATCTACACTACAGATGAATACCCAGCAGCTACCAATCACTATGCCTTGGCGAAGGTCAAAATACATAGCTTAGATACTACTGAATACCCATCTGAAATGACGGAGGGCTACAGCTGGTTTTGGTGAAACCGTGAACGTAATGAACTTGATATAGTCGAAGGAACCATGATAGCTTTTAAAAGGAGTGGTTTAGGCTCCGCATTTAAAAGTTGTTTTTCAAGAAAACCGAGTGGTTTTGAAATTGTTCCAACGATTTAACTTTGGTTTGTTTTCTTTGCATTAATCAATATAAATGCGGTCCTATCATTTAACCCTATCATTGCAGAAAAGAAACGAAAATAGAACGTACGCTTATACCATCCGCATTCGCTACGGGGTCCCGTAATGCACCGTTGGGCTACTTAATTAACGGCAGAGCAAGAGCTGGCCTAGCGCGGGTGCAAGAGATAAGCAACATTTATTATATATATATATATATATATATATATATATATATATCCATTCGTCTCATGCAATAATAGGAATTCCAGATCACAACAACATAGATGAATATATTGGATATACTAATGAATATATTGGATATACTAGGATTTCCGTATTTTGTTTTATCCTATAACCAAAGACGGATTCCACGGTCATGATGAATAGCCAAACCCTACCCTAGACCCCTACGGGTGCGGAAAATTACCTTCCAAATTCGCTAAGTGAAGCAACCTCCCTCAATAAAATGAGTAGGTCACTCGGCACTTCAAGAACCCGGTAGTTTGTGCATCCCACCTTGGGTCTATCCTAGATGCAAGAAAAAGTAAATGAAATAATACAACGGTGGCTACAAGCTCAATCCGGATGTGCCCAACAAAAATAATATTACATCAATTACAAATTTACATAAATAAAAGAAAAAACGTTCTTCTTACATCCCCCGGCTATTCATCCACGACGATCCAATACTTCATATACACAAACAATCAAGATGCTAATATGTGCAACCCCCACTAATCGACATAGAGCATTTAACATACGTTTAGCAACACATATACAAACACAGAAACACCGATTAGCCAAGAACTTAGAATTTCGATCGATAATACTTATCCGTGTTTACCCCATGCACAAACCAGTACACAAACAATCTGGGTAAAAACCAAATATACCAAACATCATAATTCCAAGAACCAAAACCATAGATAAAATTAGGAGCAACTCAGCCACAACTCAGCGGCGAACCCGCCACCAAATGACCTATTTGGCGGCAGTTCCGCCGCAAAGTTGACGAGTTAGGTGCACAGATTTATTTCTAGGTCTTAGAAATGCCTGCATGTATTTTTAAGGTC
This sequence comes from Agapanthus africanus, assembly GCA_030015575.1. NCBI lineage: Eukaryota > Viridiplantae > Streptophyta > Magnoliopsida > Asparagales > Amaryllidaceae > Agapanthus > Agapanthus africanus. The sequence goes on from CM057339.1 coordinate 400,704,131, forward strand.
ACTGAAATAATTTTTTGAACAGTTTTAAAAAATCGACAGCAAGCATATCTAGGAAATTTAATTTCGGGTATTTTTCCGTTGATCGAAGTTCTAATCACTTGCTAACAAGTTAGTTAAGGTTTATTAGGCCCTGATACCACTGTAAATCGATGTCGTGCACCCCACGCACTTGTGGGGATGCGGAATTTACAAAAAAAAATGATTTTTCTTACTTCGCAACACCGACTTTAACAGAAACCTTAACTAGCTATACTATTTGGAGGTTCTAACTACTATGTTAGGGTTTATACTCCTTGTTTACACATCCTACGGGTTTTCTTCTTCTCCTCCTCTTCTTGAGCTCCTAGAAGATCGGATCGCGCTTGAAACGTCGGCCTCATCGTGTCGAAGACGATCCATCCGAGAGTATGCACTTTAAGCTCCAACCTCTAAACTGATGTAACTAAGGTGCCTAGTTTGCTAAGCTAGGTAGCTTAGAAGATATAGAGTGTCTAACGGAGTGTTTAATCTCAATAGATATAATGATTCACAACACATGTAAATGTTTTAGGCCTTGAGGAAAAAGGAGGGAAAAATTGGAGAGAGAAAGTGAAACTACAAATGAGCTAAGGTTTTGGCCAAGTGAAGAATGGCTCATACAATACTCACATGAAGCATGGATTATTTTCCAATTGAAAATAGCAACCATGCTTCAATAGTAAACACAAACCAATAAACAAATGTAATGAGCCATGCTTCACCCCATGCTACAAATATCTCCATTTTCCACCTCATTAATCTATTTCTAAAACTAGATAAATCCAAATAATGAGGTGTCCCTTTCTAGAAGCATCTCTTATGAAATTACAAGAATGCCCTCACCGTATATACATACCCGTATTCGTATTCCGAAAAATACGAAACAATGAGATAATAATAATCCAATAATATAATACTATAATCCGTCTTAAACTAAAGCCCACTAGTATTATCCGTCCGAACAACATCTATGTAGCCAGTACATGTACATGATCGGAACCCTGCCGTAAAAACATACAGCCTCTACATCGTTTCGCCCGAAGCAGGGAAACCTTCTGTGTGGGACTTTAAAGAGTCGACAGTATGCTGGCAGTGGGTTTAACCACATGTCCGTCAGCGGTACTAGCTGCATGTAACGGCTACCCAGGTATCTATCGATAAGAAGGCCGATGGGAAAACTCATCCGAACTCCTACTGAGCTTATCTGTGACAATCTTCGTACAGTCCGGTCTATTCATCTAAGAGTATCGCATATCAGGCTTAGGGGGTAGTAAACGCTAGACCCTTAATAGCGCAATAAGTCGTGTCGGAGTAGAGCCCAAAACACTCTGAGAAACTGCTGGAGTACCTACCAGTAAATCTCGCTTGCTCTGGTCAGGGATTTTGTGTAATGGCTTTCCGAACACAACGCGATATCAACCCCCAATACCGGAAGAGAAGAATCCTATCTAACTACTACTGCCTCCAAGTGCTTCGGGACTGTACCCAACCACTACCTGTTTGCACGACTCATTTGAGCCGTGGTAGGGTAGTGAGCTAAGTACAGTGGGAACACACTCGAAAAGAATAGTGATGTCAAGTCAACGGACTAACATGTACTCATGCCACCCGGGAAATGCTAACCGACGATAGGTATAATACCAACCAGCAGTTCCCCTGCATGTCTGTCCAGTGTAACTCATAACCCAATGAGTACCTGTATACTATCTCCGGTACGACATACCAATGGCTGTGGGACAGGCCATCTCCCCTGCTGGGATGAGAAGCGTATACAGTAGTCTACTCTGGAGTATCGATGCCCTGTCTCGATAATCCTACAACTAGGGACCAATATAAGGATATGCTTATAGACTACCCAGCTCCCACAAGTGTGACCGCCATTACAACGTTGGTAGTCAAGTAAAGGTCTTAAGGACTCTATCAATATGTATTAGCGATATGCGAAAAGAAACATAAACACATATTGAGATAGAATCAAACCAGGTATCATACTACCATTTTGAGCAAGACTGTATTATATCCGTGTATATCCCAAGCTTCCAAAATATAATATACAATCCAATACTATACATTAATGGCCTCTAGGGCATATATCACTAAAAATTCGTAGCAAAATGAGAATGTCGGATTAGATATCTATTTTCCTCCTAAATGTATTTAAGCAGCCCAATATTTCAGGTTTGTTATTCATGTCAGACGATGAGAAATATCGTCATATCAAAACTTACTAAATGACAGATCGAAGACAACAATGTCATCAAGTAAAAGAAATTATGTAACTGTTTAAATTCTCTTTCTCAAAGGTGACATATTTGTTGGGGTTCGGTGCTCGCACCACGGAGGCCGCGCCCAAGGTGGAAGAGAAAGTAAAAACTTTATGCAAGCACCAAACATGCATACCCTAGGACCAATCCAAACACCTAAACTAGAAAACTGAAACATGCAAGGGTGTGAAATTACAACTTTCGACGCGTGTCCACCTAATTGTGGAAGACTCCTCCAAGCTCGTAGACATCGGGATCACACTTGAAGGTCGACCACCCTTACCGAAGATGATCCACCCGAGGGAAACCGGAAAAATGCTCCAACCGATGCTCCAAACTTGCTAAGGATGGATTGTGGGTGATTTAGAAATTTTTCCACTAATTTCTCTCTCAAAAATCCATGCTCAAGAGAGCAAAAAGAAGAAGGAGAAGAGGTGAGGAAAGTTGCTAAGTGCTGCAACCATAAAGCATGGACTCATGTGGATGGACAAAATGATCAAGTCGAGAAAGAAAGAATAGCTACAACTTTTATTACCACCATGATTCAATAGTGCAACCATAAATGATATCAATAAATGCCAAAGCCATACCTTTCTAAATGTCAAGAACCATGCTTCATTTAAACCTCATTTCCCATTTGATTTTCCAAATGAAAATCAAATATGAGGTGTCCTTCTTCTAGAAGTATTCCAGTATAAACACGGAATACTTCATCCGGTATATGTATCGCTACATATACGCGTATCCGTATAAAAATACGGATAGCACCAATGAGAGAAAATGAATAGTGAACAATAATACTAATATATATATATATATATATATATATCAATATATATATATATATATATATATAAATTATTAAATCAAAATTTTATTTAATAATCTGGCTCAATCCTAAGCCGGCTAGTATTATCAACCATCTGATTAAAATCCGTGTATCCAGTATACGTATTTAATCAGATCTCTGCACGTACCAACGTACGTCTCCTACGTTTATCGCTTGAACCGAGAAAACCCTCTGTGTGTAACTCTAAAAACTCAAAAATACGCTAGCAGTGGGTTTAACCACAAGCACGTCACCAGCACTAGCTGTATGTAACGGCTACCCAGGTACTTGCCGAAAGGGGGGTTGACAATCAATTACGTCCTTACCTTACTGAGCCTGAATATGACAATCTCCGTACAGTCCGGTCTCTTCGTCAAAGAGTATCACATATCGGGTCTAGGGGGTGGATAACGTCAGATCCATACTAACCCAATAAGTCGTGTTTGAGTCAAGCTCATCACCAATAAAGATACTACTGATCAACTATCAATAAATCTCATCCTCCGTAGCCACGGATTTTTAGTGATAACCAACTGAACACATCACTGTTAGTGGATGTTGCACACTCTCACAACACTTGTGAGGAGGCGGAAGCGGTAAAAAAAAATTCTTGCATACAACACCCACATAACCCTAGATCTTGTACTTAAACCTTAACTAGCAAACCTATCTAGAGATCTTATCTACTATGATAGTGTTATACCTAAGGAACCGGTTTTTCGGGTCTTTGTTTGGATGCGACTCTTAGGCTCCTTGTGGTTGCAAAGAACTCGGTCTCCGGCCACCTCAAGATCCAAGATGATCCACCCGAGAGCTATCGAACAAGCTACAAACTCTTCACAAGAGTTTAACTAAGAGATCAAGTGTGCTAGAAGTGATCACTTAGATGAAGTAGAGATCAAGTATTGGATTATTATGTCTCTTGACCTATGATTCACAACTCATGTGAGTGATTTAGGTCAAGAGGTAGAGGGAGGTGATAATGAGGAGAGAGAAGGTGAATGTGTTGAATGAAAAATCAAGCATGGAAAAAAATGATATGGCTAAAGGAAAATAATTGAAGCATGTATTATTTTTCTCCGAAATAATGCACCATGCTTCAATAGTAACTCCAAATGAATATAAAATGAATTTAGCTATGCCATCACCCATGCTTAGACTTTCTCCAAATTCCACCTCATTGTTTTATTTTCACAAAATAAAAACCCATTTATGAGGTGCCTCCTTCTACAATGTATTCTTGTACAATTACAAGAATACCTCTCACCGTATACCGTACAAGTATACCCGTATCCGAATTCCGAAAAATACGAAAACAAATAATCTAATAATATAATACCGGTATTCTGCTTAAACCATAGCCAACCAATAATATCCTTCCGATCATTATTCATGTAACCATTACACGAACATGATCGAAACCCTGTCGTAACAACTTACGACCTCTACATCTTTTGCCTGAACCAGAGAACCCTCTGTGTGGGACTCTAAAGACTCGACAGTACGCTGGCAGAGGGTTTAACCACAAGCACATCAGCGACACTAGCTGTGCGTAACGGCTACCCAGGTACATGACGAAAATGTGGCCGATGAGTGAACTCATCACAACCCTAACGAGCCTGAAAGCAACACTTACCGTACAGTCCGGTCTCTTCATCTGATACGTCGTATATGAAGTCTAGGGGTGGTAAATTTCAGACCCGAGTAACTTTATAAGTCATGCTGATTTATGCGGCTCATAATGGTTCGAGAAACTACTGATAACTCTTATCAGTAAATCTCGACAACCCTGGCCAGGGATTTGCTGTTATGGCCGATCAAGCATAGCACGACATCAACTCCCTATACCGGGAGAGACGAAACCCTTCTTATCGCTCACTGCCTCCATGTGATTTAGAACTGTACCCAAAATCCACCTGTTTGCACAACTTAGTAGAGCCGTGGTAGGAAGGAAATCAAAGTACAGTGGGAATCACACAAGACACTATGACGATCTCGGGTCTACAGACTAACCTGTACAAGTGTCACCAGAGAACTGCTATCTGACAATAGGTATATATACCATCTAGAAGTTCTCGGCGAGTCCTGTTCGGTGTACCCATTCTCCAATGAGCACCTGTGTACAATCTTTGATGTCAAACACCAATGGTTGTGGGATCAACCATCGCCCCCACGGTCAAGAAACGTGCACACTAGTCTACTCTGGTAATATCGATGCCCTGTCTCGATATACCCTCGACTAGGAACTATTAAAGGATATGTTTATAGACTGCCCAGGCCCCACTAGTATGATCTACATCATAATCCTGGCAGTTAAGCATAATCCTAAGGGTTTCATCAACATGTATATAAGAATATGAAATACAACACATCACACGTTAAGATGAAGATAAACCAAATAACATACTATCATTTTGAGCAAAGATTGTTTCTGTACATATACATGCCTAGCATCCTATACAATACAGGCCTCTAGGGCATACATATATAACAATCTTCCACTTGCACTAAGGCCTATAGTTGGTGCAATAAGTACCCACAGTCTACACTGGAACCAGTTGTCGGCGTACCGCATGCCCAACATCTCGAACAGTTTCTCAAACTGGACTTGATGGATGACCTTGGTGAATAGATCTGCTGTGTTGTCTTTCGTGTCTACTCTCTGTATCTCGATGTCCTGGCGATCCACTATCTCCCTGATGAGGTGATACCGCCTCAAGATATGTCTGGATTTCTGATGGGACCGCGGTTCCTTTGCCAAAGCCATGGCTCCATTGTTATCGCAATACAGAGGTATTGGATTAGCAATGGATGGAACCACCTGAAGTTCAGAAATGAACTTCCTCATCCAGACTGCCTCTTTTGCGGTATCATTAGCAGCAATATACTCAGCTTCCATCGTGGAGTCAGCAAAAATATCTTGCTTGGAACTCTTCCAACATACCGCCCCTCCATTTAGGGTAAATACAAACCCTGAGATGGACTTACTATCATCCTTGTCACTCTGGAAGCTGGAGTCGGTAAAGCCCTCCATTTGGAGATTTCCATTACCATACACCAAGAACATTTCTTTAGTTCTTCTCAAGTACTTCAGAATGTTCTTCACAACAGTCCAGTGTTTCTCTCCTGGATTGTATTGATACCTGCTTACTGCACTCAGTGCATAAGTTACATCTGGGCGAGTACGCAACATCGCATACATTATAGATCCTACCGCCGAAGCGTAGGGTATAATGCTTATGCGAGCCCTCTTCTCATCAGTCTTTGGAGACATCTCTTTAGAGAGGGTGATCCCGTGACAAGAGGGTAAATTATCTCGCTTGGAATCTTCCATACTAAACCTCTTTAGTATGGTGCCAATGTATCTTGATTGGGACAATCCCAATAATTTCTTAAATCTATCTTTATAGATCTTAATCCCCAGAATGTACGAGTCATCACCAAGGTCTTTCATGGAGAACCTCTGCGATAAGAATATTTTGACCGATTATAGCATAGGAACATCATTTCATATTAAAAGAATGTCGTCCACGTACAATACGAGGAATGTAACAGTATTTTCTACAATCCTTTTATAAATACATGGTTCATCTACATTTTTAATAAAACCAAACTCTTTGATTGTATCATCAAAGCAGATGTTCCAACTCCGTGATACCTGCTTTAATCCATAGATGCATTTAATCAACCTGCATGCTTTTCCGTTGCTCCTACTATCAATGAAGCCTTCTGGATGATCCATAAAAACGCATTCTTCTAAATCACCATTTAGAAATGCCATTTTAACATCCATCTGCCAGATCTCATAATCATAGTGAGCAGCTATAGCAAGCAGGATCCGAATGGATTTGAACATCGCGACTGGTGAAAAGGTTCTATCATAGTCCAAGCCTGGTCTTTGAAGAAATCATTTTGCAACCAGCCAAGCTTTATAGGTCTCCACCTGACCATCCACACCGATCTTTCTCTTAAAGATCCATTTGCACCCTATGGATTTTACTCCGGAAGGTGCAACCTCCAAAGTCCATACTTTGTTGGTGTGCATGGATTCCATTTCGGATCTCATGGCATCCAGCCATTTCACTGAGTCACCACTCATGATAGCTTGCTGAAAACTAGTAGGGTCGTCATCATCCATGATGCAATCTTATCTATCACCATCAATTAGAAAACCGTAGTATCTATCAGGTGGACGAGAAGTCCTACTAGATCTACGGAGTGGCTGAGGTTCGTCAGGTTCTATTAAAACCACAGATTCAACCAAGTCATTGGTAATTGTTTGTGGATCTGAAATTTCTTCTAGTTTTACCGCATTGCCAACAGTATCATTTGTAAAAAAATCATTTTCTAAAAATGTGGCATACCGAGAAATAAACACCCTTTGTTCCTCCTTGTGGTAGAAAAGATATCCATACGAATGTTTTGGATATCGCACAAATTTACACAAAAACGATCATGTCTCGAGTTTGTCCGGATTCTGCTTTTAAAAATTGGAATCCTATTCCATATCATATCATATCTCATATGGAGTGGTAAACACGGTTTTGGTCGGAACCCTATTCAATAGATATATCGCAGTCTTTAATGCGTGCCCCGAGAATGATATTGGTAACTCGGTATCACTCATCATAGATCGTACCATATCTAATAGGGTACAATTTCTCCGTTCTGACACACCGTTGTGCTGTGGTGTGTACGGAGGAGTGAGCTGAGAGAGAATCATATGGGCTCTATCAACATGTAATAGTGATCTGTAATGTCACCTGAAGCATGTACATGATGATAAAGACAAACCAGATAGCATACTATCATCACAAGTAAGACTGTCCTACCGGTATAGGTCCCCCTCAATCATTGCAATCACGTGCCTGCGATCCAATAATTGACTTGAGGGCATTATAGCCAACAATCTCCCACTTGCACTTAAGGCTAATTATTGCGGTGTCACATACTCACAGCCCGTGTGATACCGAACACCCAACTTCTCTACTAATCAGTCCCACAAAACTCGTTTGTGAAACTATTGCGTTCGAGAGATAGCCTCAGTGAGTGGATCCGCTCCAATGTTTTTTTCTGTGTCTCTCTTTATCTCAAGTTCTCGGAGAAAGCCATCTCCCGAAATGGGCAATACCTGTCTTAGAATATGTCTGGATATCTGATGGGACTCAGTTCACAAATGAACTCCAAATCCAGTAAACTTCTTAGACTGTATCACCCACTAAATTTAATCAGTATTCTACTCCATACCTCCCTCAGTATCCGTATGGATCACCTATCCAAACAACTGCCCTTCGTCAAGAGGGATAACTATAATTCTGACAGTCACTTTGTCATCAAGGTCACCTTGGAAGCCTGGAATGATAACCGTCTCCCGAAAGAGGCTGCTGTTATCAAATCCCTAGAACATCCAGTTATGTTCATAAACTGCTTCCGAACGTTTCTCTCGGATTGGATTAATATATAAACTTATTGCAACTAGTGCAAAAACAATATCTAGTGTGGTACTTGACATCTCATGATTGACTCAATTTCCTAAGCAAGTGATATGCCAATCATGTACATCCCTCTCCCCTTTGGTCTGTAATACACCTTTAGAGAGGGTGACTCCATCACCTGCGGGTACACCACCATGCCAGGAGTCGTCCATTCTAAAAACACCTTTAGAATACTGTCTAAGTACCCAGATTAGGAAACTACCCAAATCTAGATCTAAAATCATAGATCTAGTAACCAGAATGCCTGATATAATATCCATATCCTATATGGAGAAACCACTGTGTGACAACCACAGTATAACCGCTCGTAGTATAGGAATTTCACTTCCTATAAAGTGTATGTCATCCAAATACTAAGACATTACACCCTACTACCTTCTTAATAGATCCATCTCCTATTCTGATGAAGTCAAAGCTTTTGACTGTCACATCAAAAATAGATGATCTATCTCCGCTATACCTGCTTTAGTTTATAAATAGACACAAGCTGCTTGTCCACTATGCTTCCGCTGCTCCCACTGACTACAACACCCTCTGGCAGAGTCATATACACATGCACTTCTAAATCTAGTTTAGAACAACGCTATATTCATCCTTCTACCGGGTCTCATAGTCTAGAACATCAATAATGGCAAGTCTGGATAAACAAGAACCTCCCTGTCACCATCTTTGAGAATACTGAAGTACCTCTCGGGTGCCTGAGGTTACCCACCATATCTATGGAGTGGCTAATGGAATGTTAAATCCGATTGAATGTTTAGGTTCTATTAAATTTTCAGTAATCGTTTGTGGTTCTGGAATCACTTCCAGTTCTACCATACCCCAACTACTGTTTTCTGAAAAGTCCATTTTACTAAAACTGTGGCGAGTCAAGAACAATATCACTATTGATCTTCCAGATGGTAGAAAGTTAACCCTCATCATAGCCCGGGATAACCCACAAACTGCCATTACAGAAACGTGCCTTCAGTATGTCCAGAGTCTGGTTTTAACCATAAGCCGGACAACTCCATATACCTTAAAATCATTAAGATATGAACCATTTTATATACAATATAGAAACAGATGCACTAATTTAATTGGAATCAGATTCAAATCATGCAGCTATCTCCAGTGCATGTCAACTAAATGGAAGGAGGACGATCATCATTACTTAACTAGGAGTGCATCCAAATATGAGTAACCTGAAAGAGAAGAAAGTTCTCAAAACCATTACTATCAACTGAATACCAAACACAGGTATCTACATCTTCGATCACCTTGAAGAATCCTGATACTTGCAACACATGGTTCTCTACTTTATTCTTATACCTATAACTTCTCAAAACTTGGACCTTATATTTCTATGAAACACTCGTCTAAAATTGGACAAGTCGTAATTAAACAAAATATAGTACGAGTACCAACCCTTTTGTCCTAATGGACACTGGAAAACATACAATACGTTCCATAAGTCCCCTGAGTTTAATAACTCAAACCCTGTGCGTCGTAGGTTGAAAACTGTACTATGGTTAAGAAGAATTACACCGTTGTTTAATGCTCCTTACCTAATCATCAACTGATATAGGTCATGGACATAATTTCGAAAAGTTATATCTCACTTTATAAAATAAACGTACAGATATATCAGTTTGAAATTGGTGCATAACAACGGATATTCAAAACCAAATATTTTTCGTCAGGCAAAACCCCAGGCGATTTCCTCAAATATCACCAATTACAACGAATTCCGATATAAAGAGGATATAATCACCTAATTCCCAATAACTTACTCCCACTCATCATCTGTAAAACCATGCAGATGTGAGAATCAAGTCTGGTAAATACATACCCTGGAGTAAGGATCTAATTAGGAAATCAGTTTTTAATTAATAACGCATGGTGAAACTGAAACTTGAAAATGTTTCGAAGGGGTAGCTGGGTATTCCTAGTAATGTCTCTTCCATTATCCAGATTCATGACTGTAACCGTATTTTTCCTTGCCATCTCTCTAAATCCCTTTATTTGTCTTTACTTATTACCTTCTGTAGACCACCCTTAGGCTAAATGATTTTTTTCCTTCCCTACCATTCGGCACCAGCCTATGGTTTGGAAGAAGACTATCCAATAAGCATAATAGGTGTACTCTCCTAATCCTAGGAGCCCTCAAAACCTGAGAGAAGGTAAAGATAATAGACAACTGAATAATCCTTATTCTATTTCTCCTGTACCAGAATCCATTCTCGAACTGGAACAAGTTCCTTCGAGTATGTATATAAGTATACGATGGATTATCCAATAAATGCGGATCTTCGTAGTGATACGGGTTATTCTGGAGAAATTCAAAGGTGAAGTAGGAGTGGCGATGATATACGCGGTTTCGTCATGAATGATAGCAGTCGCAATTTACTTTGCCCTCTTTCTAATCCCTTAATTTGTCTTTACTTATTACCTTCTGTACATAATACTTAGGCTAAATGGTTTTCTTCCTTCCCCACCTTTCGGCACCTGCCTATTGTTTGGAAGAAGACTATCCAATAAGCGCAATAGGTGTACCCTCTCCTAATCCTAGAAGCCCTCACAACTTGAGAGAAGGTAAAAAAAAAAAGACAACGGAATAGTCCTATTTAATTTCTCCAGAACCGGAAACCATTCTCGAATCTGAAACAAGTTTCTTCGAGTTCGTATGTAACTATACGATGGCCTTATCTAATAAATGTGGATCTTCGTAGTGATACAGAATGTTCCGAAGAAAAGCAAAGGGTAAAAGTAGGAGTAGCAATGAAGTATGCAAATCTGGCAATCCAAAAGCTAGTGTGTTTTAAGAAGGTTCGGTTAACTTGGTTTATGAGTTCTAGTCTAGGGTTGTCCATGGTCACTACCAAAGAGAGAGAGAAAAGAAACACTCAGCGTGCACTCTAACCTAGATCAGAATGGTTAATCACTTTATCTAATCAGGATGTCTCCCACTGTATCCTCAAATTCTCCTCCAAACCTGAAAGAAAAATTAGTCGGGATCATCTAAAATTACCCGAGGAGTAAACCAAATCATCAGTGGGAATCGGGATCCAACTATCATTGCATGATAACTTGATGGAATCCACTCAAGTTATCACACTCTAGAAGGTATGTGCATGCCTGACAAGTTACCTGTATGTTTGAAACTCCTGATGTGATTTTTACCCCATGCTCTTATGACCTTGACTAAGGCTAACAAATCATAATTCACATGTCAAGTTCTACCCATCATTGTCCAGGTTAATTTTAATTCACCCGTACTCGCCCTTGACTAAGGCCAACAAGGTTGTACGACTGTCCCAAACCAACACATCTATCTATGCAACAGAAAAGTAACAAACAGCTGCCATACACTATGCTTTGACTTAGGCCAACAAACATATCATGAATACTAGGTGCCACTCATCTGAAATGACGGAGGGCTACGAATGGTTTTTGGCGAAAAACCTTTAACGTAATGAACTTGATATCGTTGAAGGAACCGGTAGCTTTACAAATATATAGTGCGAGAACCTTTTCTAAAGAGGTCACTCCCAGTGAAGGGATCTCGGCTCTTTCCTCGTGGAATGAGGTGTAGGATATTCCAACTGAATACCGCGATATAAAGCAAAAAGTAATCAACTATTGTGAAGTTATTACCCTGACGCAAACTTCTACCCAAGGGGTCACTCCCGATGAAGGGATCTCGGCCCTTGCCTCGTGGAATGAGGTGCTGGATATTCATAATCGAATACCGTTGTGCAAAACAAAAGAAAACGTCTTTGTAATAACAGCTTTTGAAAATTGTTCCAACAACATCGAATAGTTTTGTTTTCCTTGCATTGTTCAGAATCAACGCAGTCCCATAAATTAATCACACCAGAAAAGAACGAAAATATGATGTACGTATATGCCATCCGCATTCGCCACTGGGCCCCGTCATCACCCGTTAGGTTACTTAACAAAGAAACAGAGCGTGGGCTGGACTATCGCGGGTGCAAAACATATACAACATCTACTAGTATATATATAACAATATATAATAATCGCTCCAGGAATGATAAATGCAACATCACAGAATAGCGATAAGCATCATAGAAGAATACTGATAATCTGGGAGCCCCGGGTTTCCATTGAGCTGCAACTAAAACCCGACATTTTCCTGGTCGTGTGGATAGCTTGTGCAATGAAAACCTAGACCCCTACGAGTGCGGCAAGTTACCCGCCAAAACCAGAAGCGAGGCAACCCCATTCATCAAAGTGAATGGGCCACCCGGCACTTCACGGAATTCGGTAACTTTAGTACCCGTCCTTGGGTCAACCTGTACCCCCTACGAGTGCGGCGAATAGCCCACCAATTCTAGAGTAAGGCACCCTTTGTCTCAACGCCATGAGATGCGGACCCATTGCCCTCTAGAACCCGGCTATCCGTGCACTCCACCGCGGGGTAATCCTAGTACAGAAAATAAAATATGTACAACGGTGACATGGACCTCAAGCCGGTCGTGCCCCAAACAAATAATATACAAAGTGGCAGTGACGGCAGTCCACATGTTGGACGCTCGTCCCACATCAAATGTACAAATTAAACTAAACTGTACTAACATTGAACCCAGGCTATCCACCACGACGATCCCGCAACATCACAGCACAACACAGAACATCAACGTGAATGTCACGTTCGCAAACCTGTCTAAAAGACATATAGTAATTAGACAAGTTGAACCCATCTAATGACATTCATGGTCGCAGATTGTAATTCATGTACTGAAAACTGCGACATTATAATTCCGCACGCAATTAGTAAACCAAACCAATTTCCAAAACCATGAAAAAACCGTGAGCTAAAGTTCCAAAAACCGACCGTTTAAAGCCAATTCGGAAGTCCGAATCAAAACGAAACGCACCCGAACCTTCATAGGGAGTTAGAGAATGAAATTAACTTCGAGTCAAGAGGCCTAGAGGGGGTACCCAACCCCCTAGGCCACCACGAGGTGGCCAGGGGGTGAGGCAGACCCGAAACTGCCCAAGAAGGGGCAGTTTCGAGTCCCCACCGCCAAGACCACCTTGTGATGGTCTTGGGGAGTGAGCCCAGCCGTTCGGTCCCTCTCGGGGATTTCCCGGGGTGCCCATGCACCACTCCGCGGCTTCTCGGTTCAAACCGTGATCCCGCGAGGTGTGCAAACATCTCAAACTTTCAGTTTTCGGAACTGGTTTTGTCGGCAGTTTTTGCATGACAAAAACGACGGATTTCTAATGTCGCAATGAGTTAGTATGGGGATAATGGGTTGGCTCTGATACCATGTTAAGTTACGCCAGCTCCCCGGCCATCAATCCATGGCCAAATGCGGAACAAAAACTTTTATAAACCGGCGCTAATGGAACCCGGTTCCCGGATCATACCATTAACCCTACACTAGCTATATGAAAGGAGTTTAGAGAGGTTATACCGATCGATCCGTGTCCTTCGGTCTTCAACCTCTATCCCAAGCTCCTCGTGGCTTCCTTGATCATGTTTGAACTCCAATCTCCACACATCGAAGAAGATCCACGTCAAGGGTTAGTAATACGGGCTCCCGCCTCAAAACCGAAGCAACTCGGGTATGTAGTTTGCTACCCTAGATAGCCAAGATGAAGTAGAGAGTGTGTGTGATTACTTTGTCTCAATACATCCAAGGATTCTCAACTCATGAGAGGGTTTGGGTGGAGGTTGAAGAAGTTACCAAGTGAGGAAAGTGTGAGCTTAAGTTTTGGCAAGTGAAGAAAGTGAGTGTTATAAGTTCTTTGTTGTGAGCAACTAAAGAAATCCTCTCAAAAAAAAATGATCTACCATCTCTTTTCAAGTCTCACAACTAAATATCTCATGCCACAAATATCTTATCCAAAACAAAAGAAACCCCATGTCACCATGAATCATCTCATGACTCACAACCATGAGTCACCGGGTGCATGCACCAAAAAGTTCAAGCCAAAACTCACACTCACACTTTCCACCTATTAAACATTTAAACTAAATGTTTAATAAAGAAAAGAAATGGAAACTCTAAAGTGATTTTGTAATAAATTACAAGATTACCCCTCATCTGTATATACGTACCCGCATCCTTATTCCAACTGAATATGAATACAACGAGACGAAAATAATCTAACAATATAATACTAGGATCTGGCTTAAACCAAAACCCACTAGTATTATCCATCCGATCATGATCCGTGCACAAGTGCACGTATATGATCGAAGCCTACCATAAAAACATACGACCTCTACAACTTTTCGATCGAACCAGGGAAACCCTCTGTATGGAACTCTAAAGACTCGTCAATACGCTGGCAGTGGGTTTAACCACAAGCACGTCAGTGGAACTAGTTGTACATAACAACTGTCCAGGTATTGAGCGAAATGGAGGTCGACAAGCAAACTCATCCTGAAACCCTACTGAGCCTGATAGTGACAATATCCGTACAGTCCGGTCCGTTCGTATATGAGTACCGCATATCGAGTCTAGGGGGTGGATAAAGCCAGACACCTAATAACGCGATATTTAGTGTCGGTATGAAGCCCATCACCATATGAGAAACTACTGATCCGAATCAGTAATTCTCGACTATCTTGGCCAAGGATTTCTGGTGATGGCCACCCGTGCACATAGCGACATCAACCCCCAATACCGGAAGAGACGAATCCCCTGACGATCCGCTCACTACCTCCATGTGGCTCGGGACTGTACCCAACTAAAACCTATTTGCACGACTCCTTTGAGCCGTGGTAGGGTAGTAATCAAAGCACAGTGGAAACTCATATGAGACAAATGAAGATCTCAGGTCGATAGACTAACCTGTACACATGTTACCAGGGAACTACTATCTGACAATAGGTATAATACTAACTAGCATATTCCCGGCGAGTCCGTCCGGTGTACTCATAACCTAATGAGCACCTATATACATCTTAGGTGAACAAAATGACACCAATGGCTTGTGAGACGGCCACCACCCCTCGTCGGGGTCTCGATCAGTATACACTAGTCTACTTTAGAGTATCGATGCCCAGTCTCAAAACTCCCACGACTAGGGACATTTAAGGATGTGCCTATAGACCACCCAGCTTCCACGTATATGATTGCCATCATACTGCTGGTAGTCAAGCAAGAATTCTATAGGCTCTTTCAACATGTAATAGTGATCTGTAATGTCACCTGAAGCATGTACACGATGATAAAGACAAACCAGATAGCATACTATCATCTCAAGTAAGACTGTCCTACCGGTATAGGTCCTCCCTCAATCATTGCAATCACGTGCCTGCGATCCAATAATTGACTTAAGGGCACTATAGCTAACAACAAGGAGCTCTCGTAACTTGAGAGAAGGTAAAGAGAAGAGACAACCGAATAATCATATTCAATTTCTTCAGAGCCTATGGCCATCCTCGACTGAAGTAACTTCTTCGAGTTCGTATGTAATTATACGATGGCTGTTCTAAGAAATATGGATCATCATAGTGATACGAAGTGTTCTGAAGAAATGCGAAGGGTAAAGTAGGAGTTGCAGGGATATGTGCGACTTTGTCGTGAATCATGACAATCCAAAGCCCAAGGGTGTAAGAAGGTATGGTTAACTTGGTTCATGAGTTTTTAAGGTAAGTCATGGGTCGCTGTACCACAGAGAGAGAGAAGAAATACTCATCCTGCACTCTATTAATATTAGATTGGTTATCACTTTATCTAATCAGGATGGCTCCTACTGTTTCCTCGAATTCTCCTTCATACCCTAAAAAGAAAACTAGTCGGGATTATATACACTTTACAAGTTCGCTAACCGTTCAGCCAGGCCAGTGTTGGTACTCCAAGGGAGGTCCCCCGTGCTTTCGCACGAACCCAATTAATAATCTCGTTTCCGCAAAGGCATGATCTCGTTAACACTTTCTAGACACCTAATAGGTTAGCTAATTGTGAAGTGAAAAATCTCCCGAGGAGTAATACATACTCATCAGTGGGAATCGGGACCCAACTATCATTGTGTGATATTTTGACAGAAACTGACCAAAATTACCATACTTCAGAAGGTATGCGCGGACTTGACAAGTTTCCCTTATATTAGAAACTCCCGATATGGTTTTTGCCCCAAGCGTCATATGGTCTTGATAGAGACCAACATAGCATAAATCGCAGGTCAAGTTCAACCCGTCATTGTCCTAGATTAACTTAGATCCACCCGCATAAGCCCTTGATAGAAACCAACGTAGCTATGCGACCGTCCTAACTAATCGCATCAAAATTCAACATATAAGCAAGATTTAGCTATCGTACTTTATGCCTTGATAGAGACCTAGCACGAATACTATCTGCTACTTATCTAAAATGACGGATGGCTACGGCTGGTTTTTGGTGAAAAACTTTTAACGTAATGAACTGGATATCATTGAAAGAACTCGAGTGGCTTTGAAATGGAGTGGTTTAAACTCTGCCTTTTAAAACTAGTAACATAAACCTTTGCTTAAGAGCGAACTCGTAGTGAAGGGATCAAGGCTCTTCGCTCATAGAATGAGATGCAGGATATTCCTAATCGAATACCTCTATGCAAAGCAAAAAAATATGACTATGGGTTTTGAAGAAAACCGAGTAGTTTTAAAATTGGTTCCGACAATATCATTTAGGTTTATTTTACTTACATTATTCAGATAATGTGTTCCCATCATTTTAAGTTTCCAAGCCACAGAAGAAACAACCAAAATAGCTTGCTTTTTATATGCCATCCACATTCGCTACGGGGTCCCGTCATGCACCGTTAGGTTACTTAACTAAAGGGCAGAGCGGGGGTAGGACTAGCGTGGATGCAAAACATATAGAAGCATCTACTATATATATATATATATCAACATCGCCGGCAGATAATAGTTATCACAGGAAGATAAAAATCATCACATGCATGCGAACAACAATATGGAACGGTGGATAAATTAGGATCCCCGCGTTTCATTTGAGCCGTAAATGAGACGCGACATTCTCCGGTCGTGTGGATAGCTAGTGCAATGAAAAACCTAGACCCCTACGAGTGCGGAAAGTTACCCACTAATCCCGGAAGTGAGGCAACCCCAATCAATGAAGTGAATGGGCCATCCAGCACTTTAAGAAATCTGGTAACTTGAGCACCCCTCCGTGGGTTAACCTATACCCCATACGAGTGTGACGAATAGCCCGCCAATTATAGAGTAAGGCTCCTTCGGTCTCAGCGCCATGAGATGTGGGCCTGTTGCCCTCTAGAACCTGGCTATTCAAGTACTCCTCCATGGGGTAATCCTAGTACAGAAAAGAAATATATATGCAATGGTGACATTGACCTCAATCCGGCCGTGCCCTAAAAAATAATATACAAACTGGCAAAAACGGTAGTCCATATGTCGGACGCTCACCCTGCAATAATGAATATACAAATGCATCTGAACTATACATCAAACATTGCACACAAGGCTATCCATCACGACAATCCATCCAAAAGATCAGTGCAACACAGAATATCAATGTGAATATCATGTTCGTAAACCCCTCCGATTGTACATATAGCAACCAGTCAGATTATACCGCGCTATGATATTCACTGTCGCAGAAACAAACAAATGCATTAAAAACCACGAATTTAAAATTTCGATTGCTCCACATTGGCCCCAAGTACAAACTAGTACTTAAACAAATCCGGACCAAAACCAAATATTCCAAAAATCACATTTCCATGATTAAATCACCAGAAAAAATTTGAGGCACTGTGGCCAAAATTGGACCGCGGATCAGTGGCCAAAATTGGACCGCGGATCAACGGCCAAATGGCACATTTGGCGGTGGTTTAGCGGTCGAATTTTAGGTTTAGGTGCCCAAATTTCTTTCTGGTCTTTAGTTTTGTTTGAACATAATTTTAACGCAATCTAAAATTTTTTTTGAACAGGTTTAAAATTCGAACAACAAGCAGTAAATTGGAAATGTGAATCGGAAAATTCCGTCGATTGAAACTCTAAATTAGTGCTAACGAACTAGTTAAGATTTATGGAGTGGCTCTGAAACAATGTTGGGGTTCGGTGCCCGTGCCGGGGAGGTCGTGGACAACGCGGAAGCGAAAACAAAACTTTATGCAATCACCAAACACGCATACCCTAGGATCCGATCCAAACACCTGAACTAGCAAACTGAAATATGCAAGGGTATGAAATTACAACTTTTGACGCATGTCCACCCAATTGTGGAAAACCCCTCTAAACTCGTAGACGTCAGGATCACGCTTGAAGGTTGACCACCCTCGCCGAAAAAGATCCACTTGAGGAAAACCAGAAAAAGGCTTCGACCGACGCTCCAAACTTGCTAAGGATGGATTGTGGGTGATTTAGAAATTTTTCCACTAATTTTTCCCTCAAAAATTCATGCTCAAGAGAGCAAGAAGAAGAAGGAGAAGAGATAAGGAAAGTTGCTAAGTCTTGCAACCATGAAGCATGGACTCATGTGGATGGAAAAAAAATGATCAAGTCTAGAAAGAAAGAATGGCTACAACTCTTATTACTACTATGGCTCAATAATGCAACCATAAATGATATCAATAAATGCCAAAGCCATACCCTTTTAGATGTCAAGAACCATACTTCATTTAAATCTCATTTTCCACCTCATTTCTCATTTGATTTTCCAAATGAAAATCAAATATGAGGTGTCCTTCTTCTAGAAGCATTCCCGTATAAATACGGAATACTTCACCCGGTATATGTATCGCTACATATATGTGTATCCGTATAAAAATACGGATAGCACCAATGAGAGAAAATGAATAGTGAACAATAATACTAATATATATATATATATATATATATATATCAAAATATATATATATATATAAATTATTATCAAAATATGATTTAATAATCTGGCTTAATTCTAAGCCGGCTAGTATTATTAACCATCCAATTAAAGTCCGTGTATCCTATACACGTGTTTAATCGGACCTCTACATGTACAAACATACGGCTCCTACATCTATCGCTTTGTAAGTCTACGTTAGCGCCCCGGCCGTCTACAGACGCCAAATGCGGAACAAAAACTTTTAAACTGGCTCTATCGTATACTTTAACCCGGATCTGCCATTATTGCTAAGCTAAACTAACAAACTGTAAAGAGTGTAGGAATGTTATACCGAATGATCCGAGTCCTTCGTTCTTCAACCATCATCCCACGCTCCGTTGCGGCTGCTCCGATCTCGTCGATCTCCGATGTCCTCGTCGAAGTGGCACCACATGATCGGTTCTTTAAACGGGCTCCCGCCTCTGACTCGAGGCAACTCGATCATCAAGTTTGCTAAAAGAGACGACCAAGATTGATGTAGAGAATGAGTAGATGACTTTGTCTCACTTCGTCCAAATCCGTGGACGATCGGTTAATGAAGTTGCCGAAGGAATCGGGTGATGGAATGAAATGGACTGTGAAATTCCATACACCGATAAAACCTATCATAATCTTTTCTCTCTAAATGAAACATCAAGTGAGAGTGTGAATGAGGAGAGAGAGAGGGCAAGCCATATATAGCAAGAGGGAGGTGACCGTAGGAGAAGGGGGTAACCTTAAGCTAAAAGCTTCTCACTTCTAAATATCTTAAGCAATCCAAAAGGAATTAATCACAAAGCATGTGTCATTAGGCTAGTCATCATCTAATAAATGCAACCAATTAGAACACAACACCAATTAGCCTAGTCACCTCATCTAGAATCTTCTAGAAGAATCCACACTCATCTCAAGAAAAGATAAACCCGTCTTTAACCAAATGTTAAAAGACGGCTGATAGAAAACTGGAAACTGGCAACTTCCAAAAGTGATCCTGAAACGAATTTCAGGACAACCCCGAAACTGTATAAATATACCCGCATTTGTATTACGACCGAATACAAATGCAACTGAGACAAAGATATTAAACCTACTCAATATAATACTCGGATCCGGCTTAAACCAAAGCCGACCAGTATCATCTGTCCGAAAATCGACACGTGCGTAAACGCACGTGCATTTTCCGAACCCTGCCATAAAACCATACGGCCTCTACAACGTTTCGCCCGAACTTGGGAAACTGTCTGTGGGGGACTCTAATGACTCGTCAGCACCCTGGAAGTGGGTTTAACCACAAACCGTCAGCGGCACTAGCAATGCGTAACGGCTGCCCATGGACTGACCTCAAGGGATGCCGATGAGCGCACTCATCCGGAAAACCCTACTGAGCCTAACAGTGACAATGTATATACAGTCCGGTCCGTTCGTCTATGAGTATCGCATATCCGCCTAGGGGGCTAGTAACATCAGACCCCCAATAGCAGTATAAGTCGTGTCGGAGTGTAGCCCAGAACGCCCTGAGATACTACTGGAATACCTACCAGTAAATCTCCTGCCTCGGCCGAGGGCTTTGCGTAATGGCTCTCCTAGACACAGCACGATCTCGCCCCCAATACCGGGAGAGACGAATCCCCTGCCGATCCGCTCACGTGCCTCCATATGGCTCGGGACTGTACCCAAAAGCTACCTGTTTGCACGACTCCTTTGAGCCGTGGTAGGGTAGAAATCAAAGCACAGTGGGAACTCACACGAGACAAATGACGACCTCAGGTCGATGAACTAACCTGTACACATGTCACCAGGGAACTGCTATCTGACGATAGGTATAGTACTAACTAGCAGATTCCCGGCGAGTCCTGTCCGGTGTACTCATAACCCAATGAGCACCTGTATACATCTTAGGTGATCCAACTGACACCAGTGGCTTGTGAGACCGGCCACCGCCCCTCGTCGGGGTCTCGACTGTACACACTATTCTACTCCGGAGTATCGATGCCCTGTCTCGAAACTCCCACGACTAGGGACCACAATTAAGGATATGCATATAAACTACCCAACTCTCACGTATATGATCGCCATCATACAGTTGGTAGTAAAGCAAGATCCTAAGGGCTCTATCAAAGTGTAACATGCAATCAGTCACCTGAACATGTACACGACTGATAAAGGCAAACCAGATAGCATACTATCATCTCGAGTAAGACTGTGCTACCGGGATAGGTCCTCCGCAATCATTGCAATCACGTACCTGCGATCCAATAATTGACTATGAGGGCACTATCTCCAACAATCTCCCACTTGCACTCAAGGCTAATATTGCGATGTCGACTACTCACAGCCCGTGTGAAACCGAACATCCAACTCCTCTACTAATCAGTTTCACAAAGCCCGTTTGTAAAACTATTGTGTTCGAGAAATAGCCTAGGTGAGTGGATCCGCCTAGAAGTTTCTTTCTGTATCTCTCTTAATCTCAAGTTCGCGGAGAAAGCCATCTCCCTAATTGAGTAGTACCTGTCTTAGAATATGTCTGGATATCTGATGGGACCTTAGTTCATAAATGAACTTCATATCCAAACTTCTTAGACTGTATCGATCACTGAACCTAATCAGTATCTGGCACCTTGCTTCCCACAGTATCCTCTTGAACCACCTGTCCATAATACTGTCCATCTTCGTCAGAGGGAAAACTATAACTCTGACAATCACTCTGTCATCCATGTCACCTTTGAAGCCTGGAATGATAACCGTCTCCCGAAAGAGGCTGTCGTTATCAAATCCATAGAACATGTACCAATGTTCTAAAACTGCTTCCTTATGTTTCTCCAGGATTGGATTAATACAAACTTATTGCATCTAGTGCAAAACCAACATTTGGTGTGGTACTTGACATCACATGATTGACTCAATTACCTAAGCAAGTGATCTGCCAATCATGCACATCCCTCTCCCCTTTAGTCTATACGACACCTTAAGAGAGGGTGACTCCATCACCTGCAGGTACACTACCATGCTAGGAGTCAACTATTCTAAAAACCATTAGAATATCTGTCAAAGTACCCACATTGGGAAACTACCCAAATCCAGATCTAAAACCATAGATCTAGAAACCAGAATGTCAAATATTATATCCATTTCCTGTCTGGAGAAACAACTATGTGACAACCACAGTACAACCGATCGTAGTATAGGAATTTTACTTCCTACTCTGTGTATGTCATCCAGATATCATGACATCACACCCTACTACCTTCTTAACTGATCCATCCCCTATTCTGATTGAAGTCAAACCCATGACTGTCACATCAAAAATAGATGATCTGTCTCCGCTATAACTGCTCAAGTCTATAAATAGACATAAGCTACTTGCCCACCATGCTTCCGTTGCTCCCACTGACTACGACAACCCTCCTACCGGGTCTCATATCCTGGAACAACAGTAGTGTCAAGTCTGGGTAGATAAGAACCTCCCTGTCACCGTCCTTGAGGCTACCGAAGTACCTCTCGGGTGTCTGAGGTTACCTACCATACCTGCGGAGTGGCTATTGGAATGTCAAACCTGATTGAATGTATAGGTCCTATTAAATTTTCCATAATCGTTTGCGGTTCTGGAATCACTTCCAGTTCTACCATACTCCCACTACTGTTTTCTGAAAAAGATCCATTTTTACTAAAACTGTGGCGAGTCAAGAACAATATCACTGTTGATCTTCCAAATGGTAGAATATCAACCCTCGTCATAGCCAGGGTCAACCCACAAACAGCAATTACAGAAACGTGCCCTGAGTTATCCAGAGTCTGGTTTTAAGCAAAAGCTGGACAACTCCCTGTACCTTAATTTCTTTTAAGGTACGAACTATTCTATATCCAATACAGAAACTTTGGCACTTATTTAATTGGAACCATATTCAATCTATGCAGCTGTCTCCAGTGCATATCATCTTAATGGAAAAAGGCTAATCAGCATTACTCAACTTAGGAATCCATCCAATTATGAGTAACCTGAAAGAGAAACACGTTTCTCAAAACCATCACTATCATCTGAATACCAATCACAAGAATCTACATCTTCGATCTCTTTGAAGAATCCCGATACTTGTGACACCTGGTTCCCCACTTTATTCTTATACCCACAACTTCTCAAAACTTAGACCTTGTATTTCTACGAAACACTTGTCTAAATACTAGAGAAG
Organism: Agapanthus africanus; assembly: GCA_030015575.1. Classification (NCBI taxonomy): domain Eukaryota; kingdom Viridiplantae; phylum Streptophyta; class Magnoliopsida; order Asparagales; family Amaryllidaceae; genus Agapanthus; species Agapanthus africanus. The sequence goes on from CM057339.1 coordinate 400,727,756, forward strand.
TTATAAGTAAATAGAACATAGTACGAGGACCTACCCCTTTGTCCTGATGGACACTTGGACAACATACAATACTCTGTATAAGTCCGCTGAGTTAAACAACTCAAAACCTGTGCGTCGTAGGTAGAAAACTGTACCTTGGCGATTTCCTCAAATATCACCAATTACAATGAATTCCGATATAATGAGGATGATCACCTAATTCCCAATATCTTACTCCACTCATCATCTGTAAAACCATACAGATATGAGAATGAAACCTGGTAAATACATACCCTTGGAGTAAGTGTCTAATCGGGAAAAACAGTTTTTCCTTAACAATGCACTGAAACATGAAAATGTTTCGTAGGGGTATCCTGGTATTCATAGCAATGCCTCTTCCATAATCCAATTCATGACTTCAACCGTATATTTTATTGCCATCTCTTCAAATCCCCTTTATTTGTCTTTAGTCGTTACCTTCTGTACACCATCGTTAGGCTAACTGGTTTTCTTCCTTCCCTACCGTTCGGCACCAGCCTATGGTTTGGAAGAAGACTATCCAGTAAGCATAATAGGTGTACCCTCCTAAACCAAGGAGTACTCGCATCTCGAGAGAAGGTGACGATAAAAGACAACTGAATAATACCTTATTCTTTCAAAGGTGAAATAGGAGTGGCGATGAAGTACGCGGTTTTGGTCGTGAATGATATCAGTCACAATTTACTTTGCCCTCTTTCTAATCCCTTTATTTTGTCTTTACATATTACCTTCTGCACACCCTACTTAGGCTAATTGGTTTTCTTTATTCCCTACCTTTCGGCACCAGTCTATGGTTTGGAATAAGACTATCCAATAGGCGTAATAGGTGTACTCTCCTAAACCAAGGAGCTCTCGCAACCTGAGAGAAGGTGATAATAAAAGACAACTGAATAAACCAATTCTATTTCTCCTGAACCTTGATCCATCCTCGAAGAAGTCCCTTCGAGTTCGTATATAACCATACGATGGATCTATCCAATGGAAGTGGATATCCGTAGTAATACGGGTGTTCTGAGAAATTCAAAGGGTAAAAGAAGGAGTGGCAATGACTTATGCAACTCAGACAATCCAAAAGCCAGTATTTTAAGAAGGTTCGGTCAACCTGGTCACTGAGTCATAGTCTAGGGTCGGTCAAAGGTCGCTGCCAAAGAGAGAGAGAAAAGAAACACTCTGCGTGCACTCTAACCTAGATCAGAATGGTCATCATTTTATCTAATCCGGAAACCTCCCACTGTCCTGTCAAATTCTCCTCCAAACCTAAAGAAGAATTAATCGGGATCACCCGAAGAGTAAACCAACTCATCAGTGGGAATCAGGATCCAACTCTCATCGCATGATAACGTGATGGAATGCATCCACGTTACTCATACTCCAGAAGGTATGCGCATACTCGGCAAGTTTCAGTTTCTTTAGAAACTCCTGATATGATTTTTGCCCCATGCTCTTATAACCTTGGCTTTGGTCAAAGTGTCATAAGTCACATGCCAAGTTCTACCCGTCACTATCTTGTCAATTTGAACCCACCCGCACATGCCCCTGACTTTGGCCAATCGGCAGAACGACTGTCCCAAACTAACTCATCTATCTATGCAACAATTGAATACCCAGCAGCTACCAAACACTATGCCTTAACTTTGGCTAAAATGCATAGCTTGAATACTACTAAATACCCAAAAGAAGTGACGGAGGGCTACGGATGGTTTTTAGCGAAAAACCTTTAGCGTAGTGAACTTGATATCGCTGAAGGAACCTGATAGCTTTTTAAAATATAGTGGCGAAAACCTTTTGCTAAAGAGGTCACTCCCGGTAAAGGGATCTCGGCTCTTTCCTCGTGGGATGAGGTGCAGGATATTCCACTGAATACCGCTATGCAAAGCAACTTGTAATCGACCATAGTGCAGTTATTACGCTGACGCAAACTTCTGCCCAAGGGGTCAGTCCCGGTGAAGGGATATCAGCCCTTGCCCCGTCGAATGAGGTGCAGGATATTCCACTGAATACCGCTATGCATAACAAAAGGAAACGTCTTTGTAACAACACTTTTTAAATTGTTCCAACAACTGTATACGGGTTTGTTTTTACTTTGCATTGATCAGAATCAACGCAGTCCCATCAATCAAACACACCAGAAAAGAACGAAAATAAAATGTACGTATATGCCATCCGCATTCGTCACTGGGTCCCGTCATTACTCGTTAGGTTACTTAACTAACGACAGAGCGGGGACTGGACTAGCGCGGGTGTAAAACATATACAACATCTAATAGTATATAAACCAATATACATAATCGCTCCAGGCGTGATAATATGCAACATTACAGAAAAGTAATAAGCATCACAGAACAATACAGATATCTGGGATCCCCGAGTTTCACAGAGCCGCTGCTGAAACTCGACGTTCCCCTGTCGTGTGGATAGCCTGTGCAATGAAACCTAGACCCCTACGGGTGCGGCAAGTTACCCGCCAAAACCTGAAGCGAGGTAGTCCCCACAGCATAGTGAATAGAACACCCGGCACTTCACGGAATCCGGTAAATTGAGCACCCCTCCTTGGGTCAACCTGTACCCCCTACGAGTGCGGCGAATAGTCTGCCAATTCTGAAGTGGGGCCCCTCTGCCTCTCAAAGCCATGAGATGCGGACCCGTTGCTTTCCCGAACCCGGCTATCCGTGCACTCCGTCTCGGGGCAAAACCTAGTACAGTAATGAAAAATAGTACAATAGGTACATCGACCGCAACCTGGTCGTGCCCCAAAAGAATATTATACAACAGGCAGTGACGGCAGTCCACAAGTTGGACGCTCGCCCCGCAATATCAAATGTACAAATAAACTCAAACTGTACTATCATTGCACACTGCTATCCACCACGACAAATCCGCAACATCACAGCACAACACAGAACATCAACGCGAATGTCACGTTCGCAAACCCGTCTAAAAGAGCTATAGCAATCAGACGCGGTTTACCGATCAAATGACATTCCCGGTCGGAGATATAATGTAAGCACTGTAAACTAACGTGTTTAAATTACGATCGACCAAAGACCAATTATCAAAAAGTGGGCCCCACTGCTTACTGGTGAACAGTAACAAAACCCGGGCCAAAACTATATTAACCAAAAACCCCAAAATCAACACAGAGCATACTGACAAAATTTGGTGCAGTGATCCCCTAGAACGGCCGCGGATGAGCGGCCAAACCATGGGTTTGGCCGCTAATCCGCGGCGCTCTGGTGAGATCATTTGCCCAAATTTTGTCCGTACCCTTAAAAAACCCTGCACGGATTTTTAAGACATCCAGAAATCAATTTTGAAGCCATTTAAAATTTACAGAACTGTCAAGCTTGGATTTTGCAGTTTTTCGATTTCCGGTCGGATCGATGTTTTAAACGCGTTAGCACAAGTTAGTATAGCAAAATGGTGAGGCTCTGATACCACTGTAAGTCTACGTTAGCGCCCCGGCCGTCTACAGACGCCAAATGCGGAACAAAAACTTTTAAACTGGCGCTATCGTATACTTTAACCCGGATCTGCCATTATTGCTAAACTAACAAACTGTAAAGAGTGTAGGAATGTTATACCGAACGATCCGAGTCCTTCGTTCTTCAACCATCATTCCACGCTCCGTTGCGGCTGCTCCGATCTCGTCGATCTCCGATGTCCTCGTCGAAGTGGCACCACATGATCGGTTCTTTAAACGGGCTCCCGCCTCTGACTCGAGGCAACTCGATCGTCAAGTTTGCTAAAAGAGACGACCAAGATTGATGTAGAGAATGAGTAGATGACTTTGTCTCACTTCGTCCAAATCCGTGGACGATCGGTTAATGAAGTTGCCGAAGGAATCGGGTGATGGAATGAAATGGACTGTGAAATTCCATACACTGATAAAACCTATCATAATCTTTTCTCTCTAAATGAAACATCAAGTGAGAGTGTGAATGAGGAGAGAGAGAGGGCAAGCCATATATAGCAAGAGGGAGGTGACCGTAGGAGAAGGGGGTAACCTTAAGCTAAAAGCTTCTCACTTCTAAATATCTTAAGCAATCCAAAAGGAATTAATCACAAAGCATGTGTCATTAGGCTAGTCATCATCTAATAAATGCAACCAATTAGAACACAACACCAATTAGCCTAGTCACCTCATCTAGAATCTTCTAGAAGAATCCACACTCATCTCAAGAAAAGATAAACCCATCTTTAACCAAATGTTAAAAGACGGCTGATAGAAAACTGGAAACTGGCAACTTCCAAAAGTGATCCTGAAACGAATTTCAGGACAACCCCGAAACTGTATAAATATACCCGCATTTGTATTACGACCGAATACAAATGCAACTGAGACAAAGATATTAAACCTACTCAATATAATACTCGGATCCGGCTTAAACCAAAGCCGACCAGTATCATCTGTCCGAAAATCGACACGTGCGTAAACGCACGTGCATTTTCCGAATCCTGCCATAAAACCATACGGCCTCTACAACGTTTCGCCCGAACTTGGGAAACTGTCTGTGGGGGACTCTAATGACTCGTCAGCACCCTGGCAGTGGGTTTAACCACAAACCGTCAGCGGCACTAGCAATGCGTAACGGCTGCCCATGGACTGACCTCAAGGGATGCCGATGAGCGCACTCATCCGGAAAACCCTACTGAGCCTAACAGTGACAATGTATATACAGTTCGGTCCGTTCGTCTATGAGTATCGCATATCCGCCTAGGGGGCTAGTAACATCAGACCCCCAATAGCAGTATAAGTCGTGTCGGAGTGTAGCCCAGAACGCCCTGAGATACTACTGGAATACCTACACAGTAAATCTCCTGCCTCGGCCGAGGGCTTTGCGTAATGGCTCTCCTAGACACAGCACGATCTCGCCCCCAATACCGGGAGAGACGAATCCCCTGCCGATCTGCTCACGTGCCTCCATATGGCTCGGGACTGTACCCAAAAGCTACCTGTTTGCACGACTCCTTTGAGCCGTGGTAGGGTAGAAATCAAAGCACAGTGGGAACTCACACGAGACAAATGACGACCTCAGGTCGATGAACTAACCTGTACACATGTCACCAGGGAACTGCTATCTGACGATAGGTATAGTACTAACTAGCAGATTCCCGGCGAGTCCTGTCCGGTGTACTCATAACCCAATGAGCACCTGTATACATCTTAGGTGATCCAACTGACACCAGTGGCTTGTGAGACCGGCCACCGCCCCTCGTCGGGGTCTCGACTGTACACACTAGTCTACTCCGGAGTATCGATGCCCTGTCTCGAAACTCCCACGACTAGGGACCACAATTAAGGATATGCATATAAACTACCCAACTCTCACGTATATGATCGCCATCATACAGTTGGTAGTAAAGCAAGATCCTAAGGGCTCTATCAAAGTGTAACATGCAATCAGTCACCTGAACATGTACACGACTGATAAAGGCAAACCAGATAGCATACTATCATCTCGAGTAAGACTGTGCTACCGGGATAGGTCCTCCGCAATCATTGCAATCACGTACCTGCGATCCAATAATTGACTATGAGGGCACTATCTCCAACACGCTTGAACCGGGAAAACACTTTGTGTGGGACTCTAAAGACTCGAAAATACGCTGGAAGTGGGTTTAACCACAAGCATGTCAACGGCACTAGCTGTATGTAACGGCTACCCAGGTACTTGCCGAAAGGGGGGTCGACAATCAAGTACGTCCTTACCCAGCTGAGCCTGAATGTAACAATCTCCGTACAGTTTGGTCTCTTCGTCAAAGAGTATCACATATCGGGTCTAGGGGGTGGATAACGTCAGATCCCCACTAACACGATAAGTCGTGTCTAAGTCAAGCTCATCATCAAAAGAGATACTATTGATCAACTATCAGTAAATCTCATCCATTATGGCTATGGATTTCTAGTGATAGCCAACTGAACACAGCGCGAAATCGACTCCTAATACCAGAGAGACGAATCCCTGACAATCGACCACTGCCTCCATGAGGCTCGGGACTGTACCCAACTAAAACCTGTTTGCATGACTCCTTTGAGCCATGGTAGGGTAGTAATCAAAGTACAGTGGGAACTCACACGAGACAAATGACAATCTCAGGTCAAAGGACTAACCTGTATTCATGCCACCTGAGAACATCCATTTGATGATAGATATAATACCATCTAGAAGTTCTCAGCAAGTCCGTCCGGTGTACCCACCTCCCGTGAGTACCTGTATACTATCTTAGGTGACACAACACAAATGGCTTGTTAGACCAGCCACCACCCCTTGTCGGGGTTTAGAAACATATACACTAGTCTACTCCAGAATATCGATGTCCAGTCTTGATACTCCCACGACTAGGGACATTTAAGGATGTGCTTATGGACAACCCAGCTTCCACATATATGATCGCCATCATAATGCTGGTTGTCAAGCAACAATCCTACGGGCTTCATCAATGATGAAGACAAACCAGATAGCATATTATTCTCTCGAGTAAGATTGTTATACTTGTATATGTTCTCGTTCAATTATCATAATTGCCTACTTGCAATCACAATAATTGCCATGAGGGCAGTATATCCAACAATATTCTAAAGAATTCAAACGTAGTCATGTACTACATGTATCACAATATGTGCTCATGACACACACCTGTTGAATTTTCATTCTCGGTGACTGAGACACATCACCACATCTATATGTCAGTGTCATGTATGATAGTCTATTATAAAACTAACTATCCTATAATAGTTAAAGACTAAGTACTCATTTAAGAAATCACTAGATTAAACCATGTCTCCATGCAAGTAAGACATCATAGTGGATGATTTAACAATATGATTTGCAGGGATATTATAACAATTATAAATAAATATGACCAAGTTAACCAATTATTATTAGGGCAACAATAAAATCATATTTATATTTAATAAATATTACTAGAATTGTATTGATTGTGTAAGGGCACATACAACTACTCTAACAATCTCCTACTTGCCCTCACATCCAATCATATACGATAATAACTTTTATTTTATTTCCATCCTGTCAAAAACCATTTAAGATAATGTATATGCAAATCATTTGCTTATGTTTTTTTTGTGTAGATTTCTTTTATATCACTATATAAAAATATCCCAAAATAGACTTTTGTTTATCACAGAAAACTGCATTTCAATACCACTCATTCATTATCTGTTTTGTTATATATCGGTATTATTAACCAGTGTCTGCTCAGTAAATATAGATTACAGGTATACGTGACACAATATTGGAAACACACTCAAAATCACGGATATAACGTTTTTGAGCCAACACTGCAACCGGAACTGCAAACTGATTGATATCCAAAGAGTTTTTGCAAATAAACTAGTGTACACACATTTTGGTCCAACACATACACGTGTGCATATGCTCTTTGGCACATGGACCATGGTGGGGCTGCCCATGGCACAAGTGGGCACATAAGAAGTGATGTGTGATAAATACTAAAAGTTTTGATGTGATTTAAAAGGTATCAAGTTTTCCTCCAATCTGCTGAGTACAAACCAGGTTTCTACAAAGAAATTAAGCAATACTAGTGGAATTGTAGAGAGAAAACAAGACTACCACACCAATACGAGCCAAGTTGCTCGGATTTCGACAGGTGACTTCCTCTCAAACCCTGGCCCCACCGGTTTTCTTAAGCCCAATTGCCCCCAATTTTCTTCTGTCTTTCCCTTGCTGCCACATCATCTTATTTCTATTACTTGTTTAATCTTATTTTGGGCCTATAAATACAGATCGGTGAGCAAGAGATGGGGGTCCCATATTCTCATATTCTTTATACTTAGATACATTTTTTACTCTTTGTTTTCTTTTTCTTGTACATAGCTTGTTCACCTTGATCTCTTTGCCTTCTCTTGATCTTGCAACCTCTTCATTGAGCTTGCAAATTTAAGTTTTAGTTATTGAACTCAATGTTTGTATCATCACTTGGACTTAATAAAGCTTTCACTTTTTGGTTCTTAGTATTCTCTCTCTTTTACTTAAGGTTTGTATCATCACTTAGACTTAATAAATCTTTCACTTTTTGGTTCTTAGTATTCTCTCTCTTTTACTTACTTGAATTTCAATTCTTGCCATTTACTTACTTGCATTTTATTCTTGCCATTTACTTACTTGCATTTTATTTCTTGCCGTTTGCTTTCTTGCAATGTTGTTTTATTCTTTTCTTTTATCTTTTCATTTGCTTCTTCTTTTTGTTGTTTTTATGGTTTATGAATGATGGTGTTGTTAGGAAAAAGAATGGTATTGTAAGTTAAGGTTTTCTTTTCTTATTTTCTTTGCCCGATATTTTCCAATTGAACTCCGCCCAAACCTTGCGCAAGCGCTCCGTTAGGCATCCTACCCTACCAAGGTATCAGTGATCCTTAATTATGACCGGTTGCATTTGGTTTGGCCGGAGGTGAAAGTCAAGAGACAAGAACGGGCGGACATGGGTCAATAAGCCGGATTTCACTAATACCGTGCTTAAGCACCTTAATCCACGTTGTTGCCGATTGCTCTAGCTTCAATGGTTATGTTCGGCATAAAGGATTGAGTATGGACTTCACTAATTTACACTAACCTATCTAATCCTAACAACTTATTCTTCATATACACTTAGGTTAGAATCAAACCATTCTGACCCGCACATTAACTCATCGTAACAAGAACTTAAAACGCACCGTCTCCCTGCGGACGACCCGTACTCATCGCGGCTAGCTACACGCGACGCCGTCCTGATCGCGGTTAACTTTAGAACTTAAAAACACGGAGAGCGGAAACGCGCGTCGATCAAATGGCGCCGTTGCCGGGGAGTCGGTAACGTTTTTATTCTTGTTATTTCGGATTAATCACTGTATATCTTGTTTATACATCTAACACCACTCTTAAAAACAAACTAAAAATCGAAAAAAATTCAAAAACCAACAAAATTTGACAATCTAACATTTTTTTTCTCTGGATTTTTGACCTGCAAGCACTCTGGAACTAAACAGAAAAGTTAAACAATAACATTGAGACACTAATAGAACACTTAGACATCAAAAAAAGTTTGGAGCCCAAACTCAAAACTTAGCCCGGCGACATCCTTAAAAATTCCGGCGCCGCCGGCCTCTTCTCCTCATTTTGCTCCCAAAATTTCTTCTGTGCTCCAGTGTTCTAATTTTGTCTCAATTTTATTGTTTGATTTTTATAATTATTAGTGTGCAGGTGTTTGGGCATTCATATCTCTTTTTCGCGCTAATAATCCGTTTTTCCGACATTTTCAGATTTTGACGGATTTGCGAACTGCGATCGTGTGGAACAAAGTGTACATTCAAAGCTAAGATGATTGCGGAGTATAGTGCCAAAGATCCGGGTAGTTTGACCCGCGCAAGCGAACTTTTCAAGCCAACCGGATTCACTTCAACGGGGGTTTCTTAACCTAAAAACTTATCAGTACGTATTTCCTAACACCTTCTTCTCAAATCCGATGCATCCAATATACTATCTTTGCAGAATTCTTTGCAATTTCGCTGTCAAACGCTCAAATTGACTAACCCGTATTTGTTGTAGTGCCGTGCTTAACATAAAAAACGGCTGTTTGATTCTTTGAATAACTTTATCATTGATTTGCGCGTTACATCCATTAATACGGACTTAAGGGCAAGCGAACCCCACAAAATACGGTAAAAGATTTTATCACCTTTTCCATGGCCTAAAAATCATGAAATTGAGCATAACGTTTACCCAGACAAAGTTTGAAAGAAACTAGACTTTAAGCCTTTAAGGACTTCGCGCTCACTAGGAGAAGTTGACTGTGTTTAGAACATCGCTTAATAGTATATCGTTCACGGGGTGTCTAGGAAAGTGTTCACGGCGAAACCGCCAAAAGAAAAAGGGTTATCTAATTAAGGACCTTTGCGAAAGCGTTGGAAAACCTCCCCTTATCTCTGCACTTACCTGGCCTCGTGATCAGTACATCTTAAGCCCGTTTCTCGACACAGTTCTATTTCAACAATCAAGTTCTTGAGCAGGTCTAGTTGACCTAGGTGAACCCTACACCAATTAGGTGTGTGGTATTGTGTCATGATTATTTTTGTTTTTCTTCTTTTGTGTGTGTATTTCATACTTTTGTTGATAACTAACATAAAATACATTAAAAAAACACATTCTTTTTCCTCTCCTTTTCTTCTTTTCTCTTCATATCATGGGTACCCCACATAAACCAACTCTTGCCGAACTTTGGTACGTTCAATCAGACATTACTTCCTACGGTTCTTGCTTTGGTCGAACTTCGAATGATCCATCCATGTCCAAACTTTCTTTGAAAGACCGGATAGACGCATCTAGGACAAACAATTGGACTCCGCAGTCCACTTTGTATCAACCGTTTCAACCTCCCCCACCTTCTTACGTTGATATCCCTTTTGTGGGTCATGTTCCGACTCCAAGACCCATGTCCATTGCTGACCGAATTTAACAATCTCGTAGCCGATCATTCACTCCTTTCACCACTTCCAATTCTTTTGATCAACAATTCCAATCACCTTCTTATCCAAATGTTGATCCTACTCCTGTCCAACCATTCGATTCCTATCAATCCTACCCAACTTTTGCACCTTCCCTAGACATTGCTTCTACACAGCCATTTGGGAGTTTCCAGTATCCAAACGAGTTTGAATCTTTTACTGCAACCCCTTCACAACCCTTGTCTAGTCTAGAACAGTCATTGGAAGAATTTCGGGTAGCGTTATGCCAACAGATGATGGATTTAAATGCGTCCATGGCCACCCCCATACAACCTAACGAACCGGCAGCTAGTTTCAAACTAGCTCCAAATTTTCCAATGTATGAAGAGGCGATAGGACAGATTGAGAATTTGAGTAGTGAGAGTGAGCAGTACACCCTTCTAAATCAAACCAACCCATTGCAAATTGAATTCCACAACTCCAGTTTTGAAGGTCTATCGAGTGTTCGAAATGATTCACCAATTGAAGATAGAATGTTTAATGAGTTGTGCGACTTTGTAGTGTTTGATTTACCCGATTGTGAAGGGTCCATTTTAAGTGAAACCGCACCCAATCCCTTTGACCTCTACACCTCCATCCTAGAACCTGAATTGATTGAAATCCATGCTTTTGATGAGGTGTCTGAGAAATTATATTTTCACTTGATTGAGGATATCGACGCTGGGAATATTTTTGATGATGAACCCACAGCTTTGGATGAGTTTTTCTCGCCAATTCATCATGTCCTTTCACTTCCGTGTGGACATCATCCTGAGTCATTAACTGTTTTTCCCGAACTTCATATGCGTCTAGATATTGATGATGATAAATTCATGGATGCGTTAATTTTTGAGGAGAATATTGAGAAATTTTTTGAGGATGAACCAGTTTTACTTGATGAGTCGGATTTTCCAATTCAACCCATCCCTTTCATTGACTGTGTACACCCTCCTGAATCTTTAACCGAAACCATTCCTTGATCACTCCCCTCCATCCTTTCCATCGTTCTGACCTTGCAAGACACAGTATCACTTTCATTTCCTATGTCTGGTTCACCATGTTCGGTTTACCCATATTTCCTCACGAATGTTTAGAGGTTTGACTCCATTTCTCAACGGGTTAATAGATTAGCACAATTGCTTTTTACACATCGGTCATTACAAATTGTACTAATTTATTCACTCCATTTCCACCATCAAGTTCGTATTCCACTTCTTTCTCCCTTCCGCCGTTCTTCTCCTCCATCGAGACCGTATCCCGCTTCCATCCACATATGTTCTCGTGTATTCTCCATTTCTTTTCTCTCCGTATTCTTCCACCAACCGTGGTCATATCACGATAAAATTTTTGAATGGTTGGTGCTAACTTTTGGCATGTGTAAGGCCTTGTATAGATTAATACTATTCTCTCCCCCCTAACTCTGAACATTAACGCTTAAACAGTGGCAACACTGTTTCACTTAAGTTTGGGAGATATCTTTTTGTGTATATATATTTTTTGGTTTGCCTTTTGTTTTGTATAAAAAAAAATTTTTAGGAAGCGCCGACAATTTTGACCCTCTTGGTGTAGCCTGATAGTGAGGGCACTGTCAAGTTTAAGTTTGGGGGTGTGCTCGGTAAGCTTTCTACTTTCGCATTCATATGTATATTTTGCATTTGCATACTTATTTAAAAACTCATAAAAATCAAAAAAAAATTACAAAAATATAAAAACTTTGTCGTCAAGTTAGCTAATGGAGTAACTTAGATTTTATTCCGAAAGTTTAGTTGATACATTAGAAATAACTAAATCCTAGGCTTAGGAATTGAAAACACTAAAAATAACCCTCATTCTGTTTAACCTTGGTAATTATTTATCCTTGAAGTTTTTTTAGAAGTAGGTAATTTTGAGTTCAGTTCTTGAGTTAAGTCAAAATGAAGGGAAAGTATTGAAACTTTACTGAAGGATAAGTCTGAAAAATAGTTTCTATTCTTGAGTCCAAATTTAGAAAGTATATACCTTACAAACTGCACATAAACGCACTTTGAAACTTGAGGTAGTAGAGGATACCTAGAAATACTCTTTCCTGAAAACCTAGTATGAAAAAAAGGTATTTATAGCTAACCACCAAAAGAGTATCATTGAAAAACATATCCGGTCTTGAAAAAGAAAAAGAAAAAAAAAGTCAAGACCTGGAAACTTCTATTTACGCTTTAAGCTCACACATTCAGTAATCGGCTGTTAGTGCCTCAAGAAGCATTAATAGTCGCATGAAAGGTGTGTGAGCAAAACCGTCCATCATTAACGAAAAGAAGTAGTATTAGGTATTAAGGAAAGGATACTATAGCTTAAATTGAATTCTTAAGTGTAAGGGTGAAATTTTACACACATGTAGGGGTATACAATCGATGTTTGGAGAAAAAATAGGAATAAAGAATAAGACTTGTGTTTTCTATAAAGAGGATAAAAATCCCTGATTGGAGACCGCAATTTAGAAGGAAAACTCAAGAGAAACCGAGATCTTTTTAAACAGTAAATACGTATAGGATCTGAGGTTAAATAAATAGGTGGCGTGAAACATAAGGGTTGGATATTTCTAATTTAGGATGATAAAATTTCTAACCTAGATACTAAACTGTAGGAGTGGAATTGACGTTAACTTGTAAAACTAGCTTGACGGGATTTTGTGGGTAGTATTGTTCAGTTGATAAAACTGCACATTTGTTATTACATTTTTCCTACTAATTCCATATTAAAAAAGGTCTTTATTATAATATATCATACATATGAGGGCTTATCTGTAAAATTACTATTTTCCATGTATTGATATATTATAATTAGCATTTGGTAGGAAAATGTATGCAAATAATATCATTGACCAAATCTTAACTCTACTAAATATTATTTGAGTTGTTGTGCAGAATTTGCAGGTCTAAAATCAAGGAACTCAAGTTGTTAAAGCAAACCTGCCTAATTAAGAAATCAAAATTAAGAAATCAAGTCTAGCAGCAACTACGAGAAGATTTCCAAAGTCCAAAGCTTCCAGAGATTGCCACATGTCACAAGGATCTACCCAAAGAAAAATGATGAAGAGATCTTGACCATTGGCCGCGGATCCGCGGCCATCCCCCCTTTGGGCCGTGGATCCGCGGCAAGATTGAGGAGTTAGAGTGTGCAATTTTCTAGGGTGAATCTATACAGTTATATACAGTTATCTTCCTAATTTGGAAGCAAGAGTTCTAGCTTTGGGAGTATAAACAAGGACCGGGAGCCTCTTGGAAAAATCATCAAGCCGAAGAGATCACGAAGTCCAAGACGGTTCACGCATCCAGGCTGATCATCAACTGTTCATCTACCTCCTTCGGAAGAGTTCGAGAAGCAAACCAAGTTTTTGTAATCATTTTCTAAGGAATAAAGTGTAGATTGTTCAAGTTGATTATTAAAATTAGTTGTTTTATTTAATTCTTTTGCATTTTACATTATGTTTTCCCTCTCTGTCTTTTCATCTTCTTTTCCCAACATGCGCGAGTAATTCTCCGCTTGTTAGGGTTCGTAGGATTAGGGTAGGCTAATGGATGATGAACATCCCTAAACCCTTTTTAAGTCCTATAAAGTTTATAAACTTTATCAAGAGAATCATTAACATCCTAATCGGGCGCGCTAACAATTCTTTGTTAGTTCCGACCGCGATTAGAGATTAGATTAATGATTGTTTTGGTAAAGGCTAGATATGAACGGAGTTCCGTGTCGAGATAAGGGTTAAGAGTGGGATTCCTTTTCCCTCCAGAAACCCTAATCTACACGCATCACCGTCGTTCTAGTTTTAAATCTATTAAAGGATAAAAGGGTGACTTTTAATTAATCTTCCATAACTACTAAATCCTAACGAACCCTACAAGCCCTCTTATTATATTAACTACATCCCTAAAATAATCTAGATCTATTTATTTTGCATTAGTGCTTAACGTAGATCTAGAAACCTTTCCACAAAATTCTTTATTCCTCCTCTCTTTTTCAACACATCTAAAGTAAGATTAAAATATTCAACGTTTCCCTGAGGACGGCCCGTACTCGCCTCGGTCTAGCTACGCGCGACACCGTTCTGATTGCGGTTAAACTACAAAAACACAATTTTTCACATCAATCAAATGGCGCCGTTGCCTGGGATACGTGCGTAAATTTTTTATTCTTACTATTTGTGTTGAATTCTTAGACGATTCATACCATTATTTACATGAAACTGCAAATTGAATATTTAACAATTTGTGCGTGAATTTTGCAAGGAGATCTGGAGTCACAGAATTGAGGAAAACAGAAGACAGAGACATTCATCGAGATCCGGAGGAGTACAGGAGGCCAAAGAAAAAATTTCATCACCTGATCCCTCCACCCCGCGGCGGAACCGCGGCAAGAAAGGACTTTAGGCGGCGGAAACGCGGCTTAACTAAGGGATCTAGGGTTTAAACTTCTCTGGTATCTTTCTTAACTCCTTTTAAACTTCTCTGGTATCTTTCTTAACTCCTTCTCTCTCCTCTCAAATCCAATAAAATCTATTTTCTGCAGGATTCTTTGCAAAATAGCGCCGCTCAAAAATATTTTTGCAAAAGTTTTGTGATTGGTTTTGTTTTGCAAATTTTAATACGGACTTTAAGGGGAAAAGACCAAATCAAGATTAGGTGGGGATTTCATCACCCTTCCTAAGCCCCACAAATCACAAACCGAGCATCCGCATCAACCCTACATTAATTTAAAAAATATTTAGACCAGACTCTAAGGACTGTCGCGCTCATTAAGGACAGAGGAAGGTCGTGGGTAATCTATCGCTTATCCGCATTACTTTTGTGGTGCCTAGGCAAGTGTGTCTAAGGCAAGTGGTTTACTTAATTAGGCCCGCTATTTTCGGTGATTCGTATAGCGGATACCTCCCACTTACCTGGCACTTACCTGGCCACAAGAGTAGTAAAGAGGTGGTAGAGGACTGATCCTGCGACTTGTCCTTTGGAAGTCTAGGAGCGGTCTAGAGACTGGACTTAGGTGACCTTAGTTCTAGGGTTGCTTGTGCATTTTAGAGTGATTTGTCTTGAGTCCCACTTTTTTCAAAACAGACCAATTTTAAATCACACACACGCTGCCACTTGCTCTAAACCCGCTTAGTGCATGCTCGGCTGGACACGGGATTCTAGTGCCCGTCTTGTCCGTGTTCCTGCTATCGACGCCGAAGTCGTTACTTCTTCATCTTATTTTCCCCCACCACACACCACCACCGAGATAGACGGTACTCCATTAGATTATAACACCACGCTGCCACCGCCCGTAGGTACGCAGAATCCACCGTGCATCTCTCTCCAAGAGAGATGCTATCCTATCCATGGTCCTCTTCCCACTTGTCTATCTCTTCCACCAGCTAACGGGGATAATTTCGAAATTAAACCCCACTACATCAATCTGCTGCCCAAATTTCACGGGCTTGAGTCGGAAGACGCGTACGTTTTCATTACCAAATTCGAAAACGTATGCGCAATGATGGGTACTTCACAGTTGACTGTCGATGCTATGCGCTTGCATCTTCTCCCATTCACACTATGCGACTTGGCAGAAAAATGGCTTTATAATACTGCCGCACACTCTATCACTAATTGGGATGAATTCGTAATAGCATTTCTTAAGAAGTTTTACTCAAACCATAAGACCGTCCGTGTTAGGAGCGAGATCAACCAGTTCACCCAGCTTCCCAATGAACCATTTTGGAAGTGCTTTGAACGTTTCAAGGATCTGCTTGTCCAATGTCCTCATCATGGAATACAAAGATGGGATTTATGTCGAATAATATATGAGGGCATTAATCCAGCGACAAAGCAGATGCTTGAAACAATGTGTCAATGCAATTTCAAGTCTAAAGACGACGGTGAAGCTTGGAAATATCTGGAAGACCTTGCTGAACACACTTTGCAGTGGGAAAGCGTAAGACCACCTTCAACTAGGGGAGGTATTCACCAGCTCGATGTTTCCATCGCAGTAAAAGCCGAAATGGCAGCGATGCAGAAGAAACTCGATGCTATTGAGAACAAACTTTCATCAGTCTCCCTAAATCAGGTCACGCTTCCCAAGACCGTCTGTGGTTGCTGTTCAGATCCTTCACACTTAACGGAAGAATGTCCTATGAATGCATCGGTTCAAACTAATGCTGCTTTTCAGCAGCAACCTAGAAACGGTCCTTATTCTTCCACGTACAATCAAGGATGGAGGAATCATCCTAACTTTGCTTGGAACCAAAACTAACAAAGCAATTATCAAAGACCTCCTCCACAGCAACCACAACCACAAAATCATCTCCCCTTTCAGTCACAAAATTTCCAAAATCCGGCCAACACTTCTACACCACAAGCGGCCGGTACTGACAACTCTTCACTCGCACAAACTTTGGATATGTTCATGAAACATTCCATGCAATTGTCGGCTGAGATGAAGTCTTCTATTGATACCATACAGAAAGACTCCGCCTCCCACGGCGAGAGTATTAAATCAATAGAAAACTAACTCGCACAGTTAAACGCCGCAATGAGTGCGAGAGAGAAAGGGAAACTCCCATCTCAACCCATACCTAATCCTGGCCACTCACAAAGTTATAATGTGAGTGTTGTTACCACGTTGAGATCGGGAAAAGTGCTGAATAACCGAGTGGGTGAGCAATGTGATGATAGTGACACCAATGATACCCCAGCTTCTTCTTCTTCCCCTAATTCGTCTAGTCTCCCACCTTCACCCGAGCCTATTCTCCGTTTTCCCCAAGGCTCGAACCCTTCGCCCATTTCCTCAAATCTACCTAAAACGATCCCCACTCCAATTCTGGGATCCACTCCATCCCCACAATCCTCTCCAATGTTGGACCAAACCCTTATTGATAAAGCACCTTATCCAAACAGGTTAAGGGGCAACAGACCAAGTCCACAAATGGAGAAGATTGTGGAAATTTTTAAGCAAGTTAACATAAACATTCCTCTCCTAAATGCTATTCAACAAGTTCCGTCATATGCAAAAATCTTAAAGGACTTGTACACTAGGAAGAGAAAAGTTCAAGTACCTAAAAAAGTTTTCTTTGCGAGTAATGTGAGCACTGCTTTTACACAACAACTACCCAAGAAACGAAAGGACCCCGGAAGTCCTACAATTTCTATTTCCATTGGGGGTAAAAATATCAATCGTGCTCTACTCGATCTAGGTGCTAGTGTTAACTTACTTCCGTATTCTGTTTATGAGCAATTAAGGATCGGAGATTTAAAACCTGCACATTGCACTCTTCAGATGGCCGATC
Source organism: Agapanthus africanus (assembly GCA_030015575.1). NCBI lineage: Eukaryota > Viridiplantae > Streptophyta > Magnoliopsida > Asparagales > Amaryllidaceae > Agapanthus > Agapanthus africanus. The sequence goes on from CM057339.1 coordinate 400,745,566, forward strand.
GATCTATCACCCAACCAAGGGGTGAGCTAGCGGATGTGTTAATCAAAGTCGGGGAATTCATATTCCCTGTGGACTTTATCGTTATAGATACACAATCTGTAGCAAACCCATGCAATCAAATCCCGGTGATACTCGGTCGACCCTTTTTGGCCACTTCCAACGCAGTAATCAATTGTAGAAACGGCTCTATGACCCTATCCTTTGGAAAGAAGTCAATTGAGCTTAACATTTACAAGTTAGGAAGTGAACCCTCCGAACCCTATGCTCATGTGTGTTCTGTCGAATTAATGGATGTCGACAGCAACGAATTTGATCAACTTCATGATACCGACTCTTTTCATATGTTGTTGTTTGACCCAACCATGTACTCTTCCACCGAGTTGTCCGGGTCAACATCTAACGCTGCTGAGGAACTTTTTATAGAGTCTGACGATCACCCTGTTTTTCCTGATGACATTATTCTTCGGGGTATCGATGAAAGCTTTGAGGAAATTTTCGCTGATGAACTCGCATTTTTAAAACATACGGGTGTTGAGATGAATCAACTCCAAGATAAAGAAATTGAACCTCCACCCCTTCTTCTGGACAATCATGATAATGCGAGTAATCAATCATTACTATCACTGTGTCATCTCTCCAAATTGAGACACGATCCTTTTCCATTTCACCTCTTATCACCTCCCCACTTCTTCACGTCGAAAGGTGACATGTTCTTCCACCAACCTTGGTTCTTCATCGATAAAATTTTTGAATGGTTGGTGTTGACCTTCGGTCTTTGCAAAACTTGGCATTGACCAATAAGCTTGACCCCCTCGTGTGATTTTAAAAGATTAAAATTGTTTAACTCAAATTTGAGGGGGTGGTATATTTTGGGCTCTTGAAAGAAAATAATTTTTACAAAATTATGAGCCAAAAATAAGTTTGGGGGAGGATTTTCACTCTCATATATTCTTGCCTCCATTAATAATGTCACGACCCGAAAGAGCACGTGACTGGCCCTTGAACCATATGAAGTCTATAGGACCCCATCTGATCCAAGTAAGCCAAAAGCCCAGCAATCTAAAACAATTTAAAGAGTAAATAAGGAAAACTGGTTTTGAAAAGTAAAGAAATCATGTTTCGAAAATCAAAGTTTTTAAATAACTAAGCCGAATGTGTATTTTTAAAATGTGTAACCTTTCCTGAAAATTTCGGCAGAGTTTCCTTTGTAAAAACTGGCCCCGAACGGGGTACAACAAGAATAATATAAGAAATGATAAAAGGCATCCCCAAGCGGGAGCTAGCTCTTCGTCAATCGACGGTCACAACCACGCAAGCAATAATAATATACAACGCCAAAGGGCGAGGATCAAAACCCAAAAAGAAACTCAAAACAGCCAGAAAACCGTAATACTACAAGCGCGACTCTAAGGTCGAAACAATATACAAGTTTTGGTTGATGGAATGACTAGATACAACGAATATACAAGAACAATGGCGGTTCTGATACAGAAGAACCCACCTACCAACGCAAGTCACCCATATGGAAGCAGTGTGCCAGAAATGCCGCTATGGAATCTGTACGGCAAAACCTGCATGGACTGTGGCACAACGGGGGTGAGTTGCCAACTCGTGAATAGAAAATATCTACAAGCAGAGATCGAATGCATGACCCGTCCTAGGTCAATACGATCAGATATATATATAACCTCAATATGAATAAGTCTGAAACATGCTAAACTGGCAATGTAATCTCTATACATGAGTGTAATGCTAAGTGCTCATGCCAGTGCCTCAGGTAATAGCATATCATAAATGTGAGGTACAATCAAAGTAATCAAATCTGCATGTACGTGGATCCCGTCCACTCGTCACCCAATGACAATAACCATCATGCATGTAAATATCATCAGCATATGTATGGAAATATGAGGATGTAAACCACCTGTGTCCCTCGCGACACGCCAAAATCATGGAACCGGAGTGCCCAGCATCGGCACTCGAAAACATCATGAAAAATGTGCCCAGCATCGGCACGTAAATCCTCATATAGCAGCTCCGTCAGTCCGGATCAGCCCACGGGGTCCGTCTGCAGTGTCGGCCCTCGGCCCCGGCAGTACAAATCATCCCGCATCCATCTCTCGACTCTGGTCAGTATCCTCCGGACAACTGCCAGGTCCAACCAATCACCGGTAGGTAGTGGTCCCTCCGCCGGGCTCACCGTCTACTGCACAGCGAAACCGTTCTCGCCCCGGGGTACCATACCGGGTCCACCATATACCCACAATCGGCCTCATCCGCCTCCTCGAATCGGGTTTCACATGTCGCTCTCAGCACCGAGAAAACACATGGTGGACGCACTGAAATATCATATCAAGGGTAACCGGGTTTTTAACACAATTATATATTCTCTTTTTTAATACCCACGGTTCCCAAATCCAGAAATATCATGGAAAACAACATATCTCAATACGTATAATCAAAACATGATGTATGCGACATGTAAAGAAAGGTAAGCATATCAGGAGTCATGCAACATGGAATAGTAATGTGCACATGTCGAGGGAAACCGCTCTTTGAGAATGAATCAGTTTTAAAGAATATCTTGCGGTCCTCAAATCTCTAATCAAGTCAGAATCATATATGTTTGTGTACAGGTATAAGTGTACAATATGCCATGCAAGAATCATATCACGAATGCAACGGTACTACAGTGTAGTGGCATGGCAATTATCGATGATGAAGTGTGTGAGCCGGCAACAGTGTACGTGGAACATACGCATCATCGATAATGGTGCTGGTGTCCTAGCAGCATGACTGAAATATATCAACAATACAAGCGATTCAATGCAAACAGCATGAATGTGCGGAATCGAGTAGTCAACGCAACAGTAGAGAACCTGCCTCAATAAATATATCATGCAACCTTGCCTTTTGAAATAGGACGAATCAGGGCTTTTGGTAAAATAAGGGCTACGGTGTTTTAAGAAAAGATGCGCCTTTTGAAAATATCCGTATGAACCCTTTTTCCTATCTTTAAAATATCCCTGATTCGCTAGTTTTGAAATAGGTATGACTCGGGTCTAGTCTAACGCCTACTATGCGAACTACGAACCCACAGTCAAGTCAATAGAGAGGGGTATGGATACCACCTAAATCTGAGTCGATATCACACTATCTCATCACATGACAGGTGTCACTACCATCATATCACATCTCCAATACGAACTCTGTCATGTCGCCAAATCTCACGGCCTCAATCGAATCTCATCGACTCATCTCAATCTCACGTATCATCCTCAAAACTCGTATATGAACACATAGTCCCATACCCATGTGTAGATATACCCACCACCATATGCGCACAGATATATGAAAGAATGTATGCAAGTATGTGTGTATGTGTGAGTGTGGGTGCAACCACTACTCTAGGGTTTCGCACTACTCAACCAATACATCCTTATCACCAATAATCCATTATTACCATCAATAACCCTAAACAACACATAATAAATATATGTGTGTATACGTATTCGTATACATCACCACGGACTGCGGGGGTGCTATACGCCATCCACCCGACTTCTCCCCGTAGATATAATCTACTCACCTTGCTTCTCATGTGTCGGTGCCGATGTCGCCATCTTCATCTTCTTTGCCTCAACATCTCGTAGGGTACCTACAAGAATATCACAACACTAAAGCACATGAAAATCACATCGGAAACCAAAATAGCACACGCTACCCGCATAGGTAAAAACCTATCGACTCGCATGTAAACACGATCAATATCCACTTGTCGTTGACGTCCAAACGCCACCCGGCAGGAATGAATCACCAAATACCAAAATCCATGCTAAATCAAGTCGTAAACCATGCACCAACATAGGAAAATCAACCCAGATTTCACCCTAGATGGAATCAGTCAAAACTAGAAGTACCCAGGGTCAAGACTAGAGGAAATAGGGCCATGCACCAAATTCGAGACAGATCCCTCCTGCTCTGGCCGCAATTTGCGGCCAGAAGGAATTAATTGGCGGCCTCACTGTGGAGTTGGGGGCTAGGGTTTGGTGTAGTGGTTCTATAGTGCCTGCACATCTCACTGTCAACTCAGTTTTATTTTTGGGGTCTCGGGGTGATAGCAGATTCCACAAAACACTTCCAGATTTACAGTTTTCCCCGATATCGATTCCGTAATTCCGTATTCTGGTTTCAAGTTCAGGTTTGGGTTCAAATTAGCATCACACAAGGGGTTCTAAGGTCACCACGATTCTCAATTCCATCTTTAATTTCAGTTTTACCATAAACCCTAACTTGAATTCTCTAAAGTCCACAAACAACACAATATCGATATGAAACTAGAATAGATGCACAAGGAAATGAAATACTACTCTAATAGGTGCAGAAATTACCTCCTTTGGCAACTCAAGAATTTTCTTGAGTTGCTCAAAGTCCTCCAAATCCAATCTTGCCAGGTTCAATGTGAAGCTAGTGAGCTTGGGAGTAAGTTTTGTGAAGTGGGAATGGGGTTTTGGCTTTGTTTTCATGGTGGATCTAGGGTTTTTGTGAAGAGGGTGAGAGAGGGAGAGGAAATGAGAGTGAAGAAATGATGGGAGCATGGCTTCAAAAGTGAAAAGTTGACCTATACCTACCCCCTCTCTCTCTCATCATCATTCCATTCCCTTTTCTTTTCTTTTCCTCACTAAACTCTTCTCACTTGAATAGTAGACCCAAAAGAAAAGCCATGGTAGAAATGCACAAGCAACACAAGTGTAGAAAATGATATGTGCACATTTTTGCACAAAAAAAACTAAAAATCCAATTAGCGATTCTTAATCGCGATTAGCACTAAATTAGCATATAACTAATCTTAAAAACTTTTAAATGGCATAATTCCATAAAATACCCTATTTTAGAATTTTCCATAATTTTTCCCATTTATTTGTATTTAATTATACCAGAATATTAAAATATTCATTAAAATAATATTAAATTATAAAATTTCCAAAAAATCATATTTTATTATTTTGAAAACGTTACAATTAATTTCCTTCCAAGTCTACAGGTTTTGATCTTAACGGATGATATCAATGAGGACACTGCTGTAAACAGGTTTAGGGGAGGTTTGTGCTTATTTACACATTAATTTGCATCATACTTTGCATAAGCACAACATTTTCAACAATTTTAATATTTTTGTATATATAACAAAAGAGTAGAAAGTGAAAAATTACATCCAAAAGATAGGAATAGTTTAAGAAAACCAAGAAAATTAGAAGTTTTCTTAAACGAACCGGTAATAAGTAGTTATGAGCTGTTGTCCCAAGAGTTAGTAAGATGAAGGAAGTCACTAATCTGAGGATAAAAATAAGTCTGAAAAATAGTTTCTATTCTGGAAGCCAAACATTTGAATGTTGATACCCTACTATATGCACTTACACACGTCTTGAAACTCGGGATAGTAGAGGATACCTTGAAATGCTCTTGTCTAAAAGCCAAAGTATGAAGGAAATAAAAAAAAATGAAGAAAATATAAAAATGGTGAAAAGAAAAATGAACACTGATTTTTTTTATCGCCAAGGCAACAATAAAAAAATATAGCGAGGGTGCTTCATCACCTAGTGCCTTAGACCAACTGGTCTGGGAGTCACTGCTAAGCCTTAGGTGGTGCAAGACGAGGAAAATACTATCACCTAATCAGCAAGCACATAAGTAATCGGTCGGTTAGTACCTCAAGAAGTATTAACGGTCGCATGAAAATGTGTGAGCAAATCTAAATATTCATCAAATTAAAAAGTACTGAGGTAGATGGACAAGAGTATGATAGCTTGAATTGAATTCTCCGAGTGTAGGGATGTTCTATTCACACACGTAGGGGTATATGATCGATGTTTGGATGAAAGGTAGGAATAAAGAATAAAGACGATGTTTTATTGAGGGATGATGTGATTTCTAACATCTTTTCATGACTATTAAGATAGGGCTCATAACAACTGAAAAGCTAGTGTAGTTGGAAACTCTTATTTTCAAAGTCTTTCTTTTATGGTTCTTATCTTTATATGTAAATTTCACCATCTCTCTTTTATTATAGGATTTTGTGGGTGTAATCCGCTGAAAACCCTCAGGAGACAACACTCCTCCTACTAGGGACACCTAGAGATTTAACGGCTTGTTGCACGTGCTCAGTGCAATCGTGTTTGTCTACGAAAGTGTGCTTAGTTTTCTCCTTTCTTTGTCTCCTTCTCTTGAATAAACTAGTTTGCTTGGGACGATCAAAGATAAGTTTGGGGGTACATTTTCAGTTGATAAAACTGCACATTTGTTATTACATTTTTCCTACTAATTCCATATTAAAAAGGGTCTTTATTATAATATATCATACATATGAGGGCTTATCTGTAAAAATACTATTTTCCATGTATTGATATATTATAATTAGCATTTGATAGGAAAATATATGCAAATAATATCATTGACCAAATCTTAACTCTACTAAATATTATTTGAATTGTTGTGCAGAATTTGCAGGTCTAAAATTAAGGAAATCAAGTTGCTAAAGCAAACCTGCCTAATTAAGAAATCAAAATTAAGAAATCAAGTCTGGCAGCAACTACGAGAAGATTTCCAAACTCCAAAGCTTCCAGAGATTGCCACATGTCACAAGGATCTACCCAAAGAAAAATGATGAAGAGATCTTGACCATTGGCCGCGGATCCGCGGCCATACCCCCCTTTGGGCCGCGGATCCGCGATAAGATTGAGGAGTTAGAGTGTGCAATTTTCTAGGGTGAATCTATACAGTTATCTTCCTAAAGTGTTCTGGCTTTGGGAGTATAAATAAGGACCGAGAGCCTCTTGGAAAAATCATCAAGCCGAAGAGATCACGAAGTCCAAGACGGCTCACGCATCCAGGCTGATCATCAACTGTTCATCTACCTCCTTCGGAAGAGTTCGAGAAGCAAACCAAGTTTTTGTAATCATTTTCTAAGGAATAAAGTGTAGATTGTTCAAGTTGATTAATAAAAGTAGTTGTTTTATTTAATTCTTTTGCATTTTACATTATGTTTTCCCTCTCTATCTTTTCATCTTCTTTTCCCAACATGCGCGAGTAATTCTCCGCTTGTTAGGGTTCGTAGGATTAGGGTAGGCTAATGGATGATGAACATCCCTAAACCCTTTTTAAGTCCTATAAAGTTTATAAACTTTATCAAGAGAATCATTAACATCCTAATCGGGCGTGCTAACAATTCTTTGTTAGTTCCGAACGCGATTAGAGATTAGATTAATGATTGTTTTGGTAAAGGCTAGATATGAACGGAGTTCCGTGTCGAGATAAGGGTTAAGAGAGGGATTCTTTTTCCCTCCAGAAACCCTAATCTACACGCATCACCGTCGTTCTAGTTTTAAATCTATTAAAGGATAAAAAAGGTAACTTTTAATTAATCGTCCATAACTACTAAATCCTAACGAACCCTACAAGCCCTCTTATTATATTAACTACATCCCTAAAATAATCTAGATCTATATATTTTGCATTAGTGCTTAACGTAGATCTAGAAACCTTTCCACAAAATTCTTTATTCCTCCTCTCTTTTTCAACACATCTAATGTAAGATTAAAATATTCAACGTTTCTCTGAGGACGACCCGTACTCACCTCGGTCTAGCTACGCGCGACACCGTTCTGATTGCGGTTATTCTACAAACACGCTCTTCCACACCAATCAAGTATCCGCTGAAAACCCTCAGGAGAAAACACTCTTCCTATTAGGGACACCTAGAGGTTTAACGGTTTGTTGCATGAGCTCAGTGCAATCGTGTTCCCTGCGAAAGTGAGGCTAGGATCTCGGGACGAGCAAAAGATAAGTTTGGGGGTATTTATTTATCACAGAAAACTGCATTTCAATACCACTCATTCATTATCTGTTTTGTTATATATCGGTACTATTAATAAGTGTCTGCTCAGTAAATACAGATTACAGGTATATGTGACACAATATTGGAAACACACTAAAAATTACGGATATAACGTTTGTGAGCCAACACTGCAATCGGAACTGCAAACTGATCGATATCCAAAGAGTTTTTGCAAATAAACTAGTGTACACACATTTTGGTCCAACACATACAAGTGTGCACATGCTCTTTGGCACATGGACCATGGTGGGGCTGTCCATGGCACAAGTGGGCACATGAGAAGTGATGTGTGATAAATGCTAAAAGTTTTGATGTGATTTAAAAAGCATCAAGTTTCCCTCCAATCTGCTGAGTACAAACCAGACTTCTACAAATAAATCAAGCAATACCAGTGGAATTGTAGAGAGAATACAAGACCACCACTAATTTCGGCACAAAGAATTGAATACGGACTTCACTAACTTACACTAACATATCTAATCCTAACAACTTATTCTTTTGCATATACACTTAGGTTAGAATCAAACCATTCCGACCCGTGCAGTAACTCGTCATAACAAGAACTTAAAACGCACCGTCTCCCTGCGGACGACCCGTACTCATCGCGGCTAGCTACACGCGACGTCGTCCTGATCACGGTTAACTTTAGAATTTAAAAGCACGGCACGCGGAAACGTGCGCCGATCAACTTCTTGGTATATTCACTTCCTCTATGCATTCTGGTTCATTTTGGAAACCTCATAACATTTTATTTTCCACATTTATAATCCATAGTCTGCCAATCTAATCCCAACGTCTTTGAAATTAAATATACCACTAATTTATATATATTTCAAAATAGACTTTCTAGTTTCAAAATCGGAATGGAAATCTAAATCAGAGTATTTTTTAATACCCATAAATATCTGCATCATAACTAAACAATAGTTTAGCTAAATGTCTAAATATGGTTTTCACTTTAATCCAACATTCCTCTTTAGGGTTGGATTATAATCTACTTATAATGCTTTATCATATTTTTTATGTAGAACCTTCTGAGAATCTTATCCATGTATGTGGATTTTGTCAATCCTACCAATTTCTACTCTATCTTTATGTACAATATGAGATCCAAATATAAAATATTTGACCAAGATCTTTCATGAAGAACTTGTCTAAAAATCATAACTTAAAGGATGTTATTGTACCAATATCATTCTAAATGAGTAGTATATAAGGAATATAATACATACATTTTATTACTTATATGCATACAAAACTTTTTAAGAATTTAGACGAAACAAAATTTCTTAATTATTTTCATCAAAATGAATACTCCAATTCCTAAAAGTTTGTTTAAGTCGATATATTGAACTATTCAATTCACTTTATGTTATCTTAAATTTACATATAAAAACCATTCGATTATTGCATGTAAATATCTTCATTAAGATATCATTCAAGAAAACAACTTTCTCATCCATTTTCCATATTCTATAGTTACAATATGTTGCTATGGCTAATAAAATTTTAATAGATTTCCTTATTATAATAGGAGAAAGTTTACTCATAATTGATAACCACTAAGCAGTTTATAAATGTCTATACATTTTAATGAGCAATTTACTCCAATGGATTTTACTCCATCAGATGGATTGATTAGTGCAATTTACTGCACATTTTTCTAACACATTTATCGTTTATATTTCATATTTTATGCTACTTTGGGTGTTCTTGTGAATAAATGCAGATAACAGGACTTAATTGCAAAAGGACGGAAAAGTACGCTAAAGTGAAGATCATGTGCGTGGAATGTACTTCAGGGAGATAATCACAAAATAACAGAAGATCACGTGCATGTGATAAAATCAATTCAGAGCTAAATCAAAAATTCGAGAATCAATTAGTAGTTTTGGAACAAACTTTAGAAATCTAGAGATTAAAACAAATATTATGGAAGAAACCAAAATATCCCAGTTGTTAAAATTTCGTCCAAAATTCCCCTAATAGAAGATTCAGCTGGTTTTTCAGAGCTTATCAAGTCCAGATTTTTAGCAGCGATTCATATTTTTTTAGTTATTCTGTCAAGTTTGTTCCAAGTCTCACAAAAGACTATATAAAATCCTGTATAATTTAGGGTTTAAATCATCTCTCTCTTGGCAATAAACTTTAAGGTTTTGTTTTGAGAGATCAACTATTTGTAAGTTCTCTATTTTTCTAAATAAAGATATTTAAGTTCTTTTTAACCATGCTTTGCTAAACTTTGCATCTAGGGTTTTGATTTGTGTTCTATTGTGCTGGGTATTTCAAATGTTATTTTATTCTTGCTTTAATATGAATATTTATTCTGATCTATATTATTCTCCATTTTTTTCTTAATCTAAAAAATCTAATTTTTACAATGAAAAGTTGATGCCTTTAAGTAAGGATTAGAGATAGATATGAAACTTAGAAACTAATTAGGTTCATGATAATAGACGCCTAGAAATCTAATTAGGGACGGTAGAGATAATTATAAATCATATATATTCAAACTAGTTATTAATTTGATATAGGAGAAAACCTAAAACATGGTAGTTGTAGCTTCTAGACCTACAAATGCCCATAGACGGTTAAACCTAAGTTAAATCTGGTAAACTAGAATTAGGGTTATAATTAAATCTAAATGATATAATACAATTGATGGGACAAGATTAAATCAAATAATTTATTTTATGCTTTTATATTATTAATCGATCGTTAATTAAACTTAGAAAAAAGAATAGAAATTTTATCATATAAACCACCACATCAGAAAAGCAATTCAAAAACCCTAGATCTTTTTTTATATTATTCAAACCAATCTTTTTAATTCTTTGTTTTTCTAAGTTCTTAATCTAAATCAACTATCTTATAAACTTGACTTTAGAATTAATTAAATCACACCTCTTTGTGGATCGACCCTCAAGTATTACGATTGCACCACTGTATACTTGCGGTTTAATTTAGAGAACTATAAAATTCCTATAAAGTTTTTGGCGCCGTTGCCAGGGAGGCATAGTATTTATTTTAATTCAAGTTTCAGTTTTTAATTTAGTTATTTTAGTTTTATTTTATTAGATTTGATTTAGCGAATTCTCTGTTTTAAATTTCAGGAAACGAGACGAACTTACAGAGAGATGAGGTTAAGAAAAGCAGGAGGAAATTTAGCGGCAAGTACCAACCAAATAATTGTGGGGGTATTTGATTAGTGCAATTTATTGCATATTTTTCTAAAACATTTATCGTTTATATTTCATATTTTATGCTGTTTTGAGTGTTCTTATGAATAAATGCAGATGACAGACTTAATTGCAGAAAGACAGAAAAGTGCGCTAAAGTGAAGATCACGAGCATGAAATGTACTTCATGGAGATAATCACAAAATAATAGAAGATCACGTGCGTGCGATGGAAATCAATTCAGAGCTAAATAAAAAATTCGAGAATCAATTAGCAGTTTTGGAACAAACTCTGGAAATCTAGAGATTAAAACAAATATTATGGACGAAGCTAAAATATCCCAGGTGTCAAAATTTCGTCTGAAATGCCTCTAATAGAAGATTCATCCAGTTTTTCAGAGCTTATCAAGTTCAGATTTTCAGCAGCGATTCATATTTTTTAGTTATTCTATCAAGTATGTTCCAAGTCTCATAAAAAACTATATAAACTCATGTATAATCTAGGGTTTAAATTATCTCTCTCTTGGCAATAAACTTAAGGGTTTTCTTTTGAGAGATCAACTACTTGTAAGTTCTCTATTTTTCTAAATAAAGATATTTAGTTTCTTTTTAACCATACTTTGCTAAACTTTGCATCTAGGGTTTTGATTTGTGTTCTATTATGGTGGGTATTTCAAATGTTCTTTTATTCTTACTTTAATATGAATATCTATTCTGATCTATATTATTCTCTCTTTTTTCTTAATCTACAAAATCTAATTTTTACAATAAAAAGTTGACGCCTTTAAGTAAGAATTAGGGATAGATAAGAAACCTAGAAACTATTTGAAAGTATGTCTTAGCACCTCTACAATGTTTCAATGAGCATCAAGTATGCAATTTTTAAAAATTAGAGGTCTAAATATACTAAACAAGAATCGAACTACAGAATTAAGGTTTTAAAGTTAAGCAAAAAAAATTAAATATAAGTGAAGGGAGTCTACAACCATTGTAGTCTAGTCCTTCACTTCTAAAGCTCCAAGTTGTAGTCCCTTGAACTCATCTTTGACTCCACTTGAAGAAAGGATCGAGCTTACTTGTAGTCTTCGTCGTTGAAGATGATCCATCTTGAGGCAACTCTCACTCAAGCTCACACTTCATTAATCAAAATATTAGTGAAGATAACAACCTATACTAAATGGCTAGAGTAGTGTAGGTTGATGAAGTAGGAATTTTGCTCACTAAAATTATTTCTTTCTCCTTTTTCTTTTCAGAACCCTAGAAAATTAGTGAAGAGATGAAGAAGGAGATGAACTTGGATGATTTGTGAACCATGAGGATGAGATTGAGATGAGAATGAGATTGATAAATATCAATGAATAAAACAAAAGAGAAGAGGTGAGTCATGGCTTCTCAATACTTCTACAAACCATGACTCATTTCTCTTTTCATTAATTCATATATATATATATATATATATATATATATATATATATCATTATCTTCGCATCTTCACCTTATGTGTGATTCTCATACATCCTAGTTCTATGTATCATCAACCATGATACAATATATATATATATATATCACATATATAAATATATATCAAGAGAAGAAAATCTTAAGTGCGTTTAATATTAGTTTATATATATATATATATATATATATATATATATATATCTTAAATTATTAAATCAACACTTGATTCGATAATCCGGTTATATCATATATAACCCGGTTAATATCAAATATATATGTATATGTATATATATGTATATGTATGTATATCAAATTATTAAGTGTTGATTTAATAATTTGACACACACACACACAGAGAGATATATCAAATTATTAAATCAACACTTGATTCAATAATCCGGTTATATCATATATAACCTAGATAATATCAAACATATATATATATATATATATATAAATCAAATCATTGAATCAAAACTTGATTCAATAATCAGGTTATATCATATATAACCGGCTGATATCATTTAACGCTGGATTAGAATACGGTATCATATACTCGTATTTAATCAAGCTCCCGCACATATCTTCATACGTGCCCTACTTCGTTAAGCTTGATCTAGGAAACCTCTATGTGAGACTCTAAAGACTCTTCAATACGCCAGCAGTAGGTAATGATCATATCAGATACCCACAAGCTATCAGCGGTACTAGCTGGATGTAACGACTATCCAGGTATAGAACAAATAGAAGATCAACAAGCAAACTTGTCCAAACTTCCGTAGAGCCTATAAGCAACACTTACCGTGCAGTACGATCTCTTTTTCTGATATGTCATATATCGAGTCTTGGGGGTGGAATCGTCAGACCCCGCTAACTCGATAAGTCATGCCGATGTGTGGCCTATAACCTTTTGAGAAACTACTGATAACACTTACCAGTAAATCTCATCAGTCCTGGCCTGGGACTTGGAGTTATAGCCAATCGAGCATAGCGCAACATTAACTCCCAATATCGGGAGAGACGAAACCCCTCCTATCGCTCATTGCCTCCATGTGACTCGGGACTGTACCTAAAATCAACCTGTTTGCACTGCTCCTTTGAGCCATGGTAGGGAGGAAATCAAAGCACAGTAGGAACCACACAAGACACTTTGACGATCTTGGGTCTACATACTAACATGTACAAGTGTCAGCAGAGAACTGCTATCTGACAATAGGTATGGTACCATCTAGGAGTTCTCGACGAGTTCTGTTCGGTGCACCCATTCTCCAATGAGCACCTGTGTACAATCTTTGATGCCAAACTCCAATTGTTATGGGATCAACCATCGCCCCATACAGGGTCAAGAAACGTACACACTAGTCTACTCTGGAATATCGATGCCCTGTCTCGATACTCACTCGACTAGGACTTGTTAAAGGATGTGCTTTTGGACTAAACAAGCCCTACTAGTATGATTTGCATCATAGTCCTGGTAGTCAAGCCAACATCCTAAGGGCTTTATCAACATGTATCAAAGAGACAGTAAACTAAAAAAGTGTACATGTTAAGATAAAAAGCAACCAGATAGCATACTATCATGTCGAGCAAGAAAGTCTTCTATATATATGTCCAAGCATCTACTATAATATACAATAATGGCCTCTAGGGCATACACATTCCTAACAATCTCCCACTTGCACTAAGGCAAGTTGTTATAGTATCGCATACCCAATATCCTAAAAAGTCTCTCAAACTACGTCTGTGGAAAGGCCTTCGTGAATGGATCCGTCGTGTTGTTTTTCAAGTCTACTCTCCTGACCTCGATCTCGCGGCGATCAACTATCTCCCGGATCAGGTTATACTGCCTCAGAATATGTCTGGATCGATGATGGGACCGAGGTTCCTTGGCCAAAACCACAGGAGCAATTTCCAAAGTCCATACTTTGTTGGTGTACATGGAATCCATCTCAGATCGCATAGCATGCAGCCATTTCATAGAGTCCCCACTTGTGATGGTCTGCTCGAAACTAGTTGAGTCATCATCTTCCATGATGCAATCTTCGCTCCCACCGTCTATAAGAAAACCGTAGTATCTCTCATGTAGTTGAGAAACCGTACTAGATCTACGGAGTGACTGAGGTTCGTCGGGGACTATTGAATCCTTCGGTTCTACCAAATCTTCTATCGCAGTTTGTGTTTCTGGAACTTCTTCCAGCTCTACCTCATTACCACTAATTTCTTTTACAAGAAATTCCTTTTCTAAATGGGTGGCATGTTGAGCAACAAACACTTTTTGTTTTTTAATGTGGTAGAATAGATATCCTTGTGAATTCTTTGGATATCCCACAAACTTGCAAAGAACTGATCGTGCTTCGAGTTTGTCCGGACTCTGTTTTTTAACATAGGCCGGACAATCCCATATCTTAACTCGTTTAAGATATGGTCTCTTTCCACTCCATATCTCATACGGTGTTTTAAGCACGGATTTTGATAGAACTTGATTCAATAGGTATGCAGCTGTCTCAAGTGCATAACTTCAAAAGGAAATATGTAACTCAGCAGTACTCATCATAAAGCGCACCATATCTAATAGGGTGTGATTCCTCCGCTCTGATACACCGTTGTGTTGTGGTGTATATAGAGGAGTAAGCTGAGAGAAAATTCCATTCTCTTTTAAATAATCTCGGAATTTCATGCTTAAGTATTTACCTCCTCGATTGGATCGAAAGATTTTAATACTTTTACCTGTCTGGTTCTCTACTTCGCTCTTATATTCCTTGAATTTCTCAAAAGTTTCAGATTTGTGTTTCAACAAGAACACATGTCCGAATTTTGAGAGATCATCGGTGAATGTAATGAAGTACGAGGAACCATTCCTGGCATGTGTAGACATAGGACTATATACATCACTATATATCAGTCCCAAGAGTTCAGTAGCTCTTTCTTCTTGTCTCGTAAACGGAGTTTTGGTCATCTTTCCTTTGAGATATGACTGACAAGTTTCATAAGATGTAAATTCGAATGGATTCAAATATCCATCTTTAAGCAACTTAACTAGTCTTGTCGCATTGATATGACCAAGTCTACAATGCCACAATAAGGCTTCGTTCATTTCTGAACTTTTCCTCTTGTGAGTGTTATGTATATTTAGAACTGTATTTTTATTTAGAACGTATATACCATTACACAACGTACCAAACCCAATTAACACTTAATTTAGGAAAATGTTCATAACATTTTTCTCTAATGAAAAGTTATATCCTTCTTTATCTAATAAAGAAACGGATATTATATTGCACATTATCGATGGTACGAAATAACAGTCGTTCAAAATCAATGTGTTACCATTTGGCAATACTAGGTGTATTCGCTGACAGATTCGGCAGCAACAATTGCTCCATTCCCTACTCCGAGAGACATATTACCATTTTCCAGTTCTCTACTTTTCTCTAACCCTTATAATAGATTACAAATGCAAGATCCTGATCCGGTATCTTATACCCAGAACGTAGAGCATACTGAGAAACAATTTTCAATAACTAACACACCCGAAGAAGATGCATCAATATGCTCTTTCTTCATCCGGGTTGCGAGGAAATCCTTGTATTTCCCTATCCCTTGCATCGACTTATGACAATTGTCATAAGATAGAGCGGAACCAATGTTTCCCAGACCATTATAATAAGCAGGTTCGGTCAATACATCCATATTATTATCTTGATTAAGGTGTTACATGGTCGCTACCTGGAGAGAGAGAGAAGAAAACACTTTAGCGTGCGCTCTTGCAAGATTAGACTGGTTATTATCTTATCTAATCAGGATGGCTCCCACTGTTTTTATCAAATCTTCCTTCAAACCCTAAAAGGTAAGATTAGCCGGGATTAATTACACCCTACAAGTTCGCTAATCGGTCAGCCAGGAAGGTGTTGGTACTCCGAGAGAGTATCCCGTTCTTTCGCATGGAACTAATTAAATAACCTCGTTTCCGCAGAGGCATCACCCCGTTAATACCTTTCTTAGTTACCTACTGGATTGGCTAATTGTAAAGTGGAAAACTCTCCCAGGAGTAACACTTACTCGTAGTCTGTATCGGGATCCAACTATCACATAGAAGGTATGCAATCTCATTGCAAATTTCAACACTTGAAATTCCTAATATCTATTTTTACCCCCATGCGGTTTATGACCTTGACAAGGTCAACAAACCATAAACCGCAAGTCAAGTTCAACCCGTTATTTCGTGACTGAATTAGACCCACCCGCACGACCCTTTATAAGGTCAACAAGGTTGTACGACTACCTTAACCAATCGCATCATGCGGCAGAAAAGCACTAATCAGCTACCGAACACTATGCCTCGATAAGGTCGACAAACGCAGCTCGAATACTAAATAGCACCTATCTGAAATGTCGGAAGGCTGCGGCTGGTTTTGAAGAAAACCTTTATCGTATTGAACTTGGTATCGTTGTAGAATCTAGTGATTTGAAAATGAGTGGTTTAAGCTCCGCTTTAAAAATAGAGTAGTTTTCAAAACAAACTGAGTGGGTTGTAGCATATGCTAGTTTTTTTGTTAAATAGGATATTCCTGGTGAAGGGATCAAGGTTCTTTCCTCATCGAATGAGGTGCTAGATATTTATAATGGAATACCGCTATGCAAAGAATAGCTAGAGCTACCTTTTTGAAAAATTTGATTCTACAATATCTTTTAGGTTCTTTTCTTTACATTAATCTTATTAATGATGTCCCATCATTTATGTTTCCTAAATATCATAGAAGAAACGAAAATAAAACACACATACATGCAATCCGCATTCGCCATAGGGACCGGGGTCAGGACTAGCACGGATGCAAAACATATATAATGTCTCCTAATATATCATATATATATATATATATATATATATATATATATATATATAAGTAGCATTCGTCTTAGGCAGTTATATGATCACATCACAGAAACAGCAGAAGCAGATATATGAAATATAGGATATATTAGGAGGTCCACGTTTTAGATTAAGCCAGTAACGAAAAACACGGATTCCACGGTCATGATGAATAGCCAAGCCCACATCCCTAGACCCCTACAAGAGCGGCAAGTAACCCTGCCAATTCTAGAGTTAGGCCACCGGTCTCGAATCCTTGAGATGGCCTCCCACTGGACTCTAGAACCCGGTTACTTGTGTTCCCTACCTTAGGTCTATCCTAATGCGGTAAAGTAAATCATATACATCGAATGGAGACAACGATGTCAACCCGGAAGTGTCCCAATAAAAGAATATTACATATAAATATTTACATGAATGAAAATTGAAAAACTCTCATCTCATGTAAAAAAAACCGGCTATTCAATCACGACGATCCAATATAACATATCGATAGCAACACAATAACATCACATGTCATCAACGTAAGTAAATAAGTGTATCCCTAATGTCGTCGTATAGCAACGAGATCGGGGATACTGCCACATATTATACTTACGGTCGCAGAAAAGAAATGAAAACTACAATAATTAGAATCCGCGTCATCTTTAGACATCATAAACCCGGATTATCACATATTTCGAATTTCATACCTAACCCTATAAACCTTGCATTAAGTCTTGAATTGAAAACACTTTTCAAAAATTAAGTCGGGCAATTCAACAAGATTCCCGATTAAAAGATCGAATGCTCGTCGGGAACTTTAGTAGATGGCCGCACCCCCGAGCCCATCAACGAAGTGAACTTGGACGGAACACCGTGGCCGTGAGCACTCGAGTGGATGCTCTTGGCCATGGGGTTCTCATATAGTCACTTGGTCGGTGCAATGGGGTGTGGTTGTCTACTAGTGTATCCTGGCGAGTATTCGCGTACGATACGAGATTACGACGGAGTTTCGATCCAAATCCAAACTCCATGATAATCTATCATTTGAGAGTAAAATGTGAGATTTACAAATCGTTAACTAGTTTTCGCAAAACTAATCAATGTGGATTCCAAAAATTGTATCACATATCCAAAGCATTATAGACAATGTTAAACATTTCGATTGATATTTCAAACAACAGCAATTCACAGAGACCTCAACAACTTGAGCCTCATTAAAAATATCCAGAAAACCAAAAATGTCAACATGAAGCAGCAGAAGAAGAACGAGGCTCTAATTCCTCAAGTCGGCTGCGGAACCGCGGCCAAGACATGGTCTAGGCGGCGGTTCCGTGGCCACTTGGAGGACTTAGGCCCTCGTTTTTCTTGTGCCTCCATAGTAAAAGGAAACAAGTTTAAATCTAAGTGAAGAGAGTTCACAACCTTTGTAGTCTAGTACTTTACTTCTAAAGCTCCAAGTTGTAGTTCCTAGAGCTCTTCTTTGACTTCACTTGAAGAAAGGATCGAGCTTGCTTGTAGTTTTCATCGTCAAAGATGATCCACTTTAAGACAACTCTTACTCAAGCTCACACTTCACTAATCAAGATATTAATAAAGATAACAACCTAAACTAAAGGGCTAGAGTAGAGTAGGTTGATGAAGTAGGAATTTTGCTCACTAAAATTATTTCTTTCTCCTT